>OY829913.1:231535232-232735232 GCA_963691935.1 Nephrotoma guestfalica | reverse complement strand
GTGCAATGAGTTGATAATAAGTATAATTGATTTTTATAGTAAATTTATCTTGTATTCATAGCTGTTCTCGTCCCTGAAGATAAATATAAATAAATATTCGAAACGTTGGCATTGTAATAGTGAATATTAATTGTAGGCTTTATTCCTTTATTTATAACCATAATAACAACAATTATTTAGTAATTCACTATTTATACCATTTCCAATTATTTTTGATCACACCACTATTTCCACAACACTACTTATTATTTTCCCGCTCCTGAATCTCCAAAATGACTCACTCATTGTGTTCGTTACACTCGTATTTGTATATCGATCGAAGATTCTAGACTGGCCTGGATCTATACAGAAGTAATACTCTCGGTTCTGTTTAGTTAAATGACCAATTTTTGTTGAATAAATGTCTCGTCGATGCTGAAATAATTGGCCATCAAACCAACAGACGAGATTGTAACAATACGTACAAAAATCAGAATTAATCACAAATTAAAATATTCGAATACAAATCAATGTCTGTAAATATCTAAGGCTTAAATTCAAAGTACACCATGCTCGGCATGAACGATGCGGTTAACTCTCGTTTTTTTGTTCTTCCATGTGATTATCATCTATCAGTGTCTTGTAAAAATTTAAAATCTCGACGTTCGGCCCCAAAATGTTAGAACAGTTTGTTCATATTGTTACAATCTCGCCTATTG
The DNA here is from genome assembly GCA_963691935.1 of Nephrotoma guestfalica. Lineage (NCBI taxonomy): Eukaryota > Metazoa > Arthropoda > Insecta > Diptera > Tipulidae > Nephrotoma > Nephrotoma guestfalica. Next base: position 232,734,534 of record OY829913.1, on the reverse strand, counting down.
GTTTGATGGGCAATTAATTCAGCATGGACCAGACAGATTGGTGACATCTGGGGTTGAGTAGTAACACTAAAGGTAGTTTTATAAAAGATCGATCGGTATATAAATACAAGTGTAACGAGCACAATGAGTCAGGCTTAGTGAGTCATTTGGGAGATTCCGTACGCGACAGGTTAAATGCGAAAAAAATAGTGGTGTAATTAAAAATTGTAAATGGTGTAAATAGTGATTTAGTAAATAATTATGGAAATTATTTGTTGTAGTGATTTACTGTTGGTAAAATAAGAGTGAGAAAATTATTGTCAAAATGTATCGAGAAAAAAAATTCATTAAATATTTGGAAATTATTCAGAGATTATTTCCGGTGAGAATTACGGGAATTGGTGTTGTAACCATCAAAATTGTGAACACAGCTATAGTTCACAATTCAGATACGAACCGGATTTGACCGAACCGGATTTTTACTTGTATAATGGGATACAGTCTTGTTAATTTCAAATTACAAAAATGTTCACCTTGTTTATTATTTGCTTTAGAAGTTTCGGTATCGGATTTATAGAAAAGTTCACCTGGTATTTGAACAATGATCTTATTTCTAAACATAAAATGTCAGTTCCAAGGGGTTTCAAATTCAAAATTTTAAAATCGAAACTCATTAATTTGAAGCTTTATGATTGTTTCACAGCGCCATTTGTTTGGGGTCTTTTTCTTTTACTTGGTTCTTGATTTGATTGATTGATTAGAGTGTATAGCCAAGCCTAAATTTGTGAATCGGATGATGCCAGTCCCTTCTACACATACTCTTGACACATAATAGAAGGAGCATTAGTAGCATGGAAATCGACCCGGTTACAGACACCTGACTGATCAATAAGTTAGTAAAATTGTTTGTAAAAGATATACTACTGGACAATCGCATTTTATAAAATGAATTTTAGATTAAACTAAAAATCATAGCTTTCTGAAATGATAAAAATATTAATGTAGACTAATGAGTCATTAGTGATGACCACTTTATTACTCGTAGAAGCTCTTATTAAACATATAATATTATTAAAAGTAAATGGATTGAAAAATTAATTGCAAGATATTTTCGGGAATTTTATTTAATTTGTAATTCACACCTATGTGTAATTCCAAAATCACGTGTTATGCGGTTTATGACAAACCGAAAATTAAATTAACGAAATATTTCTAAATTAATAGGTGCTAAGTGGTTGGCCACAAATACAGTCTGCAGTTATTGCTGCACCCAACTAATTAATTTAAAATTAATTCAATAATGTCTCTACATTAAATGAAATAATGAATTTATAATTTAAATTGATTTATCATTTGCACCTAAAATAAATGACAATCGTAGAAATAATTAAATTTAAAATTAAATTCAAGATATTGCACTCGCTTCTTATTAGTTAATCAAAATATATTAGATTATTAGATTTATTAATCAAATCGCACCCTAAATTTGAATCTAATATTATTGTAGGTAATTTAATAGAAACATTAACATGATAATTTAAGGAATTTAATTTAATTAGTAAAATTCACTACATATTTGTAATTTCAAATCTTGTATTATGCTGATAGTAAAACTGACACTTAAATCAAGTTAACGAAATATTTCTATAATAAGAAGCTTAACTAAAGTAATTTAATTGTATAATCCCAATTTGTAGTTATAAACTCCAAAGCGACTAGCCGTTTACTCAAAAATTAAAATTATAACCCTCTTAAACAATACAATTAACTCTTCTTCGTATTTCAACTTGCCACTTTATTTTAATGTATTTACTTTATTTACGATGTCACTCGTTCCTATGACCATTTATTAACGTATGTCGTCGAATTTGAACCGCTTCAGCTAGCAAATGTCATGTTAATTTGTGATGAATCACATAGTACGACCAATTTATTAGCCATCTTAGCGCCAATAGGATCGTTGCATGATGACACAATCTGACCCGGTGACCGTTGTAACCACATTTGTTTTAATGAATCAACCGTGATTCCAATGCACGCATTTCGTTGAAAAGTGATGAAGGATTTTTATCACCAAGCTAAATTATCTCGAATTTTGAATTTTCGGAAACTGCGTATCGTACGACCAAAGCACGTTGTAAATTATTGCGATTTTCCGCATCGGTGGTCTAATTGCAGCAGCACTTACTTGCGTCAATATACTGGTATCTACAACTACTATCAACCCATAAAATTTCGTATTTCACCTGCTGGAACCAATTTCAACCTTGTTTTTTTCAAAATCCCTTCAGTTTTAATGACTTTAGGCTTCAGTTCAACGTTCACCATTGGTTGATATTTCACTAATATCTTTTGTTGCTAACGTGGGGTAGATACCTGTTATCACGAGAGTTTGTCTCTGAAACGTTGTAAAAGTATTAATTGTATGGGTTATATTCTGGGTATTATCTCGTTTATTATGAACGACGAAAAACTTTCCAGCTGACTCGCTCTAAGATAATGTTACAAGTCGTTTAGCCCTGATTCTCTTAACTAGGTATATTGATATCCAATATACAAACCTCTCTGGTTTGTACATACTCTGTCGCATCATCTTTTCGGGAACTCTTAATAACCAGAACATGTGTTTCTTTAGAAAATTCCGGTTAATCATTTCACGCTCGCTTAATTTCCTTTTCGTTGACATACTGTTTTATTCAAACGCATTATCCACTATATATAATTAATTAGGTCGCTTAGTTCAATATTGTTTGTATTTATTGGGTGTACTTTGGTCCTATTTTTAATTCAACCTGAGTAATTTTACTCTGCACCCTGTCTTTTTATTTGTCAGCTGTGCTTACACCGCGCATACTCGGTTCTTCAAATTTTCCTCGGAACAGAATGCCAGTGTACGGAGAGTATGCAAAGTAAAAAACAAATTATTACTCTATGCACACTGGATCATTTGGCACTGCACAACCTGTGCTCGGTGTACAATACCCAGGGCAAGCCTGCTTGCTCAAGTTAAATTAAAAAATAGACCGCTTTTAATTCAACCCGAGCAAGCTGGGTAAGTAAAATTTGAAGAACTGAGTATGCACGGTGTAAGCAACTTCACAAATAAAAACGCAGAGTGCAGAGTAAAATTACTCAGACCGAATAAAAAAACATGGAGTATTTTTTAACAGCGCACTGCCTGCTAAGTTTAAATTAAAATATAGCCCATTATTGCCGATATATACCATATTTGTAAAACAATTCCTTTTAATTTTTGTAAAGGGTGTTTTTTAGAGGTTGACATCATTAAGTTGGCAACACTGTTTTGTTTGACAACCGATCTGACACCTGACATTTGCTTTGTCATTAGTTTGATTTGCCACTTCATAATTAATAGACTCACGCCAGAGCAACGCTTGCAAATTGTTGAAATTTTTTTATCAAAATAATGGTTCTGTTCGCCAAACTCATCGTGCATTCGCCCATTTTACGGTAGTCATAATCGTCCATCAGAGCGGGTAATTCGGGTAACTATGGATCGTTTTCGCACCACGTATACTCTAAATGATAATACGCATCCAGTAAGACGTCAAACAACGCGTACCGAACAAGCGGTAGACGCTGACATCAATCAATTCGACGTCGTTCTCGGCAACTGAAGATGTGTCCATCCACTTTATGGAAGATTTTATGTAAGGATTTTGGTTTACGTGCTTATAAAATTCAACATGTGCACCAATTCGGCCAATGGACTGAAGCACAAATTGATATTGATGTAGATTTTCCAAACAAAATTTTGTTCAGCGATGAAGCTCATTTTTGGTTGAATGGGTACGTTATTAAATATAATTATCGGATTTGGAATGAAGATAATCCACAAAACTTTTCCTAAACACCATTACATCCAGAGATGTTTAGTGCGCTTTATGGGCCGCCGGAATCATTGGTCCATATGTCTTCAAAAACGATGATGGGCGGAATTTTACAGTCAACGGTGAACGGTATAGAGGCATGATTTCTCACTTTTTTGTACCCCAAATTGGCTGGCATAAATCTTGTTGATATGTGGTTCCAACAGGACGGTGTCACATACCACACAGCGCAGGATTCAATTAATTTACTCAAAGAGACATTTGATGAAAGACCAATTTCACGTAATGGTCCTGTTAATTGGCCACCGAGATCGTGTAATCTACCTCCATTAGATTATTTTCTTTGGGGATATGTTAAGTCACTTGTCTACGCCGATAAACCAAAACGATTGAACACTTGGAACACAACATTCTGCGAGTTATCAGCGAGATACGACCGCAATTGCCGCGAAGAGTGGTCGAAAATTGGACCTCCAGATTACGCTATGTACGCGCCAGTCGCGGCACCCACATGGCCGAAATCATATTCAAGCATTAATGGCATAAAATTATCTATCAAAACTAGTTTCACTGATATTCAAAATGTTTTTCTTTGTTCTAATTTATTTTAAAATTGTAAACCTCTAAAAAAACACTCATTTCATGGCACTTTTGTTTGTACCGAAGATCAGTAATACTGGAAAATTTGCGCGAATCGTTAGTGCTGGGTAGGTATAATTTTTCACATTATATACCATCGAGTGTACAATAATTTACATTTCATTACACTACCCGCACCTCGCGACAAATTAAATCAGTTGTTTCTTATATTTTTAATTATCGTTTCTGATTGGTGCTACAGGCTCACTCGTGTTTGGTCTAATATAAGAACTAGTTACTTCTGGGTTAATACATTTGAAAGAGATTTGCTTTCATAAACCGATGACTGCCTACATACCATACAAATTTCAAGTGAATCGTACCGTTTTGATAGGCGCTACAGGCTCACACGCGTATGGCCCAATATATTAACTGTTTTACTTCATGGTTCCCAGGAACCGCAGCTCCAGAAATCAAACCTGGTACCAGCCACTAATCATGATCTCCGTTAATGAAAATAAAAATTTCAAGATAATCCTACCGTTGTGATTAGCGCTGCAGGCTCATATTTGCATGAGAAAATACATTTGACAGGGATTTGCTTTAAAAACTCCTGGAAACAAAGCGTTGCGGAAACTTTAGTTCCTAATAGTTGCGAGTAACCTAATAGTTGCGACTCATTATTTTACTACCTCACACGTGTTTGGCCCAATATATGAAGAGTTTTACTTCATGGTTCCCAGAACCGCATCTCCGGAAGCCAAACCTGGTAGCAACCACTACCATAACCATTTTTACTGACCATAAAAATTACAAGATAATCCTACCGTTATGACTAGTGCAATATACTCACATGTATTTAGTTTAATGTAATTATTTGAAAATTTACTATTTATTTATTACGAGGTTATAGGTTTGGGCTGAATTAATGTCAATTTAAATAATTTTAATGAAATGCTGGGCTGGTATGAACCTATAACTTTATAAAATTTATGTTTTCTGGGATGACTTTCTGTACTAACTTCACATACATTTAAAATGGAGGTTTATAATTATTAGAAGACTTTCATATATTGTTAGATAAGGAGTTTTATTCATAGTATTACTAACGAATACCTTCATTACTGAAAAAGAATTTAGTAAAGATCCAATCCAAAATAATTCACAATTATTAATACAGTTAACTCAATTCTTTAAGAGATATTTAATATTATTATTTTTATTTATTTATAATAATGTTTTAACTATGTTATCCAGTTCATTAAATTATACATTACACAATATAATTTATCACATAAAATTGCTACTTAGATAGTATTTTTTTTTTAATTGTTTCTATTTTACTTTTTCAATGTTTATTTTATTTTTAAATTTCTTGAATTAAACAATTTTTATTGTAATAATTATTTCATATAAGAAGATTATTTGTAATTATTGTTATTTTTATAATAAAATTAGGTATAATATACATTCGTTTAAACAAAACAAAAAAAAAATACATACAAATTAAAACAAACAAAAATTATAAGCACTTATATAAAGTAATCAATAAAATTATGAAGAGTATAGTGAGTAGCGGTTGATAATGATTCACGTTTGTAATTTTTTATTTCTATTTTAATTAATAATAAGTAATACAAAATATAATGAGGACACGTTTATGATATTGCAAAACATAAAAAAAAAAATATAAAACATGTCATGATAGTAAAAAACTATCGTATAGTTTTCGTATGACTTATAGAAAAATGTCATCATTTAGGAGCACGATATTTTTATAAATTTTAAATTTCATGTTCACAAAATATTGCACGGAAAACTTATTTCTGCTTATCAAATTTATTTTACTTAATTTTATGTATTGTAAGTTTTTTATTAAATTGTAATTAATTTATAAAATTTCCAATTTATAGATTTTTTAATATGGATTGTTCTCATTGATTGAATTGATGATTAAATATATATTTCTATATTATTGTAGGTTCTCTAATTAAGTTGCGTTACTCTATGCGAAAATAACAAATGATTTTTTTTTGTTTAATTTTGATTAATTTTTTAACATATTTTTTTTAAATTAATCACTCTCGTAAAACATCATTTTATCACAATATTTAATTTTTAAATTCCTTTATTATTTCTATTTAATTAATTCAAAGCATTGATGTCTTTTAGTTTGACGCGATTATTAAATGGAACAATAAAAAAATAAGGTTCGATTTTTTTAATTAACATATGATATACATTTAAATATGTATATATATTTATCGTATAATAATATTCGTTTTTAATTTAAATTAATTTTTTTTTTTCATAGCCAAAGAGTTTTTAAATTAATATTTCTATTAAAATTTTTTCCTTTTCAATAATGACAAGCATTTTCTTGTTCTTGTTGAGGCGATTTCAATTCCTTTTTCTTGAGCGCCACTAATTCCGATGAACTAGCACGAAAAATCGATTGTCCCGCATTTTCATTTTCGACACCACTTCCTTCTGCTTTACTGCTACCACCGCTCAAAGCGGTCGTGGTCATCGTCCCTCCGTTGCTCGCATAACAATTTATAATTTTATTTGAATAATCATGTGTTCCGCCTACGGTGTGCCGCCTTTTAATTGAACGACTACCATTTGTGTGATAACGGCGATTATATTTAACATCTTGCAATTGTCTTTTCTTACTTATATTTTTATCAGTCTTTTCATCTTTTGTTAACGATAAGCGATATTGTTGATTATTTTGATTCTGATTGTTCTGTGATCGCAGTGACAATCCGGTACTACTGTTATTACTACTACTTGTAACATTATTATTACTGCTTAAACTATTATTATTATTATAATTACTATTGTGAGTGTTATTATTATTATTACGATGGTGATGATGATTTAGACTATTACAGCAACAGTATTCATCTTTATGATGATTTTTGTAATTTAATGAAAGTGAACGATTTAATTTGGTTTTAAATTTTTCCAAGTCTGATAGTATTTGATTCATTTCTCGTAAAACTTCAGTATCAATTCGCATAGAAGTTGATTGAGATGGTGATGGTTGTTGATTTGATGCCGTCACGGCATTGTTACTACCATCACTTGGACTTAAAATATTCGTTGTTGATTGCTTACTACTACTAGTGGGATGCATTGAGGGTGGTGGTGGGGCTACATTACTCGTCGATGATGCATCTGTATCATCACAGGATGAAGAGGTAATCGATGGACTTTTAATTTTTTCATTTCCATCGATCGTTTTCGATATATTTTCTTGGCTACTTTCTGGAGAATTGGGTGGTGTTGAACTTTGCGATGATAATATATCATTTCGATTTGAATATGTTCGTATTGGTTTAGCCCGAATAGGTCGTTCGGGAGATTCATCGGCATACGGGATATTTTCACCGAGCGATAATGGTTTGTTATTGTGTTCGTCTAGTTCACTGTCTGTTGTAGTTTGATTGTCAGATGGGGATTTGTTTCGTAGAGAGCGAAGTTTATTATCCAATAACGTTGTCACAGTGTTTAAAGACATTGATCCTGAAATAAAAATGTTATAAATTAGAACAAAGCACATATTTTTAGATTATACTAGTAAAAAACACAAGATCATTTTAAAATCATAAAAACATTCATGCTTTATCAATAATAACTAGTTGAAGCTACAAATATCCATTTTTAATTTATTAATGAAGCATTATTCGACTATTTTCCGTGAGTTATACCGCACTTAGTCTTAAACAATTTTGATTTTGAAGAATCGCTTCTGTGTGATTTTATTATTTACAAATATTTGAAAGAGCTTTTTACTAATCCTGAGTACATGATGGTATAAGTAGGAAGACAGAATTTTAATGAGAATAAATACAACACAAATTCTCACATCTTAAGATAACATGAAGATGTCTTGCGGATGTAGTTCACGATTAACGCCTACATAAATATTCCGTGCCACTGATATTATTTATAGAAGAAGAACCGTCAGTTTCAATCAATGAGGTGGAACTCAAAATTTAATAACAAAAGTGTAATTTGTGTCCGACTAGCATTTAAAGTAATTAAACGGTTCTGGAATCTTTAAATAGCTTTAACCACACAATAGCCTATTATACATAAATTGAAGAACACCAAATGTACTATATAATTCGAATATAGCATTAATAGTTTCTGAGAAAAATTTCCTTCATGTTATTATAAAAACAGGAAATATTAACATCACTAAGGAAAACGTGGAACGTAATTTTGACATCTCAACATTGTCGAATCCGCAAAAAAAGGCTAGAAAATAAAAATTTCATTTCCAAAACGAAACATTCGATCGGAGTTTAAGAACAAGCAAGAAAGTGAAAACGTTTTCACATAAGTGAAAACGTGGAGAAATTATTCACAATCTTATTTTGTTGTTTTGTTTTTTTTTTATTCTTTGCAATCTTTTCTGGGGCCGAAGCACTCCTAACTCTTTCGCAGTTCGCTTATTTACGTCCTTACCTTACGCAGTTCTGCCAAATCGAGGACGTACGGATATAGGTCCGATTTGTTACCATCTGCACATTGCATAGCTCCATGCCAGCCTATACTCGCATGGAAGATGGGTCGGCCCATGAGTTCTGCACTCCGACAGGGGGTCATAGATGTGTTCCTTCTCATCACAAATCGTAATTTGATGATGAAAATTCCCTTTGCATCCTGCCCCAATTGGGATTCGAACCCGGTACCTCCCGATCCAAACGCCAAAGCTTTAACCACTATGCCATTTGGTAGGTACACAATCTTATTTAAAGGCATTAAATCATTCATTCCCGTGGCTCTGAGCTAACTTAACACATATCCTCCATGACATGATAACCAACTTATAAGCTTTAAGAACAAGACAAATAAAGCTTACAAAAAAAATTTAAATTCGATTCCAAGGAAACATAAATTCACTACTTGTAGACAAATATTAAATCATGTTTGAGTTGAAGCTGTATTCATGACCTGAAGAAGATCCCAAACCCGAAATAGACCGCGAAACTGATTACGCAGCCCCGTTTCCATTTCAAAATGTTGATAATTATCTGTATATTTAAGTTTGTAGACAGATTGGAGAAACTTAACAAACAGAATAACTGCAAGATACAGATAATTATATAAATGCAATCGTCAGTAAATAAGAGCATTAAAATTAGTTCTACATATTGAGCCCAAGAATAGTTTGCGGCCGTTGAATGTATTCCTGCATTATTTGTTAAAATTTTTGCCAGGTTAGTCATCGATTCCCAAAATAAGGATCGCGATTTCGAGTGGGATCACTTATTTTTAGTTAAACTTATTTCTCTTTTCTAGAAAACATTTCTCATAATGTTATTTAGGAGTGCTAATAAAATTTAAATACATACGTAATTGGTTATTTATATATTTTTCGAACTGAGGACTTAAAATTTAAAATTTAATCCCACTGGGATTTGGAGTAAATCACGTAAATTTATTTCTTGTGTTTCTTTCTGCTATTATCCATTTTATTTAAAGTTTATCCTATGCTTATGAAAGTCCTATTAGTTACTCATTTGTATTCCCAATTTTAATGTTTTGATAGACAATCCCATTGGCGGGCTAACCAAACTTCTGACGCTAGGCAAAGTTGATACAGATGAAATGAGATTTCCAAAATCCTTTCCTTAATCGATGATTATGTAATGATGTTCTCTTAATGAAGCAAGTGTATCGCCAACCAAAAAGAAGCTCAGTTATTGCAAAACTTTAAATAAGACTTCATTTGTAGCACTATCTACACATAGGGCTCATATATTCTTCTGAATTTCACTAATATATTTTAACAGGCCGCAAACACCACGCCTAGTCGGCGGATAAAACTTGAAACCAAACAACTTCAAATGGAAAATCTACTTTCGCATGAGTTAGTAGCACCATCCAGATAATAATTAACTCGCAATTACTTAGTAGCCTAGTTAATGGTTACAGGGAGCATTCCCCACAAAAAAATAATTGAATGGTAAAAATAATAATAACAAATAATTGAATCAATTTATATTTTGCGATCATTATACTTTGTTGGGTTTCAGCACGCATGATGCTATATATCAGAATTATATTACTTTTATATTTATTAAATCCATGGAGCCGCGATCGTCTGAAATTTCTTGTTAAAATAAAGTTGATACTAAAAAAGTTTAGAAACCTCTGATGTAAGCATCCAGATTTAATCATTGTATATGGAAATTTTTCAACAGGGGTATCTAAAAATATCTTCTATACCTAATTGAATTGAATTGGAAATATGCAACTGATTTAGAGCTATGCTCCTGCGTTATGTAGGCGTAGGGTCAGCATGGTTTTGTCCAAAATATTAACCTTATTAGGCTAACTTATTTGTATTTAATAGAAGAGATTGACGACAACAAACGATATAATGAAGTTGTACAGGGGTTTTTTCATAATCCTTTGACCTTCATTAGTCATTGAAAAATTTGAATTTAAGTTTGTAACCCTATTTTGCATCATTTTAAGGCCAATTACAGCCTTTTTCATTCACTAACACAAGTCCCATTATAATACTCATACAATTACAGTACATATATCGTTTGTAAGTTTAACATCAACCTGTAAACTGGTAGGAAACATAGACGGAGTTCTGGACTTAACGATTCAAATCATATTTAGCAATAATAGCAAAGATAGTACACAATACAAGTTAGTTGCCACAACGCTCTCATGGGGACCTATAACTTATCATAATTTTCATTAATGGTCTTATCACATTTTAAAAAACCTGTTGCTTGAGAAAAATCAAGCATCGAATATACCGGGTTCAAGTAGACATTAATTTAATAATTACGACTTCCTCTGTTGAGTTAAATACAGAATGAATTCTAGCGATATTGACAATTCGCACTTATTTCTTCCGTAATTATTTAAATTTTAATTTCAAGTCTAATAAGAAGTCTATTTAACTTCAAGATACACTACAAATCGTGAGTATAATGAAATGGATTGGAACTCATGTATGATTTTTCAGTTATTTGAAATTAAAAACATTTGAGTATAAAAGCATACAATTTATCCGTGAAGCAAAAATTCATGTACAATATTTTTAAACCATTCGGAATGCGTCTTAATAATACAATTATACACACATCCTCACACTAAATTAAATAATGGGTTCTATCATGTACTATTAACAACATGTTGAATAAAATAACATCGTTGGCCATGGTTTCAGGGTTTACAGGTTTTATGCAAATTATAAACTTTATGAAATTTATAAATCAAATTGGCGACTTCTTAATGTCGAAAGCGCACAATTGTGATTGTTGCGTAGTGGGGATGAACATTGCATGAAGATGAAGAACAAAAGCAAAAATGAATAAAGTGGAACTATGAAGATTACAGTAAATTATTAGTTTTATAAAACTATTTTCAATTCCACCTCTGCTATTAATTAGGGAATTTGTATTCATGTGACAGATTAACATTTTTTATTTCGCGACATTTTATGCAACAACAGTACTTTTATTATATTGATATCTATAAGGTCAGGCTTTGACATCTACAAAGGCGGAATAAATGCAGTAAATGATAATCCATTTATTTAAATTTCAGTATATTACTAACTATCGACATCCTAGCCTAATCCTGTTATTTTTATCGATTATTAAAAGGCCGAAAAAATTAACAAGAAAGCTAAAGAATTATACTATTCCAAACCAGGAGGCTTCACCGGAAGTACGGTTCTTAAACTTTATTATCAAAGGACATGAAAAATAAAATTATCCCTAAATCTGTCGTTGGTTAATTTAGTTGGCCCCGGGGATTTACTAAAATCGATTATGATAATATTATTCCACCTCAGATATCCGGGCTACCGTTCTTGGAAATTACACAGAGGGATCCAAATTCATAAAGGACTCATAAACACACAAATCTACGATGACAATACCAAAGGCTGCTACGGCCTCGATCTCAGATTAGAGACAATAAAACATAATAAAAAACTTAATTGCGAAACATTCAATTGACACATTAAGTTATGATGCAGATAAGTTATGTGTCAAAATTTTCGTTAGGATGCAATAAAAACCGGAGTCTTAAAACAATGCGATACATTTTGAAATAAGTAGCAAAATAGTTCGAAATGAATTTGGATACTTATTTTAACAGCAACATGAAAATTTATTATTTGTTTTTAACTAGTTTACAAAAATCAATTTATGATTTTTAAATTCTAATTTTAATAATTGTAAACAAAAGGGTATACTATTCTAAACCATTAAATTAATAAGGCACCTCTATATATTTATACAAGGAGAAATTTGTATTAAGCTGCAATGAAAACAAAACAATATAATACATATACCTAATCTAAAATATGTGTTTTACCTAATTCTAGTGCATTTAACTTTTGAATGGAACACTCGCTGCATTTTCTAAGCATTCCTTCAATTTCATAAAGAAAAAATCTTGACTACAAGTTCCACATCAATTGAAAATTATTATCCGTAATTTATATGTATTATTTTAGATTGTCGTTTTAGTTAAAACTTATAACACCTAAATCCACACAAAATGACCGATAAACGACAATCATTTTGTTTAGTATAGAGGGAGTTTACATCGTCATATTTAGTCCCCGGACTACACACTATATGTGACCTAAACTGGATAAGCAACATGATGTAGAAATTAGGTATTGAGGTAGGTAAATTTCTTATATGGGCTGACCTAATTAGGTCGATGAAAAATATGATGTAAATGACACCGACGTAAAGGATATTTGCAATATGAAATAGACCGACATCTAGTGTCATTGATGTTAACTAAACAAATTGGCATAAAGTTTAGTTTTACGGTTATTAAATTAGTCAAATTTAAAAAATTAAAATGAATGAATTTAACATCGAAAGTGTTACTGGAATTATTTATGAAGAAAATATGAATTGCGATGAGAACATAAGCAATAATTTTATTATTATTCAACAGATGGCGCACATAAATCTTAATATGTGACCTATAATTTTTGCGTTTACACTAGAACCGTTTAAACGCAAAAATTATAGGTCACATATTAAGATTTATGTGCGCCATCTGTTGAATATGTGGATCAAAATGGGTCACTATTTCGGTCAGTTCCCTAAATTTGTTCACTTCATAAGTGACACAGTCACAGTGACAGTGTTTGCTGTACAAAACATAGAACAATTTGTTATAAACTTCGTTTAGCAACGTTCCTAGCAAGGGAAATATTGTAAAAGAAATTTATAATATGTACGGACAAAATATGACAGTATTTATTTAAGGATTCCCTGTAAAAAAAAATAAGTTTAAACAATTTTAATCAAAACCAATTAAGATACGTATTTCTAATTTTGTTAGTACACACTGAAACAGATTTACGACAAAGAAAATTATTTTTAGTTGTTCATGCAATTTATGTTTAACATCTGCATTATCTTATATTTTTATTATACACAATTTAAAAGAACACTTGGACACACAATCTTCAAATGATTACTTCGAGTTACGGTTTTAGTTTTGTAAAATGAATTAAAATAAATATGTTTTCCTATAAATTTAAGTAGGTACCTCTGTCAAATGTATGGTAACAGGTCGTGCCCGTGAATTATGTATATATACTCTTTGTGGTCCAATACCAAAAAATTTCTTTTGATTAAAAAATCCCGAGCCTGATTTAATTATAAGTTCATTTTCAGTTTTTTTTTTGTGAATAAATAATAGTGTAAAAATTATAAATTTATGTTGATTATAATTTTATAAATGTGTAAACAATAAAAACTGTCCTTTTATATCATTAAAGAATATAAATTGCCCAATATTTTAATATACATACCATTATCTGCAAAAGCACTGTCATTTATATCATCTTCAGACAAACGTTTTTGTGAATCTCCAAGACCTATATTACGATTTTGTGAATTTGATGTGGATTCCTCACTCCCAAATCGCTTTAAATGTTCTTTAGATTCAGCCGACTAAAAATTTATTATTGAAGTAAATATCATGATTTTGTAGTTACTGATACTAGGAATGTGATTATCTTACCGTGCTGCTGTCTAATGAAACAGAATCTGGCGTAGCAGACGTCGTACTTTTCCTTTGAGCTCTCTGTCGTATTTTACGGTTTGCCGCTTGCACTATATTAGCAACAAAACTAGACTCCTTATCTAAAAATAAGATAAAAAACGAAACATTAATTTAAAAAATAATGTTTGGATGTTTCAACGAGATCTCTAATTCAAATGGAATTTAAAGTTTTATCTCAGTTTTAATTGTTAGTTGCGCATTTAGACGGTACTCAAATTTTATGAGCGTAATTGCTTTAGTAATTGATTTCCATTAAAAATATCGTTTCCGTTAAATATTTTAACAATAGTACTCTCTACTGTGTATTGCTCATATTTCAATTACAAACACATTTTGTATATCTCCACCTACACTTGCTAAATCAAATCTAAATAATAATCTATGCCAATTTTTGTGCTTTGATGATTTCACAGGAACCAGACTTTCTCTCACATTGTCGGTGGTTTTATTTTGATAACAATTCGCCTTTCATTGAATGTGTGGTATGATGAATTAAAGTGTAGTTAAATAATAATAATAAATTTTGTATAATAGCTGTGGTTCTCGACGCTTGATCTGATCCGGTTCATGTTTCATAAAGCAACGCAAAGGCGCTTACTAGATTTCAAATCAAATTTTATGATCTAAAACAATATTTGGATTTGGTTTTCCATATAAAATGTAATTTGAACTGATCCGGAACAATGGGTGTCATGAAACACGGCAATTATATACGAAGGTTGAGAAGTATACTAATATACATTATTATACTTCTACTAATATATATTAGTTACTGCAAGCGAGGGCTACAATAGTAGTTCTCAAGCGAGGTCTATATACTATTTTTTCCACTACTAGAAGTATCGTCTTATGGGGTTTTTTGTTTAAGAAAGTCAATTTGATAATCAAATACTTCTTTAATAATATTAACGAAATCGAAGTAGTTCAATTTTTAAACATGTGTACTATTTTAATGACGTATTATGACGAATATTTGCTCGCAAAATATGTGTGGTTTGAAAAACATTATACGTTTGAATTTCATTTATAACCATAATAAAATATTATTAGCCAAGAAACAAAATTTCTCAGCGTACCAAATAGGCACACAAAATTAATAGCACGCTTACAATAATGAGAACTTGTAGTGGAAAATAGTATATCATGCAACGCGCATCTAATGATGGCTGTTATTCACGAGAACGAAGTTCATCGTAAATCATCCGAGTGAATAACACGTATTACAGGCAAGTAGAATACTGTACGTTGTCCACGACAAATAATTTTGAAAATGGTACTTGCGGACAACTACACTTATTTCATTTTCTTAATTGAAATTTCAGCTGGCAGTCTTTTCCAAAAAACTACCAATAGACGCAGATAAGAATACATAGATAATTCATTGGGAACACATTTCTTTGACTTTCTTGTCAAATAGTTATACCGCTTCTACATAATTTAATTTTCATTTAATGTATTTGCTGATAAAAAAATCCATTTTAAGTAATTTGGTGATAGAGTCAAACTAAGGAAGCTCCATTTAATTCCAAGGCTGTACCGGCTTATATTATGCAAGGACCCAGAACTGTAAAAATCATAAATAGTAATGCACTGCTACCAATAGACACATAATTATTTTCTGACTCTAGAGACAGAGAAATAGCAAAAATCTTCAAATATACATGTCATTAAGCAATAAAATTATAAATAATATGAAAGCATAGAAAAATCAAATTACGAATATCATTTCAACTGCACATTCCATTATGAATGAGCTTGTATGCTCAAAATGGAGTGTGTGTGGTTACTAACGAATGGGTTGTGACTCAATTCGTCTGCTTGGTGTTCAAATTAGCAACAATTTAAAATTGAATGCACACATTGTTTTTTTTAAAGTGTACACAGTATAATAACCGGCACATGGCAAGCTCCGTGTCAATCTGTACACCTATCATGGACGGTAGAGCGGCGCTGAATTCTGCACTCCAACAGAGGGTCTTAATTGTGTTTATTAACATCATCGATCGTAAATCGATGACGAAAATTAACTTTGCATCCAGTCTCTGGTGAGATTCAAACCCAGTACCTCCCGGTTCAAATGCCGAAGCTTTAACCACTGCACCGCTTATCCGGTAATTGTTGCGTTGATTAAGTCAGCTTCACGAAAACTTGGGTTCCTTAATAGATGCATAAGGTTCTTTGTATCGCATAAGGTTCTCCAGATATATAAAACCTTCATTAGACCATGTAGAGAGTATTGCTGTTAAGTTTAGGGTGGATCATATGGTATTTCCATCCAGTTAATGGATAGCATTCAGCAGCAAAAAAAGCTCTAAACATCGCAGAGATGTTGCAGAACTGCGTGTTCTTCAGATTAATGTATGGTAAATGTTCTGCAGAATTAAAGGATAAAATACCACCATTCGTAACGCCAAAAAGGGTAACAAGAAGACGATCAATGCACATAGGTTTTCGGTGAAGCTGACGAAAGCCCCACTTTGGCTAAGAAAGCCAAGCGCGAATTTATTTATCGAACATCCAAGAAGTGAGTCTCTAAATGATTTCGAATTTCCGTTGGACTATAAAAAATCCACAAGTTTAAGGCAGCTTTACTTGAAGGATGCAGGTGTTATGACAGTTACAAGGAACTATGAAATCTAAAAGGCTGTCCTGCACCCAATTAAAACTAAACGTAAAAAAAATCAATATTATCAACCTACAGCGATGGGGTTTGGCCAAACAGTACCACAAGCTATCAAACTGTTACTCTGGAGCAGCTTTGTCATATTGTCAGGTTTAAGAAATCGCAGTTTTTTAATTTTAACAAGTTCCAGTTTTTTTTGTAAAATGTCAGCTTTCTAAACAAAACACGTTACCTTTATTTTTTCATGTATGTACATGTGATTTATTGCCTGAATAAACACAATTTATTTATGAGAATTGGCAATATTTTATGACACTCATAAATATGAAATCGCAGTCGACGGTAAACTTTAGTCCTTCTAAATAACAACGAGAGTGCGCATGATAACCTTCTTGCAAAAATTATATTTAACGTATCTTTGGAGAATGTTATTCGTCACTAAACACATCCATTTTTATATTTTAAATCAAGTCGCCCATTAGCTCACACTGATCAATTCGTTATATTTTGGTCACACTGTTGTTTCTCTCAAACAAGTTCTCCTTTCATAACAACCCAACATAACAACCCAACATGGCCTTCAGAGCAATGAAGCAAAGACAAATATATAGTTACAGCAATGCGGTAAACACACGAGGAGTTTTATGGGAGGATCAGTTTGAAAATTGGTTCAATTGGTGGTAATGAAAAGCAGAAGAAAAACACAGTTTCTGTATCGCATTTATAAATCGCAGCTGGCGATGTTAAATCTTCAAGTTTAACCAATGCGTAGCATCTCAAGACTACTTGTTGCTGAGCGCGAATTGAATAGTATGATGCTCTGACCAATTACATAAAACAAATGATCGTGTAAAAAACTCCCAGGATTAATGAAATAAACTAGAATATTGCGATTGAAGCTCGTTCTTCGATAAGAAAAATATGATCAAACAGGAACCGAATTAGATGAATGGACGGCCTAGCACACAAGATGACAAGCTAGAAACAAACCATCTAATAGTGCTTCATGTTGTTTGAAAATTTAACAATTTAACTAGTAATAATAACTGCTGAAACGGATTTATCTTTGTTAAATAACTAAAGTGCTCTGTTATTTGTCTAACTGTATAAATCTTCCTTTTTTTGTTTCAATTATTGCATTATTGTTAAAGTTATCTATGTTTTAATCCTTATACCATTCAAAAACAAAATTAATCGTTGCCAAACCAAAAACCATTTAGTAAAAACAAGTTTGCACAATTTTATCACTTAATTAGCGCAGTGGAAATGGCATTGGTACATTCTACTGGCGCAATTGAAAATGTTCGTTTTATACGTACGTTTCTAAAAGAAATATCTTGCCTTTGCACCACGACACGAATTTTATGTACTAAACAAGGAAATAATATATGATTTCTTGTAAGTGCGTAGCCTCAGTCGATAATTGAGAATAAAATTTATTGTTGAAAAGCATTTCGAATATTTGCAATTTTACACATTTAAAACAATTTACCTAAATTATTTGTTTTAACCTGCCATTCATTTAATTTGCATCTTATTACAAATAACATGTTGTTGTTTCTTTGTTCCTATTGGAAATTAACCTATAGCTGCGTGGTGGAGTGTGTGAAGTTGTTTAACATGTCGCATTCAGTTCAAAAGTGTTCTAATAAATAGAGAAATAGGATGAACAATAATTTTACGATAACAGCTTCCAAGCAATAAATAGCAAAACTGGGCCATATAAGACTAAAACAAATATTTTAATCATTTTGAAGGGAATTAGATGGTTAATGAACCTAAACGGAAATTTTTATCGCTAAAAAGCTAATGATTTGTTTTAAAGCACATTGATTTATAACACAATATAATTCCAGTTCTTTAAATCTTGAATTAAAGAAAACTCTTCGAAGCAATATGTTCACCTGCATACTATAAAGCATTGCATTCATGATTTGTTTCTTTATTAGTTGATAGCATATAAATAAGGCGTATCTTTTCAAAGCTATCAACTTACCCAAAGTAGTAATACTTGGACGCCTTGGTTTTTGATAGAATTTCGGATTCGGAAGAGTAAAAACAGATTGAGACCTAGGTCGGCTTTGTAATGCTTTAGAAAAAAATAAATATTTATGTGTTTTACAAAATACTGGTTTTGAACTCGACTTGCCGAATAAATAAATAAATTTATACTAAAATAAATTACTTACGTTCAATTTTTGCAACATTGTTTAACAGTAGATCTGTATGTGGTCCTTCAGGTACATTATCATGTGTTGGCTCTGGCGTTTCTGTAACTTGCGGCATTGGGTCATTTTCAAAAAAGAATGAATACTGCAAATACAATTTATTTTAGATTTATTTGTTAAAGTTCAAACTTTAATTAGTATATTGGAGACTTACGTATAATACTAAAGCTTCAACAATCCGACATTGATGTTTCATATCTTTAACAGCGGCCTCCAGTGTATCCGTCGCAGATCGTACAATAGATGGGCCAAATACAATTGCAATATTACGAGGCTCCATTAAATTTATATCATAATTTTGTGAAACTCGATTTAAGTGTTTTATTAAAATTTTCAGTGTTTCGTACGAATGGGGCGGCAACTTTTTAAGTAAAGCTTTTATTTCTAATAATCTAACTTTCCCTGTTTGTTTGTCAGCATCGATAAAATGTTGATACATATCATTTGGTAATAAACCATCGGGTAAACGCCGAATAAATAATTTTAATAAACTAGATACAACATTAACGTCCTCCCATTTAGGATCTTTCAGGGTTTGATCATCAAAACCTCGATTTACTAGTTCGGTGAGTGCAGTGATAGCTGCAATATTACCTGGTATTCGATAAATGCCTACAACACTTAAACCACGAGACTCAACAATATTTATACAGCGCGACACTATGTATGGTACATAAAGATTTTCTTCACTTGGTGGACAAAGAACTAGTGGTGCACCAATTGAAGCGCCTTCTGGCAATGTTTGAATTGGCACCGGACCTTGTATTGAACGTCGAATACTTCGAACAACAGAGCTCCAAGTTTTCGATTTAGGCGATCCGATTTCTTCTCTCTGGTGAAATGCTGAGTGTGGTATATTAACAGTTGCTGGTTGATTTGGTGTTTTACGATTTTTAATAACAGGCGACTGACCAGAAGGCGATCTAGTACCTAAACTTAAACGACGATTATTATTTTTATTTGATGATGTAATATCATCGCTTGATTCAATTATTGTTGTACCGGCAATCCGTTGTGGTTCGGCTTGTTGCGATCCCAGATTATGTATGTAATCCTGAAATAAAATAAGTCACACGCACAAGAATTAATTACTTTACCTGAAAACAATGTTAGAATATTTTTACATATCCTATCGATAATGTTAACGATATATTTTTATATAATTTCTTGCTAATTTCTTGATAAAAATCACTAGCATTTTGTTGATCATCAAATGGTAGATATTCCATCATTTTAGAACTAAAATATCATTTTCTATAATATGTTTTAACCACTTCACTATAAAAACTAAACTAAATATTAATGTTACAAAACTTAAGGATAAAATGTTAATGGCTTTTGTTATTTTGTATTTTTCGGACAAATTTTATTTCCGTTATATAAATATTTAACTAAACGTAACTATCTCACAATAACGGGTTTGCATTTTCAAGAATGAAAGATAAAAATAAGCTCAAGAGATATCAAACCAAAATAGTACATTATTATGTTAACATTTCCAAAAACATCATTTGAACATTTAGAAAAATATGAGAGTTAAAATATGATCTGAGTTCGGCCACGAAACTTATTGGAATCCTAATTTACATTATTAAATACAAGCAAGAGAGCTTATACAAACATAAAACAACAAGGTAGAATTAAAAATACTAACAAGGCGGCGGTTATCTCACTTACAAAATATAAGAAAATATCGATAACTTATCATAATAAATATAAATACTAGCGACCTTGCATAGGTTGTTTCTTTACGCACGTCATCGACAGGTACTTAATTTAAATAAAGAATATACAGAAATACATCATAACAAGAACCACTAACTAACGCGAGATAACAAGAACAATATTTATCTTTATTATCGAACAGCTTACTAGTAAATATTCAAGAGGTGGCGCCAAACCCCAATAAATTTCTCTCACTAGCTTAGTGCTACGCAAATTTTTATAATATACCTGTGATCATCCAAAGAACTATGTGTTTCCAATATAATTATAATTGTATGATAAATCATAAGTCTTCTGTTTATTCGTATAAAAAATCAATTTATTATTAAGTAATTTCCTATATCCTTATTCAATCGGTTTGCTTAATATTGGGATATTCGAGTAAAGCATGGCTTTAATAATTGTAAATAATTATGCAGTGAGTTTATCCCTAAATGAAGGAAATGGCATCGTTCTCTATCTGACACAATTTTTGCTTTTAAGCATTTAAAAATAATAATAATAATTCTTAATACCTTTCGCATTATAACAGATTCTTCATTTTGCCCACATGCGTCACACAACTGATCCATCCATACTTTCATTTCGTGTTGATTTTCGGTTTGTATCAAAATCTCAGTACCACAACTTAAAGGTATATTTGTTGAGTGATTTGTTGATGAAGTTAATTTAAAAACATATTTTCGTTTTGTATAATTAGCATCAGTCACGTGGAATGAGCGCAGATCGATAATTCCCGATGGTTCAGGACTCTGAAAAACAAATAACAAAATTAAAACTGGTTGAATATTTTATAAATTATTGGAAAAAATAAATATTTTATGCATGTTTAATAATAAATTATTAACAATCTGAATTTTCTGCTGTCGCAAGCAAAATCCATTCTATTAATGTCACATGTTATCTAATCACCATACCATAAAATTTTTAAAAAACTAAACACGACTTATGACATACAAAATGTGCAGGAGATGAAAATTAATCTAAAGTTTACAATTGAAATATGTACGTAGCTAACATAGAGAAAATACATCTATAAATACAAGAAGAAATGAAGAGGAGGATCAACTTATGTTCCACTATAAATTGCAGAAATTTTTTCTTTTTGATCGTTTTTCATGTTATGTCTGACTGCACTGCCTTTAATCTATAGAAAGAATATAACTTATGCCGATTGTCCAAAATTAATTATTATCGTTAAACAACGCAAGAATTACGTTTCATTTTTGAGAAATATTCGGGAAATTGTAGTTACAAAACTTTCACCAAAGTTTTGGCATTTAAAAAATCAGCTCATTGATTAAGATGGTTTTGAGATTTATAAAAAAAACGCTCAAGGTCATTGATAACTTTATTAATTCGTATTTAATTGTTTACGTACGAAAGATGTAATAAAATGAATTGATAAATATTATTTTATGGTACAATAAATATTACGATTGATCATACTCTTTATACAGGGTAATCTAATCGAATTTCGAAAACGTTGATTTTCAAGTTTAAATTTTAGGTTTGCTAAGGGTTGCACTCGTCGTAAACTTAAATTTAAAAATCTATTAATCTAATTATTTGGTTGTGCTAATATTTAATTTAAATATTGAAAATTAAAATTGATCATTATACATTCCAGTTCTCACAATTAAATACGAGAGAGCTAATTTATTTTTAAAATTCAGATTATCGCAACAACTATTTTAGTTTTAATAATCATAAATTACAATATTGATTATGGTTATCAAAGGTATGTTATGTTGTAGGATTGGTATTACTAATTTTATTTAAAAACAATTTGAATCATCTAATATCTTACCTGACTTGATTTTCCTTCACGATGTAATGTCAGTTTTAATTTATGACCGCGAATTTCAGCCCATACCGTCTTCCATGATCGATCATTTGATCGCTATAAAAAATTAGTTTAAACTGTTAATATTAAAAAAATAAAAGGGCAGCGAGCTCCAATTTACCTTTCCGTCGATGAATGTAATTTTAACGTTCAGCTCGCCTTCCTTCCGCAGCGGTACACTTGAATCGGCCGGTGCATCTCTGAAGTATGATAAAGCCTTAGATTTACTTCCATGACTACAAAAAAAAAGCAAGCAAAAAAGACAATTTCACAAGACAATTCACCGCAAAAAACATAGATTTAGTTGAGTCTTTAAAAGATATGGAAACAGAGACAATATAAATCGTGTAAATTAAATGTTAATTACAGATTATAAAATTATAGGTTTTAAAATTGTTTAATGAGACACATTATATATATATACATACATATATGATATTCAGAAAACTGTTGCATGATATTTTTATTAATTTTATCTGAATTTGTTCATTGATTTCGCTTAACAATTTTTTCGTTTTTAAATGGGCGTTTAAAATTGAAGTATTTTTTCTTTCAAATATGTATAAACATTTAAAAACACCAAAATCTAATAAATGAGCTAAACAATTAATTTGTATATAATAAAATATTTTAACACATAGAATTATATTAGATAATTAGAGTTTTTTTATGAACCTAGTAATAATTATTTTGTTAGTAATAAAACGGAAGATTTATGAGTTGGCTAGAAGTTAATAAATAGTAGCTAGAATTGACAGAGTAAGTAAGTGTGCAATTTACCAACAACATTGTTTCTTTAAACAAATTCCACATGCCCATTCCATTATTTTTATGTTTATTTACACCATTAATATTTTCTGGTTTTGAAATTTACGGTAGATATTTTAAAAATTGTTACACGTTCCGACATAAAGTCAAATCACGGTATATCGGAACCACATAAAAAAATGTTACCGATATGATTACAAGTTGATTAATTAATAGTTTGAAATTGAAATCAAAACGATTTCCCAATATGGTTGTAATAATGATTATTTTCAGTGAATTCATCATCGCTTCGACTGCGACGCGAGGGTTTTTAATTGATACATCGACAACAAATTTTTCGGAACTGATAATTGGTCTAAAATTAATTATTGTTATCATGATTTTAGAAAAAATATTAATACATAACTAAACATCTATATAATCACATGCACATGCGCGCTTGTGAACTCAATTAACACACAGGGTGTTTGTAGGAGGATTAATTTAAAAAAAAATCAAACTATAAATATAAACTAGTATTATTGAGTTTCAAGCACAATCTATAGCACATAAACACACAACATTTTATATTGATGTATATGCACCTTGTCGGGCTTGGTAAATTTTTTCCTGCTTCACAAATTGGTGGTAGGATTACTGATGGCGGTGCTTCTTCAAATATACGACGTAATGGTTGGATATCAGTAGTGAATCGAGGTCGACGCCATGGTCGATGGGCACTATTTGTTTCGTATTCCGTTTAAATATTCGATTTATTATTGCGCACACAAATATAACAAAATTAATTTATTTTAAAAAACATATCTTCTCACCTTTTTAATGAATGCGCAGCATCATTGTCCGGTGTATCTGGCAGTTGCGAGAGTGGACTTTGATCCATATCACTATCGATTTCAAAGGCAGTATCATTCGCTGTTGCACGAAGGTATGATACACGTCGCATAGGTCGCTCATCATCTTCTTCCATAGGTTTCTGTCTTCGAATAACTTGATTAGGTTCTAAGGAAAGAATAAAACGATGTAAGCGATTTTGTTGTGAACTTTGCACTTACTTTATAATTAAATCCCAGTAACAATTTACATTCCATTCACACAGTATTTGCTAAATAAATTTTCCCTGACATACATTACTCTAAATATTTTCTCATTCAGCGTCATATGCTTATAAAAGGCATTTTTGGGAACCTCACTATATAAGAAATTGAATGATTTGTATAAACAATTGCAGGCTTTTATTCATTACTTTTTTGGTTAGGCAAACAATACGAATCAATAATTAAACTAAAACAATACAAAAAAAAACTAAAAATAAATACGATAAACTTTTAACGCAAATATGACAAGCAGTCATTACACTGGTTTCAAATAATTCGGGACCTTCAAATAATTTTATAAATTAACACTGAAATGGCTGACGTACATTGTTTAGGGGCATAAAGTACTTTATAATTTTTATAATACTAACAGAGCACCGAAACCAAAAATCTTCTGGAAGTAGGTACGTTTTTAGTTTAATTTATTATCGGCTGCGGTTCCTAAAGCGTAAACCTAGCAGAATGCCGATCTTTAGATTTCCTTCCCAGCCTTTAGGTGGACTTCAACCATCTTTGAAGTGTTTTGAGAAAATGCCATTTTTTACAATAATTGTAAAGAAAATACAAACAAAAATTCTACTGAAATTAATTAGATGACAAGTAAATTCCCGCTACCACTAAATTAACACATAGTCATAAAAGGTACTATTGATTATAGTGATAAAACGGTAGTTTTTACTATTTCTACTAAACAAGACATTGTAAACCATATAGTAGGTATGATTACATAGAAAATGATTCACAAATTATGTGGGTATTCAAATCAATAGTAAATTTTATTTTACAATAACTATGGTTAATAAAATGCTTGTACAATTTTGTTGGTTAATTTGTTAAACTAAAATTACAAATTTGTATTAGATCTTGTTGTTATTATTTTTAATTTCGTTTTTGAAAGCAATCAAACTACAACATAAATTTATTTTTTATTCGACCTGATAAATTTAAAGTTGTCGGTCTTATTGGCGGTGCTGGTTGACTACTACTACCATTTAACGTACTACTGCCCGATCGTATTATATCCACAATATGTTTCATTTCAATATCTTTATCATTGTCATTTGTTTTACAAACTACTGCGCCTGATTGGTTAGATCTATTTTGAAATTTAATTTCATTTTGAACCTTTTGCGATAACAATCCATCCTGTTGTTGTAATAACAATAATTTTTCTTTCACTGATGCTTCACCAGGTTCAGCTGTGTATTTTATATGAAAGATTCGAGGAAACGTTAGAGTTATATAAAAAAATGCGTACACTTTTAGGTATTTTCCGCCTTGTATTGATATATTATAATTTCAGTCTGACGAAATGCTACATATAAAATCTAATGAAAATATTATTTTCTTGTTAAAGCGATAAAAGCGTTATTTAATTTTAAATTTAGAAAGCTGCTGCACTTTACAAAAAACAAAGAGCATAGCAGCTGAACCCTTTACAAAAAGAGTGTAGCATTCGTCAATAAAAATAAATGGATCTAAAAGTAATATGTATGTAAAAGGTTTTAAGTAAACTTACCACCAGTTTGTGTCACAGCCTCAATATAAGAATTTTGTCGATAAGGTTGCTTTCTAAGAAATTCTCTATTTACAAATTGATCCTCATTAAAACTATGTACTTGAGAACGATCTCCGCGCGCCGACATATCACATGCTGAATCAGCCGAAAGCGACCGGGCTCTGATACCCGGATGATCTCGATAATAATCAGACGAATCATAATTATGGGAACTATCATTATCATCTAGATTAGAAAAATAAAATAAATCACATAATTAGGAAAATTGACCCAAACGAAGGAAATAGTTTCTACAAAATCGCTAAATATATTACACTGGGTTAATACAACAACTAACTATTCATCCTGTTATGAAATTACATAAAACTCTAAACTATAATTCAATTTACATAATTTCATAAAATTTGAATATTTGAGAACCACATATAAATATTTATATGATTTAGAATAATTTACGTGTTTTTTGTTCAAGGAATTTATTTGCAGATTTTGATTTGTTAGCAAATAAAAGTGAACGTTGCCAGAACCCTAATACCCGAACAAATAAAATTTGAAATAAAAATAGTAATAAGACATATCACAAATTAAATATTTGAACACTTGAATGAATAATGTACCTGATGATAACTTGCGCCAATCTGTATTTTCCGCTTTCATTTCAAATTCTCTTCGTCGAACCGCAACATTTGGGACAGGCCGCTTTGTACTCAACCTAAAAAAAAATATGTAAACTCATATCAATTTTGGCATATCAATTAAACTTAGAGACGATTTAACAAAATATAAATATTTCGCACCTGCTCAATTCACTACGGTACAGTGAAGTACGGTCAATTAATTGCCCGTCTGGGGATAGTGGACGACCTGATTCAAATTGCCTTGCCCTTTCCGAAACAATATGCAGGCCCGTTGTAGGAATATGCCGGCTGCAAAACAAACATTCCAAGTACTTTAATTAACTAAATATATTCAATTGATATTACCAATTTTCTTCCGTTTCCATAATGGTCGAAGGAATATCATCCCGCTCATTTTCGTAAACTGCTTGCCCTACCAATTGTTTATTTTGTTGCTGCTGTTGCTGAAGTCCGTTGTAGAATTGTTCACGTGCTATATGCTTCGCCAATTTTACAGCTGCCGCCGTCTTAGCTGCTTGTTGTGAACTCATTATATTAAACGATTTCTGCTGTAGTGGCATTGCTACATCATTCTGATTACTGTTCATCATCACTGGTGGCGATTTACTTTCGATATAATACTCTTCAATTGTACTATTTGGCATAGATTCAGTATCCGATTCGACCAGACGATTTTCGTTTTGGCGTACATTTTGACTATGAATATTTTTATTCGGCATCTCCTGTGGCGGCCATATTGATTTTTGTAACCGATTTGGGCGCGCATAAAATTCACGCTGTCGAACTGAATAATTACAATAAACTATATTAAGCACAATTTAATTTTCTAATTGTTTAATCATACTTACTAGATTCGGTTGTTGCTGCTAAATTATCACTTTTATAACCGGTTGGCTGGCTTGGACGTCTTAAAAATTCCTCCTTTTGCTCAAAGCTTTTTCGTAACCTCGTCATTATTGCACTGTCCCCTAAATCACTAGTTAAAGTTGACCCAGAACCATAAGATTCAATCGAAGATGAAATTGAAGATGAAGATTCACGCCGATCATTAAATGCATCCGAATTTAAATGAGCAAAATGTGAATCAAAGGTTAAAATTGAACTATAAAAAATAACACACCAAAATATTTGGATATCAAAAATCAAAACCAAAAAAATTTGTGGATAAAAAGCCAAAAATGCTGTATAGATGCTTGCAATAAAAATTTGTGGTTGTTTATTTATATATAAAAAAGAAAAAGCAATAATAGCGGGCGAGCATAAATCATATTTTAAAATTCATATTAAATATAAAAAATCGAAGAACCGATTTGTAACTAACTTACCGACTATTTTCATTATTATTTCGACACACATTTTGTTGATTGTGATTGTCTCGTGTGAATAGCTGCATCAAATCATCACCACGCCGTTTGGCCTGCATTGGTGCTTGTGGTTCTGCTTTCACGTTACGATGTTCGAAACTACTATACGGTTCGGCATATATTCTATCACTGAATTCGAAAAAATATATTTTACTAAAAAATTGCTTTAAATCAAATACTCAATTTATAATTTTTGTAATAACAAACAGAAAATTTACTAATGTTAAAAAATTTTTCACACTCATCACGGATTTTATTTTTATTTATTTAAAATTCGATTCTGCTTCTATATATTTCTATTAATTTGCCAAATAACACAGAAAAACCAAATGTTTTAAGTAATACAAATTTAAAAAAAAACGGGAGATCAAATCAATTCACCAGTATATTGAATTATTGATTAAAACGCGCACCGCAAGGGATTTTTTAATTTTTTTCACTATCATTCAGTTGTACATTCTAGAAAAGATATTCTTCGAAGCAGACAATTTTAATTTCTCATTCTATTTCATCGTGATTTCAATACACCAAATCATAACTAAACCAAATTTTAAAGTTTATGGATTGACTTCCTGTGCAAATTAATATTATAATAAAACAGCTCATTAAAAAATTAATGTTTACTAAATAAATCAAAAACAAAACGAGAACAAAAAATCTTTTGCTATTTAAACTATGAAAAACATAGGTATACAATATAAAAAGCGTGGAAAATTCTCGCTACTGAAGAAAAATCAAATTTGAGCATTCCAATGAGTTATGTATGGGCCATAAATGTTTCACTTCTATTTGGAGATATGCGAACTTGTTTATTTAAATGAATTTATATTAAAGAATTTTGTAGTACTGGTAAGATTATATTTATTTAGTTTATGTGAGTGGATTATTCATGAAGATACAAATAATATTCGATACAAAACAAATAACAATTTATTCGTGTAATAAATATTTCTTTCTTTCTTCTTAATATAGACATTCAAACTTAAATTATTCAAGTATTTCGTTCCCAATTCGTCTCCCTTTCTGAGCTTTTGACAGACATGGAATCGCTGAAACTGAAAAACTCGAGACCGAAATTTTCAAAAGCAACAATAAATTACTGACTTAAATTATAAATTTACGGTACCTTTTAAAATACAAAAAGTTGGTAAATCGAAAATTTCAAGAGCGTGGTGGAAAGAAAAAACGTAAACCACATTCAATGAAGACTTATGAATTTATTATGAATCTCACTTACTCGACACAGGGCGAAGAGACGTTACCATAATTCAATTTTGGTATTATGATTCTCACGGTGAGTGAGAATCTCATATATTCTCACCTACAGTTTCTTGGCGAGTCTTCCATTAAATAATAGGAATTCTGTGGAGCCTGACGGTGATTATGTTGAGCAATCATTTTTTTCATTCAATTGACGATCTTGAAGTTTCTAAAGCCATTGCTTCTTTAAAATCAAGAAACTCTTACGATATATTCGGTTGTAGCAATTACTTAATTAAAAGTTCCGTTGGTCTTGTATGTCCTCCTTAATGTCATATTTTTAATTGTTGTTTTAGAACCGGTATTGTTCCGGAAATTTTGAAATCATCAATTGTGCTACCTCTTCATAAAAATGGTTTCAGATGCGACTTAAATAATTATCGGCCTATTCCTCTACAGCAAGTTTTGTTAAAAATAATGGAAAAAATTATTAAATTTAGAATGGTGGTATTCCTAGAGAAGCATAGTGTTATAAGTTGTTGTCAGCACGGTTTTCGTAATGGATTTTACACGGAGTCCGCTTTAATTGAATTTTTAAATGGCGTGCATCCATCGCTAAATAATTCTGACTCTTGCGCTGGGATTTTTGTTGAAATGAAAAAGCTTTTGACACGGTTGATTATAACCTTCTATTGCATAAGCTTTCTAAAATTGGTTTCAGAGGAAACATTATTAATTGGTTTAAATCGTATCTTGCAAATCGTAATCATGTTGTTAAGGTAAATGGAACTATGGGCAGCCCTTATGTCTTAAATATTGGAGTTACTCAAGGTTCCGTCTTGCGGCCTCTTTTATTTCTGATATGCATAAACTCAATTTTTAGTGCAAATTTAGCAGGCTCTATGGTTGCCTTTGCAGACGGTATGAGCTTGTACTATCGTGGGTCCTCACAAACTGACGTTTGTCATAAAATTGCAACCGATCTTTTAGTTTTAAGGAAATGGTTTGACCACCATTTCCTAATTTTAAGTGACAAAACTAAAATTATGCTTTTTAGTTTGGGTAGCAGTAGTTTACATTCACCATTAACGTATCATTCCAGTTTTTGTAATGCTTTTAACTGCTCCAGCTCGTGCATTTCCATTGAAACTGTTGAGAGCTTCAAGTACCTTGGAGTTATTGTTGTTTGTAATATGAGTTGGAAGCAAAATGTCGATAAAATAAAAAAGCATCTTAGCAATGCGTTACCTAAATCGGTATTGTTAAAATTCTACTATGCTTGCATTAACTCTAGGCTTGAATATGCATTATCATGTTGGAGTGGTTGCTATCATTCAACTTTAAAAATTCTCATAATTGTTCAGAAATTTGCTATTCGTATTATGTGTTTTAAGTCTTCACGGGTTTCTGCTTCGCCATTATTTTTGAGTTTTAAAGCTTGACCATTACAGCATCTATATGTTTAAGGTTTTACGTTTATTTTATTTGCGAAGTGGGCATCGATTATTGAGAGCTAATGTGCGATATAATATGTGCGGAACAATGATCGTTTCTTATTTGTTGTTCCACATTTTTTTAGTGAACATTTTAGAAAATATTTCCAGGTAATTGCTCCTTCCTTATTTAACCTACTTCCACTTAGCATTCGACAACAAATAAATTCGAAATCATTTCTACAGGTACATAAAGTTTGGCTTTTTGAGCACCCTAATATCGATTTTTTATTTAGAGTTTTAGTCTGATGAAGTTTAATTTAAGTTTTAATTTATTTATCTTTTTATATTTTTTATTTTTATTGTTATGGTTTTATTTCTTATGTTATCATAACATTTTATCATAAATTGTTCTTTGTTAAAGGGTAGATCAATACTGTGGTGATGATTACCCTGGTCATTTATTTTCATTTTGTATTTTAATATTATACTCGTATGTGGCAAAAAAATAGTACTGAAAATAAATGATACGCCTGTGTGCTTCAATTAAAAAAAAAAATAAAAAAAAACAATTACGAAATTCAAAACTAATAAATACTTAACAATTATAGATCAAAACTAACTTATAAAAATATACAAGTTCGGTCAACTTTGGTAAAACAACCACAGCACAGTTTTACAGGCAACTGTGTAAGGGAGGACATGAAACGCGATCCACGAAACAGTTAGCATGGCTTCGGCCCCAGAACAGATTGCAAAGAATGAAAAATAATAATAAAACCGTGATGCTTCTTGAGTTGTGGACAAGACGGATAATCAATCACAAACATCACAAACAAACCTCTCGCCGCCATTGCCATTAAGTGAGCAAATAGTGTGTTAAATACTTCTATAGGAATGATTGACGAAAAGTGCATCGACTTGCGAGTATTGTGGATTGTATTGAATTTATCCACATTTCTGTCAGTGCTAATTGATTTTTTCAAATGTTATCTAGTTGCCTTTACTTAAATATTACCTTCCAGCAGGAAAGCCATTGACGACACACTAATTACTAATTTACGTTTGTTACCAGTCTGAGATGATGAGATGAATCGTTTATGACAAGTCTAATACGAGGTGACAAGTCATAGACGAGTTGCATGTGTCATGTCTGAGATTAATTGTATGTGATATATCCCCAGCAAACGTAGAAGAAGTTCCAGAACTAGTGCAAAAGTAGTGATAAAAGTATTTGTTTCCTTGTGAAAAAGGATGGGCGTCGCGAAAAATTCATCAGTTTTATAAAAAATTTTTAGTAAACATACGAAATTTTTGCGAATTCTAAATTATTTAGGATATTTTAATGGATGGATATTTTAAGGGATATTTGAATGCAATCCGGTAGTTAATCTAGTTAATCTGTTTTTTTTTTTTGCTATTTCGTGTTCGTCCAATTCAACGGTTAAAGACTAATGAATTTTAGAGTTATTTTGAATATAGTTCAAATAACTTTGGTTTCAGGAAATTCTACTGTAAGTTGCGGAGTTGCAGAATGATTAAATTAATAAATGTTTCAATTATTTAAGAAGCCGGAAAATATGAATTTAGAATTAAATTTCAGGAAATTTACAGATGCTTGTGAATTAATGCTTCATTGTAATTGCTGATTGTGTAGTTTAGAATTGTGTTGTCATTTTATTACTAACGACTTTACATAGGTGTCTGTAAGGGGTCGAATCAACCAATTTTGGTTAGGAAGCCGAAAAGTATTAATAGAATTAAATTTCAGGAAAATTCCAGATGCATGTGAAATAATAATATTTTTTCTTAGGTTGCCGTTTTAAAGAAGCAATTGTTGAAGACCAATACCATCGTTATCCATTAACCTATTAAGCCTTTATCCTTCATCTAGTAGATTAGAATTGTGTTGTCTTTGTGTTACTAACTATCGGCTATACCTAGGTGTCTGTAACCGGGCCGATTCTGTCCCACTTAACTAACCTATCCAATCCTTCGGTTTTGTTATGTGTAAAAAAGGTGTACGGTGGACCCGGCGTCATCCGGGATCTCAAGCCTAAGAACTTGGTCGTACATTCAAAATCAATCAATCAATCAATCAATCAATTTCTGTCAGTGCTAATTGATAATCCAGTTGAATTACCTATATGACAACAAAATAGTGATTGGCGGCACACATTGGGTTTTGGCTATGTCAACATTATTAATAAAACACCGGCCGTTCCAAAAAATGGAATCTAACTGGACTAACTAATAAAAAATAAGTTAATATTTCGCCATAAATGCTTGTAGTAGTTCAATTTATGTTTCATGACGTATCGTGACATTTCTGCGACATATAAAAAATTCCTGATTGGTGTGAACAAAATTCGCGAATTCGTGTGGAACTTGTTCGCAATTTGTCACTCGCGTTTGGTGTGAATAGTATCTAATACATCGTAGTTTTTGTGCACTAACAAACTAACTACTATTTTATATATAACAAATCCTGTTTGCCAGAATCATTAAAGTATTACGCGTTAGTATATTATATTTTAAATAATTGTAGCCTTCCACGAGTAAGTCCAGATAATACAAAATACCCAGACAGAATAAGAATCCGAGCATGATCTTTAACATGTAACCAAAGGTTAGATTTAATAATATTTAAAATTCTTTATTCTGCTATTTCAGCAGAACATGCAAAGAATTTAAAATAGTTGAATTATAAATAATCTTACCTAGTATTATCACTATCAATCCGATCGTTCTTTAAATTACTATAAAACGGTTCAATATTAGTATTAAACTGTTGGAGTGGTAAAAGCCTCTGATGTGATTGTTGTTGTTGTGATTGCTGCTGCTGCTGCACAACATTGTGGTGTGATTGTTGTCGAAATTCATTATTACTATGTTTTAAAGATGGGTGGGATTGGGTGGCACCAGCAGATGAAGATGGCTGTTCAATATTTGCTGCTACTAGCATTTGAGAGTGTAACTTATGTTGGCGCTGATTTGTTTCAGGATTATGTGCAGTTTCACTGAAAAACTAAAAACAAATATAAGTGTGTTCATATTAATTGTATAGGTTGCTAATATTTTCTTACCGTTTGTAGTATATCACATTCCTTAGGTACTACTTGTAATGTTAATGTTGCTGGAGTTTGCTGTATTGCAACTACAACACGTGCATACGGAGTACCCGCAACCGGCATTCCGTTCACTGCCAATAATCTATCACCTGTGCGTAAACCAGCTAAATGGGCGGGCCCTTGTGTTCGCACCTCTTTAACAAAGACAGTGTCCATAGGCTGGGCTATTGCTAGTGCTGTCGGGTTCGCTTGGCGAGGTCCCATTCCATTTGAATCCTACACAATAAACAATTCTTATTAAACTTACG
This sequence comes from Nephrotoma guestfalica, assembly GCA_963691935.1. Classification (NCBI taxonomy): domain Eukaryota; kingdom Metazoa; phylum Arthropoda; class Insecta; order Diptera; family Tipulidae; genus Nephrotoma; species Nephrotoma guestfalica. The sequence goes on along the minus strand of OY829913.1, from coordinate 232,700,219 downwards.
TACATACAAGTTTGACATTTAACATTAAATAACTGACTATTAGATACAAGTTAAACTTGATTGTTTAATATATTAAAAATGTTCTGGAGATGATTCCTGAAGAGTAATAGTGAGTTCTAAATACGATTTGAACACGAGAGTACTAAATTCGTATTTGGTTTTAATCAGATTTGTTTACAATTCATATTTAAAATTAAATGTGGTATTGTTGTTTTTGTTTCGTATTCAGAAACAAAACCCCAGATTAGTTTACAGATTGTAAAAAATAAAAAGAGGCCGCTCTATTTTTAGCGTTCTCTTCTCACCATGATATTTGCACTATTTAACAAGTACAATACCTATACTTTTCTGCTTGGAAAACCTAGTCAGCTTGAATCCAAAAATCATATTCTATATTTTAAGTCTTCTGCCAAACTATGTTGGGATCACTATTCGTCCAAGTACTACGGGTGGGTAGGCTGAGATTTCAGGAAAAATTGTAAAACAAATATTGCATGTAAATCGCATAGTGTTATCAAGATAACATTGAAGCAAGTTAAACAATTACGTGGGATTCAATAAGTTCGGTATCTAAATCTATACGAAATAACGGTAATAGAAATTGTTTAGTTTGTTTTATTCCTCTATTTATTCTACCGACAAAAAAAATTTCATGCGAAATTATTTCATTTAAAAAATTTCATGCGAAATTATTTCATTTAATTTCTGTGAGTGATGTTATGAACACACAAAAACTTAAAACAATGAAAATTATTGAACATCGTGCTGTAATTTTAATTTGAAATTACTGTCATGGTACAAGTGCCAATAAGAAGTTCCGCATTTTCAAAACATGTGCTCATAAAATCACTCACAGAAATTAAATGAAACAAATGTTTTGCATGAACTTTTTTTGTCGGTAGAATAAATGTCTTTGACGTTATTTTGAATAGGTTTACCGAATTTATTAAACACCCCTAGTAATCGAACAGCTACAAGTGAATTCACGAAATTTCAATAACTTGCAAGCTTCAATGGATTCCAAATAGATTTTTTTCCGTGGGATTTATTTAAAAATTAAATTTCATTTTTAACTTAAATATTTTATGTATATAAAAAAATTTAGTTTCCCTAAACTTTTAAATCCTAATTTAAAATAAAGATTTTCTGTTACTGTTACGAGATATTTTATAACCATATAATGCTAGAAAATGCAAATAAAATGATTTTTATCAATTTAATTGAAGGTTTACTTCTCAAGACAACAAATTGGACTATTTCATAACACTGATACTCCATGTAACATTTGCTATGCCATAGGCATTAACATATTGGGTAAACAAAATGTTTTACATAACTTCGGGTGCAATAATGCTTCCAATAACCTAATATTTAAAAGTATATTATGCATTAAGAGAATAAATAGATTATTGCTCGAGTAACGAGATGACCATCAGACGGCGAAGACCAGGAATGGTAACTGAGCAATAGTAAGAGATTTTTTCTATAACTTCACTTTTATTAAAATATAATGCTTTCATCAAGTAGTTTATGAAAAATATATGTTTCTTACATAAAATATACCGACTTGAAGTATTGCTACTGTTTTCATTGAAAATTCGTTTTCAAAAGGCAACTTTGTTTGAAAATATATATCTATAATAACCCATTTACTTTAGCCCTAGGGACGAAACATAAGAAGGAGTAGAACAACATTATTTTCAAGCATTACGGAAGAGAAACACACAATCCAATCGTTATTTTAAATTCGAATATAAAGGATACGAGAAAAATGTATTTTTTAAAGTAAAATATTATTCTAAAAAATAAAATCAGACCATTTAAAATCACCCGCGACTTCAAAAACAGCAATTCTGTTACAAATTAAATCGGATGAATTGGAATGGAATTATCGAAGCACAAAATTAAAAACGAATTAAAAAAACAATATTTTGTAACGAACCTACCACTTCCTCATCACAGACTACTTCGGTGGAAGGTATTTTTTGAACCATTATAACTTGACTTATCCACGTGCGAAGTGATACAAATAGTCACCTTCACTTTTACCAAGGAATCCAATCATACTGTATAATTATTGAAAAGAAAACGTCTGTTTCATCACCATATGTACTAGACTAGAAAAGTATCAGCAATTTCAAGGAACTCATCACCGGTCACTTATAAATAATATTAAACCTAAACAATTAAGGTTTGTTAATTTAGTAGTGCAGTCGTGGTCATAAAATTTAAATTTTATCAATAAAAAAATGAAGCAATTTATTACCATTAAACCATTTAGTACATAATAAGATAATTATGTATTGTAAAATTTACAGTTATTTGAATTACAGACATATGAATACGCTCATATGAATAGAACACACGTTCATAGAAATTACACCGTTAATAACAAATTAAATTTACATTAACATTCAATTACGCTAATTAAAGAAAGTTATTTAATTAGAATTGTGTCAGCTGTCGAATGTTTGATATAATTTCAATATGACAACGTATCTGGATATCATTAAATGTTGGCAGATAATAATCCGATATCTTGTTTTATACTCGTATACAAGCTTCTTATCATGTCTTTCTGAATTGAATCGACAATTTTGCGCATTAGTAACCGTGAATAAGTTAGTTTGCAAATTTATTTCGGATTATTTTTATTATTGGTTGTACTAAAGAATATGAAACTAAAGTACATGATCATTATTTGTAGATAATATGTAGGATGTACAGACATACGCATAGAACATGATAATAATATATATAAAACTTACGTTGCATGATTCCGGTGGATAAACAATAAAATGGCGTAAAGTAAATCCAAAACCATGACCATCTTGACGTCGTAATACCACCGTTTTAGGTAAAAGCACCTGAAAATAAAAAAAAATTATATAAATAAGTAAAAATCTTGGACTATTATAAAAATTTAATAAATGTACTCGTATGTGTATAATAGCGTAAACAATATAATGAACTACATTTTTTCGCGAATAAGTTCTAAAAAGAAAACGACAGATATCGTCGTCTATTTATTGCTTATACTTTATTGTATTTATTTACATTTTCTTAGTTTATTTCTTCTTGTTATTGTTTTCACTTGAGTAAATAAATAGAAGAGTACGCTATGTGCAAACAGGTGACAATATACATTACACACATATGTATAACAATCAATTTAAATTATTTATGACTTAATTATAAAGCAATAATAAATGATCGGTCGATGAGTACACAATGTTGAATGATATGATCATCATTTCAAGTTTTTTGTAAAATATCTCGAGTTAAAAGAAACGTCAAAATTCGTTTTATACAAATTTTATTATATATAAAAGTAGCGTCGATTGATTTTAAATTTCGGACGGATTTAACATTTTCCCATTTCTGATTCAACACTTGTAAATAGAATACCAACAATTACGCTTTCTTATAATCGTTTTAAAATAATTTACTCCTCGATTTATGATTTGTCTCTATTATTTGCTGTGCCAAAATCGGACAGTTTGCGGTTAAACCTAAATTTCACTGTATGAATCAAGGCGTGTAATTTAGCATCTCGTAGTTATGAATTGATATATTCTATTTTACATATTAGTACTAATAAATTTGTATTCCTTGGTTTGCAGTAACACGCCGCACGTGGATGTGTTAATTACGGTTCGTTGCATTTATTTTGATAACATCACCCGTTTAAATTACTACAAAAAATAGTTTCAATTTAAAAACATTGAATTACAGATGTGTATGTGTAAACGAACATTGATGCGGTGTCGAGTGAAACAGAGGCAAAAGTAATAATAACTTAATTTTTTCTTTAATATGTTTTACGTCATCACTATTTTAAACATACCAAACGATTACGAATTCTTGTTGATGTTATATATTTATATAGTTAGGTAATAACAGTTTTGTTTCGATTTGTTTTATACTAAACAATTAATAATACAATAACTGTGTTCGACGTTGGCTGCTTTTTTATGACCAGGCACAATCGGAACTTATTATATATGATGTAATATGAAGAGACGTGCAGGCTAACCATAACGGCGATCCTAGGTATGTGTAGCGCATTCCTGGAATATTCTACAACCAAATATCAAATTATATCTGAGAGCGGGCCCAGACCCTTTCTATGCTCGACAGATGAGGTTGATACTAGGGAAGGATGTTAGTAACAGAAACAACTAGAGCAAACCGCAGCAAAGTTATTTTCTAACTACTTAAATTTGTTAAAAATGTGTCAATTAAATACACATTCTAGGTTATATTTTGTTAGTTTATTAATTTGGGTTAGCTGTGGTTAAGTGATAGGATGTTACGTTGTTTTCCATAAACAGAATTATTTGTGAACACCGACTTTTTAAATAAGTCACCTCGCGAGAATACTTTTTTGAATAAGTACGTCTACACAGAAATGTCTCCAAAAATGTCTTGACTATGTAATACGTGCAATTTTTATTTTAAAATCTAGTGGGAAGGACCAACATGTCAAGAAATTTTATTTCTTCCATATAATAGAAATTGCGTTTTGTTTTTTGTTATTACGTCACTAAGTCGGTATACAATGAATTGGAATGATTTGGCCGACTTATTCAAGTCGGCGTCAAATAAGTGTAATAAGACGAGACATTTATAATGGAACAATACATAATTGAACAACGAATTAAAATAATTGAATTTTATTAGGAAAACCAACGGCCATTTATTTTGACACAGCATGCTTATCGAATGTATTTTAATGTGCGTTCTGTACCATCTAGACTAACAATAACCCGTCTGGTGGCTAATTTCCAGCAACAAGGAACCTCCCAGATTCTGGAAGACGACGTATGACACGCACGGATGATAATATTCAACGTATACTGAAGAGTGTGCAAAATAGTCCGGAAATGTAAACAATGAGACGTTCAACACAACTGGGACTATCGCAAAGGTCCGTACATAGAGTTTTGGCCACATTACGAATGTTCCCATATAAAATTCAGCTTGGTACAATTACACAAGAAGACCGACAGACTATCAAGAACGTATTTTAATTTTTTTATATTTTTATTTATTTTTTAAAAAACTTGTATATTTATTATTTTCTTATAAACATTTAATTTTAAAATTTAAAAAAAACAGTAATTCTAAAAACTTTCATTATAACAAATATTAAAATTTATAAACCTTTTGAAAAAGTAGTTTCAGAATACTTCCATTATCAGTTCCTATTTTTTTATACTATTCGGCAGTCGCCGTTTCTGTTTCACGTCAATCACATTTTAAAAAATAAAACCTGCCGTAAGACTAATCCGGCCGAATGAGCATTGTCTTTCTATTTATAATTACAAATTTAGTGGTCTTAAAATAATCCGAAAATTGAAAATTGATGTGATTTTTACGAAGGTGGGTAATTTACTAGGGAAATGTACATTTTTCTATACGGGATATCTGTCTGTCTGTTCGTTCGTTTGCCTTTTTCGGATATTTTGTTTTAGCGGTTGATTCCTGACAACATAGGAACAATATACGTGTAATGGGAAAGATTCACATCGCAATGTTTTTCTTATAGGTATTTTATAATAGTTATTTTAACGAGTGTCGTTACAACAATGACCAATTTAATTTCAATAACGATGCACCACTCAGAACAATATTGTTTCAAAGCTTTAATTAGTATATTAAAATTTAAAGCTATTGCTGAATTAGCTAATTTTTTAAATTAATTTAGTCAGGCGAGTATTATTGTGCAAATTACGTAAATTATTGAACATCGACAGTACCTATAAGGGGCTCAGTTATAATGTAGGGTAATCAGGCGTATCGATGACTGAACTGACCAAATGACGTTTGATTGTACGATTGGAAGGTAGGATTATGGTGGAACAGTGCGCTTAGATCGGCGCCGCTTACGATTTCCAAATATGCGCTTACGATTTCCAAATATTGTGGTGTTAGAGACCTATGTTATCCTCAATCTCATTGCTTGGGAGAGCGATTGATATTTTTATGCAGGGGGTCTATTATGAAATTTATCCGTTAACGGAAATATTCGATTCGACACGGATTTACCCTATTATGAAACTTTTATTATCGAATTGATAATAAATAAATCTGAAGTTAGCAACATATTTTTTTTTAAATAATTTTTAATTATTTAAATATATTTAATGCTACAAATTAATTTATTTTAATAATATAAAAATATAAATCACTTTCACTGTATTTTATTGAAACGTTAAAATACCATCAATCGAATACAGAAAACGTCAACGTGTGATCGGAAAAATCGCGAATAGTGTGATCGGAAAAATCCAATTCGATTTTACTTTTTAGTTTCATAATAGCATGGATTTATCCATTAAAGGAAAAATCCGAGACGGATAAATTTTATAATAGACCTCAGGGTGGAAGAGATTATGAAACCTCATTTTCGATTATATCTCAGTGAGTTTAGTTTTAATGTATAAATCAAAGATTCTCAAAGTTTTTTTATCGATCCTATTTTGAATAAACCATTTTAGGTAATCCCGACCCTTTGCATTTCATAAAAATGAGTCACCTATGTAGTTTTGCAAATCATTAAAAAGGTGCCTGAATCCAAACAAAGTAATGGGTGATTAAATTTGATTTTCGCTTAGTCGCTCAGGCTGTTAAAACTGTTTAATTTTTACTATGATACTATGATTCATTATGATCTTCTCTTCTAAATAAGATATATGATCTTCTCTCGTTCACCTCTATAGGGCTGTTGATACATGTTACACTTTCATATTATATATGAGGCACCATTACATGCACAAAAAGTAAAGAGCACTAAGGACAAGCGGCGTTACAGACTTACTTTTGAAAGTAATGTAGGGCCTTGTCGTTTATGGAGTGCAATATTGGATGTTTTGCGTGAAAGCTGAACCGAAAATAACGCCAAAAAGTTCTGTTGCTGCAGAAGATCCAACGGCAGCTATTTAATTGACATTAATTTGCATAATTACTGAATTTGGATCACCCTTTGTAATTATAAAATAATGGGTTCGGAAAAATAAATTCATTTTTTGTTTGCTAAATTGCTTTAGTGACATATATCTCGTGTTGTATTTGTCGCAGTAGGCCATACTTATACTCGTTGTAGAGAAAATTCGCTATAGTGTCACAGCCAATCACTCGCAATTTGTTTCGTCGATTCCGTTCCGGTAATTTCGATATCAAAATTGCACCACTAATGTCGATAAAACCCTGGAAATTATCGAAGTAGGCCTTCATGCGAGCATCGCCCAGGAGCCAAAAATCGACCACAAAGCAGTTTTAAACCATTTGCATAAAGCTTGCTTCAAAATGAACCTTGATGTTTGTGTGCCGCACGAGTTGGCGCCAAAAAACTTGATGGACCGTGTTTCCATCTGGGAATTCGTGGTCAAAAGGAATAAAATCGAGCCATTTCTGGGGCGGATGGTGACTAGCGAAGAGAAATGGATTACATACGACATTCGGAAACGACGCGGAAACGATCATGCTTGAAGGCTGGCGAAGTGGTTCAAACGGTGGCCAAACCAGGATTGGCCGCCAGGGAGGTTTTGCTGTGTTTGGTAGGATGAGAAGGGTATCATCTGCTATGAGCTGCTGCCCAATGGCCAAATGCTCAATTTGGTAATTTAGTGCCAGCAATTAAACCGAATGAAGGCAGCAATCCACCAGAAGCGGGCAGAATTAGCCAATAAGAGAGGCGTCGTGTGCCACTAGGACAACGCCAAGATCCACGCATCCATGATGACCCGCCAGAAGCTTCGGGAGCTTGGTTGCGAGGTTATTATGCATTCACCTTATAGTCCGGCGCTGGTACCAAGCGGTTATCATTTCTTTTTGTCCATGGCAAACGCTCTTGGTGGTGTAAAAATGGCCTCAAGAGAGGATTGTGAAAACTAGCTATCTCAGTTTCTTGCTTATAGAGACAAGGCACTTTGGAAAAGTGGCATAAAAAAATTGCCTTCTAAATTGCAACGAGTTATCGAAAAAGACGGCGCTTATTTGACCCAAAACGAATGATTGTAACCATGTTAGATAAAGCATCGAAATAAACGTGAAAATAATGGATTTCGATTTCCCCAATCTTATATAAAGGACTAAACTACCAAACGATACAATACGCAGATCATAAGCAAGGTACAGACGGTAAATAAAACGGATAACAACAATAATAAAAAGAACAGTTTAATGTTATTTACTGCCAACCTGCACTCGGCATATATGTAATTCTAAAGTTAGTACAAGATTGACGATTCTAAATTATAAAACGATAAACACCAAACATGGGAGGAAGTTTAAATGAAGTAGTTACAAAATTCACAAATTGTGATAAGCAAATATGCAGCCTAAACAAGAATAATATATTTTAAACTAATTGCACATTGAATAGAAAACATATTGTCCAGTAGGTATTCTTAAATCTAATAACTTTATGTTCAACATGATTCGGCCATTTTAATTTTTCTGTTGTGGGATTGCAGTGAAACAGCGCAGCCGATTTCTACGAATTGAGGAAGGTTAGTGTTATAAATTTAATTTTAGTTTAAAGTTATATTCCCTTGTAAAACGTTTAAATTGTATTGCTTTGATTACAAACCAAATATTAAAATATTTCTGTTTAATTTGGATTTGTTTAATTGCTAAGACATCTCCACCAATGCAATGTATTTAAAAAAAATCTATATTCAATATAATTTAAGCTTAACTTATGCTAAACTATGGAGTGGATTGTCAAGGTATATTTCACTATTCACGCTATACGCTTATCTATTTGCTTAAAGTACTTTGTTTTGGAAATCTAACGGCCAACCGTAAATTAAATAATCAATCAAGTAATTAAAACACCCAAGGATATTTATAAAAGTACCCTGTTTTCGTTTGGGCTCACTGACCAATGAAAGTTTGAGCCCAAATACATAACAACTTAAGCCCTTCCGGGCTAAATTAACCTAGCCTAATTGTGAGCTAGATTCTTTGTATAACTTTAATGTTTACTTTTGAATTATATTTGTAAGTCTTGAGAAATGTGGCCATTCATAATATTCAAAACTTAGTAAACTTATATCCACTTTCGTCAATATTTCCCAAACTAATCAGTTTCAAGATCCACTGAACGGCCTCCTTAACACAGAACAATTTTCATTTTAGTAATTTTTAGTAATTCGAGATAAAAGCATGGCATTTAGGAAAATCCCACTCTGTAACTTTTCTCATGCAAAACAACAACAAAATTATAATTTTAATTGACAATTACGATAAATAAAATAATCATTCAACTCCACCGTAAATTAGATTAATTTCCAAAATGCGAGTTTGTATGTATTTGTCGATGCATTTTTTAGGGTAGTTTAAAATCTATAAACGAAGATCAGCAATTCAAGAACTGTCCAAGACAGTAATATTTTTTTGTGATTTTGTAGCTCAGTAATAATAAAGTTATATTGCTCTCATTATTCAATTACAAATTACATTACAATTACAAAATACAAGCATAACAGACAATTGCGTTTTACAAAATAATGTACATTTATTATTAAGCTATAAGTGAAACCCTTCTAAGTCGAAGGTGATTAGACATATTCTAATATCAAAAAGATACATTAATTAGTTTCAGGTGAAGAAAGTCCATCACTTTCATTTAGATTTTAGGCCATAATTTATTTATTTATTTTTCAAGGCGTTCATAGAACAATGGTTTTATTATTATTAAAAATATCAGCACAATGTTTTGAAAGTATATAACTCTCTTGGGGGCCAATGCTTAGTTTACTCTATAAGTAAACGAACGAAAAAAGTTGTTTAATTTGTACAAATTAAAGAAAGGCACGTGGTAAATGCTAATTTAAACTGATTTTTTTGCTTCAAGACAGTTTCCCAGTTGTTACTATCTAAATTACCGATTGATGTATGTTGATTGCATCTGTATTTTTGAATTTTTGGATAAATGAGTATAGGATACATCATGCGATTTTCTATGCAAAAATTCCTAATGCATATGTATAGGTAGTATAAATCAAATACCACAGTAAGCTATTTACATTTACAGTTTGATCTTTTTGAAAAATCAAGGTTATCAGTTTTTTCGAAAGTATATACGTACGAACATAAAATCGATAAATGAAACTTTATAAAAATCACTAAATCTTGTGATTTGCTGAGTGACTATCTATGTTTTCGTTTAGCGCAACAACAATTTATCATTTTATAATGTTATCAAGTTTTTGATATCAAATCATCAACAAAAATATTTGTTACGGCGTAATAGAATACCAAAGTTTGCAGTACCTCAGCCTTAGTAATGACTTAAAAATTATGTGTAATGCGTACTTTACATAAATTTTAATATCAAATTTGTTTGTTCTTAAATTTTGTGGTGTTGTTATCTGTTTTGGACCGAAACCTTTTAATATTTGACGGAAATCGATCAACTGAAAATTACAGATTTCCCAAAAGTTTTTCGGGTTTTGTAAACATTTAAAAAAATATGACAACGTGGGTCAATTGGTTTAATCATCATTGCATATTTTCCCAAACAGAGAGCTTGCCTTAACTTAATTAATCGGGATGAAAATTCAAGTATAAGCTTTTACGTAAATTGAAAAGTCCTACGGTTTACGGTGGTAGTCCCTACCAAAAGTGACAGTTTCGTAAGACTTTTAAGATTTTCAGATATTTGGTTTAATTGATCGGGATAAAAATTCAATTCAAATTTTGCCTCTGTTGGAAGAGACCAGTACTTCGGTGAAAATCGATCAGCCAGAAGTGAAGCTCCATTTAATAGTTTTATGATTTTTAAATATTTAATTTTATTGGCGGATTGGATGGAATTAGGAGATCTTAGAGATCACTAATGGAAATCAAAGAAACGAAAGCTGGGCTCATTAGATTTTTTGGCAAATGCTTGGAACGGTTCCAGTATTTCTGAGAAAAGTGAATAAAGCCTTTTCTAAGAAATGTTTTATTTGTGTGTCGCTAAGCTTCGTCAATAAAGTCTAAACCGTCCTGTGAGGCCTTTTTAGGTTGTACTTTATTTAGACTCTTTTCGCTAAGGTGTTTGAGAATCCGTCAGCTCTGAAAGTTGGCTAGAATTAAATTCTTCTTCTTTAATTCAAGAGGGAAATCACTACGTAAACCAATATGGAAAATGAAATATCAGTTCCATGGAAACATCGGGGTTATCACTTGTGTAAAATAAATAAGGCGATATACTAGGTCTCAATGCCAGATAGAAGATTAGTGGAACTCTGATACACATCATACACACTAGTAAGATATCAGCTCGAATGGAAACCTGTAAGTATCAAAACAATAACGTCCAAAGTACACCCGAAAGTGAGAAAGATAAGCCAGTAGTACAGTTATAAGTGCGCAGTTAAAAATGAGTATTAATAGGACTGCATGGAGCCCATCATGGAGTAAATACGCTTAGATTCTACAAGAAATGATAATAAAGAATAACTCATCGACTACCGTTTCACAAATCAGATAAAAAACATGAATAACAGCAATGTCCCGCAATCGAATATACCCAAATAAAACTTGATGTCGCTAGATAAAAGAACCAAGATTAAATTAGTGCCAATTATCAAGAAATCAGAGACAAAATCAGGTAAAATGTCAAGCGTAAAACGTACAAAAATGAATATAAGGAAAAACATCGGGAGTTTGGACAACACTGACGAAAAAATGTTCAAGGTGCACTTGAACTCATCTTCAATTCAATCTTCCAAATGTCAAAATCAGCAATATTGATCAGAAATTGGAACAATAGAAGTAGCGTTGTATATCACTGGCAAGAAAATAAGATAGAAAATCGATAGAAAAACGGAGAATGATCTAAGCAAATACGGAAAATGGCAAGAAAAGATCGCACAAAATATACTGAAGACATTTTCGAGACTAGAAAACAACAGCAGCAAGTAAGAACTCGACATGAATGTGTAAAAAGACCCATAGAAAAATTTACAAATCTACCACCAATAATAAGAAAACATCCATAAACAAATTTTAATTATGGTATAAATCCATTATTATACTTCGGGTTATTTATTATCATTTTTATTAACACTACCTATACTGTGATTTTAATTTTAATTTACAAAACTTTATTTGCAAATTTATAATAAATTTTTTGTTTTGATAGTTAAAATTTCTTAAAGTGAAAATTTTCAATTTTTAATTTAGAAAAAATAGTTTTCGGACTTCATCCATCCTCAGTTTCCCTTTAAGAAACTAAGGAGGTACGAACTCCCAAACTAGTTAATTTCTTAAAGAGAAACTGAGAATCGACGAAATTCGAAACTAGTTTTTCAAAAATTATAAATTATCACTTACTTCTTAAAGTTTAACTATCAAAAAAAATTGTATTGTAATAAAGTTGAATAAAGTTTTATAAATTGAAGTTAAAATCACAGTATAGTTTTAATAACAATTATAATAACTGAAAACTAACCCAAGATAAAGGCGACTTTGAAGAATGCAAGAACTGGTGAGGCATCTACCTCTAGCAGCAAAATGAAAATATTAGAAATGTCGATTCTTGAGCGAATATCACCACATACCGGGTTAACCGGTATACAAGGTAAGAACCAGCTGACCAGAAAAAAGCCGTACAGATCACCTCAACATAATTCGTATCATCATAGAAATATCCAACGAGTGGAGTACGAAAAAAGTAGAAATGCACAGCAACGCAAATAAAGTTTAATGAAGCAAAGTTATCCCATGCGAAACTATTCGATCCCATCTTAGTATTTAATTTGTTTTTTAAAATAAGACTAACAACAAAATATCCCATCTCCCTTTATCATTTATGAATTGTTTTTGTAAACTAAAATAAAAAAATAAATGACGAACTTTATGATAATTAAAAATATAAGGAATTACCGTAAATTCTTTACATTTTTAATTGAGCATATCGGATTATATTCTGAGCTGCCAATGATAAATAAACTACGGTCAATGATAAATACCACACCAGCCGTATGTCAGGATTGACTTCAAATCTACTAGATTCGATTTAGCCTCGTACGTATGGGGCTTCCATTTATGTTACATTAAAATGTGTATCTCTTCTAACTTTCTAGGCGAGATATACTTCTTTATGGTTTGAGTTGGCAATGGTAAGTACAAAATATGGTCAGCTCCCCAATACCAACCGTACGTTAGGTTCAAGCAGTTTACTAGCTTTCTTACGGTCCCAGATATATAAAAATTTCCTGTGAACGTTAACCAAGTAATAAATAGTGAGTAAAGCAAGTAAAGAATAGTAAGCTTCCAGTACAAGTTGTCTATTTAATTCGAGTATTACCCTATCTTGGATATGGCCGCATACATATTTATACGAAAATTTTCCAAGAGCTTTCTGGGCCGGAAATGTCGATTGATGATTTGTGATGGTACTTGTTAGAGTAAATGCTGACTGAGTGACCAGCACCAGGTACATGTTCAAATTTGCACAAATAGTCAATCAAAACACCACTTAATGTTACTTTAAAATTTGTATCTCTTAACTTAGGCCAGAAATAGTTTTTTATCTTTTTAGTTCTCAATATTATAGGGACAAACTATGGTGCTTAGTACCAAAATGACTATTGTTGGTTTGAAATGGTATGTGTGTGTGTGTGTGACTAAGCGGTCAATCACGGTGTAACGTTTAAACCATTTTTAAAGCAGATAATTCATGACAACACGATTAGATTCAGAATTTTAGAACTAGAACAAATTTTAGTTGGCGATAACTTACACATTGGCAGGTTCCGTTTGCTATATTTATTATTTGCGTCTCTAAATAAAATTTTACATAAATCATTTATTATCAAAAGAAACGTAAATTTACATTAATTAAATTTAAGACAATTTTAACGCACAATTTATTATGTTTGCCTTCTTTAAATTCAACTTAATTGCAAGTAATTTGAAATTGACTTGTGGTGCCGTGACTTTACAATTTTATTATATCTAAAAGATTCAAACATTTATGTTGAAAAATGATAACATATTGCTTTTGTAATTTCCTCATTAATATCAACACTCTCATAATATTGTATCTCTTTTATATTGTATTATTGTAGTTTTTTTTAAATTTTATGTTTGTGTTGTACAAAAGGTCAAATAAATAATAAACATATTAATTTATTTTATTTGTTATAAATAAGTTTGCAGAAACTATATAAAGCTTTTTATTTTACTATACATACAGCAATGTGTTGTTATGGCAATATTTGAGTTGCGGTTGTTAAACGCCAATTATTTACACTTTTCAATTTCGAAAATTATTAAACATAAATGAAATCGTGTCTTGTAACTCTCAATTGCCCATGTCCAAAATTTCACCACTAAATTTGTTTCGTTACAAAATCTATACATATCACTTTGACTTGTGTTCGCACATAACAACCGTAAGCACGTAAAATGTACATGCATTGTGTGTTTACAATTTTATAGAAATCAAACGAATTTGTCAAATAACAATATTTTAAATTAAATAAAACTATTTTGTGAAAGTAAATGAAAATTTAGTTCCAAAATTAGTGAGGTTAATGTTAATATTTGGTTAGTTTGTATGTACAAAATTATTGCTGTTGACGTCTGAACAGCAAAATACGTGTAAATGCGTAACAAATCTAAATATGTTGCAATAAAAAAATATTTATATCCATCCGGATTGTGCCAAATACTTTTAGAATTAATACTTAAAGAATTTGCTCTTTGTAGGGGACGTCTCAATCAACATTTTTTTTCTATTTCAAACTTTTTGTAATTTCATATTCCGAACCAAATTTAATTGTAATATGGTTAATGAAAAAAATTCATTTTAAATCAAAGGTTAAGAAAATTTTGGAGAATAAACAGCTGGCGAATACGAATTTTGAAATTGTTTATTTTAAATCGGTTGTTTACACAAATTCTAAAATTATCTAAAATAATTACCACTGCCAAAGAAAAACAAGAACATTGGAAGGCCTGTCTCATAGACTATCTAACATATTGAGGTTATTGGGCAGTTTGAGCAAGTCAAACAAAAATAAGCAAAATGAGCGTTTATTCTATGCTAAGGAATATTAAACGTAGCATAATAAAATAATCGAGATAAATGCATACACGACAATTTTATCAATGTTATTTTTAATTAATTTTAGGTTTTTATAATGGTCAAGACAAATGTTTGGAAGTATGTATATATGAGCAATAGATAAAATGAAGACCATGGCCATCTATTATTGTTATTGACTATTCTATTGCCATCAGTTGCCTGCCTATATATATTTCTAATAATCGATAACATTGAATAACCAATCAACGTCACTTGTGAAGCCGTAATTTGACACACTCTACAAGCATTAAATTTCCGATTTATAGTAACAGAAAGATCATAACTGGCCAAAAACGTGTGTGTTTATGGACGCCATACCAGTAAAAATTCTTTAAACAATTATGACATAAGTGTAGGTAGGTTCCTTCCTATACAAAATTGGCCTAAATGTTCAACTTTTAGGCTCGGTTTATAATTTTAACATCACCGTAAGGATCAGCACTTAGGAGTTAATAGCCGCGTTAAAAAACGCATAATATTTGCTATTTAAGCCCAGCTCAACATGTTAGAGGATATATATAGCAAATAGCAGAATGAAAAATGCTTTTATAATATAGTTTAGAATAGCGAGACGTTGTATTATATCTTAAATTTATTATGATATTCGTTATGAAATATGATATATTTAAATATCTAGCGAACTAGTCCCTTATAATTTAAACACGCGGGATTTTAGGATCAAGTTCGTTAAAATTGTACATAAACTAATGTAATGTTTTAAGACTACCATATTCTCATTCACTTAGATGACTCTAACATACTGATATCTTTATCTAAATGTAATAAAATATTTATTCATAGCGGAATTACTTCAAACATAGTAATTAAATTAAAATGTAATAAATAATCAAAAGGAAGGTGTTATCGCGAGACAGAAAGTAAAACAAGATACAACATAATTTCCATATTGAATATGTGGTAAATGGAAAAACATTTCGGGTCTACTTTCCTTTATATCAAAAATAATTCAAATTTATGTTACTTTCGCAAGTTTTATTTTTTTTTAAATTTCCAATTTTAAATTAATAGCGCTCAGAAATAACGAAATAGAAAAATAAAATTGAAAACTAAAACAAGATGCCTCAGGGAAATTAAGAACAATAATAATAATAATAATAATGGGTTTTAATGAGGGTGGACATACCGACATTTTATTATAAGAATTGTTTTGAAAATGAATTTAAAAGAAATAAAATCTACACCACAACTTTCAATTTTCCGGTGGCATGTGTACTCATATATTTATATGCATACTGTAAATTATTATATTTTGTTTTTAAATAAAGTAGTTTCAAATTAAGATTATCATTTCACTCTTACTACTTAAGACGTATGTCGCGATTATTATAACTTTGAAATATCGGACATTGGGATCGAAATAATACTTGTTATAAATATAAAAAATATTACAAACTAGTTGGTGTGTCCCAATGGTCCTTTATAAAAGGCAATTTAGTGATCGGATTGTAGCTCACATTTTAAGACCGTCTTTAAATATTTCATTTCTAATGCAAGTACTATGTATATGTTGACTTACGTACAACCTGCTATTTTGAAAAATGTTTTCCCAGTGTTTTTGGAATAATATATTTTCTGAGAAAACTATAAATGACTTCTGCTTTAGATAATTCACATTTTTTACATTGTACACAATACTTTCTTGTTTCACTATCATATTTGTATTAGTGTGACTTTACAGATGCAGATGCGGAGCAAAGCCTTAAATTCATATCTCTTCACGCTACCCATTCCCTAGAATCATTCCCCATTCACGCCACCAACCCCCCCCCCCCCCCCGCCCCTACTCACAGAAAAACACCAAGTTACGAACCATACAAATATATTAATTTATCGAAATCGCCACAACAACGACCTCGAAAATATACACAGAACACACTATAAAAATGGCAACATCGAACGTGCTAAACCTTTCAATACCAGGAGATCTCCAGAACCTTGCGAACCAGGCACAAATATACAGATTGGACGTACTTGCACTTCAAAAGCTTACATGGTCTGGGAGTGGATCGATAATACCACCAATGGTTACACTCTCCGTGGATGTGCCCGGTTAAATCCATACAAAGAAATTCAATATCATGAATCTCAATGCTCATGCGCCCACCGAAGATAAATCAGATGATGTAAAAAATTTATTCTTTGTTGAGCTGATATACATCATAATGGGTAATATTCCGCACCATGATATCAAAATTATCGTGGGCGACTTCAACGCAAAAATCGGTAGGAGCCCGGATACCACATCTCTTATTGGTCCGTAACTGGCTATAATATATAACCTACTCGAATCAAATACGTTCTTTCAACATAAGAAAAATCCCAAGGACACTTGGTGATCGAATGATGGAAGAACGGAAAGCCAAAATGATTACGCCATGATCTCACCTTTCCAACAGAATAACTTATGTGTGCTTATGGAGACGCCGACATGGACAGTGATCATAAGCTTGTTCTTTTCAAATATAAGTGCCAATAATCATCCACATTTAATAGACAAACAAGGAAAACCGTACGCTTGAATATCGATGCACTAAAAATGATATCTTTTGTAAAGTTACCAATCAGCTGTCAGTGAACATCTAAACCAGCACAATGTAAACTTCTAAACTCTACCAAACATCCAGAAGCAGTGGCTAGTTGTCCAGTAAGTCATGACTACCGCAGCAGAAAATACTATTGGAAGAAGACCACCAAGAGCACGGAATGATTGATTCGACGATCAGTGCCGGCAAATCGTCGAAAATAAACGAAAGCTGCGTGGCAAATGGTTAGCTCGTAACACTCGGACACGCACGCACCCATAGTATCACCGCGCCAGAAAAGGTGCGACCAAATACCTCCATAAAATGCATCGTGAATATATGAATGCTATGAATATTAAACCGGAACGACGAAGTGACCCAAATTCGAGCTATTGTTTTATATGGTGAGGAGGTACTTGTCCCGTATGCCACACTAGAGGCAGTAGATACAGATAATAGTAGATTCAAAAAATAGAAAGGCATCCGATCTTAATAATAATAATTATTAAGGCATTTGGTAGCATCAACTGCGAAAACCTTTTGACCGTGCTCATAGGTCTCGGAATTCTAGAGAAGCCCGTTCCTCTATGTAAGCTAATACCATTTGGTTCGCTGTGTAGAATTGTAGTGGAAAGGATTGTGTCTGATCCCTTTGAGATAACATCAGGTGTGCGAGAGCTGCACTCGCGCTTGTGCCGTTTAATCTGGCAATCGAGCACGTGGTAAGAAAAAGCTGTACTGAATCTTTGCGTGGTATATTCAGTAAGTCAGGCCAAATCCTTGGATAAGCAGAGATATCTTGCTTCACATTCGGAGACCTAATGATATCAAGGATAAATTAAGCAGTAAGCAGTTGTTATTGACCCTATCTTTGAATTTCAATGCTTCTCTAAAGAATGGAGTATTTCCTGCGTTATATGGAACAAGTCAATCATCAACCCTATTTTTAAATCGGGTAAACGATATGCCATCAAAAAGTATCGTGATATATCATTATTATCGTCGACTCCAAAATTATTTGAACTAATCTTTACGGATTATTTTTATTATATCTTCTTTGGCATTTGAGCAACATGGATTCATTCAACGACGATCAACCACTACAAATCTGTTAAGTATTCGTATCGGTACGCGTACGGTGTCCCGCGGGGTTCTCTCTGTGAATATGAATTTTTCCTTATAGTTATTAACCTTTAGTTATTAACTTGTTTGGAGTTACAAAAATTGTGTGAGTAAAAAGTATATATTTCTTATTGCATAATCAAAATTGTGAGTCAAATCCAAATCTTACTTTTACCTTTATCTTTGAAGCTAAAGGTTTCGAGGTCATTTAAGTTCCACACTAGACGTCCCATATCCTCAATAATTTTCATAATAAACATTTTTCTTTTACTTAGTACAGTTATGTAAAGCTTTGTTTTGAAGGTTGTTGAAAGTGGATAAGAGGACAGTGAATAAGATCCACAAAATCACCAAGGAACGTTTCTGACTTTGTGAATATCTCGTACAAGAAAAATTGGGAAAAAGCTATCGGCGAGATGGATTCCGCGTTTATTATTCCGCGAGACTATATCGCGAAAAATTAAAACAAATATATATTTCTTCCCTAACACGGTTACTTATTAGTCAGCCCTCGTACATTCATTAAATGTTGGTTAGGTCAAAACACTATAGCTTTATGAGAATGTATCATTATTATAAATTCTGTTAATAAAAAAAGGGATTTGCTTTAAACAAAACAAAGTTTAAATCAAATCCTTTTAATCGTAATTAACAATAAGTAAAATCCAAGCATATGGACCCAATAGATGTGACCCAACAATGTTCGTTGTTGTTTCTATAGATTAATGGAGTAAATTACAAACCTACAATAATTATATTTTATCTTTATAAACAAAACGAATATTTAAAACAGACTGATTGGGTCGCATCTAAAATAAATTAATTTTAACATACGGTAATTTTGGTTTCGCAGTCCCTAAGACATTTTCAAATTTTAAGATTCAAATATCAAATATTATAATTATATATATAGGGTGTCTCAGCAAGAGCGCCGGATTTAAAATTGCCGCCATTTTGTTAATACGAGTTGTACGGTGATTTTTTTTGACATTTGTTATGTACAGACCACGCGATTTAAGAATATTTAGAAGTATTCAAACCAACAACGTTTAATTATTGTAAAAACACATTACAAAAATGGTGAAAGTTTTTTGCATAAATGTGGCTGTATTTCACCAATAACGCGTCGTATTTCCTCTTTAAGATGTTCAACTGTTTCAGGTTTATTCGTATTATTAATACTAGAATATGAATCTTAAATCGCGCAGTCTGTACGTGACAACTGTCAAGAAAAAAATCAACGTACAACTCGTATTAACAAAATGGCGGCAAATTTAAATTCGGCGCTCTTGCTGAGACACCCTATACAACAAAAGGTATATTTGTTGTTGCATTTACGAGAGAAATCAAGAATGTGCATTTCCAGCGAGACAGTTTACTTCTAACTCTTCAAAAAATGACACATAAATACCTACATATAGGTTTTGAAAGCAAGAAAAATCGTTTGAGCAAGTACGCATGTCATTGAATAACATGCTGGAACTAGTTGTAATAAGAATTTTCTATTTACCAATTTTTCAAATATGTGCTCGTACTCTAGTAAATTTTTATATCTTTCTTACAGCAAATTTAAATCCATTCCTTTAAAGTAAATAAAATACATATATATACATGTATACATACAAAATAAGTAAAAAAAAGAAAAAACTGAAAAATGAAATTAACTCTTTAAAAAAAATTTTCTTCAAGGTTACTATTTTTATTGATTGACCTGACTTGTTAACATTGAAATACTTCATTCGCGATTGCAAAAATGGCGATAAAATAAAACGGCTGCATGCTTGTCTTATGTATACAATAAGATGTAACACAAAGATCATTCCACCCAAGAGAATCAAACAGTTCAGTTAGTTAAATCAAAAGAAAAACTATCTTCACACAACATTCAGAAGAGGACGTACTTTTTATTTGTAGTTATATCAATGACAATAAATATGCACATCTGAGCAGGAAAGAGACACAGAAGAAACACATATAAGAAAAAGTAATATGTACATAGATATGCCTGATTTTATGTTTTAATTCACCTTGTAAATATAAAGTATAGATTCAACACAAGATGTATTCTGATTTAATACAAAATCAAGTTTATATCGAAATTAGTTACAAATAAAATTCGAAGCCAATCTATAAAAATTGAGACTTAAAATATATTTAAAATTCATGATTTCAATAATTTTTGAAATTATTTTATGTACATACGAGTACCTCCTATTATGATGAATTAATTTACGCAAAATAAAAATAAAACATCAAAAGAAAATTTCGATTTATTTTAGATTGGTTTTATTATTTTCTCTTCAATTAACTAGTAACATAAAAATAAATCCGTGCGTTATTTTAAGAAACTCGAAAAAGTAAGGAAAGAAACTGCAAACATCTTAGATAAAGTTCTTTGCATATACGCACCACAACAGACAACCTATATTTTAATTTTTCATATAATTATTTATTTGTTTTGGAATTCCAATGTTTATGGGATATTATAAAATGAATCAAAATCTTTTATGTATGTATTTATAGAATTTAACTATATTTAAACTGAATATTAATTAATATCAATATTTTATTATTTTTATAAACATATACGTGAATTTTTAGTCATTGGAAAACAAACTTTATATTTTCCAATTATGTCGTATACAATATTGTGAATAACAATGATTTATAATGAATGTATGTCTTTAATGAATAGTGTAAGGAACAATGTCAAACATTATCCGTTCGAACGTAAGGTAAACTTAATATTCATGCGACACACGCTTTCCAACTACATAATATGAGCATAAATTCAAAAAAATTTAATTCAAGTACAATAATTATTATTTTGATCTGCCTTATTTGCAATAACTTTGTACAATAGAAATGACCACTAGCATATTTAGCGTCATAGTCCAAACAATGAAAATTGGTGCCCATTTTGAATAGATATAAAATATTAAATCTTGAAGACTTTACAAATTATTTAAAATGTGTAGTTTTAATGTTTCGGGTCGGGAAGTTCAAGAAAATATTATATTTTTATAACGTGTTCAGTTATAAATAACTAGTATATTGAGTAGTGTACTCAAAAATTTATTAAAGTTAAACCAAAAAATGCATTTATTTTATTGAAAAATTATTGTAAATGAAAAACCCGACTGACTGAATTAGGGGGTCCAACAAAAATAAGAGTGAGAAGCGGAAAAACGTCTTTTAATGTATTGTATTTTATTTTGCTAAGGAAATCAATTAAATCATGTTGTTATTTTTCGGCTTCTTATTGAAAGCTGTATTAAAATTTTAGCTCCCCGATCCTTATTGTATTAATAGTTAATAGTATTTAAAAATTTTATTTCCAATACCAAGAATTCGACGAATCAGGATTCTATTACGACTTTCTTTTAACGGCAGAAATTATAGACATTCAAATTTCCAACCAACAGTAAATCATATAGTTTACTAACCCATATTGTAACATAGTGAATTTCTATAAAGTTATAAAAAGAGGGGAAAAGTCCAACAAATCCTGTAAAAATAATATTTTCGGTTTGGATTTAATTTTTGACTAAAATTGTCCTAAATTTTTATTTACTGTTGGTGAAATATGACTGAAAAATTCGAATTTCCAGATAACATGAATATTGTAAAAAAATATTTTTATTTTCGTTACTAACACCTTTCAATCTAAATGTCAAAATTTGTCTAAACAATATTTTAGAATACATAATTAAAATAATAGTAAAATATATTGACGCACTTCGCCATCGTGCCATCAGAAATTGGTGCTGTGCTCACACACATAATGTAGGATTTTGCGAGAACATCTTGGTTTACGAGCTTACAATATCTAGCTCGTCCAAGAATTGAAGCCATGTGGCCATCGTGTACGTTATACGTTCAGGGACGAGGCCCATTTTTGGTTGAATGGCCACGCCAACAAGCAAAACGGCTGCATTTAGTGTGACTAAAACCACATGTCATTATTGAGACGTTACATTAACCCTTAAATTCATAAAAAATCACTTTTCGGTGTGTTTTATGAGCTGGCGAAACCATTGGTTCATATTTTTTTTAAAAATGATGATAAAACAATATAGAGTTGCATATCCCGCGGGTAACAACAAAGGACTTTCTTCTGCACTTAATTCCTAAAGAGAAAAATAAATTTTAGTATAAATTTGGTCACAACAGATTTGAATAAACAAACAAACTTCCTGTCTTATTCATCTTCATGTTGATAAAAAGCACAAACAAGAAAGTTACTTATCCTTACTACAAACTGTGTTTAAAACACAGTGTGAACATGTGTTTAAAAAACAATTAAAAAATTGAACATCGTGCTGTAATTTTAATTTGAAAGATTAACGAGATCTTGCGATTCGAAATTACTGTTGGTTCTAACGAAACCCCCTCGATTTATAATTTTTGAGGCCAATAATAAAAATGCGCAAAATCAAAATTAAAAATGCGCAAAATCAAGGAACTATTATTAGAAGTTCGGACCGCGATATTTATGGGTTGTAATGCTGGTGTCACCTACCGAATTTGTAAAGAGGAACCTCGAACCAGCTGAAGAAGCTTCAGTGAAAGGCAACGTAAGGAAACGGCAACTGCTCAGAAAGGCAAAAATGATCGTTAAGCTTATGCAGCGAAATCCTTTAAATAAAATAAATTATATCCACGATGGTATAAATAGCTCGAGAAAAATCAAATCAGCACTTGTTCAGATACAGCTTCGTGAAGCAAATTTAAACGATTATGTGTTATAAAATAAACCATTTATAAGCCCGAAGAAGAAATTTCATCTATTTAAATTTGCACTCATCTACATAGGGCAACCTGCCTAATTATGGCACAACATATATGTATGTGTTTTTTCTCAGATGGAACTAACGAAAAATATTACTCAGTCAACTCGACATAGAGGAAGAAGCCAAATAATGATTTGTAGGTGTTTGAGCTTTAACGACATAGATAAGCTAATAATGCTGCCGGAAAAGTGCCACCAAGTACATACTTAGAGATCTTTATTGAATAAATTTATGTTTCTGCCTGCAACGGCAACCACAGAATCCGAATTCTGATCTCACAGAAAATCTGTGGCATTACATACAACTTTTGTTGGAAGGACGACATTTATTCCAAGGCAGATAAACGAAACTTTTGCAGAAATAAAAAATACAAATTATACATATTATTCTAAGTTTTAGTAAAGTTTGTAGGTACAAAAAATTGAATCCCAAAAATATGAGGCACAAAAAATGTGTCCATTAGACTTTTTCCATTTTTATGTGAATTAAAAGGGAGTTTTGTTTGGACCGTCGACGAATAGTCGAAAAAACAAAATGAAAGCAAAACAAATGGGTTTCGGTTCATCGGTTGAGGATTCCTAGTCAGTTTGGACAGCGAATCGTGTCTAATGTAGCGGGTTTCTTCGAATAATTAGATGATAATCATATGCAGTAGTCTTAGTATGCATGTGCTCATGTATTACCTCATTATTCGAAACAATCAGCCATGAAGTGAGTTAGAGGTAGTAGCACTCCGTTGTGAACATCTTATCTTTTTTATTTTATGTCTATGTGAAATAAAAGGTTTTTCATTTTCATATTAGATATTAATATACATACAACAATAAATTAAATAAAAAAAATTAAATTGATTTCATCTAATTTCTAGCCCCAATTTTTTACTTTGCTGAAAACATTATACAATTTTTTTCCAAAAACACATAATTTTGTCGGATATTATTGTTAATCTCGCAATACAAAACGCCATAATATGATCCTAATATGATGATATGATGCTTCTGCCATAATATGATTTTAATCCTATAAGCCACTTGGCTAAAGACCACATGACACATTCATGAAATTTGTTTATGTAGATGAATAAAGACATTCTAAGATTATTTCCCCTCTTTAAAGAATCTGGGAGAGTTTCCAAGATAATACGGAAAATCAAAAATGATGAAAATCAAATCACAAAACCATTGTTGAGTGGATACTTTCGCATTTGAAGGGGAGTTTCCGGGTTAGGTGGGTTGTGCGGAAGTTTTGATTACCTCTTGATGTTCCGGTCCTTAGCACTTTACACATTTAAATTTGTGGAAACGTTCATTAAGTGATGCTATGGAGGTAAAATATTAAACAATTTTTTAGTTATTAGGATTTGTGCAATGGTACTGAAGAACTTTGGGTCAGTTTCCTATTTTTTCTTTTTTCAGCATTTTCATATGCAGAAATAAAATATTGATTAATCAATAACTAATAAATTTTACTAATCAAAAATTATTGTTCGACATCATAATTACCGATTAGGTGTTTGTAATCGAGTCGAGTGTTTCATAACTTACAATTCTATCCTACTCCTTGGTTTTGGTATTACTTTTGTTATAAGTAAACTGGGTGTATGGCGGGCCCGGTGCATTCCGGGAGGTTTTGGTTAAACATTGGTAATACAACGAATGTGAAATAGATGTGTACTTTTCCGTATATATTTTTGGATAATCAAATTAATTAAAACCAATTTTTACCTGCACTGATTTAACGTAAGAGAGTTTTAACAGAGAAATGGTAATAGAATTGTTTTGTAAAAGTTTTATTTATGCAATTTTAATTGAACATACTAACTTTACATGTTAATATACGGGTATTGCAAGACAACTATTCTAGTTAACTAAGTTATCTAAGAATATGTTTAAATTTTATGAATACCACTGTTATGGGAACAAAAAGTATTTCGCATATGTGCGAGTACGAGTATATAAATTTAATTTAGTGTTTATTAAAGAGAATAGTACTGAGAGATGCACCAGTAATTAGTTATTTACATAAAAAAGTTAATGAAAACAAATACAATTATTCAATTATATTCTTACAGATTGGTAAATATCGCGGTTGATACGCGCGGTAAATATCAAAACAACAGATGGGTTGTGGCTTTATTTTTATTCAATCCACAAACATTGTTGCACACATTTAAGAATATAGCTAACAGACAAGTGAAAGCTGATTGCTAAAACATTAGTCAATTACATCCCACCATTAATTGATGTTCCCCCCAAAAAAATATAATAGAACTATCTTCATCTATTTATAAATAGACGAATAAGCTTATTTATATTTATAAAAAATCATATAATGTGTGAAACTCGTTAATTAATTTATTCATATACAATATTTGTAATTGTTTATAATTAACATTTTCAAGGATATAAAAATATATATTTAGATTATCAGTGGCTTAATGAATATTCATATAAAAATCTCGTGTTTAAATTTAAAATTAATTATAAATGAAATTAGAGTAAATACTTTGCTATACATAAATAAAAATAATTAGCTATGATGTATATAAAAGTAATATACGAATATTATAATAAAGGCAATGTAATTAATAAGATTGGTAACGGCAAAAAAGTTATTATGATTTATGTAATTCGATATATTGTAGGCCCAATATCGATAGACAATGCTTTGTACTACTAAGGCTGCGGGCCAATAGTCGGGTAAAAGTTAATTTTAAGTAGATTTTTCGGTAAATTCATTTAGTTTTCAAAAACTCTGTGGCAAACTGATCGCAAAAAACTGTTCTAAATCTGATTTTTACCAGAGTAAACGATTTACCCAACTCTTGGCTCGCAGCCTAAATAATACAAACAAAAAAAAAACAAAAGGGAAGTTTTCCTTATAATGCCAAATCAAAATGTAATCCGTCGAGTAAATATTGAACCTATTTTACTTTTATACGTATTCTGCTATTATTTCCGAATTTTAAATAATTGTAATTACAAACCATTTAAATTGTTGACAGCGGGTTTGTCGGTTGTAACTGTTTGATATATTGATATATTATCATATTAAACTGTAGTAAAAGAGCATGACAAAGCTAGAAATATGATTTCATTTATTATTATGTGTATGAATTACTCATCAAACCGCGCGTATTCTTTTTAACAGAAGGCAAATAAAAACAGAAGTAAAACTATATGTACGAAAATAATATGCGCATAAATAATAATAAACTATTTAAGTAAGTCGCATTATCTCAATTTAAAGTTTTGAAAATATGTAAGCTCTTATTCACATTATAATACAATTGTATGAATCACACTAAAATATTGCAGTATGAAAAAATACGAAGTATACAAGAGAAAGTAATTTTGAACTCATCCTTTAATTTCAACTTCTTAATTTAATTCCATATACATATCTGTTTTTAACTTTTAAGTATACGTATACATGTGTATATTATATCCGAACGTAAATATAATATTATCTGTAGATAATACAGGGTGTCCATCCGAAAGGTTTACAATTTGTGTTTGCCGCCATTTAGGCCAAGATAAATATTGACAGTGCATACTTCACAGTCGGTGCGCGTTTTAATAGTGAAAACTTTTTACACAAGTCAATCATCAATTACAATTTACCGGATTATCAAAGAATTGGAAGAAAAAGAGGCTGTGGCAAATAAGTCAAAGTGTGTGCAACAACGAATAGTCGTATAACAACAGAAAATATTGCATCTGTACGTGAAAGTGTAAGAGATAATCCAGCGACATCAATCAAACACTGTACACAAGATCTTGGACTTCGAAGGTCAACACTAACCAATTTATTGCATAAAGACAATTCGTTGACAATAACAATCCGTATTTTTTGAAAAATTAATATTGAGTGACGAAGATCATTTTCACTTAAGTGGGCATGTACACAGACAAATCAGCCGGTTCTGGGCAGTAGAGAACCCACAAATAATTCATGAATTACCATTACATTCCTTGACAGTGACGGTACGGTGTGCAATTTAGGTTGGAGAGGTCATTGGACCATATTGTTATGAAAATCGGAACGATTCAGCTATTACAGTCATTGGTCAAATGTTATAGTGATAGGATAAGAAACTTTTTTAGACTAGAATTGCATGCCAATGGTTTGGTGAACATGTGGTTCCAACAGGACGGTACCACATGCCTTACTACTAGAAAGACCATGTAATTGTTACGAGAAATGCTTGCACAACTGTTAATTTCGAAATGTGGTAATGTGGATTGGCCTCCACGGTCACCAGATTTAACTACACCCAACTTCTTTTTATGGGATTACCTTAAAAATAAGGTTTATGCAAATAAACGAGATAATATTGAACGACTTAGGAACAATAGAGAAGGAATTAACAAGATACAGAGTGAAATGTGTGAAAAAGTGATAATAAATTAATCACAAGTCCGCATGTGTAAGACTAATAGCAGCGGACATTTCATTTAAAAAAAAATATAGTTAAAAAAGTAGTCTTGATTTTTGAAATTTCAGAACTAACTAAAACTAACTAAAATTTAAATTTTAGCAAATTCATGTTTTGCTTTATAAGAAACTAATATAATGTGTACTATTAAAATTTTATTACTAAAGGTAGGATGTCAGTCATGGGGGAGATAGATTATGAAACGCTGAATAAGTAGACTAGAATTGTGTTACTTCTTTTGTTACTAACTATTGGCTAGAACTCGTGACTGTAACTGGGCTGATTCTGTTCCAATTAATTAACCTTAAATAGGTCTCTCGATTTTGTTATATGTAAAAAGAGCGTAGGATAGTGGCATCCGGCGGTCCTCTATAAAAACATGTTCGTACTTTCAAAATAAATAAAAATTTGGAGTGTTTTCATATGCAAGTCAAATTTCGAGTGCTGTCATATATACTCGTAGGTTGGTGTGTTGATGTAGTTTGTAGCAATTAAAATAAGCCAGATTAAGTATATTTTAAGTTAAATTTTATATTTAACAATACTGATTAATATAGGTAATAAATTATTTTTTAATTTATTTTAGGAATAGTTATTATTTTATTTTAAAAAAATATCGTTATACCGTTTTACGACTCAATACAGAAAACATACTAGAAATAAAATAAATACGCTTAACCGTAAGAGCGTTCTTTACTTAATTAAATTTGTTGTTGAACACAACCTAAAAATTAAATTTCAATGTGTCTATTTATACATTTTTTGTTTACCATTCGAACCTGCCGTATTTGCATATTAAACAATCCTTGACGCTCTATCAATAATTTTCTGAGTTTGTTTCATAATTTCTGTAAAAATTATGGGTAATTTGTTTTTATATTCTGTCAAAAAAAGTTACGGTAAATGATCATCCCCGCTTGAAGGGGATTGTAAAAATCTGCCGCAACAAAAAGTTGGCACAACTGTCTTCTATTCTGACGTGAAGTTTCAGCGCAATCTGTCATTTAGTTTGTTTACAGTGTTATTTTATCAGTTCATCTCAAGTGTGTTTTGCGATTTTTATAATGAATAAAAATATCGAACAAAGAATTTGTCTCAAATTTTGTATTGCAAATGGGATTTCGCGTGCCGAATGGCTGAAAATATTACAGAAGTCTTACAGTGAATCGACTTTATCAAAAACACGTGCATATGAGTGGTACAATGCATTCTAAAGCGGTCGAGATGTGGTGGCTTCTTCAACTGAAATTAACATCAATAAAGTGAAGGAAATGACGACGGAAAATCATTTAGGTTTGAGAGAGATAGTCGCTGAACTTTCTGTGTCTCACGAATTAATTCGTACCATTGTACACGATTGGTTGAGCATGAAACGCGTTGCCGCTCGACTAGTTCCGAAAAACCTGAATTTTCTTCAAAAACTCAATCGCGTAATGGTCGCTGAAGACATGCTAGAACGAGTTAATTCCGACCCCACATTTATAATACGAGTACGCATTATAACCGGTGAGTGGTGATGAGACATGGATTTACGAGTTTGACATGCAAACCAGTCAACATGCTAACAGCTTCGGAATAGCGTCTTCCAACTGAGTCGAAACCGAAAAAACCACGTCAAAGTCTATCAAAAGTAGTAGTAATGTTGACTGTTTTCTTTGATTATCGCGGTGTTGCGCCCTCAGAATTCTTGCCAGAAGGTCAGGCAGTATAAATAAAGAATATTATCTAGGCGTTAAGCGGAGTTTAAGATAACAAATTCGTCGAAAAAAGCCAGGGCGCATATTCTTGAAATTCAATCGAATAAAATCGTCGACGATTTTCTGCCAAAATACATCATTCCAATCGCAAATTTAAATTATTGCCCTCTTGAAATTCGTAAGCGAAAATTTTCGATTAAATAGTAGTCGAAAATTTTCTACTGGTATGAAATCGGTAAGTTTCATTTTCGCGTTTATCTCTCAAGTCACATTTTGTATTGTAGAAAAAACCGTAAAACAAATTGGCACATTTTTCTTAAATAAATATTAAAAGGCAAAATGGAAAACCCAAAACAAAGATTAGGGCATATCTCTAAACAACAAAAAGAGGCCCTAATAGACTTTATAGAGGCAAATCAGGCTTTAATAACATATGACAACACAACTAACACAAAAACATCAAATTTCTTGACTGAGTCTATCGTTATTGTATATTCCGATCGAGCTCAGACAACTTCTCCAAGTTTGAGAGCTAATAAGAAAATATTAAAAGAAAATTTCGAGAAAAGGACAAAATTAAGCACGAGTTTTCCATAATAGCTATTGAATATTAAAAAACTCTAGAACAAATGCTCCCATAAACGCAAATCGAACCTGCACATCTTTCTCTTACTTTAGTAAAGAACACTCTTAACCTACTAAGATTATACATAAAAATTAATAATTTATAATTATGTATGCCAAATAAATCTTTATTGCTATTAATTTAATATCACAATATACAAAAAGTATATCTACTTTTTATTATATTAATCCCGAATGTTTAATTCTTTGTTTGATTTTAAAATTATTTAAAGAATTCTCATGCCATAACCTAATAAAATGATACTGTTATTAATTTTTTTAAGTCTCCAAGACAAAGTTCTAGAGTCATACCTTCTCGCGATGCTTCTTCGCGGGTAATTCTAAATGATTCAGGCAGTGTAATAGAGGCGATGCAGGAGAAATTCTGCTTATATATATCACGGTCAGCTACGCCGCAAAACCAATACCAAATCGGTGTCTGTTCTCCAGGTTAGGGCGCCTAAAGCGGGCGTGTCTTGTACCAAGTGGCTCGCTATATAAACGTGTTTCAAGTAGGACTTGATGCCTTAAGATCGGTCGCATGTGCGTAACCCACACAAGTAATAAGTGGGTTGTGCGTTGGGCCAGCTACCTTCTTTCACAAAAACACCAAATTATGAACCATACACAAAGGTCACGGATTAAATTATCGGATACATCACAACAATCACCTCGGATAATGTACACGGGCAACACTACACAAATGGGAACGTGGACCGTTCTAAGACTTTTAGAACCTGGAGAACTCCAGAACGAATGAGAATTTTGAGTAGGCTTTCTCATGCATGATTAAGCTCCGCACAAAGAAATTCACTATCATGATTGTCAATGCTCATGCGACCACGGAAGATAAATCAGATGATGTCAAAGATTTATTCTTTGTTGAGCTGGAATACATCATAATGGGTAATATTCCGGACATGATATCAAAATTATCGTGGGCGACTTCAGCGCAAAAATCGGTAGGAGCACGGATACCACATTCCTTATTGGTCCATTCAGTTAGCATCATCTGAGCAACAACAACGACCAACGCGTCACGAAACTGGCTATAACGTTTAACGTAGTCATATCAAGTACGTTCTGCGAAGTGCAAAGAATCGTCCACATTTAACAGATAAGCAATAAAAACCGTGCGCTGGAATATCGATGTACTAAAAAATGACGACTCTCTGCAAAGGCACCAATCAGCTATCACTGTATATATACGAAACTCAATCAAACATCACAGGAGCAGTGGCTAGCTATGCAGTCAGCCACCAGTAAAATGAAATATTTGGTGCGTGAAATCGTCGAAAATAAGATAATATCGAAAACATCAGCTTCCAAGGGAAAACGGTAACCCAAGAGACTGCTTTACCAATGCCAGAAATCTTATTAAGGGCTTCCTTCCAAGAATCACAGCTATCGATACGAATGGAGAATTGAGGATAAACATGACAGTATGACAATCCTACTTCCAAACTATATTAAATCAGAACAACGAAGTGACCTCTATTCGAGCAATTGCCCTACCTGGCGGGAGGTACTCGTTCCGTGTACCACAGTAGAGTAGATGCAGCTATTAGTAGATTAAAAAATGGAAGGACACCCGGTTTTGACGAAATCCCCGCAGACTTATTAAAACATGGATGAGATACTCTTTGCATCTAATCTATATGAACTTGTCCTTATGATCTGGGAATAGGATGAGCCTCTCGAGGTGTAGAAGACCACACTAGAAACACAACCGCTTAAAAGGTGGAAATTGCCGTAGCATAACTCTGTTAAACACCGCATATAAAGTGCTTGCTAATGTTATACTTGCCCGAATCATTCCCTTGCCGAAAATATATATAATCGGTAATTACCAATATAATTTTCACCCCAACTGATGAACCGTGTTTCACTTTGAGGTTAATCCTGGGAAAATGTTGGGAGTTGCACTCATCACAACCACTCATCAGCTGTATATATAAACCTTCAATAGGCATATGACAGCATCAACCGCGAAAAGCTATAGACCGCGCTCATATGTTTCGGAATTCCAAGCAAGCGTCTCTCTCTCTCTCTCTGCGTAAGCTTACAACAACGTTATTACTCTGACAAAGTGGAAGACTTTAAATATCTCAGGTCTGTTATAACATCAACAAGTGATGTCCAGGCAGATATTAAAGCCGACATGGCAGCCGGACATCGAATATTCCTCGCGCAGTCGTGATTGTTCAAATATCTTTCGCAGTTCAAATATCTTTCGCAGTCGTGCAAGCTCGCACTTTCCAAAGCACTTATAAGGTCTGTGCCAACTTTTGGTAGCAAAATTTGGACCTTGACCACTAACGATTGTAGAATATTATCTAACTTTGAAAGGAAGGTCATTCGATCCATGTATGGTCCAGTTAAGGTTGCGAACAGCGAAAATCGGATTCGAATTGATAACGAAATCAAATGTCCATACGGAGATTGAGGCAATATAGGGTTCATTAAACCCAAATGAGTTAAATGGCTGGGCCACGTTGAACGATCCCTATCCCAACAAATGATGAGCAAAGTATCCCATCAAAACCAGTCGGTGTACGTCGCAAAAGAAGATATAAGTTACGCTGGCGCGACGACAAACGATCTGGACCGAACGAAAAATCGTCAATCAGAAAAGACAGTGTTTGAAAAATAAGGCAAACTTGTTAGTAACAATTGTTCGATCGTTACAGAAACAATCGTCATACTTTAACGTAAAGTTCGTTATATAGACAAGCTGCTGAATTCATAATAGGCCATAAATTGTAATTCGTTCGCTAAAGCGCGACGTTTTGTAATGGTTAAATATAAGCAACTAAACAATCTAAATCAAAATTATACATTTAACTAGCCAGTTTAAGCACTTCTTAATAGTGGGTAAAATCTAATCACATGGTGTCAACATGTCTCGATTTACAATTACCACTTCCTATAGTGATGTATTATAAAATACATAAACCATTTTTCAATGTTGCACTCCACAATAATGTAGAATTGTAGAATATTTTGTGCTGAATGTAAATGTTTATTTAATTTATAGTGTAATGTTATTAATTTTATAGTGCATGAAAGAGTTGATTTGCGTATATAAAGAGAATCACAATAAATTACTGTTTATAAATAATTATGCTGTATGTTCAACTGAAACCATCTAAAATTGTGTGTTTATATGGAAATATAACTGTTACCCTTGCTTAGTTTCTATATGCACAAATTTAATTTGTAATTTAAATTTTTATGAAAACACTTCCTTCAATACTTTAATAATTTATTATTTTTTGCTGATTTAATTATGACATTTTAATGATCGTGATTAGTTGCGAAAAGTTATCTTTTTAATCGAGTTTTTTTATGAATAGATGAGTATTTTTACTTATACCATTATTCCGGTTTTACTATGCGAAATTGACTATAAGTTGACAATTTCCTCAGGCTATTTGTGCGTATTCTTTAGAGAGGAAGTTTTATGTAGAATGATACAATTCTCACGTGTTTATTAATTGCCGGATTTTGAAATTTTATCAATTTTCAATTAAACAGTACTTTCCTCGAGAAATATAAGCTAAGAACTTTTTGCACATTACTGTATTTTAATACATTAACTGTAAATTTTCGAAAAACGTAAGATAAGATTACTCAATTATTGAGTCAATAATTTTTTTAAATATCAAACAAAAAGACTCTTTTATAAGTTTACATATAGTATATGCATTTATATAATTTAAAATCATTTTTCTGATATCGTTGATATCCAGAATCTATTTTTTTCACTATCATTTCCGTACTTATTTGTATATTGTGGAATCCACATAATTGTGAATAAAATGTGAATAAATGATAGCATATGAAGCCCAGTTTTAGGTGAGATAATATTTTATCGAAACCTGTCATTGTTTGTAAACCGTAAATAACAGTATACGGAGACTTCATAAATTTACTGTAATACTTACCAATTTTAGCAATAAATTTTAGAATTAAAATTAGAAACGTGTCGCATACCTGAAAATAAATAAAATTAAATAGGTTTTAGTAACTTAATTTTTAAATATAAGTTGTGTGAATTTGGTGCCAGTGTAATCAACTAAAGTGAATCTAGATAAATTAAGCCTCCCTATAAAATCGAGCTTTCAGATGCGGGAAATAAATCAAAAACAAAAAACTAAAATTTCATACATTTTTTATGAAAAACAATATTTCTTATGTTTATATCTTTACAACAGTCTTCCAAATAACCTTAAATTAAAAATTATTTAAAAGGAATATAATTCCTTATTGTAACGAAAAATTTTAATTTTATACTACATAAAGATATAATTAACAATTTTTATTTGTTTGGAAAGATTTTAAATAAATACATTTTATTTGTAACACGATTTTATTAATCGAAACTAAATAAAAGTATATTTTCGAAATGGACACACAATTAATTACATGAATGTGATTCTTTTATGCTTTGAAACACAAAACTATAATTTAGACGTTATAATTAAAAAATATCATTTCCTATTTTTCCTTTTCGTCGTTATAGAATTATTTTGTAAAAGTGTCGGTTTTGGCTAAATTGATTATTATATGCCACAACCCATTAAACTGGCGACGAGAAATTCGAATCTACAGTTCAAAATCGTAATGATTTTGAAATCCACGTTTTTATGATCTTTTTAAGTCAACTTTGTTATAAACTAAGTTCTGTAAAAAGGTGTCTTTCCCCAATAAGAGATTCATGCAATGCAATTTTTCAAATCATTATTGACTATCTTTCTCACTCAAAGAGATCGTAACGTCAAAGATCATAGATGAAGATAGATAGAAGACCTCATACACATTATATGTAACGGTTTTCGGTCGGATCACTTTATTTTATTACAAGTTGTGTTTCAAATTGATCAATTATTAAATTATAATTTAATAAATACAATTTATTTAGCACCTTAACGAATCAGAAAGATTTCTTATTAAGTAAAATTAACTCAAAACGATGAAAATTAATTGAAAAATGTGATATAGACAAACCAATGAATTTTTAAATATAAAATGATTAGTAAATTTATTAAGTTAGAGCTAATATTTTTTAAAAATGTCTCTTAATGTAATCTGCTAAATATAAAATATATTGTTTCAAAGTTCAATCGTGATTTCCCAATAAGGGGTGATAGGTGGACATAGACAAAACTAATCCTACGGTGACGTTTTGACACCGTAATGTACAAAGCGTAACAACAATATAAAGTTTCATGACGTAATTCCAATTTAGGAGACATCGTCAAAGAATATTAAAGGATGTTAAATCGAAATTTAGGAGATGCAAGTCAAAAATCGCCGGAAAATTCCTATATTTTCCGAAAAAATTTCCAAATTTTCCTAAAAATATTTATTTTTTTATTCAAAAAAATATATAAGACAACTCTTTTCAATAGTGCAACAATTTCTTACCGCGACTACGAATATAAGCTGACTGATGAGTGCTTGTCAATTATTCTTCATTATTATTTTTACTAACAACATTATAAAATTATTATAAATAAAAAATATTAATATTTTTATAGTTTATGAATTTTTTTAAAATGTTTTTTATACCTTAGAGGATGGGGCTGCTGCCTCCAAAACCCCGCTTGTTTTGTGATCTAATGGCTTAAAATCCCGCATTTATCAAAAAAAAATTTTGATCGCTCCCGTTATTAATCGCTTCGTCAATCTAGCAGACTCTAATTTTAAACAAAAAAGTTGTTCCAATTCAAACCAGACCAGCGTACTAATGAATGTAATAAATGAATGCAATTAATGTGCATATATGGTCTAGATGGATAAATCCCCAACATCAATCAAAATGAAAAAATAAATTTAACCACCAAATTATTGTTAGCTTCAACTATTTATACAAGTTTATAATGCAATTCTTAAATATATAAGATTAATTAAAAATCTTAAAAAATGCGAAAAAAAAATTCTCTAAAAATGATTCAAAGATCCCCAAAATCTTGGCCAAAACAATATTTAAAAGTTCAATCAGTAAAGGAAAACATATTAAATACATTGTATTTGAAAAAAATACGATTTATATTGTAAGTCGTTTGATTTTGCAATGATAAAACTAAATGAAAAGTTTTTATTTATGTTTTGAAATAAAACTTGGGAAATTAAAATGCAATGAAAGTGAAAGTAATGACAGCTATTATTTTCGTTTGTTTTTTCTAAAAAAAATTTGATTGATTTAATTAAAAAACCTTTTTTAATAAAGTGAAACATTACTTTTCATACCAGAATCTTCGGCTTTGAGCTTCCAAAATAAAAATCTTTTATACAACTTTAGATGGAAAATAAATTATTTTTAAGTGATAATTAACAGAAAATAAAAATATACGGCAGTGAAATTATCTGTAAAGCGAACGCATTACGTTCCACACGTGATTGCAACAATTTAAAGTAACACAAGACCAATTACAATTTGACAACATAACCTATAAATCACCGTTTTCTCCATACAAATGTATAAATTTTCTACGTCTACTAATTATCGATGTTTCTTTATATTTTTTAGATAGTTATCATCAATTCAGTGTAATAGTGTTTTCACGATACGTACAAAAAAGCCGGGGTCACCGGAGTGAATGTGTTATAGTTTCATATTTGTATAGAACGTAGAAATTTTGAGGCGCGGCGTCTGGTGTGAAAAGTACTTAAGTTTGACCAGGAAATCTCCAGTAGCCAGCAGTAGCAGTAAATTTACAAAAAAAATAACAAAACAAATAAATAAGTAATTCATTTGGTAAATTTCAATTTATTATTTACCAAAATATATGTACCATACCGTAAATAATAAGACTTGTTCACCACTTGTAAATA
This sequence comes from Nephrotoma guestfalica, assembly GCA_963691935.1. Classification (NCBI taxonomy): domain Eukaryota; kingdom Metazoa; phylum Arthropoda; class Insecta; order Diptera; family Tipulidae; genus Nephrotoma; species Nephrotoma guestfalica. The sequence continues at coordinate 232,663,068 of OY829913.1, read as the reverse complement.
ATAGGAGTAATATGTAATTTTTATTATACACGTAATTATGTCTTATTGAAATTTTTAAATATCTTATATTATTTTCAAGTTCTCTCTCAAAATAGCATGTTTGGTCTCTCAAGCCTCTAATAATAATACTCGTATGTATACAAATTATAGTACTAGAAACACATAAGAAATAAAGAATTGAGTGCAGTAAACAAGTGTCATTAGATTTACATATGAAATGCTCGAGATATGTTAAAATATTTCAATGAAACTATTTAATTAGTTTTATTTCTAGTGTTATATATTAATTATTGCTACTAGTGTAGTATGTAATTAGATAATTGTTATTTATGTGCTGCTTGAACGATTTATATATTGCGTTAAAGAGACGCGTTGGCGTTTAGCTTCTGTTTACATTTTGTGTCCTATATTATATAATCCACTCGGTATTTATTCGAAATATAAATATTTTAGACGATTTTTAATTACTTAACCTCCAGATAAATTGAATAATAGAATTTTAACTCGCGCTAGTAGGTAAAGATACCTTCTAACACGACTTGCAATTCTATTTTTAATTATCGAGCAAAAAATTTAGAATAAAATAAAACATTAATTTATTTCAAATGATTCCAGTTTACATTGTTTCCTTTCGTTAACGAAAAACTGGTACAATTCATAGTACTGATTTACTCTATAATATGTCGGATATTTTACTGAAATTAAGCATATATTGTATATCAATTCGTAATTCAAACTGAAATTGTAAAAAAACCGATCCTGTCTATTTTATGTTGTTTATGGGGAAAAGGGCTATCTGCGGAATCGTTCATTTTCTGTAATATCGATCGTCATGACCCAACCATAAAAGGATAAGTATTTTGCATAGTTTTCGTTCGAAACATAATATATGGTTTGAATCAAAATTGAATGTATGAATACTGAATTTCATTACTGACCAATGGTAAATGCTGTCACGTCTTTCAATAAGTCCGAGGCTAACTACTAAAAACAGTTTTTTTGTAAAATTGGACTTTATTCATCTACATAGTTTGGAGCATTTTTTAATGTCTGCGAATAGGTAGTAGTCTATGGGAGCCAGATCCGGAGAATACGATGGTAAGGTAGCAATTTGTGGCAAGGCACAACGCCTTGGTGAAAAAGCACATTTTGCCTTTGGGGCTGTTTTTCGGAATTTCTTCCTTCAAAAATACCAATAACGCCCTGTAGTCTACTCAGCTGACTGACGTTTTGAACACAGCTTTCTCAAGGATAAATGTTCATACAAAATACTGCCTTCTGATACCTTTAAGGTGTTACTTTTTCACGGAAGTTCACTTTACGATCTTCCAAATCGAATTTGTACACTTTCATCTTTTATGGAGTAACTGCCGAATTCGGGCGACCAGAGCAGACCGTTTAGCATCATCGGTGTTGCTACGGAAACTTTTAAACTCAGCCAACCAACGATCGATGTTTGCTTTCGATGGAGCAGAGTCCCTGTAACACTTACCAAGCCATTAGTTTGCTATACCTTAGGTATAACTGTACAGGTTATTGTTCTAGCATGTCTTAGTACACTGAGAAGATTTGTTTCTCTAATTCGAAGTTAATGAGACTACGAGGCGAAGAGAGCAAATATTTTTAATTTGTAACAAAATTATCTTTCTGAGAAAATTATCTATAAAAATAAATTACGTCAATCAATAAGCCCCGAGGCTGACACAGATAGCGTAACTATGAAAAATTCATAAGGTACATGTTACAGTTGTTTTAATAACGCTACTTTTGTTATTTTCAAAACAGTGGAAAAAATGGATTTTGTGTGTTGATTAAACACTGTTTCTTTGGAAAAAAATACAGTTGCAAGAACGGAATTTTTTCCAAAAAAAACAGTGGTTAGTCAAACACACGAAATTCATTCGTTCCCATTGTTTTGAAAATAACAAAAGTACTGTTACTAAAACAACTGTAACGTGTAACACATATCGTTTGAAGGTTGGTACGTTCTATAAAACAAATGAATTTTTCATAGATGCGCCATTTATGTGTCAGCCTTGGTACTTATTGAGTGACGTAATACATTTTAATAAATAATTGTATCAGAAAGACAATTTTGTTGTTACAAATTATAAAATAATGCTCTGTTCGCCTCGCAGTCTCATTATCTTCGAATGTGTTTGGTGAGTTCGAATTGGTGTTCCATTGTATTTAATTATTTCTTCTCTAACCTACTGGATTTCGCAGCCATGAAATAAAATCACACCAAACAAAACACTAGCTCCGAGTCAGAGATACAAATCTTCTCAGTGTGCTAATGCATGCAAGAACAATAACCTATAGTTGTTACTTATGGTATAGCGCAAACCTAATTTGTATCTTCAACTATTAAATTATAACTCATTTAAGCATAAAACAAGTGAAATTCCAAACCTTTTTAGTCGCATAGTTACTAGCAATATAATTTATACAACTTCTTTTAAGTTCCTCAACTGTTTGGTAGAGTAAAACCACATCCAACGTGAAAATGTTAATCTCTGTGAAATTTTTAAATCGAATTGGTGATAATTTCACTAACCAGGATGCCTACTAACCATGATGCCATTTCCCCATCCTAAGGGGTGGTCGGAGGGTTGAAAAGTACAAAAAAGAGGTTTTCGTTAAATTGGGAGAACGGCAATTTTCATAAAAAACGTATGAAACAAAGATTGTAGGTTGTGAAATACTATTAATTTGAGACCCTGAACGTCCTTCTAATTGATCTGCTTTCCGTGTTATATTTTATAATTGCAATTTTCGTTTAGTACGTTTCCAACAAAAATATTTTGTACAACAATTAAATATCATTAAGGATTAATTTCATTAAGAATCCGAAAACATCCCAACATGTATTTTCATTCGTTTCATGGTTATTCGTTTTCGTTTTTTACTTTGTGGCGTTTGATTAAATCAATAAATTGTCCTTTTTTACTTTATGCCGATCGATTAGATGAATACGTGTTCGAATTCACAAACACCGATCGAACATAGTGTCGCAGTGGTCTAGTAGCGTTTGGATCTATCTGTACATTTCAATGTTTCCATGACCCAGGTTAGAGTTGAAATTGGATTTTCGTTAATTCCAAAATAGCGTTGTTGGTTTCTATGAAGTAGAGTTAGCTTAAGTTGAAATTTTGAAAACTTAATAATAATAATTTTATTCGTGCCTAATAATTCTTTATGTATATTTATATGCCCTGAAAATGATTTAAAAACACTTTTTATTTTATTTACTCAATTCCATTAGTTTCGTCGAGTTCAAAATAATTTAACGAAAACTCAACTCTACTCTGTTTCCATGAACGCTAATTCCAACTCAAGCAACTTTCAAATTTGCATGGAAATAAGATATGTAATATGACTCTATATACAATATTTTGACATTTCACTTCGATTTTAAAAATCTGCTCCGTTTTGGACAATTTAAATAATGATTCGTGAATCTTTATGGTAATTTCAAAATTTATTATTAATCTCTTCCAAGAGCCTAATTTTCATGTATATGTTTTATATATTTCAAATACAATGTTTTATCTTATGAAATGTAGGCTTGATTAACACATCCGAAGGCACGTTAGTTATTTGCGTAACAAAACTTATTAAAAATAATGGCACATTTCGCGCGCTGAAATGATTCCCACCTCACTTAGTGAGGTCTCATCAAATTTTATATGGAATTTTACAGAGTAACCCATGTTTAAAAACATAATGAAATTGCTTGCAAAGCAATGGGGAATAGTAACCAATGATAATAACAATAGTCAAAAAAATTCAAGTTTAAACCATAATTGCTATATTGTTTATTTAGCGTCACGGACATATATACGAATGCTGACTTATTTTTATCATAACATAAGTATCAATAACAATTCATAAACAAAATAAACTATCAATCATGAATATTATAGTTTAAAAAAATGCAAACTCTATTCTAACGAATTAATCTGGTTAGTATTCATACGTGTGTGAATTAAAAAGGAAATCAAAAATACGTATTCGAAATGTGTGCAAATATAAAACTCAAAATCTAATTACCAATTGAAACGATTAGTGTCAGTATGTATGACTAATCTACATAATACGCACATCATTCTCATAATATTAAATACAAATTAATTAATCGTTTTTTTTAATTGTTGGACGAAAAAATAGTTTTTAATATTCTATCCTAATAATATTATTTGTTTTATTCTATTTTTGCATTTATGAAGTAATCCCCTTAAAATTTCTGTTGTCTTTACAATTCTTTTAAAAATTATAACTATTTATAATCGAATAATCAAACACAATATAATAATAATAATAGTGTTACGCAACAAATTTTTTATTAACGATAAAGACAATTTAATAATTTTCTAACTGTATTTACAAAATTCTGAATACTTTATGCGACACAATGCGACACAAATAGTTGTAATGTAATTTAAATATACTTAAGTTAACAATAGAATAATTTGTTGTTGTAAGAAATTCCTAATAGTTAGAACTTGGAAGTCGAGACTGATTTATGTTGATATTTGAACCGCAAACCATTACTTACTTACTCGTGCGAAATTTTACAAAACGAAAACTTTCTTCTACAATGTTTACACACCATTTTAGGCGGTATTTCCGTCTTTTTGTTCACCGTGTGGTATAGCATAGAAAATCTGAATTACAATTTTGCTTTGTGATTTTGTCGAACAAAATCTCATTTTAGGAATGAAACGACAGAAGACAGTTTTTTAATAGTACAAGTAAAATAAAAATCAATTAAGAAACTTCAAACACTTTCTTTTGGCTCTCGCCCAAACGCAACTTTTTTCTTCACTCGAATAATGATAATAACTATGGTATAGTTAAACAGTAATTAATCTTCTTTTTCTGTGACATTTTATAACTTCAGAGAAAATTAAAACGAAATTGCCTGTTGATTTTTTTACATACTAATTCTACCCTAAAGCTTTTAATTCGTAATAATTGTAAGAGAACACACACGTATATGCTTTACCGGTCTAGGTCGACTTATGTTTACACTTTCTTTCTTTTTGATGTTGGTATAGGTAATTAAAATGAGCTTCCTAGTTTTACATAATGAGTTTATGCTGCAGTATTGCGAAGATCATTCTTCGCAATATTAAAATGACATACGAGTATTCAACAAGAAATATAAAAATTACTATTTTAAATAATAAATTTCTATATTCTTGGCTAAGGCGAATCAACTATTTTCGTAGTCAAATATCAACATATCAGTGAACTAATAAAGTAAATTTTATTATATGAACGCCCTTAAACACATTGACCTATGCCACATTGCCTTTTATAAGAAACTATACCTCACACACTTAAATAGTTTTGATTATTTACTCCTTAATACTCAAACTAATTCCTTTTATCCTAAAACGTAACTATTGAAAAATACTTAAATTTTTATTAAATTGATCTCAAATTATTTGATAACAATTAGTTAAAATAAAAAGTTACTAGAGATAATACATAATTTCGGGTTGGCCAACAAACCTGATATTTCAGCGCAGTATTCGTAAAGCAAGAGTTATATAATTTAGAACCATACTTAATATCGGGACCCCATTTCTATTGCGGGTTTATTCTTTTTTAATTATTAGAAATTACTAAATACATTTGTTTATTAAATTTTGGAAAACTTTTAAAGGCACAACATAAAATGTAAGAAACAACACACCATGTCATCCTTTCATTCTGAAGCTTTAGTTGCAAAATTAAAGCTTTTAAATTAGGCCCGAGTTATCTATCTATTAAACCAAAAATTTGTTTGCGATTAATTTCTCCTCTTTCTCTTAAAATATAATTATTTTTTATTCCTTGGGTATGGATTTGGAACGTTTTTTACAATTCAAGAGGGAATTTACCGGACCGTCATTGGAGTGGTGTACGTGTTTTGTTTTGTGTTTTAACGTCTTTTAAATACATAAAATAATATGTTAGGTACATAATTTGTAAATTTATTAAAACTAATAAAGTGTTGTTCATTTAAATTAATAAAGTGTTGTGTTATTTAAAAGTAATTTCATTATCATTCATATTTGCTCAGTTAATCCACTTTCTAATTTATTAGAATTTTCTTCTCAATATTATTTTCATTGTTTACACATAAACATTTAAATAAATATGTAAGTAAACTTGGGGTTTATTAATATTTATTAAAAAACATTAATAAAACTTATTTTATTTAAATTTCATCTAAATGTTAATCAAAAATTCACAACAAAAAATGCAATCGGAACTATTTACTCCCATTTATTGATGAGAAATTTCTATTAAAATATCAAAAATAGAATTTTTCAAATTAAATGCTCATAAGGCAAAATTCAATATTCAATCTCTTATCGATCCCATGTTTGACCATAGAAAAAAAATTATAACTTCTTCCCAAAAATTCAAAAGGCAATCTGCGATTAAAAGATTACATAAACACTTGAAGTAGTATTACTAAAATTATATAAATAAAAAATAAAAGCTATAGCTACATCGGGAGGATATTTTATAGGCATAACTTTCCGTTTTTTAAAACAAAAATTTTACCAGGATATTTGAACATTTTAAATAATATCGCAATTATTCGCACTCTTAAGTAGATTCGATAAGCATCTATGAGAACGTTTTCTTCTAAAAATTTGTAATTCAATAGCTATTCTGGAAAACTTGAGTTTCGTTTTTTCCTTATCTTGAAATTTTCATTTAATATTTTGTTATTAGCTCTCGAACTTGGAGAAGCAAGTTCGAGAGCTAATAACAACAGTGCAAGTTCGATCAGAATATACAACAACGATAGTTGTGTTTGTTTTAAAATATTTTAATTTTAATTATAGAAAAAATTTAATTAAAAGGAGATTTCTAATAATTTGCAAACAAATTATGAAAACTAACTCGAAAATTTGCGATAGAGTGCCAAGGATTGTTTGGTAGGAATTTTTTTATTAGGTAGGTTCGAAAGGAAAATAAAAGAATTTAAAAATAGGCACACTGGAATTTAATTTTTAGGGTAGGTTCAACAAATTTAATTTAGTAAAAAACGCTCTTAAACGTACATACGAGTAGTATTTTTAAATTTTCCATGATAGCAAATAAACCAACATTTTTTAAATTGTTTTCCCCGGTTATTAATTTCGTTTCTAATTATTTGGCTACCACTGTATATGAAATATCATTTTTAATTTCGACTCGATTGTTCATATGACAATATAAACAGGGTAAATTCTTTATTTATGATTCTACTATAGTATTTTTAAACTAATTTGAATGATGTTCTTCTCGGCTGACGTCAACGGAACAAGTTTTAACGCATTCTTTGCTTGATTTTATGAAAAAACTCAAATAAAAAACAAACTATAAATAAAAATTTGACGATCAATTATATGGCAAGGGTCGCACGCTGAGGTAAATTGGCTGTAAAACATAATCCTACCTCGTAATTATTGCAAGAAGTTTTTCTAAAGTCGTAGACATACATTTCCCAAGCCATCCTTGTTAGAAGCATTAACACAAGTCTACAGATTAGATGCGGTAAAATTAAAAAATGTTTTCAACGAGGCCTATACTAAATATTTTGTTGTTGTGATATATTTCGTGAATTTCGCTAATCATACACTAAAGTTTAAATAAAATACATAATTTTGCAATCGTCATTTAATAATAAAAAATAATAACTACATAAAACCTAGATTAATCAACAATCAGAATAAATTTTGCATGGCAGAAATAGCATAGGGAGACCATGTGATATTTAACTTCTTATTATAACAGATGGCAAAAATGTATTAAGTTTTTATCGAATTTTCTAAAAGTTATTTATTGGATTTAAAGGTGTGCACTTGGACTTTAACTTGTGGCACTTCTTAATATCATCTAATTCACTTCGGTCGTAATTCCTAAGAGACCCAAATTATTGAAATAGAATTCAAAATGAACTTTCTCGATGTTTTAAAGGACACTCTGCTCTAAAGGAGAAAATAAAACACAGTTTTTGCTCTGGCTTTACTTACGTAGGCGGGATTTACGATTACTCAAAAATTGCTTCAATAATTTTTGGCAAAAGTTGTTTAATGTGGTTTGCTTTCACAGACCGAAGACTCCTATTAAAGATTACCTTGGAAAGTATCAACATCAATTTTTTTAATGAAAATGTGTCATTTTAGCATAGATTTTATTTGTTTCCCTTATCAAATGTTTGATACGCTAAATGCGGCTAGTTAAATTTGTACTATCGTAAAATTTATTTCTTAAATTATTTAGACTAACGAATTTGATTTCCGTTACTTATTGATACTTCTTTTATGACAATTGATATTATATTATAATTTAATGGTAAATTTTAATCAAACATCCATTAATTTATATTGAAAATTTGATAAAGAATGTTTTACTGTCCTGTGGGCTGTGATTACAGCTCGGTTTTTGATTACCTTTCTCTATACTTTAACTACGAAGTTTATTGTATATAGTCTAGGACAACGTTTTTATACGATTTGGTAGAATGACTTAATTGGCTTAGTTAATCCTGAATTTGGGGTCATTTAAGTTAAGACCGACTTAAATCAGGTATTTTACAAGACTTGGAAATATTTGTCAAAGTGAATACTAAAACTACAACTGAAATGAACGGCTATGGCTCTAAGCCGAAATTAAAATTGAGCATTCCGTTTTGCAACAAACCCAATGATGAAATTTAGGTCGTCATCTGTAACAAAGTCGAATGAAATAAATTGTGGAGCAAACATTATGTCAAATTACAATAGCCCTTCATGATCTACTGAAACCAACAGTTCAACGTTTTATAAATATTTTTAAATTTCCAATTAACTACTTCACTTATTTAACTTTGTATATAAAATACAAAACATAATATAATGTAAGTAATTGTCTAAATATATCGCATTATGTCAAGTTAAGAAAGCAACTATGATGATATTTGTTTTCATCAGGCGTTTAATCAACAACTAACAGAACATATTAATTATAAAATAAAATAAAAGGAACTAACAATTCCAGTAACATAACAACTATATCACAGCGTGGAACAATATTCACTTTTATAATATTCTTCACACTAACTTAAAGCCTATACCAAGATAAATATTATTACGACAACATCGCTGTGTGAACTCGAAAAGTGAAAGAGAAAATCTAATGACATTCATCTGCGTGTATCATAAATCGTGTTTGACGAAGACACGAATCGCATTGAAAAATGATGACAACTGACTAGATCTAACTAAAATTTATTGTTAAAACAATAAATTGTATTTAAAAATTAATTTGTTACTTCTTTACTAGCAAATACACTACTAATGAAATCATAATCAATTATTTTGACGATTTGGAAAATGAATTTTTATCTCAAAGTATCGAATGATGTATGTAGATAAAAATGCAATCGAAAATACTCAAAATTCAACCAATTAAATTTTGTTCAAAACAATTATCAAATAATTTATGAGATAAGATTTTGCAAATGTAAAAATAAAATGTATAAACAACATTAATCGAACATCAGAAATTACCTTCGTCCAAAATTTAAATAATTTCCTTGAATTATAATTTGTTTCTGCTGTTTCTAACAAAATAGCGCACTGATATTTGATTAAATCACGAAAACACCGAAAACTTACAGCAGCACAAAAAATCACTTTTCAAATTTCAAAAACACAAACAAAAAATTATCACTGGTGACACTTAAATTTTATTTTTTTTTCGATACATTAACATACATGAACGTTCTTCATAATATTTTATAAAACGAAGATTAAAAGTAATCCGGTACACATGCTATTATATTCCACTACATTATAATTTACATTTTTTTTTGTTATCAATGTATTGTGTACAATAACAACATACACATTATTTTGTAATAAAAAAGCACTCAATTTAATGTAATCAAAATATTGCAATCAAAGGCTATTTCAATTATTTTATAAATTCACCTATCTTTTCCATCACTTCCGCTGGAAACTCTTCATTTATGTATATCATGAAATAAAACGAAACTAACCACTATACGACGAGTAAATACCATCAAACAAACATTTTTTTATATACGTATTTCTCTATTTAAACTTATTAATTAATAACTTCACGTCAAACAAACTATAAAATTATAATAGTAGCACTTCCGCTTAGCAAAAAATAAGAAAATTAAATTTCACTTAAAATTAAAAGCCAAACCAAATAAGAAAATAAAATCTAGACAAAGCTAAAGAAACAAAAATACTTCTTCGTACTACTTCGTTTCAAGTACAAAAGCAAACTGTCCGATTAGAATTTTTTATTTTATTTTATTTCAAAAAACACAAAAAAAGTCGATAAAACAACAAACACAACAATAATGAAAAACTGTATAAATAATAACATAATAATAATAATAAAACGTATTATGATTAAAACTTATATTCTTCAATTGTAAGAAATTTTGTTGTTTTTTCACTTTAATTCAAATATAATGGGGTAAGATCGGTAGAGTTTAAAATGCAACTTTTATTGGGGCATTAAGCAATCAACAATACGATTATCAATTCATTCGTGTATTTATGGTGTACACGTACAGAAGCTGCTGTTAACACGAGATTAGTTATCTTAAAATACGTATAGTTTTAATAGTTTTATATGATGTAGTAGTGTGTGTAAGTGTACTTATTCAATTAGCACAAGTTTGGAATTTTTGAATTCTAAATTGGGTATGAAGGTTTATCAAGTTTAACAAATGGACTCTTTTTGTTATTTGGTATGAATATTTCATAACATCCACTGTACGCTCAAGGGAATTTTAATATAGGAAAATATAAGTAGGTTACTCTTATCCTCAATTTGAATGACTCTAGGGTTTGCCAGTTTTAAAAACCCAGGCTTCATCAAATTTTCTAAGAAACCGAAAGCCGGTTTTATTATTCGGAATTAATGGTTTTATTAAAAACGTATTTTAATTAATTATTCACGTTTTATGATTAAAAAAAAATATTTAATCAAAATTTGTTATGTTGCACTAGAAAAATAACAAAAATCCCAAACATAGATGTCGCTCTTTATAAAGTTAACAAAAATTATTCGCACAACCCTGTTAAAAAAAACAAAAAATACATTATTCGATTTGATAAGGCACGTAACGTTCTACAATTTTAAGGATATATAATAATTACAAGACTAATTAATTTTTAATATAACAATTGATTCGTAAAACCTAGCATATGAATTTAATTGTTTTTGACAAATATGTAATAAAAAAATAATTAAATATTAATTACATTTTATTTACCATAGCACTTTGATATCCATTACTGGTCTATAAACTAAAACTACTCCAACCTAAAGAATCATCAAGAAGGCTCTGTCTTATCGTAAGACAAAACAGTTTGACATTTCTCCAAAGCAACATTTAACAACAATCGCCCCTATTTTCGCCAAACTATGTTTTAACAGTGTAATTACTAATAAATGTTAAGTATTATAAAATCTTTTTGGATTTGTATACACACGGGATTTTTATTGTGTGATATGTCTAAAGGTAACCTATGGCGGATTGAGTATAACATTGTGGTAAAATTTTATTTAATAATTGATTCTGAACAGGGAAATTTGCCAGTTATTATTTGTGAAATTGTCGATCATGTGGACTTAGGACTATATCACAATACGATAAAATTGTTTTTATGACCAACATACTACTGTGGGCAAAAAGTAGTAAGAATTATTAATTGAAATTTCGCGCGGAATACCATTCGTCGAAATATATTTTTTTCTATGTTGGTATGACTGTCAGTGACATCTGTGCCAAATGTCACATCAAAATAATCATTAGTGTTTAGTATACGCTTATCTTTCTGAAGTACAAAAAGTGCATTCGGCGATTTTTACAATGAGTGAAATTATTCAACAAAGAAGTTCCATTAAATTTTGTGTGCGGAATCAATTTTGTAGTGCCGAAACGTTCAGAATGTTGCAAAAGGCCTTCGGTGATAATTGTATGTCGCGAGCAAGTGTTTTTAATTGGTACAAATTGTTCAAAGAGGGTCGAGAACGTGTTGACGACGAACCACGTCTAGGACAGTCATCAACATCAACTGATGATCAACACGTTAATAAAATCAAGGAATTGGTGCTCGAGAATCGACGATTAACAGTCAGAGACCCTATTGGCATCGTTGAAATATCGGAAGGATCAGTGAAAACCTTTTTGAAAGATCATTTGGGCCTAAGAAAAATGAAAGCACGATTGGTTCCAAAATCACTCAATTTTTTGGAAAAACAGCGTCGCGTTGACGTCTGTGAAACTATGAGTCTTGGATCTATGCTTACGACCCGGAAACAGACGATCAATCGGCCGAATATCGTGCCAAAGGTGAGTCGAAGCCGAAAAAACCACGTCAAATCAAGTCAAAAAATCAAGGTGATGTTGACAGTTTTCTTCGATTATCGAGGTGTGGTGCACTCCGGATTCCTTCCGACCGGCCAAACTGTCAACAAGGGATACTATTTGAGTGTTATGCGTCGTTTGCGCGAAGCTATTCGTAAAAAGAGGCCGGAATTATGGGTCGACAACTCTTGGTTTTTGCACCACGATAATGCACCTTCTCATACTGCATTGGTTTTGCGTGATTTTTTCGCCAAAAATTCAACCCATATCGTTCCGGAGCCACCGTATTCGCCTGATTTTGCTCCGTGTGACTTCTGGCTGTTCAGCAAACTCAAACGACCGCTTCGGGGAAACCGTTTTGAGTCAATTGAAGACATTAAACGTGAATCGCTACGCGCATTGGAGGCTATTCCGGAAATTGACTTTAACAACTGTTTCGAGGATTGGAAAAAACGTTGACACAAGTGTATTCAGGCCGGGGGGGGGGGGGGATTACTTTAAGGGGGACGAAATAGATTTGGAGAAATAAATAAAGAATTTTAAAATTATGACAAAAGTCTTACTATTTTTTGCCCACAGTATTACTTCCTTATGATTTTACTCAACAATTATGTATCTTTGTCTATCAGCTACCATTTAATATTTATTTATATATAGAGGGTTTTCCAATAAGAGTGATATGATCCAAACTTTTCTCGCAATAATTCAATTGGTGCACTTGCTGTGTGGCACGTAGCCCCGTCTTGTTGGAACCAAATGTTGTCAAGATTAATTTCTTCCAATTTCGGCCATAAAAAGTTGGTTATCATCGATCTATACCGATCTTCATTCACAGTAACGGTGTTACCAGCTTCATTTCGAAAAAAATACGGACCGATGATTCCACCAGACCAAAAACCACACCAAACTGTCAATTTAGATGAATGTAATGGTTTTTCATGAATAATTTGTGGATTATCCTCACACCAGAATCGACAGTTTTGTTTATTTACCGCACCACCACTCAGATGAAAGTGAGCCTCATCGAAGAAGATGATTTTCTTAAAAAAATCGTTATCGTTTGTAATTGCAATTTGTAAACGTTGGTCTTGCGTATATCTCACCATGATGAAATTGTAAACATTACTGAATACAATGAAACAAGAAATGACATATCATGACATTACAAATGGCCGAAACGTCACTTAAAAATCATATCATTCCTATTAGAAAACCCTATATTACGGTTGAAGTGTGAAATCGGTAAATCTGCAGAATTTCTTTTAAATTCATAAATTTTCGACGCCCCCTTCCCTCAATCACCTACATCACCAAAGATTAATTTTATTTCTCATTAGAGAACTAAGCGACATGATGGGTGCAGTAATCTCGTAAAGCTAATTTTATTCCAGATAACTATGCACTAATACCATACTAAAAAGTTCGTGGGGGGAAAGATGAACCATTTGGGGAATATAAAACCCACTTCATAGATCTCGGACCACTGATTTTTTTTTTTAAATTTGTATTCTCACATTTTTTGCATTTTAAACGTAACATATAAACATCGGCCTTTTGGTCCTCTTTTCTTTTCTGTTTGAATTAGTTATTTCAAACTAATACACACAATGTCACAAATTAATTATATTTTTAACGTTCGAACAAATATTCTATGTTTGGTTACAAACGGTACTCAAGACATCAGAATACGTACTTTAAAACCAACCCCGAACCCCGCTCACTTTATTGTGCCTAAAACTTCTGATAAACTCTTTTCTCAATAAGTTTCATGTTTCATATTCCCTACCAGACAGGAACAGAAACATTGGGCGCCTTCGAGGCTTTGCGAGACAAATATAATGATATTCGCAACCAACATCACGAATACGAATAATTTAAATTTGGTACTTTGACTTAATCCGGTTAAATCAGCAAATCTATCTCTTAATTTACCGTTGACTTGGACTGAAATATTGATTTTCTCTTAAGCGAAAAATTCGGAAGAAATTGCACGAAATTTCATCATTTGTTTTTCCAAATACTATCATCATATAAGGGCAAACTATTATACTCGCGGAATGCGGCAGAAATAGAAGAATATATTTGATTGTTTTCTATGTCTTTTCTTTAAAACTTATGTATTTGTTGTAGACGTGTATAACAAATTAAGTCTAAGTAGTACCCAGAAAAAAAACCCAGCGGGAAAGTAATTGGTGACACACAAATGAGTCACGAATCGTACATGATATGTCTGAGAAGAACTGTATGAGGATTGTCTGAAAAGTTTCAAACTTCAACATGAAGATGGCGGCACTCGTCAACAAAAACGAGGGTGTGCGTTTGCTCATGCGTTGAAAGGTATTAACCGAAATATTAGCCATTTTGGACAAGCAGTTGTTGCTTAACCATCGTTTGAGAGAGTCCATGAGAGTGTTTCTGTACAAATGGAAAACATCGAGCTGTCATTAAATATTTATTTTTGAAAGGCAATACACGTACGCAAATCAAAGACGAGTTGGACGTCGTGTACGGATAGCTGAATTTAAACGTGGCCGAACCAGCTTGCTGACGATGAACGTTCGGGGCGTCTAAAAAGTGCAACTACTGGCGATAACATCCCCCAAGTTATCTTTATCGATTGTCTCCAAAAAGGGAAAACCATTACAGGGGCGACTACGTATCATTACTTGACAAACTGTAGGCAGAAATTACGGAAAAACGGCCACATTTGCATAAAAAATATCTTGCTCAAACAAGACAATGCAGCGTCTCACACCTTGGCGGTTGCCATGATGAAAATTCATGAATTACGGTTTGAACTGCTTGACCACCCTCTTTACTCACCAGATCCACCCCCAAGCGACTCTTTTTTGTTCCATAAGCAAAAAGTTGCGCTCGGAGGAGATTTTCGTCGAATGGGAGGCCATCATCTTCGTAAATAACTATTTTGCAGAGAAAGACTGCAAGTACTATTGTACTATTTGGACGGGTTGAAGAGATGGGAGCATCACTGGGAGAAGTGGGAGAAGACTCACAAGGAGACTATGTACAGAAATATTTGGAGTACAAATAAGTTTTGAGGGATTTACAAAAGATGGCGTAGCTAGTATTAAATCGCATTGGGCCTGCTTGTAACTATATTCATGTTAAAGCGTCATCATTTCCCTCTAAAATCGGTAAGTGTTATTTCGCTGAAGTAACAACATATTTTTTGTGCTCTAACCATGTCAACTTCTGTGCCAACAAAATACAATTTGTGGAAAGTGCTGCTTTTTTATATTAATTTGAAGAAATTTTATAGCTGATGGAAATCGATTGCCATGTAAAGCATGTGGGAAACATACTCCATCAATAAAAACATGTGAGTACTGGTACCGCCGTCTTATAAGTGGCAATTTTGGCACTAAAGAGCCGAGTTCCGGCCAAACTCAAGAGGAGCTCGCTGAAACTTTGGATATGAGAACAAGAGACGTCGAATGCCGTTTTTTCACGTACGAACAATTGCTCCAAAGACAAAATCGGAAGGGTTTTTTGCATCAAATCGCAGAAAATCGTGGAGTAAGCCCGGTCATGCATCAACTTCAACCGTCAAAACGAATATTCATGGAAGCTAATGCTGTAATAAATTTGAAGAAAAAATGTCTTGCATCTTTGATAGGTCGGAAACTTTCCAGACAACCCTCGTATATGACATTTCCGAGATTAACCCTTGGAATGCTAACATGATTTTTAGAGAAACAACTAAAAATGTCACACAGCTAGGAATATAGAAATTTAAAAATATATTTCATTTTTCGAAGCATTTTATTTACGAAAATTGATTCAAAAACAAAAAATTAATGTTATAATTTCAATAAATATTCAATAATATTGTCAAAAATAAACAAGTATGAATTAGAGATCGTATTAGTTCGTGCAGGAGCAAAAGCGCGATCGCGCTCCTTGGCATTTTCGGCCAGTGTATTGAGGAGCGCGATCGCACTCTTTGGCACTCAAAGGATTAATCGTGTTTGACATGTCTGAGATGAATTGTACATGACATGCCTAAGATGATATACATGAATATTTGTAATAAAAACATTTTATTTAAAGGAGGAAAACTACGACTAGTTCATTAAAAAAGTGGATAATCTACATATGAGTATAATATTATTAAGCCGTCGTATTAAAAAATATAGAAAGTTAATTTCCCGTATGCTGTTGGTACTTCAACTGCCGAAATTTTGCCTTGTCGCATATAAAAGACAAACATTTTTTTACTATAAAATAAATTATTATAAATAAATTAAAAATTAAAAAATTTCAATATAAAATATAATTCTACACATGTTCAATATCATCAAAAAAACGATTTTTCATTTCTGATTACGGTGTCGTAAAATCGTATGAAACATGAAATCGAACTGAGTAAGTAGGCTTTAATTGTTAATACCTAAACACAACAAACCTATAACAAAATAATTTTAAAAAAATCCCAAAACAAGTGTATAATTTTTGAATGAGGACTCTCTAGCTCACAGATATTCGAAACTAAGCGGTTCTGAAGAGTTCCGTGTTTTATTATATCGGTTATAAACAGTATTAAAAAAATTCGGATTAGAGCGATATCGAATAAATTAGCGAATTCAGTACAAATTAACTAATTGTCCCGAGTCGAGTGATTCACTAGAATAATATAATACATTATTTACAATGTGCGTATAAAGGCAATAAAAGCTGATAATTTCAATGTTCTGAGAATATCACTTAAATTAATAATCTACGTTGCGTATTAGCTTGTTACCGAAAATTGAAATGAATTAAAGTTTATATAACATACATACGTGATATGATATCGCTGTATTTTACAAATTTAAAATTTGACGTTAAACCATTCTGACAAGAAAAAATTGTCATTTCCTATATCAGATTGTAGATGTTAAATACCGTTCGTTATACTATATATACATAACTAATGAACACTTAATTATATGTACTATACATATCAAAACAATATAAACCATAACGCAATATTTAGCCTGAGGCCGAAATACACAAATTAAGCTTTGTATGATATGATATGTAAACAACATGCCCTATATAAAGATTTCCCAATACATCTCAAATGTAATCTAAATGTACATTTTGAATATTTAGGTACCCAAAAAATATAAATTATGTACGTATTTATTTTAAAACATCAGTCCATAGTTAATTATTCGATTTCGAAATATAAATTAAACTATATAAGTGTTATAAGAATTTATAAAAATGACATGTAAGACCCTAAACATATCGCGTGTCCACACAACTAGATTTTCATGAACTTTCCCTTTCGTGTCAATTTCAGAAGAGATAAGTTTTTTAAAATCGTAATTATGCTGCCACAATTTCAATTTCTAGCTGTGATTACACGAGACTTACATAAATGTTTTATGTATTTTCATTTTGATTTGTGTAAAGGGTCAATTTACACAAATAGTTTTGATGATAATTTTGGTGGATCTTGCTTTAAAACGATGACGATGATGATAATTAATTAAACAAGTTCTTGAAAGATACATATTCATAGAATATTTGATTTGTTGTTTTGTTAAAGAATAAATTTTAGTTCGCTAAAACTTGTTTAGTTTGACCTTTTTCATACCTAAAACTTTTTATTTCGTGTATTGGCTCAAGGCTGTATTCCATCGCGTTTTATTATCTAATATTTAAAGTTAAACTAATTTATGTTTTCTTGATTCTTCTTATTCCACGTTACATATGATTTATTTATACACAGGTGATTTTCAAAAGAATAGTCATATCAATATATTATCTGGTATGTTTTAATGGTGCCATGAAAACGAACTAAATAGCGTTGTATTGATTACGGCATTTTTGATGGGAGTTCCTTATGATTTCATTTCCAATGTAATACAAAAGCGTTTCGAATTTTCAAGATTTTAATAAAAACTAAAAGAAAATATCAATTTAGTATTCCATTCGTTTGTAAAGGGTGTTTTTTTAGGAGGTTTGTTTTTCCGATAGATGTCGTTTTATTTTATGACAGTTGTTTTGACAGCTCAAAGTGGCATTTCTACTCAGTATTGTTTGGCAAATCATTATGAATAGGTTAACTCCAGAACAACGTTTTCAAATCGTGGAAATTTATTTTCAAAATCAGTGTTCAATTAAAAATGTTTATAGAGCACTTCGTGAATTTTATGGTGCACATAATCGTCCGTCAGAGACCACCATAAAGAACGTAATTACCAAATTTCGGTCTACATTCACTCTTTTGGATGCCAAGCCACCGACAAGAATGAGAAGAGTTCGTACAGAAGAAAATATTGCTGTCGTTGAGGCCAGTGTCGAAGAAAACGACAATTTATCGATTCGTCGTCGTGCTCAGCAAATTGGACTTTGTCCATCGACTTTATGGAAAATTTTACGTAAAGATTTGGGTTTGGTGCCATACAAAATTCAATTGGTGCAAGAATTAAAGCCACACGACCATCGTTTGCGCCGTGAATTCAGTGATTGGTCGTTAAATCAATTGAACGAAGATCCATTTTTTTACCGTAAAATTCTCTTCAGTGATGAGGCGCATTTTTGGTTAAATGGATACGTCAACAAACAAAATTGTCGCATTTGGAGCAAAGATAATCCACACGCCGTTCTAGAATTACCAATGCATCCTGATAAATGTACTGTTTGGTGCGGTCTATGGGCTGGTGGGATCATCGGTCCATATTTCTTTAAAAATGAGGAAGGACGACGCGTTACCGTGAATGGAAATCGATACAGAACCATGTTAAATGAGTTTTTGTTGTCAAATCTTGAAGATATGGATATGAATGAAATGTGGTTTCAACAAGATGGTGCCACTTGCCATACAGCACGTGAAACAATCGACTTATTGAAAGAAACTTTCAACGACAACATTATTTCGAGAAATGGTCCGGTGAATTGGCCTCCGCGTTCGTGCGATTTGACGCCACTCGATTACTTTTTGTGGGGATACGTGAAGTCATTGGTTTATGTGGATAAACCTCAATCGATTGACGCTTTGGAAACCAATATTCAACGTGTCATTGCTGACATACGCCCTCAAATGCTTGAAAAAGTGCTGGAAAATTGGACCTCCAGAATGACATTTGTGAAAAATAGTCGTGGTAGCCATATGCCAGAAATTGTGTTTAAATGTTAAATGCCAAAAAATTATCTACCAAATAAAAAAAAATTTTGGTCATTTCATAATTTTATATGTGTTTTATTCAAAAAAAAAATCGGCAACCTCTTAAAAAAACACCCTTTATATAGCAGATTTTGCATTGGCTTTTATGTTAACTTAGTAATAATTCAAATTTGATATTAAGATAACTGATAATGTGCAGCTCGAGATAAACTTATTGTACATTAATTATGAATTATGATAAATATAAAATAAGTGACCTTGCTTCTGTTTATTATACAAGACGCCATAATTTTGATTTATCGTTGTGAAGATATCACTATACACTTGTCGGCATAGTAAGCAAAACACATATTTATAAGCGAGTATGAGCTTGTTGAGTAGAATAAGCGAAGTACCATTTAGAATTAATATAAAATTCTTGCCAGATTAATTAAAAAATAAAAATAATAATTAAAAAATTTCTTTGTTTTTTAGTAATTTATAAATTAAAATAATAAATCATTTCATATGTTTATTATTTGTATATAAATACTTGTGGTTTGTGGGGATATTTATTGTAGTCTGTAGATATTAACCCTTTGATACCAAAGGTCACCTCTGCTACATATTGCACCGCGATATGATTAAACTTAACTACAGGTGTGGTTACATATTTTGGACCATCAAAAAATAATTTTCTCGTTTAAAATAATTACTTACGTCTCTCAAAATACACAACACTGTACCTAGCAAATCGTATTCTGAGATAAAATACGAGTATATGCAAAGCAACATATTTTTTTAAATTTGTATGTGTCTATATACTTTTTATTATTTAAGTTCTCACTTTTCTTAAACACGAAATAAACGTACAATTTTCTTCTTCTAAAAATAACAATTCAAATGATTTCAGACTGATAAAAATTTAAAAAATATTCTGTGCAAAAATAAATTTAAATAAACTTGCCCGGATGGAGGAGATTTTTCTCTTTTTAATTTAAAAAATAAGAAAAAAAATTTAAATTTAATTTACAAGATAATAAACATTTTTTTTGTCTTAAATTTTCTTATGTGTATGCTATATTGCATTATTATATCATTTACAATTTTCAAATAAAATAATTCGTTTAAAATTATTATAACGTTGTGCCGATAAATTAAATTGAAAAAAATTTGTTTTTCGTTTCTAGTTAGTGTTTAGTCATTCATTACTTTCTCTTTTTTTATTTCGAACGGATGTAGCATTTAGTTTTAACTATTCAATTTTTATTGGCAAGATTTAAAAAAATTTAGAGTGGATCATTAATTGTATTTAAACCATTTTTTATATAATAAAGGGAAATATATTTCGTTACATTTAAATCATTACAATTTTTACACTTTCAAAGGTTTCATTCATGTATATTTTATTTATTATATTCCGTATAGACAACTCTAGACATTATCGATTAAAATTGAAGCATTTATATTTACATATAGGTATATTTGTGTACATAAAGTTATAAGGGTGAAAATACATTATTGAAATGTTGTGTAAAATGTGGGGGGAAATGAACAGAGATGAATTTTCATTTGACAATATCAAAAACATATTTATAAAATACGACGTTTTTGTGAAATAATTTTAGTTGATTTATTTCAAAAGTGTCACCATTTAATAAGAACTTTAAAATTTTCTAATTGAATTTCCTTGCCAATTTTTTTATCATAAAGAAAAATTATCTTACTTAATATAAAAATGGTACTTTATGTTTTAATTGATGATTTTTTAATTCAAACACAATTTTTTGCCAATTCTGTTTTATTTAAAAACTTTATAAATCATAACCTTTTCTTACTCTCGATACATTGCAAACAAAGAAGCTCTTATAATCTACTTAGGTTTGATTTAATTTTGTTAATCGCAATTATAGAATAAGCATTTTGCTACAAAGTTTATATTTTTCAAAAGAACAATATCACATATTCAACAATACCCAATTACTCAATTAAAGAATAGATACCTTCTGAAGAAGGGATGACGCTTTTGAATTCCAACAGGTTATAGTTAAGTTTAATTACATTACCAAATCGCAATCAGTTAGACAAAATTTAATTTTGCATTCTGCTTTTGGCAGGATTCGAACCCCCAGGACCCCTGGCCAAGTAAATATAAACAAACGTGCGGGCTATAGACAAAATTTCTGAAGCTTGGCATAAAATATGCCATTTTACTTATTGACACCGTTTAATTGGTGAGAAAATTTCGCGAAATTGTCGGCACGAAACTTAATCGGAGGACATATTTAAGTTTTGTGCCAAGAATGACAAATTTAATTAAATACGTAAAAATTTTATTTTATTAAACGTGGAAAATTATGTTTAGAATAACAGCGCGCTATATAAAAAAAAGATCAGTCAAGTGCAAGGATAAAACTAATTAAATGTTTTTCAATCAACAATTATATTCCACGATGAAAAACTCAAGTCCATAGTATCGTCATTCCTACTAATAAAACAAAAAATCGTAGTATAAGTAGTGGTGAATTGTCATAAACAATTAGAAAAAAATTCTACTAAATAATAGTAGTAATCATCAAATCGTATTAGACAGCAGAAATAATTTAGATTTTAGTTTTGTATGGGTAAATTTTATAGTTACATTTTACATTATATGTAGACAGCTTTTGAAAATGATATCAAATAGAAATCGAAAGCAAAAGCAGTAAAAATTTAAAAAAAATGGAGGCGTGAATATGTTGTGGCCAACATCGAATCCACAACACTTGATATGTAAAGCGACAAATTTTTCTTAACGGAGTTTTGGTAAAAGCTGTCTTCAAAAATCATTATTCCCGCTTAAATGTCTAAAAATCAACAAGGTCAATCCATTGCATAAATTGAAAAGCTCCCACAGTAGATGCCACTTACGGTACACAGATGTCCACCAAATTCCGCACGGATCTCCAAATTAATGGAAAAAGATTTCGAATAATCAATCCTCTTGGACTGTAGAGACGCCGAATTTTGATAAAATAATGTTTATTTTATCAAAACTCGTCATTTCTGGCAAAATTTAAACTAATGATCTGAACAAATGGTTTGAAACTTAATTTACAATATTTTTGTTTTAAACGGTTTTTTTGTAAATCCTATATAAATATGTACTATTCAAAATATTTACAGAAAACTAAAAGCCACTTCCGGTGGACCGATTTCGGCCAAAAATCTCTGGGATCTCCGAATTAATGAAGAAAGTTTAAGTATGCGTTTTATCCCAATCAGCTAATCCATAGAAAACTGTAGAAAAGTTACAGATATTTAGCCTTCCCGACTCCACTTACGCTCGGGTGCGTACAGATTTTTTTAAAAAGCACTTTTTTGGTTTCGGCAATATAGCGAATGGTCAATCTGCAAAAATCTCAAGATCAATATTTTTCATGATTACTGCATATATTTTATTTTACTACGTAAAAAAGTAATATTATTAAGAGCTAAGATTATTAAATAAAACTAATTAATAAAAAGCTCATTAAGTTTTATAATTAATTTTGAAATACACTAACACAACTAACACTCTCAGATTTTATTGCACGATGTTGCCAATCCAATAATAATTCTTGCATGTAATATAATTTCGGATTTTAAAAAATTTGTATTTTTTACTGTCTTACTTGACCACTGTGAGCTTACTTGGATTCATGAATGAATGAGGTAATGAATTTTGATTAATAAATGGAACTGAGCTGAATGTACGAATGTACTACTATCGCAGTATTTGTATTCCTTTCATCGATATCCAGGATTACTTTACTTCATGCACTCCCCATTTTAATCAATATTTACGCATATGTCTGGAAATATTTTGAATTCGTTTATATACGAGTAGCAAGATAATCAAAAATCTTATTTGTGATCCATTTGTACATTATTCATCAATCTGCCCATACTGGAGAGTGCTAGCAATTTGGTGTGTATAACGTTTAAATTTTTGGAAATATATCTTCCGGTATTCCGCGAATACTGCCCAAATGGTTACAATTGTATCCTTTTATAAAATTTTGCACTCCAAAATATATAATTTGATACATAAGTATATCCTCAATTTTTACGACCGTGTACACAATGGTTAAATAAAATCCTAATTAGAAAACATGCCAACTCCAATTAAAATTTTAGTTGTAAGTTACTTCAACTGCAATTTCGTACACGTTAAATATAAACATTTTTCACAAAAAAATTAAAGTAGTATTAACAAGTAAGAAAAATATCGTGTTATTCAACAACTTTACTGATTTAAATTCGCACCAAGTTTATTATCATGATTATAAAATTATATTGAACTTGTTATACTATTATAAATTAAGTAAGCTAGTTCAGAGATATTATCGCAAATTGAGTCTAAACTTCTGGGAAGGATGAGATTAAATGGTCATTTAATATTTAGCCATTAACTTTCATTCAGAGATTTGGCTTAGGTCCGATAGTACCTGAAATACCTTATTAAATTACTCACACAACGGCCTAAATGGAATCTCCTATCTAGAATATAAAGCTTAATACAAACTATTGTTTATAAGTTATTAGTTTAAGCATCATTTTAAATGGCCAACCCTCTTTCCAAAAGATACAAACGTTAAGTACATATTAGTACTACTAGAAAAATTGTTGTTGATTCATTGTTGTACCTATCAATTATAAGGTCTGGAATTTTGGAAAATTGTTTATTTAAAATATTAACTAAACATTATGGAAGCAACAAAATACAATTTTGTTAATTTTGATAATTATTATTTATAAGATATGATTTGATAATATGCTATGATAAGAAATTTACAGCGCAGAGCAGCGGTTACCTATAACATACTTCTAGTAATTGGTCTCTATATGTATATCGTCTACTTGAACTCACGCATACTACTGATGCTAAATAAGAGTATCACCTAATAATCGAATAAATGTGTCGACATAATCCTAATTCTATTGGATAAAGATTTGCTAAAGACCTTAAAATAGAGGTATCGAAAAAGCAGCAATCTGCCATTATACAAAGTACTACAGTGTGACTTTTTCTCTTCTATTTTTACCTCCGATGGTAATAGCCCAAGACCTATTAATTGGCCTACCTATTAAGTGTAGAAATCAATTTAGGTGATTATTATGTATTTTACAATTGAATTATGAATTACAGATTCAAAGTGCTACCATTATTACTGTACATTTTAGATAATAATAGTACCCTTTGAATCTGTAAAATCTATCTAAAATATAACTTACGTAATTTTACAATGCTTTTTATTAGTAAAATTTTTCAATTTTAAATGAAAATTTAAACTAAATTAAATCCAAGCGAAATGAATTCTTTGAAATAAAATTTTAACGCTGCTTTAATTATTTCAATCTAAGCCTCACATAAATCATGAAAAAATCTTCGTTAAGTCAATTTTAAAATGAGTAGGCCCGTAAGTTAGCCAAGTATGGTATAAATTTACTGAATTTAAAATTTTGTTTATTAATTGGTAATTTCTTACTCGTAAACAATAGTTTTTTTTACTTAAATGTTTTTTTTTTTTTTTTTTAATCCATGCAACCTTTTCTGGGGCCGAAGCACTTCCTGCTCTTTCGCGGTTGATTTTCCCGTCTTACTTTACGCATCTCTAAGTTACCATCTGCGCATTGCATAGCTCCATGCCAGCCTATAGTACTGGACATGGAAGATGGGTCGGCCCATGAGTTTTGCACGCCGATAGGGGGTCGTAGTTGTGTTCCTTTTAATCACAGATTACAATCTGTTGATGAAAATTTCCTTTTGCAACCTGCCCCTATCGGGATTCGAACCCGGTACCTCCCGATCCAAACGCCAAAGCTTTAACCACTGTGCCATTTGGTCGGTTACTTAAATGTTAATATTAATCATTCGATTTTGTAGCAAAATACATACATTAAAATTTTAATAACAAGAAAAGGTGTAGTTTTGTGAATGAATAGTTTAAATCTAAACTTTCTCGACTACTTGAATGTAATATGATTAAATTTTTACTTTTCTTATCTCAATTTTCTTAGAAATTGCATACAAATTTTGTGATCAGAATGAAAATTCCGTAAATTCCCCTATAACAAAGTAAATTTTCAATAAAAACTAAATGGTCTTCATCTTCTTTGTGAATATGAAAAATCAAATATAATATATATCAAATTAAAGTTTCTACATTGGCCACGCGTTGATTTGGCTCGTGAAAGGTTATATATAAAATCATCACCTTAACAAAAAATCGCTGTACATTTCAGTGCAATAATCTTGTGTACTTCATTACATCCTTTTCAACGATGTTATTTTATTGCAGTGTTCCAAATATTGCAATACAACATACGTCAAAATATTAAGTTTTAATTAAATTGAAAGTTACTAGGCTAAGAACCATAGAAACATAACTGGAAATTTAAAAAAAAATTAAAAACCTCAGGATCTTTCATTTTATGTTAAATACAAAAACATGTTGTAATAAGTTAAATTAACACATAAATGTCCATTTAAGTTATTAATTGTACATAAACAACTTTACAAAAAAAATGAAATAAAATTAATTAATATTAAAAAAATAATTTATTTGGAATCTTAAAAACCGACCGTCGCGCAGTTTTCCTTAATACCGTTTACATCTTTAGTCTGATTTTCATAAATCGTTCACAAATAAGTAGGTACGA
Source organism: Nephrotoma guestfalica (assembly GCA_963691935.1). Lineage (NCBI taxonomy): Eukaryota > Metazoa > Arthropoda > Insecta > Diptera > Tipulidae > Nephrotoma > Nephrotoma guestfalica. The sequence goes on along the minus strand of OY829913.1, from coordinate 232,636,879 downwards.
GTACTTAAAATAAAACCTTCAATGTTTATATAAGTACATGTAAGACAATTTGCCGAAAGAATATTAAATTTTTTTTTTGCGTATCGAAATATAAAAAAATGTATATTTTTGTTGTGAATTATTATTGATTTAATCATAAATAATCTTATTAAAAAATAATAAGATGGTTAAAAGATACGCATCTTTATGATAAAATATATTACTCTGTGATTGATTGATTTCGTTTATTACTAGCCTAAAACAACACGCAAGATGAAGCATTACCACTTATTGATTGGCTATTGTGTAGTTTACATTATATTAGGTGTGCAAGTAGAAACTCGGCTCTGAAGTTGGTTGCATTAAAATATACTTGAACGCATTCAAATCGCCCGCCATTTTGGATATATGTAGCTTAGTCATTGCTGTTTTTATGAAATAAGTTTCAGTCATTTACAAGCCGTCGATTCGCGTGCATCAATTTTATGAGATGGATATCGATAAGCAACATTTACGCCATTGCATTCCATTCTGCTCAAGCTATGGAATTGATTAATTCGACTTTGAGTGAACATTTTGTTAGTCATTCATCGGTAAAAATAAGTGGTTTGCAAGATTTCGTGATGATAATTTTCGCCTTGAGGACGATCCACATCCAGGTGCAGTTAAACAATTTGAAGATGAAAAACTTAAAGTTTTGCTGGATGAAAATCCGTGTCAAACACAAAATGAGCTTGCAGAACAGTCAGGAGTTACCCACCAAGCAATATAACTTGCATGCATTGCAGAAAAATACAGAAGAAAGGAAAATGAGTTCCTCATAAACTGACTGAAGAAAACAAAAACCGAAGGGTTGACATATGCATGAATTTACTAGTACAAGAATTTTTTGTACAAAATCATTATGGTTGATGAAAAGTGGATTTTGTACGATAATCGTAAACGCAGAAAACCATGGGTTGATCCAGGCCAGCCATCATGTGTGTTATTGTGTGTCTGATGGGATTGGAACCTGGTCAAACTGTTACAGGTGAACGTTACCAGGCCCAATTGATCAAATTAAATAAAGGGTGGTTAAATTTTAAGGGCCGATGTTGATTTTGAATAAAACACAAATTATTTAGGAAATTATTGTCAATTCTTTTTATTATGATAATATGGTATGGTTCAATTATGTATGAAACAAAATATCGGCCAAATGGCCGCCGCGACCTCGGCGGCACACCTCCACCCGATGGTCAAAATTTTCGATGACGCTTAGGCATAATTGAGGTTCTATGCCGTTAATGTGCCGAATTATCTTTGTATAACAATTATATTTTCAATAAAGTTGAATTTTACCAAAAAAAAAATCGAAGTTTCTACTTGCACACCTAATATACTTAACATGTTAAATTAAATTTCACAAATAAACATAATAATGACCATTTTATTTGGCTTTTTAATGTATCTTATCACACTAACGATGGACAACAATACAACATTAAACACAGTTTTGCAACCATAATAACCAAAAAGGGAGTTGTATTGATTAATATTTATGTCATAAAGTGTATAAAAATCGCCATGAAAAACTTAATCAATTACTCGCGATTTATCCAATATGGGATCGAACTGAAAATTTTATTTAGTTTGAATTTATATACAAATAACTGATTTCCATGAAAAGATTACATTTTGGTTAAAACAATTAACATAAACAAAATCATACAAGTTAAATAATTATATATTCAATATAACAAAAACCTTCACACGTACTCGTATAGTGCGTATTCAATGTAGATTTGTAGATTAACAGATATACAAGATAAAAAAATATGTGAGTTTAGCCCAGAAGGTTATATGAAGCTGACTAGGTACATCAATCAATATTCAGTGTGGAAGGTTACGATAACATATTCATATTTAAACCTAAAAATCTAGAACTGCTATTTTGTAAGAGGCTTATTGTGTTTTAAACTATGAAACACAACGACGACAAACAACTGTATCACAAATGTCTCTACTTATGGGTTTTCTAATTAATAAATACACAATTTTTCCCCGGTTAAAACAAAATATTAAAATTTCTTATTGTAAAAAGAGGAACAATCGAAATTCAAGAAAATTATAAAGGATCGCTGAAAACAACTCAAGAGGAAGAGCAAGTATGCATTCAAGAGGGTATCTAAACAATTTGCTGGAGAACGATGAAACTAAAAAATCATGCACGAATTATTAAAGAATTTTTTTTATAGACATTCAAAATTGTATTATATTTCTGTAAATTTGTGTTAGGCCCTATCTACATGAATGTTTTGTTGTTTTTTATTATGCTGGCCTTATCGTCATGCAAAAACAAAAACGGATAATTTTTACATACATCGTTCTATGGATTTCATTTGTTTTATATGTTGCCTGACCTTAAAGACATAATTATTTATTGTAACTACTTAAAACTTATATTTATTAAATATGCAACTTTTGCATAGCGAGAGTAAAGTGGCAATTTTAAAAAAATGATAAACATAACTTTAAAAAATTAAGATTGCGATAAATGTTATTCCTATGTTTCCAATCATAGAAAAATTAATTTAAATTAAAAAAATTTTACGAAGCATTCAATATCATTTGTTACTTAAAGCTGTATAAAAAAAAATCAGTTTTTGACCAAAAAATATTACCAATTGATCTAATTTTTTCTTTAGATCGAAATTAAATGTATGATTGTCGAAATAAAATGTTAGCCTGTGTATGGATAGGCTCTATAGAGGCTCTATATTTTGAGAACTCAAAATAAACAAAAATAAGTTGTCACATTTTGTTTGGCTGGCTCTTACGTATTTAAAACACTTTAGAGCTGTTATTGGTAACATTAGTTGCGTTTGTAAAAAAAGTCGACTCAAATTCGATTCGATTAAGATTCTATTAATCTTCAATGTATAAAAAAATTCAATAACAAATCTCTATATTTTATTTAACTATAAATTAAAGAATATAAAATTAAATTTTAAATTTTAGCAAATTTCTTATAGCAAAAACCACGACTCATTTATGAATTCAATGTAAGGAATAATTAGATCATACTTTTCACTACAAGGAATCGTTTAAAACAAAATATTTCAATTAAAAATTTAATTTTTATTGTTTTATTTATAATTAATTAAACTAGTAAAGAAACTAGCTCATTAACGCATGCTCAAAATGAACTTCTCTAGTCGATTGTTTTATTGTAATATCCTTGCTCTCAACAGTTCTGTAATTATACAGATGTTCGTAAAAAAAATTAAAACTATTTAAGAAAAAAGAAGGCAAATATTGTTTAAAAAAAATTAACTAATTAATTTTAAAATTGCTGCTAATGTTCGCCAAGTCGAGCTCGAAACTTGACTTGTATATGCTTAATATTTTTTAGATAGTGTGAATGACCATTTTAATTATAATTTATTTCCACATATAGTATTTTAAAATGGTAAAACTTTACAACCAATGATGCATTCATTAAATTCGCAGAGCTTTGGAAGAACGTCGGTTAAAATATTTTTATCCTGTAATAACTACCAAAATCAATTCAGTATGATGAAATTGCCATATCACTGGCGACTGTCTGTTTATATCTATATTATTACAAAACGAAATTATTATTTTTTCTAATATTTTAAAATAATAATAATATTTTCTTTCATTTATTATCAGAAATAAAAAAAATATTGAATTACTTAAAGTCGCGCGAAATGAAAAACAAATGTTCTACTAAACAGATAAAGACGTCAATGATGTTTCGTTAAAACACCTACGACGGTTCGATCAACACACAGTCGTTTATCAGGGAGAAAATGTTTTTGATTTGTATATTATGTAGCTACATATTATGTACATCAAAAATTGTTTTATTTTTACTTTTACAGGTGGGTACGAATATTTTTTTTCTAACTTTGATTAAATTTGAACTTGACGCCGCGCATATTTAATAACCTATTTACAAGAGGATAACTCTCTGTAATTTATTTAGTAGTTCCTGTTAGATTCAATATACCTTCAATATACGATTTTTATCAACTATTATGTATCGATGCTTATTCTTTCACAATATACTATAATATTGACATTGCATTAATTTTTCTTGTTTGATATTCTGTATGACTGATGTCATAAAATACAGATACGATTAATTTCACACTCAGGCAAATGTTAAGTTTAATTAATTGGAATGAAATTGTTTTTGGTGTCCCTACTGTTTTGATGTTTTCATACTTGTTTTCTTTATTATTCAGGCTTTCTCTAATGTGGCCAATTAACAAACGAAATTATAATACGGAAGTGTTGGGTGGTATGAATAAAATGGAGTTGAAACCGTAAATTATAATTTTTGCGAATAAATATTCGAGAAAAAACTCTACAAAGGAAATCGATAGTGAAGAGAATTGTAGGTTGTTTGTTTTATCGATTATCCGGATAATATTTAGAAACGCGAAGAGAAGCACTTCAAATTAACGCGATATTAATAATATCCTAATTATTGAGATTGAGTGGTGGTCCGGTGGCCCAGATGGGCGCTAACTAATTTATTAATAAAGTCACTCAGGAAAGAAATTTATATCCACTACATGGACATTTTCCATATCGTGAGAAGCTAAAGCCACAAGGCAAGAAAATATAATTTTTCTTGTGCAGCAAGAGCTGAATTTTCACACATTTGCGATAAATGAATCGCCTTTTAAATAATTGTTTCGTTGCCAGCTTTTGGTGGTGAAAATTTTATAATACTTTAGCTGTGAACTTCACTTTTCTAAACATAGTTTATTTTAATATATTGTAATATTATTATGACTCTAAAAGGTAATATGTATACATAATATCAATGAGAGTGGGTGCTTACGGATATTTTGGGGTGCAGTTTGGAATTATGTCGCAATGATTTTTATGACATGTCCAGCTTTTTTATTAAACATTGGTAAAACGGATATGCGTATGGGAATTGAACAACATTGATAACAATTTCAAATAATATTTTTATTGGTACACAAAATGTTTGATTACCATTTTGTTGGTACATGACATTTGAAACTTGTATTGTCTCTTGCTCTTTGTTGTTTTTGTCCTAGTCACGTTACATTTTTAATGCACTTTTTTCAAGTCAGCGTCATAATACCATTGGTAATGTAGTAAACAAATTCGTTGATAAATTAATTCGATATGTGTTTTGTCTTCTTTATGTACACAATAATAAGCAGACAATAAAATATAATTAGTATTTTACATATATAAATATAAACCGCATTGAGAGAAAATATATGACTATACAGAGACGTCGATTTTCTTTTGGTGCTACTGAATTAGCTCCTACTGAACTTTCAATATACTGACAATATGCAACAGTAGATTACGACTTACGAGTGTTTATTTTACTTGATCGGGACCCGTTACATGACGTACGAATTTGGACAAATTCAAATGCATTTATTAAGGAAAACGTTGGAGGTATTCGCTAGACAACGAATGAGTTAAGTTAGTCTCTTGTCTTTTGACTACTTTAGAAAATTCAAAACATTTTGAAAATTCTTTCAAAGGGAATGATAAATATTGAACATTGTTTTTTTTTCAAGTAGGATCTATTTACGAAAATACCTAATGTTGATGGTAACACAAATGGTCCTATTAAAGTATAACAAATTACATCTGTCCATATGCTTACAGTAAATCAGTGTTGGAGCGAAGTTTGTTTCCCGTATGTGGATTTCCAAAGCCCACATATGAAGGTTATTATGTTGTTAAAGCAAAAATATGTTATAGTGGAATATTTGTATATCATCATCGTGTGAATCGATTTTACAAAACATAAAAATTTCAATCAAATCAATGTTACCGATATATATTTACTAGTTTATTATGTTATATATTTGATAACTTTTATAAATTCCAGTCCTGGAATTTGAAACTTCTGAATTATATACTCCCGAGATTGGTACAACGTGACGGGACTTGATTTGCTCATGTGTATATAATTATTACTGAAAAAATTCAGAATATCCGAGATATTATAAAAAAAATTAATAAACCAAACATTACAACCATTTTGTTTTAGATCAACAGATAATTTTTAAAAATAAATTATCTTTGAAGCTAATTTTAAAAAAATGTGAGAAACAAATATCCATTTACATAAAATAAATGGTTAAACAAGTTATATTTAAACACCAGTTTCACAATCGCCTTATTGGAATAAATATCGAAAATTCTAATGATTGATTAGAAAATAGACTGTAAGTGAATAACATAATATGAAAATTGAATAAATTATGTACTTACGAGTAACTATTTACAAATAAGGAAAACACACAACTTTGTATGTCAAATGAACAATTCAAATATTTACATAATCGAGAATTTATATTATTAACATGACATTATATTTCACGATTTGCTAATTACTTTGACAGGTTTCGCAATCATATTCAATAAAATGTGTAGTTTTAAAATTTTTGTTCTGGATATAATTTGTAAAATTATGTTCAATTAGTTTGTGTGATTTGTTAAATTAGTGAAAACATATCGACGCAATCATTATTACTGTAAACTTACCTGATGTAACTGAAGTTCTGGATTTTGCTGTTGTAACCGATGATCTATTGGTTGCTGCTGTGAAGTTGTACCAAATGGAAATTCCACAGGTTGGGAATAATTAAGCCTCGGCTCGTTTTCAGCCATCTAGAAGAAAATATAAAATTTATATAAGCATAGTATAGTGACCAATTATAATTTTAATTGCACATTATCACGCTTTTAATTAACCTTCTATAACAAGCGATGAATGTTTTTATTAGGTGATTTAATTATAGATTAGTAATCGATAAATACATTTCATGCACATTTACGTAAGTAAATACTAAATTAGTTTAAATATACGACCGTAATTATTTAATACCCACCCACCCAGCCAAATAAAACAGACATAATCGGATTTATTTTTTTAAATTGTAATAATAATATATAACATTATTTTTTCTAATGATTTATGTTTTATTTGTTTTAAGATGTAGTAATGAAAATTATTCGAATAACATTTTTTTATTCGTGTTATAACTTTATAATTTTATTTCCATTTTTCTAATTTGCCAATCAAAAGTTTAAGAAATTACAAAACTAAGAAAAACGTATAAATTAAGCCAAAAAAAATCTATTTATAAGCATCTGGTATATCTTATAAAATTTATTTGTTGTCTTACGTACTGACGATATACGGAAAAATCTCATTAAAAAGATTTGGTATTAGTTGTAAAAAAGGAACTGAAGAAGAAATTTATTTTCGAAATCGATCTTCCTAATAATAAATTAATAAATTTTGTTACTCTAAGGAAAATTGTTTACAAGTGTTTTACTAAAACAATTCAAATTCAATAAAAAGATTTATTACTAAGTAATTAATGCTTATTTGTTAGGTAATTTCATGTTTATATCATTGTACATAAAAATAACCAATATATGTTTATATCATTGTACATAAAAATAACCAATATACACATCAATTTCATTTATACTCGAAAAGCGTGAGAAAAATTCTAAGGCTCTAGATACTAGATGATTTTTATTATAATTATAGTTTATTCCAGCGTTTCTCAACCTTATTTTTTACATCTTAATTTCATATTTATATTAGTAATAAATAATATTTTCATGGCAAAATGTTCATGACCTGTTTAAGTCCCAGGCCCCTTAATTAATGAATTTAGCATATGGCTCCTCAGATATATGGTGTGCCTCTCTAGGACCGGTATGAAGTTTTTGGGCACTTACATTTTTGGACACTTTTATAATTTGGACAGAAATTTACGCGAGTGTCCAAAAATAATTTTTTAGACAAAATATGGATTTTAGACAAATATTTGGACAAGTATGCATTTCTAAAAGGTGTAAATAAAATTTTTTTTTAAGAATGTCATTATAGCTTATGGTAAATTACAAAAATTTTAGAGATTGGCTCGCACAGTGGCTATATAGGTTTAAATGGGCATACGTAGCCGTAGGGCTCTCGTATATAATTTTTGAACATGTACGCTTTTCGCGATGTTTATATGGAAGGATGTCGTTGTAGCTTATGGTAAATTACAAAAATCTCAGAGATTGACTCGCACAGTGGCTATACAGGTTTGAATGGGCATACATTGTGGAATTAAAATCACCTAATGCCATTTCGAAATTACCCGTAGGGCTCTCGTATATAATTTTTGAACATTTACGCTTTTCGTGATTTTTATATGGAAGGATGTCGTTGTAGCTTATGGTAAATTACAAAAATCTCAGAGATTGGCTCGCACAGTGGCTATATAGGTTGAAATGGGCATACGTAGCCGTAGGGCTCTCGTATATAATTTTTGAACATGTACGCTTTTCGCGATGTTTATATGGAAGGATGTCGTTGTAGCTTATGGTAAATTACAAAAATCTCAGAGATTGACTCGCACAGTGGCTATATAGGTTTGAATGGGCATACATTGTGGAATTAAAATCACCTAATGCCATTTCGAAATTACCCGTAGGGCTCTCATATATAATTTTTTAACATTTACGCTTTTCGCAATTTTTATATGGAAGGATGTCGTTATAGCTTATGGTAAATTACAAAAATCTCAGAGATTGGCTCGCATAGTGGCTATATAGGTTTGAAAGGGCATACATTGTGGATTTAAAATCACTTATCACTCCATTGCAGCTTTTTTTAAAGTTATTTTCAGTTTCTTTAATGAATTGGCTACCGTTTGTATACTCAAATGTATATTTTTATTTTCGTATAATTTGTTCTTGATTGACTTCAGCGTGATGCACGGATTTGTTTCTACAGTATCCTCCACAAATTGTAAAACTTCTTCAGTAACTTTTTCAAAGTTTTTTCCACCATTATTTTCAATTATAATTTCTTCACCATCTCATTTGTATTTGTAAAAAATTGATTTGGCGGTATTAATATTTGAATTTGCAATAGCAGCGGCTTCAGCTATTGTTTTATTTTCTGCATATTGCTTTATAAATATTTTTTTCTGCGAAATAATTAAATATTTTTCGCTTCTAAGAACGGGAGTTTCAGATGTCGAACTATTTGCATCGCTCATTATTATATATTTAATATAATAACTTATACATATATAAATAACTTCAAATTTAACTTCCAACCCAATTTAAAATTCAAGTTGAACTAAACGCCATGTTGCCAACTATTATACTCCATGAGTGCTAGATTTTACTTAAAATAGTGCCAGATTGACAGTAAAGAGTGCCAAAAAAATATCACGAAATTATTAATTATTAATTATTAAATATTGAAATAGAAAAAGTTTCATTTGAATTTGAAAATGTTTTATTTGTTTCGGAAAAGGTTTACTTTGTTTTGGAAAAAATTGCCAATGAACTTTAAATGGTTTAATTTGAAATTGAAATGCTATAATACAATTAACTGTAATGGCTTAGCCACAACAATCGCTATAAAATGTTTCCCCTTTCATCTTAAAAACAAGTAAGTCAAAATAGAGCCAATTGTTTTCGAACACTAGGAAAGGTAGAAAAACAATTTAGTTCCGTAGCAATAAGTTATAAAAATAATAAATTAAAAAAATAAAAAGATAGATAAAATTTTGTATTTCGGTGTCTATTGATTTTACCACAAATATAAAAAATATATGTTATTGTATTTTGGTTGAATATACTAAAACATGTATAAATACAAGTTTAGTTTAGAACTAGAGCAAGGGAAATATTTCATTTATAAGAAAAACGAATATGAACTAGAAGATTCTAAATTAATTTTGCAACAATATCGATTCAGATCAGATTTTCAAAATTTAAGTGTAAATAATGATTTTTGACATAAAACTGATTTCAACAAAAATTTGGCCTCTGTTCAGCCTCGACGGATTGACTGTTCGAAGTGAAACTTCATACTTAAGAAACTTCATACTACAAATTGGGATATCGTTGTGATTTTTGGCCGATATCGGTGCACCGAAAGTGACAGCTTCCATAGGAGTTCTTTCGTTTTTTGCAATTGTCTTGAAGTAATAGTATATAACATTTACGAAAACAAGGATTAAAAGATAACAGCAAATTGCAACATAAGCTTATCGTCGATCGAATATTAGTTTGTCGTAAACGGGGAATGGGAAGATTTTGATTTAGTAATGGATCATTAAGTTTCTAGTTACGCCCTTTCTTATTCTGGAACCATTTTCGAATCTTTATCCATTACAGAGGTAGCTAGTATCGTTTTTGTCGTATATCCTTCAAATTTTGATTTATTTCGTATTGGTTTGTCGTAAACGCAAATTTTTACACGTACGATCATATATCGTATACTAATTGCATTTTGTTATCATTCAATATTGTGCTGTTGTACGTGCATTATCAATAAACTATAACCTTTTCATAACTTTTTTTAAATGAGAGGTAATATTATTGAGTATATATTTTTTTTCCTAATAAAATGAAGCTAACTTACAAAAAAAAATATTTTATTCCTTTTTAACTTAGATCAATATTACACTCATACAAATTGGTATGTCGTACGTGCGGTGTTTTTGTCGTACATATAATATGCGAGAAAAACATTTTTCGTAATTTAGCGTATACGGCAATATTATTCTGTGTTAATTATAGCTCTAGTTTGTTAATTGATTTATTCGGAACCATTGCTCCAATGTAATTAAATTGAGAATAAATTAAAGAACAGTTTAACGACTAGTTCTTTTATTAACGCCTAAACTTTAAACACCGATTTAGAAAAACAAATCATAAGCAATACCCTAGTAGGAACAAAGAAAGAGTTTTCTGAGTTACCCAACAAGTGGAGCAATTTTCTTACTTGTGAGATTGATGTGATCATCCCGAAACATATGTTCGTCAAGTGTAACTCCCAAATATTTGAATGAACTAACTCTCTCAATATTAATGTTACTAACTTCAAGTAGAGGTGAACTAGTCATCGATTTATATGAAGAATGAAATATCATATATTTGGTTTTAGATATATTGAGAGCTATTAAATTGGAATTAAAATATTCTAAAAGTATACTAAGGTCATGTTTCATATCAATCAATATACTGTCAAGATCATGGGTTTCATAAAATAAAGCAGTATCATCTGCAAATATTCTAATATGACCCTTGAGCGGCAAATAGGAAATATTATTAATATAAATGAGAAACAAAAGTGGTCCTAAAACACTACCCTGAGGGACACCACATTTGATATCTAACATTTCACTTCCTACTCCATTTAACATCACATACTGTTTTCGATTTGATAAATAACTTTTCAATAAGTTGTAAGGAATTCCACGTACGCCGTAACAGTACAATTTATTTAGAAGTAACTGATGATCAATACAATCAAATGACTTCTGTAAATCCAAGAAAAGCACCCCAGCATATCTTTTTGAATCAAGAGCAGTATATAAGTATAAACTTTTTCTAAAACCATATTGATAGGAATAAAACAAATATTGTAATTTAGAAACGTTATTAAATGCGAAAATATCAATTTTCAAGAATTTTATCGAATATAGAAAGAGTAGAAATAGGCCTATAACTATTAAGTAAAGAAGAATCTCCATTCTTTAGAATAGGAATTACTTTAGCGTTCAAACATTTGGGATATACACCAGTTATTAAACTTTCATTAAAAGCATCAGACATGTTCGAAAAAACTCAATTCTACATTTCAGCACGCAGCTATTAATTTTTTGCGGACCTTCACCTTTACTACTACTAAGCGAACAGATAACATTACAAACTTCAGCAGGTGTGATTGGTGATAGATACAGGCCATCTGAAGGTCTTAATCAAACGCTGATTATTTATTTATATTTTTTACAATTTTGATTAGAAGTTGCACCGCATTTTGAGCTTAAAGCTCATTTATAATGTGATGCGAACTCTATAAAAATTACCAGTGTTTTCTTCTTCGTGTCAAAAGCCGTATCATATTTGTTATCTGCATTTGGCCGATGAAATCATAACTCTACAAGATTATTAATCGTTAATTAATTTCGGTGGTACCGCCTTAACTTTATTTTGATTCCGGTGGGCAGCACCACAACTCCAAATTGTGAATATTCTGCGATCTGCTGGATAAACTCATTGATATTATTGCTACCTTGTCATTATGGGACAACTTAAAAATTAAACAAGCTGTACCCCGAGGAATTTTAAAAATAATCAAGATGAAAAATATCGAAAAAAACAGGAACAAAAATAAATAGGACTATTTGACACGAAATTCAAAGCCTAAATGAAATCCATTTAAAAGTTCCAGACCTGTGTATGTCTCTGTCGGAGGTAATAGATTCACTGTTTAAGTAACCTGCATTAACAAAGAAGCAATTGAAAAGATTAGCTATCTCAAAAGAATCACTTACGCGATACGTAAGCCACAGGAAAACTTTATCAAATTTAAAAGATTCGGGATCTTTATTAAAAAATAAGTTCACGTTCTTCCATAAATCTCTCTGATTTAAATCTGTAAACATATTACTAAAGTAACATTTTTAGCATAATATTTTTTAGAAGCTAACAATTTAGATACACGTACTAATTCGGATTTAAGAGCAACGTTACTAGGAATACGTTTAATTTTTTTTTTAAACTATTTTTTTTTATGAATGTCACGCCAATGTCAAGTGCGATCCACGGACATAACGTATTTTTCAGCTTAACATCAACACTTACTGTCTTTGAGTATCTATCTATTAATCCATTGTATTTTTCAACAATAATTTCTATAGTAATATTCGGAACTTTCACATTAAATGGTATTGTAAGTAGAAAATTATTGAATAATTGATTAACTTTTGCCATGTTTACTATTTTCTTTACAAGAGTTTTCTTAATCTACTTAGAAGTAAAGTAAAAATATGACAAAAGAAAATTGTGATCGGTAATAGTGGAAGGATGTAAGGAAGAATCGTAGAATTCACGATTTTAGTTATAATTATGAAGCTAGATACGGAATGATCTAAAATATTGTCACTTGCAGAACGAGTTGCATACGTATTCGTGGTGATCAAACCATAGGTCATCAACAGATTATTATAATCATGGCTTTACTATCTGTTTTATTATGGCAATATTTATATACCCAAGAATATGTTGTCAGTACAGCGATTTCCAGATAAAAGAGTATCCAACCAAAAAACAATCAACATCAGAACTTGGCGGTCGATAGATACCACATATTTTTGTATTATTAAAATGAAGAAGCAGAATTCGAATAAAATTAAATGAGTATAAGCCGTTATCCATGTTCAAGATGCAATACTCGATATATTTTCAATGTATAATGCAAGACCACCTCCAGTTCGATCATCTCTACAAGAAAAGCAACTATTAAACTTGTTGATAGGATATAGGCTTTCGGATTATGACTCTGAATAAAAATCTCAGAAATAACTAAAATATCAACATCCGATTGTAGACTATCTATGAATTCTAACATATTATCAAATATAACAAAATCATTCATGCCACGAATATTTATTTGTAATGTTTTCAATTGTCGAGCATTGGTCACAAAATAACAGTTAGGATTCATTTTACAGTCAACAACATTATCAAAATATTGACTATAACAGCGAGCTTTTAAACCATTTCTTAACCTATTCATTAAACAATAAATGATTGAAACAACCGAATTCAATTATACCCTTAATTGCACAAAAATCAAAAACAAAGATACCGTAATATAATCTAAACGACATTCAAAATCGAATTCAATGAAATTATGAATGAAAATGTGAATCTTATAAAAATTACCAGATAGACAAAAATAGAAAAAATCGACCATTTAGACACAACTTGGACAACTCGAAAATAATAAAGGAAATCAGAAACATCTGACAATGACATTGAAGATGTCAAAGTTAAAATCAAAACAAAATAAAGAAATAGTAATAAATTGTGTAAATGGAATGTAAGTAATTGAAAATTTAAGAAAAATAGAAAATTTAAGAAAATAATATAAATCTAATAATGATATTTGTTTAATTCTATTGCAACAAACCGGAGCTGACATGATCCCATCATTAATCATCGATGGCTGCTGTATCACCAACAACATCATCATTTGCTGTATTTTATAGATGATCCCGAAAGTAACTAATTCGTACGATGTAGTGGATATCGTTCATCGAGCTGATGTGGGAAACATTTGAATTAGGACCTTTTCTGAGTAAGATTTTGCCTTGTTTGTACCATAAATATATGAAATTAAATGTTTGTTTTATTTTTTAGCTTCAGAATATAATCTGATTTGAAGGGGCGATAGATGCTCCATAATGTGAATATTAAGAGCCTTATATGTTTCGGTGGCCTATATTTGGTGGTTTACCTATATTTTAATGATGTAAACGGTTCACACAAATTAGATAATCATTTATGTCAGGCGACTACATTTTTATCGCCTCAGTGACTAAAATTCTCTTCAATGCTTTTGATACATCGCTTTGCTATAATTTAACCAATCATCTTTAAAAGGCTTTAAAAAATTGCCAGTGACCTAATATGGCTCTTCATACTTCCATATTAAAGTCCCTGCAAAGTAAAGTTGCCAACAAATGAATTTTTCGGCTTATTTAATTAACTAAAAATTTAACAGAACATTTGGCTCTGTCAGCTAATACCTATAGTAATGGATTTGATAAATTTAAGAGCGAAGTTATAAAGATTTTACCCCATATATTATTCGTGTAAATTGCGCCGAATGTCTATCAATTTATACAGAAAGTGGAGAAACACGTGTTACGAATTATACTACTGATTGTATCAAGAAGCGATAACTAACCGAAGCTTAAAGATTAGATAATCATTTAGATTTCACTATAAAATTAAAAGCTTAAGTTATGGGTCGAAATTGGATTGAATGCATCATGAAATTCTAATTAAGCGAGGAGTCTAATTAGTTTTTGATATGCCTCTCATTTGTAACTGATTCCAGCCTGTTGTATATATTAATAAGTTGAAATAATACAACAAATTTTAGCCAACCGTACCCGAAGAGAAAACGACGCGAACAAAATACTTTTTTATCAATGGAATATGGTCAACATTTGCATTGTACAAAGGGCTAAGTCAGCCGTTGCTTGAGAAAATTGTTGGTTCGATTCGGGAAACTCGAACCCATCTAAATCAAATATTGGGTCAAATCTATGTTACCTGAATCAAAGATCACGGTGTTCTACATGCGGGTTTTAGAAGAAAGACGTTTATGGGTTACTCTCATTAATAGGTAACGTGGGCCTTATAAGATCTCCGATGAAATGAAATAAAAATTGTATGCCTAATGAACCCCAAACATTTGCTCTTTTTGAGATTGCTATGTTCTGTTCAGGATAAATCGCTGGAGAGTTGTAAATCCAACATCCTAAGAAAAGCGGATCTGGCAATTGTATCCATCATATTTATTAAAACACAAGTTCGGAATTTGTTTCGGTTGAATTCTATTTTATTAAATCTATCCACGCAGTACTGTTTGCTTTTTGATGGATAAACTAAAGGGAAACCGACAGCATTACATCGTCAGCAAGTGAATGGATGTCGCAAGATGGCTATGTCAGCAAATAGTTAATGTAAATCAGGAACAGTATAAGAAATAAGAGGGACACCTCCATTTGTCTTATTCGAAGTTTAACCTTCACTATGTACATTGGGATAAAACACTACCCCAGACCTACAAAAATGTAAATAAAAAACTAATTACTAAAAATTATTGAAAATCCATTTAGATATACCTGCTTCAATTAGATATACACCAGATAAAAAAACTGAGTTATAATCGATTGATTTTATTGCATTTTTTATCGTTAGAATGAAACTAAATGCATTTCTGTCTACTGGGGTCAAAAATTACCCCATACATTTCTGTATAAAAATCAGTACAAAACAAGTCAGAAAACTCAAACTTTACTGATACCGACTTTACGGCTATCGAATTTTTATATTATGTTGATTATTTTAGTGAATATTAGTGAATAGTAACAAAATAAATCATTTTTGGTTTATGCATCGTTCAATAATTGTGGGTTATTCCAGTGTTGATAAATTTTATACTCCTCTATTCTATTCATTTTTCGCCTTTTTTCATTCTGTGTAGGATTTCTAAATTGCTGTCATATCCTGTGTAAGTGTACTGTTAATTTGGGCTGTGTTATGGTTTTCTACACATATTTAACGTGTTCTTTCGAAAGTTCTAAACTTTCACATTTTAAAAGAAAAGGGAGAATTAGCATCGGTCTCATTGGCCGCAAATCTAAATACACCACTAAAGTGTTTCAAACGACTTTTTCAAGAAACATTAATAAATATTATTGTATGTGAGACAAACAGAAAAGCCAAAGATTATTACTACAACATTACATCTGCAGCTGATGCAAAACGCCTTCGGATTTGGTACGATACGGACTCCGATGAAATATATGTTTTGATTGGAGTACTTATGTACGCCGGTTTACGTAAAAGCTGGGACGAAAGATTAGACTGACTCTGGCAAACTGATAATCGCCCTTTCTATAGAGCGGTTATGACTGAAAGAGGACAAATTGGTAGCCTTTAGAGATATTTGGATCTTGTTTCTAGATAGTTTAAGACAACCATATAAGCCATCAGCTAATCTCACAATTGATGAGCAGCTAGTTGCAACACGAGGTCGATGTAATTTCCGACAATATATTTCCAGTAAACCGTTATAAAAATATTCTGAGGTATAAAAATATTCCAGGTGTGTGACTCAGAAAACGCTTATTTTCTGAAAGGAGAAATATATGTTGGACGTCAACCGAATGAAGTGAAACTTTCAAACTTTGCTATTAGTGTGGCTTTGCCGTATCTAAACAAAAGTAGAAAATTACAATGAATAACTTTTTTACAAGTGGCCACTAGCAGATCAAATGATGGAGAAAAAAACATCGATTATTGGAACTATAAAATCAAATAAACCTGATCTGGCTTCCCAATTCACGAAAATCGATGAAATAAAAAAAGAGATATTGGATCATCACTTTACTGTTTTGATGGAAACGCGGAATTAGTTAGCTATATTCTCGAAGCGGCAAAAAACGTATTATTACTGTCTACATCTACGTTACACAACAACACCACAAGCGATGAAACCACTGGTAAACCGAACATCATAATCGATTATAACCAAACTAAAGGCGGTGTGGATACTTTTGATAAATTGGTTAAAATATATTGCGAAAAATTAAAAGATGGCCAATGGTACTCTTCTTCAACATGTTAGATGCGGCGGGTTTTGCCACGTATAATTTGCATAAATTAGCAAACAAGCATCTCTATGACTCATCGGTTTCTTCAGAACAAAAACAATTTCTCCAGAAATTGACATTGCAACTGGTGGGCAATAAAATCAAGAAGCGACTTGCCACTCCCAGGGCCTTGAAAAAAGCGTAAAAATCTCAATGAGTCAAATAGGAGACAATCTTGTAGAATTGAGATTAGCACCAATCGTTCAAAACCAATAAACCATAAGCCGTAAAACACAAAGATGCAATTTATGTCCACCGAGCGCTGACGTGAAAACAAAGTAACTTGCCACTTCTGCGATAAACAGCATGCAAAAGGCGTCATCAAACCGTGTGTGATGATTGCATTAATTTAGAAACAGTTGATGATGAAATTGAACAACATGAAGAAGTTGATGACTCTTATTTTAATAATTTTAATAATCAAAATGTAATGAATTAATTATAAGTATCTTTTGTTATCTTGTATATACATTGAGTTTTTGTATTTTTAATAAATTATAAGTGAGTAAAAATAATAATTTTTGTTATAGAAAATAATTTTTAAGTACAAAATACTTTGGGGTATTTTTACCCCATGCACAGATAATACACATCAAAAACACGATTGTTGTTCAGTACAAATTATTTAAATTTCAAATGATTTGTTAATGCAATCGGTAATATATAGGGTGGGCTAAATAATTTTTTTTAAATGCAATAAAACAAAAAGTTCAATATTTTTTCAAATTAATTTTTTCATTGTAAAGAACAATCCTTCCGATTAATCATGGAATACTATTTCATTCATATGACTGCCTCGGCTGGCCTTGACGTACCCCATATGCTCGGTCCAATTTTTGAGCACATTTTCGATGGTATGCGGCATTATGTCTTGTCTTCAATGGCAATGCGAATATTGTTCTTGAGAGCGTCAATCGTTGCTGGTTTATCGGCGTACACTTATCTTTGACGGCACCCCAAAGATAATAGTCCAACGGCGTCAAATCACAGTTTCGAGGCAGCCAAATCACATCAGCGTTTCGGCTGATAATTCGATCTTCGAAGACAGTGCGCAAAAGATCAATTGCAACGTGTACTGTGTGGCACGGAGCGCCGTCTTGTTGAAACCAAATGTTGCCTATGTCTTCCTCTTCAAGTGCCGGGAAATTGTTTATCATCGCGCGGTAGCGCTCACCATTGACAACGGCGGCTCCTTGCTCATTTTCAAAGAAAAATGGCCCAATGATGCCACCGGATCAAAATCCGCATCAAACTGTCACTCATTGGGGATGCATCGGTTTCTTTACGATCACGTGCGGGTTCTCCGTGCCCCAAAGCGACAATTCTGCTTGTTTACATAGCCGCCAAGATGGAAATGCGCCTCATTCAAAAATATGATTTTTTTGCCAAAATTTTCGAATTAATGTTTCAATATTTCCCAGCCTTATTCGCTTGAACAAGGCAATACACAACCATTTTCGTTCAGCGGAAGGATAAAACTAACTTTCTGTCAAATCAGAAGTGGCATAACCCAACCCTTCTCAAAAAAAACGCTAGTTTTCAAAAACAAATTTATTTGGGCCACCCTGTATATATAAGTTTTACACTAAAACGTATTAAAACCACAATTTTCCAAAACATTCATTTCCCAATATTTTCAAATACCGGAATCGCATTAACATTATTTTTAAAGCACCCTAATTGATTTGGAACGTTTCTTTCAATAATTTTAGGTATTAAGAAAATCAAGTGAAACTTTCAAAAATCATTACTTAGCCGATTTTATGGAATAACAATTTTGTAATTTCGCAACTAGCAGCTTTACCTCATAAACTTTTTTATAAACTCTGTCAAATATTTAGATTATGAATTAAACTTAGATTTTAAACAATGCAATAATTGTCTAAAAATATTAGCTACGAATTATATATTCATAACTCAATTAATTATATTTTTAAACCGCACTTTCAAATTTAATAATATGTATATATTTTTTGTTGAATAAATGCTTCATTATGATTATTATGGGAGGCACATAAACCAAAATATTTATATACATACGCGTTTCAAATATTAAAGTAAATTTTTCTAATAACAAACATTTTTGCGTCATCGCCTTTTTAAAAAGATATTGCGGTGTCAATATCAAATCAAATCGAACAATATGTAATGTCGAAAAAAATAATTATTATGTAATTAGTAATATTAACATTCTCATATTCTAAGTACATCCAATTTTGACTTACCTAAGCATATTTAAACTGTTTTACCGACTATACAAGTGTTCTAAAGTAAATTAGTTGTATATATTGGTAAAGCCACCTTAACAATAAATAATTATTTTACGTTTTCTTACACACAAAATATTAAAACATAATAAATCGCCTAAATGCTGGTTATTGTCGACATAAATAACTGACATATATCGTTAAATAGTTTAGTACAACTAGTTTTGCTCAATATTTAATATGTAATAAAACGCCTAAAAGTAGCATCGATTTATTGTTTTCAATTTTAATTAAATTAAAAAAACACCATGAATGAAATAGTAAATAATAGTGTGTATACTTATGTATTGTAGTTTGAATTAATCATTTTTAATATATTCATACATTGTATAGTCGAAAATGTTGTAATATCATATCTATCATATTATCGATACTTGTATACAGAATCGTATCTTTAAATCTGGTTATGGCAAATCCACGCATCAAGCGTGTGTGGGACGTTCAATCGCTCTTTTATAGTATGGAAATTTTTTACAATTAGACTTAATGTCGTCCGTCGTGCACACCTGTTATACTCGTACAAAAAAAATTTACAGTGAGATATGAAATTTGATTTTGTAATAAGTTAATATTCTACAAAATATGTACAGAGGCGGCACCAATTTAGCGGCAACATTATTTATTTTAGTTTTTTAGAATGGGTATAGGAATTCGTTTCAATTAATATATGTATGTACATGCTTTAGCTTATTATGTAAAATAATCGGGTTCAATAACTTATTTAATTCAGTCACGTGCAAATACAAATTACGTAGATTCGTTTATATGCAATTTCTAATAAAACGCATTAAATTACGATTTAAACTAACTTCCGATACGATCGAATCAAATGTTTTGGCTAGAATTCAACAATTTCATTAAGAGAATATGCCATGAGAGGGTGTGATTTTTAAATAAGTAATAATATATTTTTCATATCGCCAAGCCGGAAAATTCACGCAGATCGAACTTAAATACTCACTATGCGAATGCCTCTATTCAGGAAATATAAATTTAGTTTGATTTGCTTGCTTGCCTTTACTTACTCAATCTAACTTTTAGTTTGGTAAAACTTAATTTCGTTGGTTTTATTAGCCAGTAATTCGCATAGATGATGATTCGCATGATACACTTATTTCAAAATAAAATATGTATAATAAAAATATCCCACGGTCAGATAAAATCACAATTACTGTATATATAAAGAACAAAAGTATATATGAGGCGTTTATTTTGAAAGTGGCAAAAGTCACTTTTTCAAAAATCAATTTAATGATAACATTAGCTACAATTTAACGGTATCTCTTCATTTTAAAAAACTTCCAATCAATAATATAAGTATCCTGAGATAACAAATACAAGTAAATCTTCTCGAAAGTTGACATCAATATTTTTAAGCATGTTAAAACGCAAACCCGCATAAATATCTCAATTTAAAAACAAAAAAAAGTGACTTATGCCACTTTCAAAATAAACGGCTTGAGAATCGACGATTAACAGTCAGAGACCTTATTGGCATCGTTGAAATATTGGAAGGATCAGTGAAAACCATTTTGAAAGATCATTTGGGCCTAAGAAAAGTGAAAGCACGATGGGTTCCAAAATCACTCAATTCTTTGAGACGATCAACCGGCCGAATATCGTGCCAAAGGTGAGCCGAATCCGAAAAACCACGTCAAAGCAAGTCAAAAATCAAGGTAATGTTGACAGTTTTCTTCGATTACCGAGGTGTGGTGCACTCCGAATTCCTTCCGACCGGCCAAACTATCAACAAGGAATACTATTTGAGTGTTATGCGTCGTTTGCGCGAAGCTATTCGTAAAAAGAGGCCGGGATTATGGGTCGACAACTCTTGGTTCTTGCACCACGATAATGCACCTTCTCATACTGCATTGGTTTTACATGATTTTTTCGCCAAAAATTCCACCCATATCGTTCCGCAACCACCGTATTCGCCTAATTTAGCTCCGGGTGACTTCTGGTTGTTCACCAAACTCAAACGACCGCTCCGGGGGAAACCGTTAGGCTATTCCGAAAATTGACTTTAACAACTGTTTCGAGGATTGGAAAAAACGTTGGCACAAGTGTATTGAGGCCGGGGGGGGATTACATTGAGGGGGACGAAATAGATTTGGAGAAATAAATAAAGAATTCTAAAATTAGGAACAAAGGCTTACTATTTTTTGCCCACAGTATTATGTTACACCAAAAATTTGTATCTACTTGAGCGATTGCTCCCAAATTTTGCACGAATACTTTTTAGCACAACCGAGAAAAAACACAGACGATTATTAATCAAAATATGTTACTCCTTCCTGCTCGAGGAATTGACCTGTTACGAGGAATTTACAAAACTTGCAGACTTTTGATCCACTAACGTGATTGGTCTCAAATAATGCACGAATACTTTTTAGCAACCGAGAAAAAACGTAGGAGGGTTAATGATCAAAAAATTACCCTTTCGCCATGCTCATCTGTAAGAAGGGAATGCAAATATATGCAAACTTTTGATGCACTAAAGCGATTGCTCCCAAAATGCACGAATACATTTAAGCAACCGAGAAAACCGTGGGAGTGTTAAAGTACCATTTGATGTTATGGCGAGATGAGAATGGCTACATTACAAGGTCATGCAAATCATATCTGCTACAGGCTAACAAATCAACAAAAATTTCTGCGATAGACTTCTGCGACGACAATGGAAATGGTAGTTTTTGAAGAAGCTTTAACGTATTTTACAATGCAAATTAGAAACCTCTTCGCGACTATGCTAATAAAACTAAAGCCATGAAATTGAAAAACTTATTAGAAATACATAACGTGAGCATGAGCAAAGATATACTTCTCGATGCCCGTAGGAATCAAGCTGATTGGAACATAAATTTTTATCACACATATTTAACGAGGCATTAATTCTTTTAGAAGAGATATTCATAGCGATGATCGGCAAGACACTGCTATAGCTCGGAGTGCAAGCTCCAGAGAGCAGTGACTCCAACCTTCTTCACGTCGAAGTCACGAGGGAACGCAATTACACCGTAGAAGACCTGGTGCACCACGTTCAAAAGAATATATTTGAGGCCTATTTTCTCATTCGCACCTAGCGACACACGCGAAACATTCCTTATAAATCTCAAACTGGCTGAGATACGAATGTGGCAGGAGATGGCTATTGCATCATCTGACATAGCGGCCACTCTAAGTTACCTCTCAATATCGCAACAGAAGATGAGAACTCTGCAATATAAGCAAGAGTTCTGGTCAAGCTCACGAGTTAAAATAGTGTAAATTCATCGTACGGGACGAGTGCAAGATGACAGTCATCAAATGCACAGCAATTCGCAGCAACATTTGCGGTGGCACTTTCCCCATTGATATAAAGACTGGCGAAATCACATTCACTGAAAATATGTGCCGGTTAGTATCGTCCATTGAGCAGCTGATTCAGACAATATACGATCCAATAATATGCATTGATAAAACTTTAGAAATCATGATTGGTTAAGCGAAAGACACCCAAAAATGAGAGTTTGAATCAATTTAACGAACAGATACAGAACCAAATACCGATGATATCGTCGTTAATTACCCGCTGGAACTTTTGAACTGGAACCACCTGGAATGCTGATCATCAATAATACTTCTGCGGAATCTGGGAAAGTGTTTACCAAATGTCATCGCAGCCATCGTATTGACAGGAAAGACAAAAGGAAATTACGTGTTCATAACTCCCATACCGCTGATACCAAACCGACCTACCAGTCAGCTTCTAACGAGTCCAGTTAACTAACTAGGGTTAGACTGTCATATGCCATAACCATCAACTAAGCTCAAGGATAACCCCTTAAATTTTCAGGTGTGAATTTAGAAAGTCCTTGCTTCTCTCATGGTCAGTTGTAGGTGATGGCTTACTTAAGCATGCTTAAGAGTAGGAATTTCAAAAATTGGTTCTTACAATAAAATTGCATACCACCAAAATTGAAAAATTTTAGTGACATTATTATTTAGCCAATATGATGCTTTTCAAAAATTGAGAAACTCGCTTAAAGAAGCGTCAGAAAAACGGCTTAATTGAAAATTGGCACTTGATATCGTGTTTTGCTTTTAAAATTCGAGATCCAAAATACATTCTAAAGTTAGTTTTTGTCCCTTATGTATTCGATGTAGTAAGAGCTAAACAAATATAAAACAAAATTCATAAAGATAGCTTGAGAAGTTTTGAATTGTTTTGTTTAAGTTGCGCGGCAAAATACATAAATATAAAGATATTTTTCATCTTAAGGCCTATACGAGTAAGCTCTTGTAAAGATTTATCGAAATTTGAAACCTGAATAAGACTGAAATAAAAAAACAATAATTTTATAATTCATATTTTAATAAAAAGTAGTAGTTTCTTTTCAGAGTAATCGAAATAGTGATCACTAACGACTAAATAAATTACGGGTTTTGAACCATCTGTGGATATGTGAACGAACTGTTTCTTATTTAAATAATAAACAAAAGCTGGATGTGGTGTTATGGTTGTTTGAGGTAGCTGTCCGCGACTGTCACCAGGAGATAATAATTCATACGATATACAACTCCGGCCAGTTTAGGCCTATCACTCGATAAACTTAAAAACTGTACTTCAGTACAGTTTTTAAATTGGAAAGCGCTTTTATGGATTGGTAACAAAAACAACAACAAAAGTGACAAGACGAAATCAATTACTTTTTAAAAATGTAGTGAACCGAAACTAAAATCAAATTAATTTTAGCCCTTACCTACTACAGAACTAACAAAATAAACTGGATTGGTTTTATTTAGGCTATAGAATAAAATAAAACAATAAAATAAAAAATTGTTTAATTATTCTAAATGTTGGTATTGACACTGTTGACAGTAATACTGCGTTTCATGAACATGCTTGTTGTAGACAACGGATTTTAGTGTAATAATATTCGCTAAAAAATTTATTTTACTAATACAAAGTAAGCACGTTTTTGATTCTCAATGAATTCGGACCGAAAACAATTTAAAATTGTTTCCAAAAAACCAAACACCAAACCATCTCCAAAAATAATTCGTTTGTATGCATTTTGCTTTGCTGCTCTTAAGAATTTCAATAATTTGGGTTGCGACACAACACACCCCAAAACGGTTTTCTTATTTGGGGAAAATAGCTAAAAACATACCGCACAATTATGTCAATAAAAGTATGTATGTATGTATTCTTAAATATTTATTATGTTACCAATCCAGTGACAAATATGTTGTTTAAAGTCACAAAGTTCGATTAGAGAATTTTCTTTTTCTTGTCCAACAAACTTGTAAATACATAAATTGAGAACATACATTAATTTAATTAATTCACATGCGCTGGCAAATTATTTTTTTTCCGAACGATTTCTGTATTTTTAGCGCACTAAAAAAATTTGGCAAATTTAATAATTTTTCTTAAAAAATGTGTATAAATAAAAATGAAAAATGTGGTTTCAATGACAAGTAAAATAGTAAAAAAATACGAGCAAATATAATTTCGCGACAGATTTTTTATTTATTTCAGGTTATAATTGGGAACATATCTGAATACCTGCCGTACCTTGGTATATACTTAATATCGCACCACTTTGTTTATTTAAAATACTGCTACATGCATACTTAAATTAGTAGTCTACTCAGTTTGTAAAGATATGTTTTAAACGAAAGGCGCTTAAAATAAAAAGAGATATTAAAACGGCGCGCATCAAACCAAATTTTGAAGATCATGCAAATATTTATATTCGAAATACATAGTACAAATATTTGCACTAAATCAAAAATCGCTTAAGTAATCTGTCAATTTCGGTTCACTAATTTGATCAAATCTATTAATATTATACAACGCAATTGTTTAACAATCAATTAAAATGCCTGGACTTGATACTGACAGACACTAATAAACAGAGAGCAGTTTGAAATCAACTTTTCTTACTTAACAAACTTTGACAAAGACAATGTCCTTTTCCGAGCGTATTTAATTTAATTCAACCAAAAATAAATTTAGAAAGAGTTACATCATCATCAAAACAATATTTATAAAAGAAAATTTAAAACTATTTGTAAACTTTAGAAGTGAATTTGAATGTTTCTGGGAATTTGAATTGTTAATTATAATTATGCTTTACTAGAACCAAAAATTACTTTCGTCATTTGGTATTTTATTAAGATATTTTTAAACTGTGAAAAATGATTTAAAAGTTAACTCAACAGCATCTGTTTCATTGGTTTAACGTAGTGAAAACGATCCAGATTTTAAAAGAAGTCCTATGAGAGATGGGAAATGAAAAATTCAGAGACCATCGTCAAGTAGTGTTGAAAGTTAGTGCTACACTACAGGGTGGCTGACACGAAGTGTTACCAAAACAAAACGCCACAGAATTTTAATTTTTTGATGAATTTTATTGAATCAAAGTAAAAAATGTTCACTAATATTTAAATTTTCAAATTGAGTTAGCAGTTTTCGATTTGGCCAGCGTTAGCCACGATTATGGCCTTCAAACGACCGACAAAGCTATTACATGCAGCACGAAAGTGGCTCTGCGGTATTTTGGCCCATTCCCGGCGAAGCGCTTGCTTGAGATGATCGACACTTTGGTATTTTTTTGTCCCAACCTTGCTCTTCAAAATACCCCAAACCGAGAAATCTAGCGAATTTGCATCCGGTGAATTTGGTGACCATTGGACAGTGGAAATGAACCGCGGAACGTTGTTTCTCATCCAATCTTGATTGAAGCGCGCTTTATGACTCGGCGCCGAGTCCTGTTGAAATGTCCAGGCTCTGCGGCCGAAATGTATTTCTGCCCAAGACTTCAACGCTCCCTCCAACACATGATCCCGATAAATTTGAGCATTTATCTTGATGCTACGATCCAAAAAAACTAGCGATGAACGGCTTTCGGCCGTTACGGCTGCAAAACCATCACCATCGGCGGCGCTTGGTTTCGAGTGGCAATCCGTCGAGCGGATTCCGATTCGGTCCACCACCATGGCGTTTTGCAATGCTGCCAGTAAAAGTTATAAAGATTTATGATGCGATACACAAACATTTTATTCACATGCAGATGTTTTAACTGGTTAACAATCTGCGGCTGTGGTTTTCCAGCCAAATATAGCGCAATCACACTATTACGCTTGAAGTCCATTGCGGATAAATTTTTTTCTGAATATTTCCCACTAAAATGCTTTTGTACAATGGAATGAACTGTCATTAGTGTAAATTTGAGCACTCTGTCATCACTGGTTTGACAGCAATGATAGTCTGAGGTTGGTAACACTTCGTGTCAGTCACCCGGTATATACTAAAGGGTGTTTTTAGAGGTTTACACCTCTAAGTTGGCAACACTTTTATGTTTGACAACCGATTTGACAGCCTACATTTGCTTTGTCATTGGTTTGATTTGCCATTTCATAATGAATACTCACGCCAGAGCAACGCTTGCAAATTGCTGAAAATTTGTATCAAAATAATGGTTCTGTTCGCCAAACTCGTCGTGCGTTACGTCCATTTTACGGTCGTCATATTCGTCCATCCATTTGGAGTGAAGATAATCCACAAGCCTTTGCCGAAACACCATTACATCTAGAGAAAATCACCGTTTGGTGCGATTTATGGGCCGGCGGAATCATTGGCCCATATGTCTTCAAAAACGATGATGGGCGGAATGTTATAGTCAAAGGTGAACGGTATAGTGACATGATTTCCAACTTTTTTGTACCCCAATTGGCTGGCATAAATCTTCTGATATGAGGTTCCAACATAACAATGCCACATGTCACACAGCGCGGAACGCAAGTAATTTACTCAAAGAGACATTTGATGAAAGACTAATTTTACGTGTTGGTCCTGTTAATTGGCCATCGCGATCGTGTGATCTAACTCCATTATATTATTTTCTTTGGGGATACGTTAAGTCACTTATCTACGCCGATAAACCAGATTGAACATTTGGAACACAACATTCGACGAGCTATTAGCGAGATAAGGCCGCAATTACTGCGACGAGTGATCGAAAATTGGACCTCCGGATTACGCCATGTATGCGCCAGCCGCGGCGGCCACATGGCTGAAATCATATTCAAGCATTAATGGCATAAAATTATCTATCCAATAAAGCTAGTTTCACTGATATTAAAAATGTTTTACTTTGTTCTATTTTAATTTAAAATTGTGAACCTCTAAAAACACTCTTTATTACCACCGAATCAAACGAAAAATTTTGGGAAGTATTTTGATGAATTGAAAATTAAATGTACAAGTTAACAAAACCATTGAATTAGCGAATTGAAACTAAAATTGTTGTTAGAGTAAACAATTTTAAAATATTACGTAGACTTAAACCAAATAAATATTAATATAGTTTTCTAAACGAATTAATAAATTAATAGAAATCCGAATACCGATTCCTAAGTAATTTAAATACAAGATGCAAATAACAAAGTAAATATGCTATTTTTATAGATGTGAATAGTGAACCGTTGTCCTCCACAAATAATCCCCAATCCATGAAAAGTACACAAATAATCCCCAATCCATAACTCCTGAATAATTAATCAACAAAACAATATTCGATTCTAAGCGACAGAAATGATTGAAACCTGTCATATTCGTATTCTCATGTGGCATGAAATATTGCATTAAATTTTAATTTTAAATTAGATGCTCTAGGCATTGTTATTAAAATTCCACGGTACGCAAGTTAAAGCATGTTTAATCAAATCATATGGTAATTAATTTGCGATAAAATGTAACATTATCTGTAACACCATTTATTAAACCATAAATTTATGCAAGGTTAATTAAATTATTACTTAGGTTTTTATTTTACCTACGTACGTTTAAAAATAAGCAATTAAAATTTGTATACACAAAACTTCCGAGTACGAGAAATACTTTTAGTAAACATCTTGTACAAGTGCCAAAAACATTGCAGCTATGTACATGAATCACTTAGATGAATTATTAATAAACCCACATAACGCACATCGATGTAGATTTACAAATTTTTGTATGAATTTACTTCGACATAATTTAGCAACATCTCTTCATAAATATCAAAAACACAAATTTTGATCATTTCATTGCTATACTTAAGTATTAAAAATTTAAAAATAATAACAAACTTTTGCCTTGCCGCAAACGAAGCGCCATATCAAATAGAATTCGTTAGAGATATTTACGAGTGTAATTTTGTAACAAATTTCACTATAAAATTTGTGTTATTTTATAAAACTTATATGAGAAATCTATAAAACATAGACACAAACAAAAATTGATCACTGTAATTTTAGATCAAATTAATGTCGATAGGTGAAATAATCAATTTGTCAACAATAACAATTTCAACTATTTAATGATTAAGTTGATTTTGTTTTGTGTCAAATCAATGAATACAAAATAATTGAATTGTAGTTGAACAAAAAATGTTTGTTACTTATTTTTGTAATAATAAATGCTAAATAGAACGAGTTTAACACGATTTTTAATGTAGTTTTTAGTTGATATATGAGTAGATCTAATAAATTATACATAATTCACAATGAAAGAAAACCTTTGTAGTCGAGTGAAATACACAATTTTATGCAGGTTGAATATGTGGAACTAGAAACTTTAGATATAGGATACATTAAATTAACAAAAAAAATATTCAAACGTATATTAAAGTTACGACCGAATGTCCACGGTGTAATTAAAAACTAAGTGTTCCTTATTTAATTTTTTTTTTTTTTTTTTTTTTTTTTTTTTTATTTTTTTTTTTTTTTTTTTATTGGTAACTATGCGATCTGTTTTGGGGCTCAAGGCTCACCCTGCTCTTCCGCGGTTATGCTTTTAACGTCCTTACTTTACGCCTTGCGGCCAACTCGAGGACGTACGGCTATAGGACCGATTTTAAGACCATCTGCACCTTGCAAGCTCCATGCCAGCCTATACCAGCATGGAAGATGGGTCGGCCCATGAGTTTTGCACACCGACAGGGGGTCATAGATGTGTTACATTTCACCACAGATCGAAATCTGTTGATGAAATTTCACTTTGCATCCTGCCCCTATCGGGATTCGAACCCGGTACCTCCCGATCCAAACGCCAAAGCTTTAACCACTGTGTCATTTGGTCGGTTATTTAATTTTAATTCCTTGTTATTTTTCACTGGTTCCACGTAGCGATAATTTTTGAAACTGAGTATAAAATTAAAATATAAAGATGTTTGGAACATCCACCTTTACACCTTAATGTTAAAATTTTTATTAATAGATTTAGTGCAACAAACATACATACGGTACTATACATAGTACATACTTAACATATAACAACCGGTCATTTCCATGTAGTTAATTTGGTTTTATTTCTATCGCCAGAGGAGATTTACGTAGATTTACAATCCTCAATATTGTTTTCCAAAGTGTTTACCTTAAAAGAAGCGATTAATAGATTGTATTCACTAATTCAGTTCAACTATAGAGCGAGCGGGATTATAAACAAAATTCTGGATACAGATTAAAATTATTCAACTTGAATAGTAGAGCCAAGAGTAATCTTTGAAAGCTCACTTCTCGTAATAAGAAGCCATCGTCTTAATTTCCATCTACAGTCAAATATTTTTTTATACTTAAAACAGGTATCTTCAAAACCTGCATGAAATATCACATGCAGTGCGACTACATTTATAAGCGAGTCCACTAGAACTTGGCTAAGAAAATAAGTCATCATTTCGTATTAACAAAAATTTTAAGGAACATAACTACCGCGGTGCTTACATTTTGTATGTACTCCTTTTCTGTTGTCCAGTGTTCAAACTATAATATTTTTATATAACTCGATTTGTTCAATCCAAATTGGCAGTTTAGCCAAAACATCTTTGTTCCATTCAATATTCCAATCCAATATGTAAAATTGTATTACGGACTAGTATTAACAACCCATTATTATCAAACAAACCTAGTTTTATCATAGTTCGCTTAAGAAATGCTTTAATTAATTCTAATTTATAATTGCTCGGCGAACATTTTAAACGAATTTTCCCAAAAAATCGTCTTAAATCCTTCTTACAATTGCATATAATTTAATCCGTTTAATATACAGAGAGACCCGCAACTGACTGACACGAATATTCTCGTTGGATTCATTAATCAAAGCGAAGGCGTCTTTACATGTACCACTTTGCACGTAGATACTCGCCCGTCAAGTTACAAACGTTTAAAAAAGATCTTTCATCAAATTACCCTGTGGCTGTGTTGATGAAACTACCATATCTAAACCAGTGATTAGAATTTTATAACATTACATTCATTTCAAAGCTTTTAAAACTACTCTACAAAGTGTGTCCAACAAATAATATATTTTATATTATTTGATGTAATTATCAAGATCAAGAAATTTCAAGAAAAGAAGATAAGAAATTTCAATTTTTCTCAATACATAGTGAGAATTTCCAGAAGTTTCTGATTTGATAAAATAATTCGCAACAAAGCAAGAGTTGTATTTTTGCAGTTTGGTCGTTGCAACCTGGCGAGTAGACCAACCTTTTATCAGTACGAAACCAAGCTGCCAAGAAGAGACCTAAGGAAGTTCTCATTTTTGTAAGGGTTTGTGTATCTTTACACCAGAAACCTGGGGTTAAAAATGGGGGGGAGTAAAATTTTTCTACATTTTGTGGTAGATATATTGTGAGTAAATGTTTTTGTATGACTATACAAGTCGCAAACATTGTATGCATAATGTATGCTAATAAAAATTTTGTAAGAAAAGCCGAAAAAAATCTTGAATAAATATTTCATATGGCGTAATTTGCGGCCAATGAAATGGGAACAGTATAACAAAGGTAACCCAGTTGACGCTTATTCAATTATATTTTCAACAAATGCATCAGGACTACTATACACTGTTCAAGCCAAACAATATATGAACGATGCTTGACGAACATTAAATTTACTTGAAGGCGATTTACAAAGGTGTATACTACTTACTGACGCGACGCTGGTCTTCCCCTCTATTCCACATAAAACGCACTTTATTTGCGATTGTATTGACCAAATTATCCTTCAAAACCAGATGCATAATGGGAAAAATGTAAGGATTCGATGAGTGAAGACCTACTTCCTGCATTACGTACAGTCAACCATGATCCACAAAAATCACATATGCAACGTTAAACAACACTCAAGTATGGCTAAGTTCTTCAAAAATGTTTCATAATTGTATTTAATTATTTTATTTGTATTTATTTATCTAGCTGCTCTCGTGTATAGGTTTCAGCCAACTGTTTCCTAATTTGAACCATATTGTAAAGGTCTTCCTGAAGCTGGGATGCATCATTCAACTGACGAGCACTTACGTTCAGTAGAAAAACACAACGGTCTACCAAATCAATATTTCCGCCGCTTCCAATTTCAACTCCTATCTTTTAACATGTTCTCATGCAACTCTCAATAAGTTCAGTTGAAACTATTTACATTCCAAAACCCTTTGTAGAATTTGTAGAATAAAATAAAAATGAAATTTAGAATAGCCAAACATGAGAAAAACAGCTGACTCTCTCTTGTATGGGATGAATGGCTCACAAACATGCATTGGAAGCATTGAAGACCACCGCGTTTGTATCCGAACTATTGACTTGATTTTAAGATTTTTTTTTGATTCTTTTTTATAAGTTTTGCTTTAAAATATTGGTTTCTAGCAATATTTCTGCTGCACCAAGAACAAATTTTCGCTGACCCGACCAATAATATGGAGTAGACAAAGAAGCTGATTTTGTTTATATAATTTTTTATGTTTTGTGTAATTTTCACGAAAATTTCTATATACATACATACAGTGCGGATTCAATAGATTATCGCTACTCAATCAAAGTGTGCGTTAGAAAGAATATTTAGTACTGAATACAATAGCAAAAACCAAAAATTACCGACCAAATGGCACATTTGGTTTAAAGGTTTGGCGTTTGGATCGGGAAGTACCGGGTTCGTATTCCGATAGGGGCAGGATGCAAAGGGAATTTTCATCAACAGATTACGATCTGTGATGAAATGGAACACATCTATGACCCCCTGTCGGAGTGCAAAACTCATGGGCCGACCCATCTTCCATGCCAGTATAGGCTGGCATGGAGCTATGCAATGTGCAGATGGCGATAAAATCGGACCTATAACCGTACGTAATCATTGGCTGACACTGGCGTAAAAGTAAGGACGGAAAAAGGAAACCGCGAAAGAGTTAGGAGAGCCTTGGCCCCAGAACAGATTGCAGGGATAATAAAAAAAATCGCAGACATCGAGATAACTGTGTTTTTTGTTTTATTTTGAAAAATGAGTCAGAAATTCATGACTTTGTATGGGTTCATTTGATTACCGCCACTTGTAAAATTACATGAAATAATAGCATTATGTGTGATTTCTTACCAAAATTTTATGTTTTTTAAATACAATATTAAAATACAATTTCTGATATTTAGTGGAACTTCCATTTTTCTGAATAACTTCAAAAATACGATCCTTAAGTGAATCGTACAATGAAGTCAGGCCGCTTTAATACCTAGAATCAGCTCTTCCTTAGTATCATACTCCCAGCCCCAAACATTTTCTACTATGGTTAAGTCCGGCGAATATGATGGCCAAGGCAATAGCTGGACATGTTGGCTTGTGAAGTCCGACTTTACAACGCGAGCTGTGTATTAGCGCGTTATCTTATTGAAAAATCCATGAGAGTGGTGTAAAAAGGTCATGAATTTTAGGAAACATAGATTTCAGTAACATTTTGTAAATGTTTCCGGTGATTTTTGTAAAAGAGATTGAACCCCAGACCATTACACCCCTTTCTCTACTATGATGGCGATTCAAAAACACTTCCTCTTTTCTAAGGTCGCGAAATAATAAATATACCCATCTGGTTCAACCAGGTTCAATTTTTTCATCAGAAAATACGACTTTTCGCCAGTCATGACCTTGCATCACATTCCAAGCCATTTGTTCCTTTGCGAATTCCAATTGTTTCTGTTTCCTTTCATCATTCAGTGATGTTTTTTTCTTTAACTATTCAGATTTATGAACAACGACAATATGTTTGGTGGCGATAATCAAATGAACCGAAACAAAGTCATGAATTTCTAACTCATTTTGCAAAACAAAACAAAAAACACAGTTAGCTTGATGTCTGCGATTTTTGATTTTTGCTATTGTATTCAGTAATTAATACTCTTTCTCTATTTCAAAATTTTTTCTGTCTCACACACACCGGCTGGAAATTGACTTTTGCTTCTTTCGATTGAGTGGCGGTAATCTATTGAACCGCACTGTATATAAGAATACGCCTGATAAAATGGTGACGGTCAGCTAAACGAATCGGAATAACGACACAAACGTACATAATAGTTATTAGTACTGTATAACTGTTAATCCAAGTGTTCAAAATGCAACGGGAATTTTGTAATTTCGCTCGTTAAAGTAATCCGATTCCACGATTTTGTCGTTGTTGTGTTGGGGAACATATCTGAAAAATGTCCGCACAATGTTAGCCATATTGGATATTTATAGTTTATTGTCAGCTGCGAAAAGGGTTATATCTGTTTTGGTAGGATCGGCGATTATTGTTTTAAATAAAAAAACGGATCAGAGAATTTGTGTTAAATTTTGTTATATGAATGGAATAAAATGCGGCAAAGTTTTAGAAAAGTAAAATTGATGAGTCTGCTTTGAATATAACAGGAGTTTACGGGTGGTATAAGCGTTTCCAAGAAGGCCATGAAGACGTTGAAGATAATGCACGAGATGCCCCTACAAATCAAAGCCGATTAAAACGAGGAAAATGTGAACGAAATTATTATGAACAATCACCGAATCACAATTAGAGAAGTCACTGGTGATGTCGGCATACCAAATGACTCATCCTAACATGTTCTTGCATCACGAAATTCACCTACTCACACTTCATTGCTTGTTCGCGACCAGTTTTTGGCAAAAACAAAACTGTGCTGATGCCCCAGCCATGGAGGGATTCGCTAGACTTACCCCTGTGGCTTTTTTCTGTTTCTAAAAATAAAAAGAACCTCAAACGGCCATCGGTTTACAAGCATAGATGAAAATAAATCGCATCGCCGATAGAGCTAAAAGCTATCTCAAAGATCGATTTCTAAAAGCGTTTTGGGGATTGGATAAAATTATTTATGAAATAAAATCGAAAAGGAAGGGGAATGGTTTTTTCCTTTTGGATGCCATTACAAATACTAAGCTTGATATTTTTCGAAAAATTATCAAAGAATGTGCTCAGTAAATAAAAATTGGAAGGTCCTTTCTCACAAATTGGTCTACATTTTGTCCCGTTCTAGTTGTACTTAAAAATTTGTTTATCTCCATGGAATATAAGCATTAGACCTAATAGTCCTGAAGAAATTCACAACAAAGACATTGGACCGTTACCAAACATGCGTGTACAACTTCAAAATGTCTCGAAACAAGTTTTAGATATTAGAATTAGAAAAATTACTATTAACCAAGAAAAACAAAAAATGTAGTTACCTGACGAGTAACATGTTATCTGGTAAACTAATTTCATTCAAGTAAATGGAAGCCGAAAACTAACTCCGGACAATTTACAATTATAAATTGGTTCATCAATGCTTCTATTGAGAAACATAAATTGGTCACGAGTTTGCAACAGAACGCGATTAGTTGTCAAAAAATTATGAGGAATGTCATCGAATCAACAATCATAAATGGTAAATTTAAAATAATCGCCAATTCAATTCAAAAGATTGCAATTCCCTATTAGTATATAGCATTTGTCATGACTATCCATAAAGCACAATAATAATCAAAGCAGATATGTGGTTTGGGGGTCTTGAAAATTCAGGTTTTGCTTATGAAGAATTTTATTTTGCCTGTCACTGGTTGACAAACCTCAAGGTTTATTTATTTATGCAGAAAATGGTAAAATTAAACATATTCCAAAAAACTTTTAAAAGTATTGAAATTCACTAAACACACAAAATATATTTTATTTCATTTCAAATACACCTAATAAATATTTCATATACAAAATATTTCATATATACAAAATAATAATTTACTTTATTTCAACGCGTACTAGCATAAAAGCTATTTCTGTATCTAGAGCGCAAAATAGTATTTTATTGCCCGAACGATAAGCATTGCAACAACTAAGCAAAGTCTAAAAAATTCTTTATGCACGACCTGTACACAATATTTTTCTACGGTTTACAATGAAAGTTACATAAGTACATTTTTTATTTAAAAGTCTGTCTTACTTATTTTCCAAAATTAGTAGGTAAAACTAAAACATAAAAAAATTGATTACACAGCAGGCTAACATTAAAAACATTCAAAATTATTTCGTCAATTGGTTTTAACGTGCGAGCAACAAAATATTTTGTCGCTCTTTGCTCTTATCGGCGACTGTAAAAGTTAATTGTTTACTTGAAAAAACCAAATATAGAAAAACAGTCGCCGTGCGATTAAAATTCGTCTACAAAAGCCTACTTTCCATGATAGTCGTAGCAAAAGCTAGTTATGGGTAAAAAACGTTTGCCCAACTAGTAAAATATACTAATCTTGATTTTTACTCAGTTTTGCAATATCCAACTAAAAATATACGAATTATAAAATATTTGTACAAAAAATTTCCCGTTCAAACAACTTTGGTCGAGTGACGGAAAGGTTGGTACACTTGGCACTTATACTTAATTCGTATTGCGTACAAATTACGTAAACAAATTGTCACCAAGAAAAAATAAAAATAAATAAATTTGAAATAGTAATAAGAATAATATGGTTAACAATCTGAACTAAAATAATAATGAAACAATTTTCAAATTCTTTTTAATTATTAAAAATATTGCTTTATACATAATTGAATAATTAGCATTAGCATTAGAATTAGGATTAATTGTGAAGATCAATGAAACATTTAAATGATATAATCAGGAATTAGTAACATGACAATCTAAAATAAACAAACTATATTATAAAATTTATAAAAATCTACATGAAATTGTTAATGCTACTAATGACAGCTTAAAATATCAACTGTACAATATTTGAATTATTATAAAGATCAAAGCTCTGAATTATTGATGAAACCAAAATTTGCAACATGTAATAGCTCTTAATTGAATAACATCATTTTCTGATGTACGAATTTGCCTACGCAAAAGACCCAAAACCTCAATATAATAATCTTAGTTCAGTTCAGTTACGAACTAATCAAAAAATATCATGATATCTTTATTAAAATGATCTATTCATTTTGTTTAATTACATTTTATGAAACTAATAAACAGACGTAGACTCGAATACACTCAAATATGTTACTAATATTTTAGTTAACGAGTAATAAAATTTATTAGTATTTTTTATGTAATTAATATCATTGTAAAAACTTGCTTTAGTCTGTTGTCAAAATAAAACGAAACAACAGACAATAAGACATATACGTACTTGTAACCCGAGTTCTATTCCCTCAAAATAATCTTCGTAATAGTTAATAAAAAATAAACATGATTTGATTAAAAAAAATGTTAATTTCATTAATTAATCTTTATTTAAAATGGTCTGTGTTTAACGTAAGGCATACTTATACGAATACATTCATCTTTGATGAATGATTGTAATTAGTGAAAACAATTATACTTATGTATAATTCTATAATATTAGTTTATATAAGCGGTCCCATAATAAAGCATACCCCAAAAGTAATTCGATACTAAAATCAAGATGCGGATCTGTCACATTTAAAAAAGAATGAATTATAAACAATAAATATACATTATAGTAACACGTCAAGACGAATCATCTGACCGATATGCATGGCCGTAGTTTGTATCTGTTTAAAAAAGTTGAGAAACAATAAACCGTAATCATAACTAAGACCGCTTTCTTATCGGACATGCTTTAAGTCAACCCAGCAAACTGGTTAGTTGGTAAAAGAGACTCGTCAGATTTTTAAGAAATAACAAATCATGTTTATAATAATCTTAGCAGACAAATTTGTATATATCTAGCCGAACCTGAAAACTTATACAAACACATGATATTATTATGATAAGTCGAAAAAACATGCCGCGCACATTTCAATCCATTATTATTCGAATGTGTCTACAAAATAAATAAATTTTGTGATAAACATAATATCGTCGTCGAAACCAATTTATAATATATACCTACATATATTCTGGGAAATTTTTTCCCCACACCACAAACAACTCAAAAAAATTGTGTTTATCATAATAATGTTATTTCCTTTTAACGAAAAAAAAAATTTGCCAGAATTACACATATTGTATCAATAACAGTAACATCAACATCAAGAATTGTTGTTGACGGAAATATATTGCATCAAATATCGCGAAAGGAAAATCAAGTGTTCATAATACTTTTGACCACTAATTTGGAACTGGTTTTTGAAAACTGTATGTATATATAATATACCTGTAACCTACACATAATAATCATGAGAAGGTTTTGTTTTTGGACTCAATACTCCAATTAACTTAAAGATTCTTTAATTTTTGGTCCACATAAGATGTACTGTGAATTTTGTATTACATTTGGAAATATAGTGTATATATATGACCAAAAGCATTGTTTAAATATAATTTATTGATATATATTTTATATTTTATTTGTAGTCTTTGTAATCGATTCCCAAGAAATGTTTGTCATCCATTATTAACGCAAATATAAAACCTGCCATGCGGTTGGTTTATTTATTTTGTTTATGTATAATCCTTGATTTAATTTGTAACCAATATTGAATGAAATTGAATATTTTTCTTTTACACATACGTACTCACATACATCAATTCAACTAAACATAAATCGAGCAAGATGATTTTATACTTACGGCGGTTAATTAACAGTGGT
Organism: Nephrotoma guestfalica; assembly: GCA_963691935.1. NCBI lineage: Eukaryota > Metazoa > Arthropoda > Insecta > Diptera > Tipulidae > Nephrotoma > Nephrotoma guestfalica. Next base: position 232,598,484 of record OY829913.1, on the reverse strand, counting down.
TGGAACTAATTGATGCATGAATCTTCTGGAATAAATAAAAATAAAAATTTTATTACTTACTTACACGAAAACAAATTTTAAATAAGATAATGAAACTATAGTTTTCAAAAGATTCTTGAAAATATACCCACATTTCAATTAATTTAAACTTCTTCTCTATTTGACTAACCTACGTCAATGACACAACCGTTTCACCATTTTTCTAATTGAAAATTTACAACTGCTATTCTGTTTTTATAACTAACGCACGAGTAGAGCGATCACAAAATTAGAGGTTTTAAAGACACGATATTGCTATTTTCCAATAATTACATGTATTATATGTTTTTTGTAGAAGCAAAACTTAAAATATACTTAAATTTAAACTTTTAAAGCTAGTAGCAAAACAATTTGTTTAAATATTAGGTGTGTAAGTAGAAACTCGGCTCTGAAGCTGGTTGCATTAAAATATACTTGATCGCATCCAAATCGCCCACCATTTTTGATATATGTAGCTTAGTCATTGCTGTTTTTCTGACATAAGTTTCAATCATTTACAAGCTTCTTTCCGTGTGCATCAATTTTAAGAGATGGATGTCGTTAAGCAATATTTACGCCTTTGCATTCTATTCTTTCTATCCTGTTTTCAAATGAAAAAAATCAATCTATGAAATTAATTAATTCGACTTTGGTGAACATTCTGTGAGTCAATCAACAGTAAAAAAGTGGTTTACAATATTTCGTGGCGGCAATTTTCGCCTTGAGGAAGATCCATGTCCAGGTGCAGTAAAACGATTTGAAGACGAAGAACTTAAAATTTTACTGGATGAGAATCTGTGTCAAACTCAAAAAGAGCTTGCAGAACAGTTAGGAGCTACTCACCAAGCAATATCAGTTCGATTGCATGCAATAGGAAAAATACAGAAAGAAGGAAAATGGGTTCCTCATAAACTGACCCAAGAAAACAAAAACCGAAGAGTTGACATCTTGAATTTGCTTTCTCGGTACAAAAGAAAGAAGTTATGCTCAAAATCATTACGGGTGATGAAAAGTGAATTTTGTACGATAATCATAACCGCCGAAAACTATAGGTTGATCCAGGCCAGCCATCAACATCGGTTGCCAAAATTAATATTCATGCCAAGAAAGTGTTACTGTGTGTCTGGTGGGATTGGAAAGGAGTCATTTACTATGAACTTCTGAAATCAGATCAAACTGTTACAGCTGAACTTTCTCCTGAAGCTGGGAAGTATTACAGCATGCGGCGTATTCTCCAGACTTGGCTGTCTCTGATCCCACTTATTCAGATCGATGTCATCATATTTGAAAGACCAGCGGTTCACGAAAGTTGAACATGTGAAAAAATGGTTCGAAACCACCAAGTTCTATAGCAAAGGCATTCATCAGGACTTAATAAATGGCACAAGACATGAGATAGTAATGGCGAATATTTCGATAATTAATCTTTGTAACAGTTATATTTTCACTAAAGTTGAATTTGACCAAAAATCCGAGTTTCCACTTGCACACCTAATATTTAAGAGGGACCTGAAATATTGGTTAGAGCCTACAGTTTTTAGCTACTGAACAGAGTGCAAAATCTCGTATAGAAAATACATTTTAAAGCTTCTAACATAAATTTCACAGTTCTAGAGTTGAATTATAGAACTTTACTAAGTAATTTAATTTGAACACAACTTGGATACTCTGAGGGCATTCATCGGAGATAACCAATAATACTATAAAATAAAACAGGTTATGCTTTTAAATCATTTATATTAGTTACACTGATAATATTGCACATTTTGTAAATTGGCATGTTTCCTGATTGGCTCTTGTTACAGCTGCCGTCGGCAGTTCAATAAATCATCATCTATTATAACGGTAGTATAAATTTTTATTGTATTTGTTATTCCTCTATTTAGTCTATTGACAAAAAAAATCATGCAAATCAATGAAGCTTATTGTTCCATTTCATTTCTGTGAGTGATTTAGTGATGTTTTGAAAATTTAAAAAGGCGGAAATATTGAATATCGCGATTTTAATTTGAAATATAAACGCAATCTTGCGGTTCAAAATTACTGTAAGGTAGTGCGAGTACGAGTACCATCTGACAATAATCTCTCATTTTCAAAAAACGTGTTCATAAAATTTATTTTTTGTCGATAAACTAAATAGAAGCATAAAAAAACATTTCATATAGATTTACCGAACTTATATAACATCCCAGGAAATATTTAAATACAAAATTTTGTATTACGGAATCTAACGATTTTAAAAACTCCTAAGTCGGTGTCAAGCTTCTTCACACCAAACTTCTTGTCCAGTTTCAAATACGGAGCAAAGAATTATTTCGAAAATAGGTTTTCCTCTTCAGCTTTTCTTCAGTTTTAAAAATGTTATTCATTCGCTTCATTTGGACACTTTATTTGAACTTTGGAAGAAGGTCAAACAGAATATATCGATATTCTGATCTCGTCCCAAAAATAATTCATTCCCATACCTACGGCTTATTGAGTGGGTCAGGAGATAATCTTTGGATTCCGAAGAGATTGTCAGAAATTCGTCAAAATTGTAAATTTCAAAAAATAAGACTAGTATTCTTCTTCTTCAACTTGTATGGATTCCATTTGAAGGAAATTTAAATCCACTACACATTTATATCAAAAATAATTGTTGAGAAGGAGAAATAAACACTGTTACACAAATATTTTAATTCTATACAGATTTCGTGAGGATTAATGTTCTTCTTTTGAAAATCAAAACACTAAATTCTAGGCTAACAGATTTTGGAACACATAATGTAAGGGGATATTATATGATTTTAGTAATATTAAATAGGACAAGTGATTTCGCGATATTGCCAGAGCGAGTCTTCTTCCAATACTAATTGCAAATTGGGTTTTCCAATGCAATCCATGTGAAATGAAATACTATAATAACGAAAGCAATTGTAAACGATGGCCTTAGTCATTAAAGGAATACTGGAATAACCAAAGACGTTATTCATCAAAACAGAGGAATGTCGCTAAAGTTGATGATTTGGAATGTTCACGAATAACTACAAGCAGGTTATTTACATACAAACAGCGACGGATATAAAAAATGTATTCTGGAGCGGTAAAATAGAAGTAAGTACATAGGCGCGAGCAACTTGTAATGCAGACAGATATAGTTTAAAATCAACAGTGTATCAACATATGATTGATGAAGAAAATACAAAATTTTTATTGTGAACTAAACATTTTGTATTTTTAGATAACATAATATAGAAAATATGACAAATAGTTAGCTTTTCTGAAAGCTAAGAGCCTGATCTATATTTCCATCAAAAAATATTTACTGACGTAGACTAATTATTAAAAGTTAGATGGTACAGATTTACAGAAACAAAATTTTTTCTTAAAAAAAAAATAAAATTCTAAAAGTTTTGTTTAAATTTGAAATACTTTTTAACTATACATTCATAATTATTACACCTGATTTAAAAGAATATGTTATCAGCTTCTTAAAGAAATTAGTACTTGAAAATAAAAATGGTTATATCTCAAGATATTGAAATTTCTTTAATACAAGGCGCTGTGTTGGAAGGCTCCTCTTTAGTGGTCTAATAGATGGCTCTAACGTGCGAAGTGATAGAGATAACCTCACATTCGTTTTGATCAAGGAATCCAGCGGTACCATTCGTCAGTTACTTTAGAGACATCCTGTCTATGGTTTCTGATTTGCTGGCAAATTCGTAACAGTATATTATATACTCATAAAATATACAAAATCAGCAGATAGGAAATGAGAATTCGATTCAAGATCGTTAAGCGATCGTTAAGCATGCTAGTGTACTCGAAGTGACATTGTAGAGCAAAACGAACAAAACGAAACGATAAAAAAACAATAATCTCAAACTGGAAACTTACGTTTAAAACACCATCTCATATTTTAGATTCCACATACATATATACGTATTAATTTGGACGAAAAAATTAAAAACATAATATTCAATTAAATAATAAAAACGTCATTTTGGGCTGTATGAATAATTACCCAAAGCAAAATCGCCCAAAAATAAAAATTGGATTTACTTAGCTGAATAGTTTATAATTTCTCATAACATAATCGATGATTATAAATTTTTGGTCAGATTTTTTCTGACCGAACGATTTAAAGATAAACAAACGCCCAATTTGAGTGTTTTCAAATAATTAATTACAAACATGAAGTCGTAAAATTTAGTCCTTTACGTATTACATATTAACTTTTAATGGATAAATTTGTTCGTCAATAGTTTAGCAGATACAACTAGAATGAATCTAAACTAAGTTTACAAATAAGCCAAAACCAGTTAGATGTTAATATCTGAAATGTGAGACTAGTTACAATTACTATTGATAAATAAAAAAATTGTGATAAATATTTATTTTATTTACAAGAAATTTGGAAATATAAAACTATGAATATCCAAACTAGATCCGTAATAATTTGTTTCCTCAAAATAATAAAGCCAAAACAGTCTAAAACAATTTTAATATTGAAAGAAGCGAACATCAAAACAATAAATGTAAATGGATGACAAAAACTATGACAAATCTTTGGGTGATTACTAATATTGAATTTTATTTTTGTTGATGAGGTGTTAAATTTATATTGCAACTGGCCAAAGAAATAATTACTTCAGGTTTTGGACATTGTTCTTATTCGTTTTAGACGATTATTCAGAACGCCACTATTTTGCTAATTATTTTTATTCAAAGTCATTTAATTTTATTTTTTATTTCAGGTTTATAAATGTTTTTAAAACTAAAATAATATTTTTACTATAAAAATTATATTACGGTGTGATAAACACACTATAATAATTTATATACAAGAGCATGTATACGAGTATTTATTTATACAATGCGAGTTATGTACAGAAAAAATTAAAACACAATTAACGATTTCAGCAGTGAAATTCGTAATAAATTCAAAAACCTTGAATTATTTTGACGTTATTTAAATTGCAGCATAAATAATTCCCAGTTACGAAAGGGTTTGGGAATAACGAAAATATGTTCTTGTCGGTTGTTTATAAAGAAGATGAAAAACAAAACAATTAGAAAAAATTACAAATCAATCAAAATCAAATAAATTTAATTCTTTGCAATCAAAAATACTCAAACCAACATAAAACTTTTTAAAATAAAAAATTACACATATGTATTGTATATGGTATTGTGGTCAAATTACATCATCATTTTGGTTATATGCATACCTACATAATAAACAATTGTGTTTTATTAAAACAAAATATTGTAGCAAAATCATCATATGAGTTTTATCTGTAATTTACTTTAAGATAATATAGATTTATATTTATTTGAAGTATTCATACTAACAATATAACAACGTAATCAAAATACTATTGCGTGAAATATAATTAAAAACTTGTTAGTTTACGTCACTTGGTTGGCTGATGATTGATTTCTAGAAACGTGACAATGTTGTTGTTGGTTGTAATTTGAAACATTCTACTTTTTACAATAAACCTCCGTGTATCCATACTAACGGCGTATATATGTACTAGCAGAGTAAAACGTAATACGCCATATAACTTTTAATATAGAGCGAGAAACACTGGTGTAAATGTTTACACTTGAAACAACCACAAAAAAATATTTTGTCAAATACAATTGAGTATTTCCATAGAAAAAATTATTATGTAGATATACATGTTGTAATTAAAACTAAATTCAGAAAATATAATTAAATTAAAAATACTAAAAATAATAACTTGTTGCACAAAAAAGTATTACAAACAATATTAAAATTTAAACACATTACATTCACTTAATACATTCTGTTTTCATCATAATTTGAGACACTTTGGAGACGAAAATAAAACAACAAAATACAAAATATATAATAAATATTTTAAAAATCTTATTGAAATATTGTATAAAATGTATCTTCACGATGCTTGGTATAGAAAAATGAGTGTGAGCGAACAAACCATAAGAAGAATTTTTAGCACGATATCAGTCTAATCTATTTTACTACCATTATTAATTTTATATATAAAGCCACAATTAAAAACCTTGGTATTACCAAAATATCTAGCACTAAATAATGAGTTTCATTAATAATAAATAGTCTAATTACAATGCAAACTAAAGTAATGACTTTCGCAATTCATATTTGAGGTTGTGCGGCCTTGCTCGAAAGTTCATAATATACGTATATGCAGTCATTTAGTATTTTATAAGCGATTTGTATTGCTAGGCCACTCCAAGTTGTTTAGTTTATATTAAACTGATGAAACCCGATCTAAACCCGACACGGTGCCCGATTTAAAGAAAGACTGACTGAATAAAAGATACATGTAATTAACGTTGTGCAATATCACCATGAAACAAATTATAATTTAAAATATTATTTCTACGATGAGTGTACAAGTATTGGATATTTAAATTAAATAAGTGAACTAATGAATAATAATAACAAACAATTCAGGACCGGATTAACACATTTATTTGAACGTGAGGGAAGCCAGAACGCAGTTTATAAAATTACTTGGCTATTTATTACCGTAGGTTAAAGCTATTCGCGATTTGTATGTTACGTAATACAGTTTTTCAAAATATATATTTAAGAGGGCTTCATTTTTAGAATATGGGCAATAGGCTCTAGGAATGTGTCCGGTTGTATATATATATATATATGTGTGTGTGTGTGTGTGTGTGTGTGTGTTTTTGCAATATTTCCACAATAACGTACAAATATTTAAGGTAAAGGGTTATCCAATTCAAGCTTGATAAAGTAAACTTAAAAAAAAACACACAAAACATTCGGAATGTATTGTAATTTTTATTTCATTTTACAGATTGATCCTTGCCATTTTTAGTTAAACAAGATATCATTCAAATGTCCTCCACGGGACTTCTTACAGGCCTTGATTCTTTTGCGGTAATTTTCAATGACTTTTCGGCACATTTCGGGCGGTATCTCGGCCATTACCTTACGAATATTAGTTTTCAATTCGTCAAGAGTTTGAGGATTGTTTGCGTAAACACGATCTTTCGCGTAGCCCCACAAAAAGAAATCCAAAGGCGTTAAATCACAGGATCTTGGAGGCCAATTGACATCAGCCAATCGCGAAATCAAACGTCCAGGAAATTTCTCTTGCAAAAGATCTCGATTTGCTCGTGTTACGTGACTGGTTGCTCCATCCTGCTGGAACCACATATCGTCAAGATCATAATCTTCGATTTTCGTAAAAAAATAATCGGTTAACATGCGGCCATAGCGCTCAGAATTGACGGTAACGGTTCGTCCATGGTTGTTCTCAAAAAAATACGGCCCAATCACACCACCAGACCACAATGCGCACCAAACAGTGACTTTTTCCGGGTGTAATGGCTTCTCTACAATCAATTGTGGATTTTCTGAGCCCCAAATTCTACAGTTTTGCTTATTAACGTATCCACCAAGCGAAAAATGAGCTTCATCACTGAAGAAAATTTTGTTCGAAAAATCAGCATCGACGGCCTGTTTTTCCAACACCCAATTTGCGTATGTTAAATGCTCCATATTCTTAAATGGCAGAATGTCAACTAAATAAATGACAGCGTACTTGACGTTTATCTTTGACAGATGTCGGTATACAGATTTCTACTTTATCAACCTCGAATTGGATAACCCTTATTTTAGAGTTAATTATTTTTAACATTTAAAATTTGAATACTGAATGAGTATTACATGAAAGAATTGCATGCATTTGTCTTGACGATGTTCTAAAAGAATTCCGAGAGATTAAATATTTTACAAAAATTTAAAAACACTTATTAATTATAAATATATATAAAGATTCTACAACAAAACGAATATCGGATCTTGACGAACGTTGACGACCATACGACTCATATATGCGTCCTGCGGTTTATGCAACGAAATTTTGTTCCGTAAACTGGCGACTCACATGCGTCATGCTATTAATAATGTCACAAACCCCACAAAACACATAAATAAAACATTTATTCTAAATTTATCATCTGGTTAAAGGCCAACCCTATAGTCTGAGCGCCTCGATCGTGAACGTGACGTGTTAATCATTTCGTTCGTAAATGTAGGCATATAATTGTACGCTTACTTTAACTATAACATTACACTTGTTAAAACCAGCCGAGAACATATATAAACATTAATTATAATTAGTATAAACAAAACAGATACTATCGTAATGTATATTTTTTACTTATAAAACATGCGAATGACATATGATAAAATTATATGAAATTAAAACAAAAAAATAATAATAATCTTGGATATATGAACATTTTAGCCCCAAATGAATGTTTTACATAAAAAATTGGCATTGGATATACAAGCGAATAACACAATAAATACAAAATATTAACACCAGAATAAATTTGTGACTTAAAAATCACCAAATTTATAGGTCATTTTATTGGAATAGTTATTGAAAGTTCGGTTACAAAATAAAACATTGATGTCTACTCGTATTATGCGATTTTTAAATAAAATGATGTGCGCTACCAATATAGCCGATTGATACTGCTTTGAAGTTGAAACTCTTTGAGATGGTTATAATGATACAAAACCGCAGAAGGAAACTGCCTTTTGTTTTTTAATTCAACCCTTGACTGTGCTTTAAAACTTTTGTTTATTTTTAACTAAATATTCTGATTTCTTCGTGATTGGTTAGCTTTGAACATATGACTACAATAAGTACTTACTATACATTGTTGGAAAACAAATTTTGATAAATTGCAATTTTTGATAAATAAATACACTGCGCTAAAAAAATCGAAACAGAAGTTTTTTTCGAAAAAAATACTCAAATTTGAACGCTTGTACTCGTATCTTGGTGAAATAACACTTTTCAAAAAACTAATTTTGCTTCTAATTGAAGGGAATTTTGTTTTCTTTTCGATACTGAAATCCGTCTTATTTTATTTGGTTTTTTATGACTTTTTTGAGTAAAATAAATCGTTAAGTCGTTGTAAAGCTCTCGGAGTTCCTACAAATTTGTGAGAGAGATTAGACTGCTTAGTTTGCAAGATAAAAAAACGTACTTGTTAACGTTTATACGCTTTTGGATACTTTTCTCGCTAAAACTTCAAGAAATCGACAAGGAGTCGTCGTATCGAAATTTCCACAGCTTCGTTTTCAAGGTTTCTAAATTCACTATAAAATGGCTAATTTGGATTTGGGAATGAAATATCGAAACCGTTCGTTTACAGTCTCAAACAACAGCATATTTTTTTCCTGTTAGACAATTTTTATTTTACGCAAAAAAGTCATAAAAAAACATAATAAAATAAACCGGATTCCATTATCGAAAAGAAGACAAAATTTCCTTCAATTAGAAGCAAAGGTGTTACTTCACCAAGATACAAGCGTTGAAATTTGGATATTTTTTCGAAAAAAAAAATTCTGCTCCGATTTTTTGTTGGCGCAGTCAGTGTATTTGTTTTTTTCTCTAATCCTGAAATATAAAAAGTAACCCTCGTACCTTACTCATTACAAATTTTTAAAAACACTCGGATAAAAATACAACATTCATGTTAGCTAAATAACAGAACACTTGAATCCTTATTAGAAATAACATCGAATTCAACATTATTTTGCAAAATGCTTTTAGTAGTTTATTTAATTGAACAAATTGCGAATTAAAGAGACAATTTGATCAAAATGTGACTAAAAGCTTTTCTTGAAATTTCGTGTGTTGATATAATAATAAAAATGTGATAAAGTATTAAAAATAACAAAATTATAAATAAATATAAAGTGAATAACATTAATAAACGCATTCTATTATTTAAATTAAAGCATTGCGCAGTTTACGACTTTAAATAAATTAAGCTACGCGGCTCATGTCGTTGAAAAGTTCGCCTGCCCTGTTTTATACGTTATTTACTATCTTGTTCATTATACCTTATGAAGTAAATACAAAAAATTACAAGAAATCCCTAGAAAAAACATAAGAATGTACAACAAGAAAAACGTTGCAACTTTTATAGACACAAAACCGCGTTATAAAATAAATGAAATAGGCTTATTTACTACAGCTGTCCTTCCTTGCAGAGAAAACAAAACAATACCAAATTGCGTGAAAGAGAAAATTATAAAATTTAACATAGTTGTACATATACGAGTATAAGCAATTTATAAAGGGTGGACCGTTTAAAAGTTTGTTTTTAAAAAGGCGACCAATTTCGACTAAAATCGACATCACTATGAAGCTGGTCTATGGCCTACGCAGAGAACTGATATCGAAGCGAAAGGTCATTGGTTTTCAACTGCTGAGTCATCTGGACCTTGTAGGGGAATAATCCGACGTCTTTGTGCAGTATTATCCTCAAGCTGGTGCGACTAATGGCCAGTTGCTTCGATCGGCATGGATTTGAGCTCGGGGACCACTTCTGTCATCCAATCGCAAGCCTTTCTCACGAACTTTCTTCACCAATTTGACTACAGCGATTCCGCTTTGCCCTCTTTCACGACCCATATTTCTTTTCAAAATTCGCACGGGTTCGGCTACACAATACGCCTTTGAAAATAAGTTTTCAATATTTCGAAACGCTACTCAGAATACCAGACTGACGAGCTGTTAAAATTTCATATTTTAAATATGTTTGTCTTATAGCCAACGGAGTTATTCAGCATACTTCTCCGATGATCTTTACAATTTCGCGCTTGTGTTCCTCAGGATGCCGTTGGGCAGCCTCAGACCAGCATGTTGCGCTGTGGGGTAATGTAAATATCCAGTGGACTATTCTCCTCCTGCAGCTATTCATCATATGTACATCAGTAAAATATTCAGTTCTGTAACGTCTCGATGATGTCTAAGGCTTTGGACTGTCTTAGGACCATCCTCTTCAGACTAGACAGCGATTCTCTATAATCACATCACATCGAATTCTCAGGCTCATTAATCAAATTAAGTGTTTAAGTTCTTAGAAAGGAGAACATCCAAGTAGTAAGTAAATATTTTAAACAATGGATAGGACACCTCATAAAAAGAAACTTATGAATTACAAATTTTATTTACCTAATCACTCTTACCAATATTTGCTTGATCTGAACTTGCAAACATCTTATCAAAATAATGAATTTTTTTTTTTTTTTATGATCTTTGCAATCTGTTCTGGGGCCGGAACACTCCCAACTCTTTCGCGGTTCGCTTTTCACGTCCTACCTTACGCATTGCCTGCCAAATCGAGGACGTGTGGCTATAGGTCCGTAGAACCATCTGCACATTGCATAGCTTCATCCTATAATACTGGCATAGAAGATGGGCGGCCCCCGTAGTGTTCATTTTCATCGCCGATCATAATCAGTTGATAAAAATCCCTTTTACATCGGGTTTCTATCGGGATTGGAATCCGGTACCTCCCGATTAAAACGCCAAAGCTTTAACCACTGTGCCGTTTGGTACCAAATTAAATTAATTTTTCTGAAACTTTCAAAAAATTACCAATTTTGGTAAGTTAAAATGGAGTTCAACTAGGCACGGATTTCCAGCCAGAAGCAAATATGGTTCAATAAATTAAAACTCCTATATTGATTGGGCAAAAGTATTAAGAGATTTTCCTACAAATTACAAAAAACTCAGTTTAATATCTGAGAAAGAAAAATATTTCAATAACGAAATATTTTATTTGAAACTCTGCTGTTACTTTTTATACATATCATCCACCGTCGGTTGTTTCTTGGCCATTTATTTATTTAATGGTTTTAATATTATAATCGGCTAATAAAAGTTTCAAGTAAATTTTTTTTTATTTTATATCGTGAAAAATATTATTAATCACTTAATATAGAGCGGCGCGACGCCATCCGAGCAATACGTATATGTATTTTAAATATATTATTTAATATGAGAAACAACTAAGTTTGTCATATTGCTAATCAAATATAATATTATAAATCGTATAATGTTAATTTTGATTAAAAACGACAGAAGTATAAAAATGACATAAAAAATTAATGATTTCTAGTCAAAATCATCACACAATGACACAACAAGTAATAAAAATAGCTTCAACAGTTGTTACGCAATAGCAAATTGAAGTTAGTTGTAGAAGAATTAGTGTGGAGTACGCAGAATACATACATTTATATCGGCAAAAAGATCTATTGGCATGGTGCCGAAGAATTTTTTTTCATATTTTATTGTTTTAACTTTAAATTTAGTTTTGCAAGAAAATAAGACAAGAAAATCAAATGTTCGCTCTAAAGTAAAAATTCAAGTCAATTAAAAATTTGCAGTCACTTTAGTTAATAGATTTAAGATAGATAATAGATTATAATTTTCTTGCAATAATATGACAATTTACTTATTGTATTCTTATCACTTGTATTTAAAATGTAAAAATATGAGAAAAATTTTAAGTTCTTATTAGAAATTATATTTTAACCGCTTGTGTACGCGGTATTTCGCTGTTTTATTTTTAATCAACCGTGAGAAAATTACATATCATTTGAATTTTTTTCTATTAGCTTAGTGAATCAAATGTTAACTTTCGGGATACATTAACTTAATTTTATAATTTTGCTCAAATTTTAATTTAGATGGTTAACGTTAAGAAAATGAAACGTGAGTTACAACAATTGTCTTAGTTTTAACCTGGAGTGGCAAATGGAAAAACACTTGGTCTGAACTCGTAGCTAGAATAGAATAACCAATTTGTTTTTTTTACACTTACGTACATTTATTTTATAATAGATAAACTTATACTAAAACGATGTCTGATAAAAACTAAAGAAATAAAATGTTATACTGGTGAAGCTTCACAAAAATTTTTAATTTAATTTTGCATTTTTTTAAATTTGCAAAAGTCAATTTCTATTAATAAAAATAATTTTTTCGTCTGAAATATGGTGTTTCGGTGTATATGTTAATTTTATATTTACTAACTAAAAATAACCCAATACTTCGAAAATGTACATGCACATTTTGTTTCTACCAAAGTTTCTACCAGGTATGTCAGAATTATAATAGGAGAAAGTATAATATATTTAGGATGGAAATTTGTATGAAAATGTGTTATAAAACCAGAACGGATACAGGAAAGAATTGCTAAATTTAGTTAGCTTTTTATCAATTTTGTAGATGAAGCGCCGATTACCAAAAACCATAAATCAAACCGTTCATTTCTATCCATTCAAAACAAATCTATGCAATTGTTTTTACAGTAATGAAATGCTACTAATAACACAATCTGAAAGCGGGAGCAAAATATTTAAATAGAAACAGCGAATTGATACACTCAGAGTATCCGTTTTTCGGATCTAGTAAGGGCTGTTTTCGTACTTTCAAAAATTACAACAAAACTATATAAATAAATTCTTAATTTTTGAATTCACATTTTTAGTTCCGGATAGTTGCAAAAAGTAAGTAAGAGTTACAAGTAACAGTTGCCTTGAAAATGGTGTTTCCTTTTTACGAAACATAAATTTCCAACGATGCTTAAAATCAACCACAAACGTAAATATAACAAACGAACTCATTCTCAAGATCAAACAGAAACATAACGGTCTAAAAGAGTGTTGCGGCTTGCAGCGCTAGTACACTTGGAGTAAAACAAGGAATGTTGTGGTTGTAAACAATGAATGACAGCAAAGTTTAACGCTGAGCTATTTATTTAGTATATTAAAACAAACACAATTTGCAATATCACATATGTATTATGACGTAGACAACAAATTTTTCAATAATATCTTATCTCAAAAAATACAAATAGTAAAACCGTGTAACTTACCCTGTGTAATCTAAAATGAAACATGAAGAAATCAATAATAATATCACTACAAAAATTAAATAATAGAGATATATGAAGGGCGTTTTTTAGAGCTTCTCATCTTTAAGTTGGCAACACTGTTTGACAACCGATTTGACAGCCGACATTTGCTTTGTCATTAGTTATTTGTCAATGATTTGCCATTTCATCATAAACAGACTCATGCCGGAGCAACGGTTGTAAATTGTTGAAATTTTTTATAAAAATAATGGTTCTGTTCACCAAACTCATCGTGCATTCTGTCCATTTTACGATCGTCATAATCGTCCATCAGAGCGGATAATTCGGTTAACTATCGATCGTTTTTGCACCACGTTATACTTTAAATGATAATACGCATCCAGTATGCGGTCAAACAGTGCGTACCGAACAAGCGATAGACGCTGTACAGCGTAGCATAGAGGAAACCCCAAATCAATCAATTCGACGTCGTTCTCAGTAACTGGAGATGTGTCCATCCACTTTATGGAAGATTTTATCTAAGGATCTTGGTTTACGTGCTTACAAAATTCAAGTTGTGGTGGAATTAAAGCTATCCGACCATCACACACGCCGCCAATTCGGCTAATGGCCTAAAGCACAAATTGATATTGATGTTGATTTTCTAAACAAAATTTTGTTCAGCGATGAAGCTCACTTTTGGTTGAATGGGTACGTTAATAAACAGAATTGTCGGATTTAGGCGAGTGAAGATCCACAAGCCTTTGCCGAAACACCATTACATCTAGAGAAAATCATTGTTTGTTGCGCTGTATGAGCCGGCGGAATCATTGGTCCATATGTCTTCAAAAACCATGATGGGCGGAATGTTACAGGCAAAGGTGAACGGTATAGAGACATGATTTCTAACTTTTTTGTACCCCAATTGGCTGGCATAAATCTTGCTGACATGTGGTTCTAACAGGACGGTGCCACATGCCACACAGCGCGCGGGATACAATTAATTTACTCAAAGAAACATTTGATGAAAGACTAATTTCACGTAATGTTCCTGTTAATTGACCACCGAGATCGTGAGATCTAACTCTTTTAGTTTATTTTCTTTGGGGATATGATACGTCATTTGTTTACGCCGATAAACCAGAGTCGACTGAACACATGAAACACAACATTCGGCGAGTTATTAGCGAGATACGGCCGCAAAAGCTGCGAAGTGATCGAAAATTCAGATTACGCCATGCACGCGTCCGCCGCGGCAGCCACATGGTTGAAATCATATTCAAGCATTAATGGCATACAATTATCTATTTAATAAAGCTAGTTTCACTGATATTCAAAATGGTTTTCTTCTCTTCTAATTTTTGGGAGAGCCAGCTGGGTAATGGTGTTAATTATATTTTATAATGAAATTTACCCAGAAGAATATAATGATTACTGAGACGAACGACGACTTTCATTTGAACTTAAGTTATGGATTTTCTAAGTGTCTAATATTTGGTATTAAAGAAACTTATAGAGGTAAGTAAGTATTCTAATACGATTCATAACTGTATAATCACTAGGTATGTATGTTAATATATTATTTATACTTTGTTAAATAAAATAATTACAAAATTTTTACTAAGTCATTTACTATTTTTCCTCCATTAAATACAAATAAATATACAAATTTTAAGTTTAAAAATAAACCTCATTCTCAATTCTACCATTACTATAAGGTTATGACGAAATGTCTAACACTAAACTAACATTTTTATGTACAGAAAAATTAAACTGTACCTTAGACATTAAAAATAAGAATAGCAGAAACGAGAAATGGTGAAATTAAAATTATATTAACAGAAAATCTATTTTTCCTCAGCAGATCAATATTAGCGAAATAAATATACAGAAATCGTTTAAGATAAATAGTTGAATAACTGGAAACTCGAAATGGAACAGGAAAAATTGTATCCAATAAAATACATATCGAGTATTTTTAGTTTAAGTAGTTTACTATTTATGATTAATAAAAAGTAAGTAGTTTAAAGAAAATATATACATAAATAAATTCATACATACTCGTAACAAATAAATGTATGTATCTGATGTGAACTTACGACCAGTTTTAAAATATCATCAAACACGACGGATGTATAACATTAGAAGTTGTTAGATAAATGAACAATTGTAGACAAACTGTAGTTTGGCTTAAAATAGTATTAGTCGGTCAATTTACAAATGGGGATAATTAGAAATTAGGATGACATTAATATACTGGAAATAAATAATAAAATGGCAAAGTAACTAAATTTTAACTGTTGTAACCTTTATAATTTTAATATTATTTGTCTATTGGTATTATTGTAAAGATACCAAAAACGTATGTGGCAATTCTGATCGATGATAATGATAATAAAATTTGACGATGTATGTTAAGAATCGAGAATATTTAACATTTCAATTTTGTCATTGGAAAGTGTTTATCATTCAATAATAAGAACGTACGTTAGTTGTCGAATCGTGTTAGCTTCAACTTGCATTTCGATTGTTTATGCTACTAACATTTAAACTAGATGAATTTCGATTTATTTTGAATTAAACTACCTACTTAAATAAACCTAAATTAAATTATTTAGCGGCAAACGAAATATCAGTTTTGATTGTTTTGCTGTGACTGAGATTATATCGTTCTGAATAGCCGACTGCTATAATAGAGCAAAACTCTCATCATGTAAAATTAGGACAAAGATTTTAATATAAGCTAAGGTTTGTCGGTTTCCAAAATCCAGATGTTCTGTTCATTCCTAAAACTCGATAACCAATCTTAAACCTGTTGAAGTTGACTTTAAAAATATTGAACTTAAACGCACAAACTCAAGCTATTATAGTTAAATTGTATGGGTTTCTTTTATTTAAATTTTTTTAATAAGAATATCAAGATCAAATCTAAATGAAATTCAAAGATCTTTGTAGTCTTGCATTAATCCTAAGGATGTGAGGAATTATTTTTTTCATGTTTATAATTAATATATTTATTGAAAAAATTATGCAAAAAAACGAAAACCGGTTTTAGCTCCAGCATTAATTTTGGAAAACAGTTTCCTCAAAACTTGGGGTTAACATCTTACACAAAACAAGTAACCACGTATTGGTTATAGTTTCTCAGTAAACTTAGTAATATTTAAACAATATAATTAAGAGATAGGTCTGGACTCATATATACGTATTTAAATTTATTGGAACTGTTGTACATACTTTGACACCTATTTCATATTTATACAGCCTCTCAAATATGAATTATTTACCTTGTATCTACATTGAACAAGAAATGCAATAAATCTTTCAATATATATATAAAATAAATAATATATATATATATATATATATATATATATATATATATATATATATATATATATATATATATACATATATATATATATATATATATATATATTGGATTATGGAAAAGTTCGTGGCTTTTTTTGGGTGACATTGCAACAAAGAATTTTCTTATTATATATATATATATACTCGTATATATATTGTTTTACATCAGAATGTAACTTATGCCAAAAATTAATTTGTGTCATTTTATGATTAATACATGCAAAGCAATTTTTACTTAAAGTATTTTTTCCAAGTGTAGGTTTAAGTTTAATGATATTAACCAAATATTACATTCACGTCATACTTAGTTTGCCTAAAGACCGGAAACTCTGGATTAACAAGGTCAATAATATGCATGCGTATATTAATAATAATTCAAATTCAATAAACAGAGTACTCCCTTTTAGGATGCTAATTCGTTGATTAGTTGGTTTATTTTAAAAAAACAAATTATAGAAAGGGAAAGGCAATCAATATTTGATACTCCTTAAAATATAGGACAGCAGCAAAAACTCGGTTGCATATAATTTCGAACACAACATTATAACTATTCAAATATTTAATGAAGATCAACCAATTCTAACTTATTTGATTGGCAATTGAGTAAGCTTTATCTAGGTGATTGTCTCGTATCTACAACCGTTTGAAAGGAATTATGCTCTATGTGTTTTATGTTTTTGGAAAGAACAGATTTTCTCAAAAAACATAATTAAAATTGATGTTTAATTCCATTTTTAAAGGGTGTTTTTTAAGCCCGATAGAACTTGAAATTGTAAAAAATAACACAAAAACATAAATTGTAATCAAAAATTTGTTTTTGTTCGAAAGATCAATACATGGCATAAATATTTGAAAATGATTTCGGACATATGGGCACCGCGGCTGTTTTTGACGAAACGCATTCTGGACGTCTAATTTTGGGCAACTTTTTCGAGCACAGCTGGCCGTATATCACGAATAGCACGAACAATGCTGGCCTCCAAGGCATCAATTGTTGCTGGTTTATCAGCATAAACCAGTGACTTCACGTAGCCCCACAGGAAATAATCGAGAGGTGTCAAATCGCACGGCCTTGGCTAGGCCAATTGACAGGTCCATTCCTCGAAATCAACTTATCGTCAAATTGTGATTTTAATAAGTCGATGGTTGAGGTCGCCGTATGACACGTATCGTCCGGATCAATGTCATCCAAATTTTCAAACAAAACGTCATTGATCATGGTGCGGTAACGATCTCCATTGACCGTAACGCGACCCACGGATTTTCAAAGTAAATTTTAATAATTTCGTAGCGTTGCTCAAGCGTGAGTCTATTCATTATGATTTGCCAGAGTATACTGAGATCTGCCAGAGTATATTTTACATAAAAATTTAATTTTTTGTTTTTTACAATTTCAAGTTCTATCAGGCTTAAAAAAACCCCGTTATTTGTCATGTATCGTCTATAAATATGCAATACATTATAACTTTTTTAAAGCTAGTTCAAGTACCAGTCAAATTTATCTGAGTTGGTTGATCTATATATTATTTAACATATAGATATTATTTAACATTTGTGACCATTCTTATTTTAATGTAATTCTTTCATCAACATATTAGTAACATATTTTAGAATTTTGATTAATTACTTCTTAATTATAAGAATCGGTCAAAACTTAGTTCATATTTTTATCTTTTAATTTTCAGTTATTAATAATATTGTAAGTTGATTAAGTTAAGTATTTACTTAAGTAAAGGGTGATTTTTTTGTGGTTAGGATTTTCATGCATTAGTATTTGACAGATCACGCGGGATTTCAGACAAGGTGTCAAAGAGAAAGATGCTCAGTATGCTTTGACATTTCATAATGAATAGACTTACTAACGAGCAACGCTTGCAAATAATTGAATTATATTACAAAGTGTTCGGTTCGAAAAGTGTTTCGCGATTTACGTCCGATTTATGGTCCACATAATCGACCAAGTGAGCAAACAATTAATGCGATTGTGACCAAGTTTCGCACTCAGTTTACTTTATTGGACATTAAACCAACCACACGAATGCGTACAGTGCGTACAGAAGAGAATATTGCGTCTGTTTCTGAGAGTGTTGCTGAAGACCGTGAAATGTCGATTCGTCGCCGTTCGCAGCAATTGGGTTTGTGTTATTCGACGACATGGAAGATTTTACGCAAAGATCTTGGTGTAAAACCGTATAAAATACAGCTCCTGCAAGAACTGAAGCCGAACGATCTGCCACAACGTCGAATTTTCAGTGAATGGGCCCTAGAAAAGTTGGCAGAAAATCCGCTTTTTTATCGACAAATTTTGTTCAGCGATGAGGCTCATTTCTGGTTGAATGGCTACGTAAATAAGCAAAATTGCCGCATTTGGAGTGAAGAGCAACCAGAAGCCGTTCAAGAACTGCCCATGCATCCCGAAAAATGCACTGTTTGGTGTGGTTTGTACGCTGGTGGAATCATTGGACCGTATTTTTTCAAAGATGCTGTTGGACGCAACGTTACGGTGAATGGCGATCGCTATCGTTCGATGCTAACAAACTTTTTGTTGCCAAAAATGGAAGAACTGAACTTAGTTGACATGTGGTTTCAACAAGATGGCGCTACATGCCACACAGCTCGCGATTCTATGGCCATTTTGAGGGAAAACTTCGGAGAACAATTCATCTCAAGAAATGGCCCGGTAAGTTGGGCACCAAGATCATGCGATTTGACGCCTTTAGACTATTTTTTGTGGGGCTACGTCAAGTCTAAAGTCTACAGAAATAAGCCAGCAACTATTCCAGTTTTGGAAGACAACATTTCCGAAGAAATTCGGGCTATTCCGGCCGAAATGCTCGAAAAAGTTGCCCAAAATTGGACTTTCCGAATGGACCACCTAAGACGCAGCCGCGGTCAACATTTAAATGAAATTATCTTCAAAAAGTAAATGTCATGGACCAATCTAACGTTTCAAATAAAGAACCGATGAGATTTTGCAAATTTTATGCGTTTTTTTTTAAAAAAAAGTTCTCAAGCTCTTAAAAAATCACCCGTTATTTAGTACGTGTTTCTTGAAATAATGATACATAGAACAAAATTTGGCAATACATACTTAACAAACACTTTTATTTACCTGGAAAGTACATCTTTCTGATACAACTGATGTTCTCACGATCACAAAAATATAACATACATCAGTGTCTGGCTTTTGAACCCAGAATAAAATTTATATTTATTTTAAAATATGCATTCACTATGAAAGGGGGAACTGCTTATTTAACACCTTTTTTTAAATAAAAAGCACCCTTAAAATTAGAAACCTTCGAATTCAAACTATTACTTATACAAAGATTTAAATAATATTGCGTTTTAAAAGACTTCATGCAGTGCATTTTAAAGATTATAATAATGGATAAAGAAAGTCAATAGCTATTATATTGCCATTAAAAGCAATAATGAATTTGAGAAGTAAATTATATTTCAAGGTTTAGAAAAAATCTCATCAATATAATTTGGTGATTGAAATGCAAGCCCCGTTCAATTTTGACATCTTGTTAAGCAAGCATAACACGTTATTAATTTCCGACCTAATAGTAAACCATAATAAATCCTTCCTTATTAAGTATGTATATTAACCCAAACCACACAGCGCCTAATAACGGATAATCAAATTAATATTACACTTTTTATAAACATTATAACGGCCAGTTTTTCAGATTCCCCTTAAAATTCACATTTGTGTTCAGTATTGGTTGGCAATCACCATTTATTGCGTAGGAATTTTACAGATTGGGGTTTAGAGCAACTTTAAACAGAAGCTCATTTCTGTTTAAATGGCTTCGTAAATTAACACATTGTCGCATTTGGGTTGCCAAAACCCACATGCTTATCATGAAACACGGTACAAAAATTAACAGTTTGGTCTGGATTATAGTCTGGAGGTGTGATTTGACCATATTTTTTGAAAGTGTAAATGTCATTGCAGTTAGCGTCAATGGAAAACGCTACAAACACGTGATTACTGATCTTTGTGGCATGAATTAGATGATTTCGATTTGAACGATATGTGGTTTCAACAAGATGGTGCAACATGCCGTAAGTACATCTCATGACACAATCAATTTATTGATTGATCGATTGATTGAATGATTCTGAATGCACGACCAAGTTCTTACACAGGATGTCCCGGGTGACGCCGGACCCACTGTACACTCTTTTTACACATAACAAACCCGTAGGATTGGATAGCTTAATTAGGTGGGACAGAATCGGCCCGATTACAGATACCTAGATATAGCCTACAATGACAACACAACTCTAATATACTAGAAGAAGGGTAACGGTTTAAAAGGTTTAATGGTTAAAGATGTTATTGGTCTTCAACAATTGCTTCTTTAAATCAGCAACTTAAGAAAAAAAATATTATTATTTCACATCCATCTGAAAATTCCCTGAAATTTAATTCTAAATTAATAACGGGTGATTTTTTAAGAGCTTGAGAACTTTTTTTTAAAAAAAAACGCATAAAATTTGCAAAATCTCATCGGTTCTTTATTTGAAACGTTAGATTGGTCCATGACATTTACTTTTTGAAGATAATTTCATTTAAATGTTGACCGCGGCTGCGTCTTAGGTGGTCCATTCGGAAAGTCCAATTTTGGGCAACTTTTTCGAGCATTTCGGCCGGAATAGCCCGAATTTCTTCGGAAATGTTGTCTTCCAAAACTGGAATAGTTGCTGGCTTATTTCTGTAGACTTTAGACTTGACGTAGCCCCACAAAAAATAGTCTAAAGGCGTCAAATCGCATGATCTTGGTGCCCAACTTACCGGGCCATTTCTTGAGATGAATTGTTCTCCGAAGTTTTCCCTCAAAATGGCCATAGAATCGCGAGCTGTGTGGCATGTAGCGCCATCTTGTTGAAACCACATGTCAACTAAGTTCAGTTCTTCCATTTTTGGCAACAAAAAGTTTGTTAGCATCGAACGATAGCGATCGCCATTCACCGTAACGTTGCGTCCAACAGCATCTTTGAAAAAATACGGTCCAATGATTCCACCAGCGTACAAACCACACCAAACAGTGCATTTTTCGGGATGCATGGGCAGTTCTTGAACGGCTTCTGGTTGCTCTTCACTCCAAATGCGGCAATTTTGCTTATTTACGTAGCCATTCAACCAGAAATGAGCCTCATCGCTGAACAAAATTTGTCGATAAAAAAGCGGATTTTCTGCCAACTTTTCTAGGGCCCATTCACTGAAAATTCGACGTTGTGGCAGATCGTTCGGCTTCAGTTCTTGCAGGAGCTGTATTTTATACGGTTTTACACCAAGATCTTTGCGTAAAATCTTCCATGTCGTCGAATAACACAAACCCAATTGCTGCGAACGGCGACGAATCGACATTTCACGGTCTTCAGCAACACTCTCAGAAACAGACGCAATATTCTCTTCTGTACGCACTGTACGCATTCGTGTGGTTGGTTTAATGTCCAATAAAGTAAACTGAGTGCGAAACTTGGTCACAATCGCATTAATTGTTTGCTCACTTGGTCGATTATGTAGACCATAAATCGGACGTAAATCGCGAAACACTTTTCGAACCGAACACTGATTTTTGTAATATAATTCAATTATTTGCAAGCGTTGCTCGTTAGTAAGTCTATTCATTATGAAATGTCAAAGCATACTGAGCATCTTTCTCTTTGACACCTTGTCTGAAATCCCGCGTGATCTGTCAAATACTAATGCATGAAAATCCTAACCACAAAAAAATCACCCTTTACTTCTTAGCTTCCTAAACAAAACTGACTGATTGAATCGGCCCGATTATAGAAACCTAGGTAATGCCGATAGTAAGTAATACAATGACAATACAATTCTAATCTAATCTCATGACACAATCAATTTATTGAGAGAAAAGTTTAATCTCAAAAAATTCCGGTGTGAACTGGCTGCCAAAAGCATGCGATATAACTCCATTAAATTTTTTTATTTGAGGTTATGTTAAATCATTGGTTTACTCCAATGAACCACAAACACTCAATGGTCTTAACACCAACATTATTTGTGTTATTGGTGAAATAAGTATAGATTTATGTGAAAAAGTGACCAAAAATTGGTGATACAGAATCGATATTTTAAAAGAATCCAGAAGCGGTCATGTAGATGAAATCATTTTTAAATATAAATTTCATGAACTAATGTCTAAAATAAATAAAAAATTATACTGATATCTTATATCGTTTATCTTTATTTCAAATTAAAACTATATAGCTTTTATTTGATTACTCTTTATAAATGTCTCGTTATTGTTTATTTCGTAACGAAATATACCTCTCTAAAGTACATACCTGCTGTCGATTCAATTCATCGATGAAAATCACAAACATGTAACTATAAGTAATACCTATAGAATTAAATAAAGAAAAAATCGGTGAGGTCAAAAACCGATAATAAATAAAAGCAATATTTATCATTTTATGTACTCTATATAAATAATAATACTTACTTATGTATAAAGTAAGAATTAGAACTTGCTCTATAATATAAACAAACAAAATAAACTACATATATACATTTTTAGTAAAAGACCATAAATTGTAATGTAAACAGCAGTAAAGATAGTTAATATAAAAGTATATAATTTCTTGTCTAATAATAGTAATCAGTGTCCCTTACAGGGTTCAATATTATAATATTTATATGACAGTGTAAAGCTTCATACATTTAACCCTAAATATAAAATAATTCAAGAATATGAAACTTTTTATCATTTTCACTTTCCACGAGAAATAAAATTGTTTGGCGTGTTTAAACACAAACATTAAAATGGAGAATGAATATAACTCCCTCATGTTTGGTTATGCGCTTATTATGAATACTTAATGTAAAAGTATGTATATAAATTTCATTTTTCATTTTACGTCGGATCTGAATATGGAGGAAACTACATACACAGAAATTCACATAATAGCTGTTCAAACTTAAAGAATCACAATAATTGCGCCAAAAATAAAATATAACTGA
The DNA here is from genome assembly GCA_963691935.1 of Nephrotoma guestfalica. Classification (NCBI taxonomy): domain Eukaryota; kingdom Metazoa; phylum Arthropoda; class Insecta; order Diptera; family Tipulidae; genus Nephrotoma; species Nephrotoma guestfalica. The sequence continues at coordinate 232,574,387 of OY829913.1, read as the reverse complement.
ATGCTCTATATGTTCACAATGTATGTAAGTATAAACATATTATATTCATTGTTAGTTCTAAGCAATCAATAATACTTTATAACTCTATGTTCAGTATTTGTTTCATATATCATTGAGGGTACGTTACAAAAAATAATGAAGGAAACCTTATAAATATCCAACATATATACCTATATATATATATATATATATATATATATATATATATATATATATATATATATATATATATATATATATACACACATATATATATATATATATATATATATAAAGAATCGATATATTTACATTTATATACAACACGAATACACACATGCATATGTGAATTTATGTTACAGCTATAAGATACAAATTTTGTTTATGTTCTAATTTATTTCGAAAAAAGGAAGGTTTCGAAACGGTATAGTATCCAAATTGATTTAAATACAAGTAACGTCGGTCAATAAATCCCGAGTCAGATGCACACATGGCGCGCCTAATAAAAAAAATTAATTTGATTTTTAGAGAGTACCAACCCAAACGATAGCGAAAAGGAATTTTGTGAAAAACAATCGGGCCGAGTTCGCAACAGAACTGTTCAAAACTAAACAGAACATCGATATTACAAGAAAACTACATATAGCAGTTTTATAATAAATTTTTAAATACTATTAGATCTAAGTTATTTACTTGTTTCAAAAACAAAAGATTTAAAATTGGGTAAATTCGGAAAAAGCTATCGCGAACTCGACCCGATTATTTTTTACAAAAACGCTGCTGAAATGTGTCAAAATTTTATGGAGTACGGGATTGACAGCCTCCACGAAGTATTTATAAATGGACATGGGCATACTCTGGGCAATGTTCTGTAGAACGAACGGTTGTGGTACCCAATCCCTTCGTAGTAGTGAAGCAGAATAGTTAATTAGTCAATCAAAACTATGCAATGGTACCAACAAAAGGAAATAATACCTCAGGTGGTACACCAATATCAACATCGGTAAATCCACTCTCTGTGGAGACTGGCCCTATGGATTGTGGGGAGGGCCATCTATTGTATTAACAGGGAACATCAAAAATGCTCCAGAGAAGATCAAATTTACAAAGATCATAGATGAAGAAAAATAGAAGCAACTCGGACCCTGACCAAACCGATACTTTTTCTAACGCTATACCTAGATGTACTGGACAAAAATTACACGAAATAAGTGATGCCACCGGAAATTTTACTTTGAAAATAGCCGAATCTAGTAAAACGACTATTGGAGCACTAGCATATGGAGCAATTATTTGCCAAGCTAAGCGAAGAAATTGGGTATCTAAAGCGAGAAAATAGAAACCTAAAAATGGATCGGGATTCAAAAGAAGATGCGATATAGAAAGCACTGAACCAGACAAACTCATCTATTCCACTGATGAATATGAATTACAAAGATAAACGGACTGGATCCTTAAGAAGAAAAAACAGCCCAGGAAGAGTAAGAAAAGAAAAGCTAAATCGTCACCTGAGGCTGAGCAATTAAATGGTAGGGGACAATACCCAAAGCCAATCAACCAAAAGGTAGTAAATCTACCAAGAACCCTACACCAAATTTGGTGCAACCGAAAGAAAAATCACCCCCACCAATAAATATTGTGGGTGTAACCAGTTATCTAGAAATTCAGTCACTGATGAAATTGGTTACTGACAAAGACTATAAGGTAACAGCGTTAAACAATAACGTTTGGAAAATGAATACTCTGGACTCTGGATACTTATAGAACCTTATCTATGAAATTGAATACTGAAAAGTATCAGTGTTCACTTACAAGAACAAACAGGCCCGACCTATAAAAGTTATGGCAAGAGTTTTGCATCACACTTACTCAAGCAAATAACTTACAAAATAAAGGTCTTAAAATACTAGATGCTGTGAATATTGTTAAAAAAGAAAGAACAGAAATCCAGGGAGGAAACCAAATTATCAGTAAAAGGGGACTCCCTCTTTTTATGCTGGTATTTGATAACAAAGAGAATGTTCAAAACATTTATGGAATAAAAGGAATACTTCGCATGAAGATGAAAATCGAACCAATGAGGAGAACCACAACTCGCATACCCCAATGCAAGAAATGTCAGGCATTTAATCATACCCAAAGATATTGCGGCCGGGATCCAAGATGTGTAAAATGCTCAGGTAATCATTTTACAATAGGGAGAGATGTGCCAGCCAAGTGTACAAATTGTAAGGGCCAACATCCGGCTAATTATCGAGGCTGTGAGGTTGCTAAATAACTACAAAAATTAAGACATAAAACAAGAAATCAACCGCAAAATCACGAAAATCGAATGGTTCAAATATCAAATCAGATGGACCAAAACCCACAACCAAGCAAGACAGGGCAAAGAAGTTCATTTGCCCAGGTAGAGAAAGGTTTGGGTTCAACCAAACATGTGGGCTCTGAAAATAACCAAATTATGGAAAACATTATGAACAGCAATATAGCTATTACAAAGTGGCTAAATGACCAAAGTAATCTGAACAACATGATACTTGATCAACTGAAGAAAATGCAACTCCCTCAACGCAATCCAACAAAAAATGTTAAGTAAGAACACAAATTTCGAAATAGCAATCTGAAATGCGAATGACATTATGAAACATATCCCAGAAATACAAATATTTTTAAATTCAGAAAAAATCGACATTTTCTTAATGTCTGAAAGCCATCTAGTTAAATCTTCGTTTGTTAAAATACGTGGTTAAAACTTATATCACTCCATTCATCCAGCGAAAAGAGCAAGAGGTGGTTCGGCATTACTAATAAAAGGAAATATAAAACACCATTTAAACACAGACAGCTTACTGTCTGCAATATATTGTCCTCCCCCGGCATAACTTGCAAAGGGAAGACTACCTTAAACTATTTAAATCACTTGGACGTGATTTTATTATTGGAGGTGACTTTAATGCGAAAAACACCTATTGGGGATCTAGACTTACGACGTCAAAAGGTAAAGAATTGCTTCAAGCAGAGCAGACATCAAAATGTGAATTTTACTCTGGTGGTTCGCGAATATACTGGCCCAGTGGCGAAACGAAGATACCTGACCTAATAGGCTTTTATGTATGACAAAAATTCTTTAGTATCAGACCATTCCTCGGTTATCATGACATTCAGTGAAATGGTAATTCAATGGGAGAGTGCACCCAGATTAGCAAATTCAAAAACAAACTGGGATCTCTTTCGTGAAGTATTGGAGGAAAAAATCAATCTTCAGGTATCGATAACAAATTCCCACCAGTTTGAAGATAAATTAGAACAACTCAATGAAACAATTAATTATGTTACTTTGGCAAGTACCCCCATGCAAAAGACCCAAAATGCAAGTGCCTCCACTTAAAAAGGAGGATGGAACCTGAGCAAGAGGTTCTAAAGAGAAGGTTTTATCTTTATCTGTTTGTGGAGTACCTCGAGGATACCTTCCAACCACTACCAAGGCTAACGGCCAATTAAAATATAATGTCAATCCACAAGCTAGATGATTTTGATATACGCCCAGTAACTCTCAAAGAATTAAAAGAAGAAGTAAAAAGCAGCATGAATGTTAAAAATGCCCCAGAATGTGACTTGATTGTTTGCCAAATAATCAAAACTCTACCAGGTAAAGGATTTCGCAAGCTATTACACATAACCAATGCAAGCTTTCGGTTAAAATATGTTCCATGGCAATGGAAAGTAGCAGAAGTAATCATGATAGCAAACCCTGATAAACCACCTAACGATAAAAAAGCATACAGGCCAATTTCATTGCTGCGAATTATGTCAAAATTCTTTGAAAAGTTATTACTAAAAAGACTTAAACCAATAATTGAGGACCGATAACTAATTCCTCCACATCAATTTGGATCCAGGGAAAAGCACTCCACAATTGAACAGGTGCATAGAATCACCAACATTATTGAAAGAACGTTAGAACGTAAAAAAGTATGCTCCAGCATATTTCTGGACATCGCCCAAGCATTCGATAAAGTCTGGTACAGTGGACTGGAATTCATGCTGCACAGAGATCTGCCGGGACAATTCTATGCCATACTAAGAGTTTATTTATCCAATGGACATTTTCGTGCGAAATATGAGGATGAATACTCCGAACTAAAGAAAATCTCTGCCGGTGTCCCACAGGGGAGTGTCTTAGGACCAATCCTGTATTTATTATATACAAGGGATATTCCAACAACATATGAAGGAACCATAGCCACCTTTGCAGATGACACATCAATCATGGCGATTGGAAGCAATGTCGCTGATGCAACGAGCAAACTCCAGAAGATCTCCAATGCGGTTTGTGGACTGGACTAAGCGCTGAAGAATCAAGCTTAACGAGATGAAATCCACGCATATTAACTTTACATATCAAAAGGCTTCCCATCTACCGATAGAAATTAACTCACGACCGGTGCCATATGCAAACAAAGCTAAATATCTTGACATGACACTCGATGCCAAGCTCAAGTGGAGGGAGCATGTCAAAAAGAAAAAAGAAGACCTTAATATTAAGTTCAGAAAAATATATTGGCTCATAGGTAGAGACTCCGAGCTTACAATACACAACAAGCTGCTGCTATATCGGCAAATACTGAAGCCGATATGGACCTACGGTATTCAACTTTGGGGATGTACTAAGCAAACAAACGCCAAAATGATACAGACGTTTCAAAATAAGGTTCTCCGTAGCATCGTAAATGCTCCGTGGTAGACACGAAATGAAGACCTTCACAGGGACTTACAGATGGAATACATCAACGAAGAAATAAAAAAGCATGCCGCCAAACACGAAATAAGGCTCCAGGAACATGGAAACCCCTATATTCGCAATGTGATAGATAACCCTGTCGTTGAAAAAAGACTTCAAAGAACAAGGCCACTTGACCTAGTAAACATGCGAAATTAAAATTATATGTTAAATAGGTTTAATTAATTTTGGGACTAACCATTGGGTTTCACCCCAACAAATCAGAATTGTTACTTTATTTTAGTAACGCTACTTTTGTTATTTGAAAAACAATGGAAAAAAAGAATTTTGTGTGTTGATTAGGCACAGTATTTGATGAGAGAAAATACCGTTGTAGCAAAGCAATGGATTGATAATTGAGGACTCTGCTCCATCGAAAGCAACCTTGGAACCGCCGTGCAAACACCGATAACGATATGGTCGCCCAAATTCGGCAGTTATTCCAGAAAAGATAAAAAAAAGTGCAGAAAATCATTTTTAAAGACCGTAAAGTGAAATTGTGTGAGACAGCTGACACCTTAAAGATATCAAATGGCAGTGTAAACACTATTTTGCAAGAGCATTTGTTCATGAGAAAGCTCTCTTTAAAGTGAGCGCCGCGCTTGCTCGCATTGGATCAAAACGCGAGGATTTTTTGAATCGGCATATGACAATGAATGAAACATGGATTACCACTACACTCCGTAATCAAATTGTCAATCAGCTGAGTGGATAGTAGCCAATGAAAGGTGTCCGAAGCGACGAACAATTACATTCACCTCCGCAATGGAAAATGATTTGTATTTTAGTTCTTCATTTTCCATAAAAACTTTAAAGTATTGGTTGCCTTTACTTTTCAAATTTTGCTAGTTTCGTCACCGTACGATAAGTTATGCCGCAGAGTGTAAGTAAATTTATCATATTTCCATTACAAATGTTAAATTTTATAGAAATAACTAGGGATCGTCATTAAATAAACTATTTCCAAGTGAAAAATAATGGGAAATTTAAGTGAATGTACACGAATGAATAAAATACAACATATGATTTCCACAATCTCGCTCTTAAGAATCGAAAGATGACGAAAAATGTGGTCAACAAAATATTGAATAAAAAATCTCGTATACCAACCGTAAAACTTCGATGGGAATACACCAATTCCACGCTTCATAAAAAAATGGTATCAATATGAATGAATAAAAATACAAGAGATGGGAATACCTTCTATATCGTAAATAGGAATTCACAATTAATAATAATTTTAAATATTTGTTTTTTTCATTTTAATTTCTCGACTATTCTCGTTAACGGTCAAACGAAACTCAAAGAGGTAAAAATAATTTCAGTACATAAAAACAATAACAATGAGTTAAGTTATAACACTACCTCTACCATAGATTTCTCATTTTTATACATCATACAAGATACTTACATTGCGCGCAATGTAAAGTCACAAATAAAGGGTGGTTTTTTAAGCCCGATAAAACTTGAAATTGTAAAAAATAACACAAAAAATTAAATTGTAATACATGGCATTAATATGGCATTAATATTTGAAAATATGATTTCGGACATATGGGGACCGCGGCTGTTCTTAACGAAACGCATTCTAGACGTCCAATTTTTTATCACTTTTTCGAGTACATGTCACGAATAACACGAACAATGCTGGCCTCCAAGACGTCAATTGTTGCTGGTTTATCAGCATAAACCAGTGAATTCACGTAGTCCCACAGGAAATAATCGAGAGGTGTCAAATCACACGACCTTGCAGGCCAATTGACAGGTCCATTCCTCGAAATCAACTTATCGCCAAATTGTGATTTTAATAAGTCGATGGTTGCGGTCTCCATATGGCATGTAGCGCCATCCTGTTGAAACCACATCTCGTCCGGATCAATGTCATCCATATTTTCAAACAAAACATCATTGATCATGGTGCGGTAACGATCTCCATTGACCGTAACGCGATCCCCGGCATGATTTTCAAAGTAAATTTTAATAATTTCGTAACGGTGTTCAAGCGTGAGTCTATTCATGATGATTTGCCAGAGTATACTGAGATCTGCCAGAGTATATTTTTCATAAAAATTTAATTTTTTGTTTTATTTTTTACAGATTCAAGTTCTATCAGACTTGAAAAAACACCCGTTACAATCATGACTTTGGAATTATCAGAAGTTTTTTACTCAACTCATTTTTATCTCTCGATTTATAAAAAAGAGAAATCTATTGTAAACTTATTTTTCTATGAAAACGGGTGTTTTTAGAGGTTCACAATTTCAAATTAAATTAGAACAAAGGAAATATTTTGAATATCAGTGAAACTAGCTTTATTAGATAGATAATTTTAAGCCATTAACGCTTGAAAATGATTTCGGTCATATGGCCGCCGCGGCAGGCGCGTACATGGCGTAATCTGGAGGTCCACTTTTGGATCACTCTTCGCAGCAATTGCGGCCGTATTTCGCTAATAACTCGGCGAATGTTGTGTTCGAAGTGTTCAATCGTATCTGGTTTATCGGCGTAAATAAGTGACTTAACACATCTCCAAAGAAATTAATCTAATGGAGTTAGATCACACGATCTCGGTGGTCAATCGGTACAGAACCATTACGCGAAATTAGTCTTTCATTAAATGTTTCTTTGAGTAAATTAATTGTATCCCGCGCTGTGTGACATGTGGCACCGTCCTGTTGGAACCACATATCAGCAAGATTTATGCCAGTCAATTAAGGTGCAAAAAAGATAGAAATCATGTCTCTATATCGTTCATCGTTGACCGTAAGATTCTGTCCATCATCGTTTTTGAAGACATATGGACCAATGATTCCGCCGGCCCATAAAGCGCACTAAACAGTGATTTTCTCACAGCGTCTATCACTTGTACGGTACGCACTATCTGACGTCTTACTGGATGCGTATTATCATTCAGAGTATACGTAGTGCGAAAATGACCCACAGTTAACCGAATTTCCCGCTCTGATGGACGATTATGACGACCGTAAAATGGACGTAATGCACGATGAGTTTCGCAAACAGAACCATTATTTTCATAAAAAAAATTCAAGAGTTTGCAAGCGTTGCTCTAGCGTGAGTTTATTCATTATGAACTGCTACATCAAACTAATGACAAAGCAAATGTCAGCTATCAAGTCGGTTGTCAAACAAAACAGATGTAACCCTCTAAAAAAACACCATTTACCACTAAAGAGCTCGATAAATTAAATATATGATCATGATTATTTTTACTTTTTAGATATTAGGAAGACATTGGATGTAATTAATCATAAAATCGTATTACTTATTGAAATTATAAAAATTGGGATGCACAAGTACTGAAATGAAAGCTTTTCGAGTATATTTGAAAGGTGGTGTCAGTTGCGTTTTTTGATGGTCTAGTGCAGTTAAATCTAAATGGCTGGTAAAATTCTACTCCTTGCTCACGATGGATTATTAATTAATGATTTCTCCTTTAAAGAATTAATGATTTCCGAGCAGCTGATTTCTGATCTTAATGAAATTGGCAGACACTTGAATATTAATTTTCCCTTAACGTTGAAAAATCAATACATAATTATTGTCGTCAACGTAATTTGATGTTCAATGGACAATTTATTAAGGCTGGTGATAGTTATTATTACTTTGGTTGGCAATTGAATATTTACTTAACTGGCATGCTCATATTAACGGTGTTAAAAATCTATGGTGCCTATGCTTTTGCTTTGAAAAAATTGAGATACTTATTATCGAAAAAATATCTACTCGAATTAATCATATCTAATGGGTATAACAATTCGAGGCAGGTATTCCTCAATAAAATTGGATTGGAGATGCTGGTTACAAAATTAGTGAATTACAAATTACTTATAAACGTGCCTTAAAAGATAAAATTTCAAATAGTCTTATTAGGTATAATTAGAATGTATTGGTGATTATCGTGATTATAATTTTCAATTTAGTTTAAGTTTAGTAAGGGCAAGGTAGAGTAACTAGGACGGATTATAAAATAATATTTTACATCTCGGAATCACATAGGTAAACTGATCTAAATTTAAATTCTTTAAACTGATCTAAAATTAACAAAATTTCTGTAGTCATAATTTGTCTGTAATCGATGTGTACATTACCAAAATTAATAATTGATGGATGCATACCTACACAGAATTTTTTTAGACCAAAAAATAATTGTAATATTATTTTTATTATTGTTGGTGTTACAAGAAACTTTTCGTGAAAATGAACTATTAAATGATGCAATCATTAAACTATGTATCTCTCTGAAAAAAATTTTACAATTTATTTGTCTTATTTGTTTTAATATTTAATGAGCTGAATATTTTTTGTAACTAAATCTTATTTTTATGATAAGAGTAAAAATAATAAATTTTAAAAAATCACTTAAGCTTAACAATCCTATCACAGGGAACATAGGGATTATGTTAGGTAAGCAAAATCATCATTGACATTAATATTCGTGATACTTGTGGAATACCTTCGAACACAAGCTCATCACCTGTTATATTGCCTCCGATAACAGATTATAATGGTTCTGTGGGGTAAACCTAGAAGCACTGGCATAATGTCACATCAACCGAAAAGTTTAAGTCAAAATAATTAACTATTTTAAACAAATTATAATTAAGTACTTATGAAAAAGTTTAAAAAATCAGTCCAAAGAGAAAGGAAATCTGTAAAAATCTTTATATTCTTTATTTTACTTTGTAAAAGAAGGTAAAATGTTACGGAGAAAATTGTAGACAATTAAATAATATAGTCTACAATATATTCTGAGCAAGTTTTACATAAAAAAATGATTTTGTACGAGTAAACCAATATCACTTTTTTTAAATTCTAAAATACATTTTGAACAAGCCAGTGTTAAAGATATTAAATTTTTAAAGCTTAAAATAAATTCACACCATTCAACGAAGACAAAAACACGAAAATTTCCCCATATATTCGTATGAGATACGTTGAGATAACGCAGATGATCGAAAAATATTCGCGTAATTTTTAAAACAACTAGGTTTTTCGAGACTATGCGACCTAAATCTGTTTCTATATAGTATGAGGTTACTAAAATATTCAACTGGTAACGAAAATGGTGTTTATCATTTCCAGAGTCTTAAGAAGTACATATCTTCTCTGACTTCATAGAGTGTAACAAAATAAATGTTGTTAATAAACGTTTAATCAAGCTATAACATGTTGGCAAAATATTTTCTATTGCACAAACAAAATGGTGCTTAGTTGTGTGAAACTTAATGAAATAAATGCATATTTACATGAATAACTTGTATATAATTTAATAATTTTAAAATTAAATTACGATAATCAACAACAAGAATAGTTTAACAGAAAACGAAATGCGTTAATATTAAATCAATTATGTATACTCGTATTTTCATTATTATTAATTTGTCATTTAATATCTCTAGATTTAAAAACTAAAATAAAATAAGTATTATAGTAAGTAATAAGTAATAAGGAATTAAGCTAACAGAAAATGTATCTGAATTATTTGTTAAATTATATATTAAAATAGTTTAAGTAAAGTAAAATTATTCTGTGCATAAATTAAATAATATTTATTTTATTTTGTTTACGTTGTATTTTGTATAAAAGGCTTATTTTCCTCTAAAGAGATATGTGAAGAGCTTTGGCTGTGTTAATGTTTTTTTAATTAATCTTAAAATTCGTTAAAAATTGTTAAAATGTAATAAATGTGGTAATTATACAATAACTGGCTGTCGCTTCTCACATCACGAACTAGTTCATTAGAGATTACTAGATCTACATGCATATACGATAGTCTGATAAATTGAGTGCGTGTGTGTACTTTATTACACAACATTAGTATACCACTGCTGGACAGTTATTAAAAATCGTATTACCAACCTATTTTTTATGTTATTACGTTAATTCATCAAAAACCATTTACGAACCCTTGGAATATTTAAGATGCGCCATAAGTTTTACATTAAACTTTATATCTTGAAATTTTAATATACAAATACTAGTTTAACTTGATACAATTAATATTGTTTGCTTCGTGAAACATTCAAACAAAAATACATTAACAAAAAACTAAATAATCATTAGAAGGATAACTTTTAGTTCTTTTTTATTTTAAATAAATTATGTACGTGTATAATCATTTTGTATGTAAGCACATAAAGAACGTAACATTCGTAAATATGAAAAGAGCCAAATGGCTAAATATTATAATATTTTTTAAAAGGTCATACTCTATACCACAGTCGCGATACTATAATTAAACTTTCAACGGTTAACAAATTATAAAGTCCATCGCAATTCAATTCTGTTGTTATTGGCAATGCGGTATGATTCGGTTGAAAATTAAAATTAAAAAAATTCTGTAATTTGATTCGTTACGTCAAGTTCACAATTGAATAGAAAGTTAGTTACAGATGAATTTAGAAGGTCTTATGATGTTCACGATATTTGATTTAATTGTTGTTGAATTGGTATTACGAGTTTTATGTAGTACGACTTACAAATTTGAACTTAAACAATTAAATTAATAAAGTGTGGAATTTAAATTAACATTGAGGTTTATACTTAAACAAAACTAAATGCAGTATTTTAAACAGTGATAAAAAATATAAATAATGTGACGCAAAATATAAGAGAATGGGCCATTGTGAATTTAAGTATAAAATCTTAAAAATTAAATAAAAAGCAAATTACACTACTTAAAAATTTACGTATGTCCTTGAGCATATATGCTAGGGAAGCAATCAAGAATGTTACAGATTAAGGAGTGCAGAAATTATTTTCGACGTTTCGAATATTTAATAGTGCCGAATATTCTACGGATTGACAGACCATTTTTGAGATTCGGTTTATCGGTTTTTCTTAAAATAACTTTATCAATGTAAATCATTGTAGTCCATGTAGTATATTACAGATATATACACATACAGCTAACAGACTTAACGCGTCACACATAATTAAATTAATTAGTAAGATATAAACATAAAATCTTTTTTAAACTAAATTAAGAATTAAATGAGAGCTAATATTAATGAATACGAGTACATAATATATTGACAAAATGTGAATTAAGATTAATGTAAACAAACAAACAAAAAGTGCAAAAAATCTAAACAATAAAATTTAAACAAATTTAATATCGTGTAAATTGATGATGACAATAGTTTGCCGTTAGAATGCGATTAAAAACAGAAGATTTAGTTTTCTTTATTTTAGATATTCGCTAAAAAAATATTTTTTTTTTCAAATTTAAATAGTACCGATATTTTAAACCTTTATAGAATTTAACATTTTAAAGCGGATTTACGTGTGATTATCGATTTCCGCGTTATGGAACGACATCACACTGCATGGTCGCTACGATAATGTACTTTTTGCTTAGAAAATTCATAGACCTCTACTAAAAATTTAGTTCTCAAAAATATTTCAAAATTAAAACAGGTACAAAGAATTGCTACAAATTTTAAAACTCATATTTGGTCCTAAATTAAACCAGCGATCCAATTTTGGTCGAAAACTGGGACTCAAAATTTGAGAGTTTTACCTTTGTTTCACATACGTACTAGATGTAAATACATATAATATTTTTTCGTATCAAAGTTCGTATCAAACAATATTACTATTAAATGTTATACATCTAGTAGGAATATAAAGCAACAATAAAATGCCCAACTTTCAGTCCCAAATTTCAACCAAAATGCGTGCACTGGCACTATTCTGGCTTTTCCAAGGTATATATAATTGGGAAAAACATTTACATGAAATTTTTATCAAAATTATTCTTCCTATCCTACTAAGGAAACAACTTTGATGTTAATTGACGATAATCAGTTACCTCCTTTGAGTCAAAAGAGCCTGACGGAAAGACAATGGCCTTCGGCCTCCGGTTAGTTATTTCTTCACTCGAGCAATAATCTCCTATTTTACTCTCTTCATACTTAATCTACTATAACAGAAAAATACCACTGCTAATGCACTGCAATTTTTCAGTTATAGTAAATTAATATTGCTGCAATACTAAATCTCACACTAATTAAATTTTTAAGTTCATTTGTTATAATCATTGAATAATATAGGTTTGTTTTGGCTCTTAATTATGTGTAGAGCGGTTTGATATTGAAATATTATTGTCGTTCAAGTACAAAGTTTAATTGAATCAAATTAAGCTGAAATACAGTAAATGTAAAATATAAATAAGTAAAGTAAGACTAAAGTAATTTGATTGCACTGCTCGATAAATTAAATAGTACAGAAAAACAAAAATACACATATACAGAAGTTAAACAGTCATAATATGGTGCTAACCCGCTGTACGTAACTATTTCCTTTAAATTTCTTAAAACAAGGTTCTTTTTATATGTCGCAAGAAAAACCTTTTATAGCTCTTGCCGAAAACATTTTATTATACGCCTTCACATTTTTGTAAAACATTATTCAAATTTTTATCTACTTTGTAATCTACGATTACTTGCATCTTCAAATAATAACTTTAGGAAATTTCTTTGAAAGAAACAACTGTATTTAGGTTAGTACTCTACATTATTACAAGCATGAAATTTTAACACGACCTATAATATAGGGACAGAATCGGTATTAGACACGAATTTAAGTTAGGTCCTTAGCCGCCAAATAGCAACCAAAGCCATTGATTTTTCAATTAATCAGAAACACTCTGATTAAAATAAAATTCTAAAATTGTTTACTAAAATAAAATAAATTAAGTACACTTTATAAGAAAAATAATCCTTAGTTATTTTGAGCAAATATTAAAAAATTACAGCATTGAACATTAAAAATGTCGATGCATAGGTCCAGCCGTTAATAACAACCGCTTACTTTATTTGAAATTAAACGATAAAAAATTAAATTACTTCTTCTCTTTTGAAAGTAAACAAGTACTTAATGCATTGTCAATCAATCTGTGCAGTGAACACATGTGTCTTCAAACAGTGAAAACAGGTACACAATGCCCAAAAACAAACTGATCTATTCCCTAATGCCATATGAAAGTGGAGGGTTTTCTCTAAAATGATTTTTAAAATAATTATTTTAAAAAGCAGAAATTATTATTAGCAGATTTAGAAGAAATTATTACTCTAATTCCATTAATATGATTTCGTAACCTTTTAAAACTACGCACTTATTCAAATATATCGAAAATTACCGTTGAACTCATTACATGGCTTTTTATTTCAACTCGAGTACAAATGTTCTCTTAAAATACTCGAAACTGGCTTAAATGTTTACAATGTTGTAATTGTTATCATAAATGACAGCTAAATTCCCGTAATGTGAAAATGTCAACGGTAAATGGTAGCTGTGGACCGGTGTACGGTCAATTAAAGTAGTGCGGTGACGAGAATATTATTGTATGATCATTTTGATGATCACATGTTAAATTTAAATTCAGTGTATATTAATTTCTCTTGCAATGGGCATTAATTCTGCAAAGGTGCTCCCATACCTTCTATGTAGCAAAGATTACTAACAAGAGTCACAGCCTCTGAACCTAACCTAGTGCATATTTGTATAGGATGATAAAAATGGAATGACAGAATTTTTAATTTTTTTATGAATTAAACGTGAATGTGATTCCTAATTGTCGTCACCAAGATGGAATTTGAAATTATTCAAGTTTACGACACTTTTGGTCTATCTTCACATACTTACAATTTCTTCATTTTCTAGTAGGTACGCCACCGTTTTGACAGATTTTGACAGTTTTGACAGAGATTTACCAAAAAGCAAACCAAAAAATATGAAACAATTTCTAAATCGAATTTATTAGACAAATTTAGATAGTTATTTTTGTTAAACGAGTATCGCTAAAAGATTTCAATCCTAAAGGACACGATAAAAGTTAAGTTCATATAGGAATTATTTTTATTGTCATACAAATATCATTCTACTTATAAGCAATAATACTTGACTTTAATTGAGGAAAGTATATAAAATACGAGTATAGCGGCGTTGATAATGCCGATAAGAATTGTTTATGTTTGCAATTGCATAGTATAAATTCTTTTTACATTGCCATCATAGTATTGATTATAAATGGAAATATGTATGCATGCAATGAAAACAAAAATTGTGGCAAATGTGTAACAACATTGAACTGGAAAATAAAAAAGTTATTGATTAATACAGAAAATAAAATGCATATTTCGGATATTTTTTTTATAAATTATGCCATGATATCTAGATTTATAGATCCCGGTACAAATAAGTTTTTAGGGATTTACAAAAGATAGCGTAACTAGCACTAAATCGCATCGGGCCATCTTGTAACTACCAACACGAAGTGTTACCAACTTCAGACTGTCATTGCTGTCAAACCAGTGATGACAGAGCGCTCAAATTTACTCTAATGACAGTTCATTCCATTGTTTACAAGCGTACAAAAGCATTTTAGTGGGAAATATTCAGAAAAAAAGTTATCCGCAATGGAATTCAAGCGTAATAGTGTGATTGCTCTATATTTGGCTGGAAAACCACAGCCGCAGATTGTTAACCAGTTAAAACATCTGCATGTGAATAAAATATTTGTGTATCGCACCATAAATCGTTATAAGGATACTGGCAGCATTGCAAAACGCCATGATGTTGGACCGAAACGTGAAGGCCAAATTGGCTTGGAATCCCCGCCGTAGCGGCGGAAAAATGGCTCGTGAGACGAACATTTCGCTCGAACGAATGCAGCACATATTGAAAGATCATCTTGGATTAAAGGCCTTGAAATTCCATAAATCGCTTGGTCTCACCGATGCTCAAAAGAAAGTTAGCATGGAAAGAGCAAAGGAGTGGTTACGTTTGCACGAAAGTGGCGATTTGCCGAAATCGGTTTTCTTCGATGAGTCACCGTTCGTAATTGAGCAATATGTGAACAAGCAAAACGACCGGATTTACTTACCCGGCCGTTCTACTGAAAATTTGGACCAACGGATTGAAATTCGAAACCAAGCGCCGCTGATGGTGATGGTTTAGGCCGCCGTAACGGCCGAAAATCGTTCACCGCTCGCTTTTTTGGACCGTGGCATCTAGATACATGCTCAAATTTATCGAGATAATGTGTTGGAGAGAGCGTTGAAGCCTTGGGCACACAAACATTTCGGCCGCAGAACCTGGACATTTCAACAGGACTCGGCGCCGAGTCATAAAGCGCGCATCAATCAAGATTGGCTGAGAAACAACGTACCGCGGTTCATTTCCACTGCCCAATGGCCACCAAATTCACCGGATGCAAATTCGTTAGATTTATCGGTTTGAGGTATTTTGAAGAGCAAGGTTGGGACAAAAAAATCACTTTCGTGCTGCATGCAATAGCTTTGTCGGCCGTTTGAAGGCCATAATCGCGGCTAAGGATGGCCAAATCGAAAACTGCTAATGTAATTCGAAAATTTAAATATTTGTGAACATTTTTTACTTTGATTCAATAAAATTTATCAAAAAATAAAAATTCTGTGGCGTTTTGTTTTGGTAACACTTCGTGTCAGCCACCCTGTATATTCATGTTAATGCGTCATCATTTCCCTCTAAAACTCAGTATATTTCATTTCGCTGAAGTGTAAATAACATATTTTTGTCCATGTCAACCTTTGTGTCAACAAAATACGATTTGCGGAAAGCGCTGCTTTTTTTGTTTTAATTTGAAGAAAACTGCAGCTGATGGACATCGATTGCTATGTGTAACATATGGGGAACATGCTCCATAAATAAAAACCTACGAGTACTGGTTCCGCCATTTTAAAAGTAGCGATTTTGACACCAGTAACAAAAAACACGAAGAGAGACCAGTAAAGGCCACAAGCTAATTCTGTGCATCTGGTGGGATCAGTTCGAAGTGATCTACTATGGGCTACTGTAGCCTAACGAAACTATCACTGGAGAACGTTATAGACAACAATTGATGCAATTAAGCCGAGCATTGAAACTCGAACGCCCACAATATGCCAAAAGGCATGACAAAGTGATCTTTCAACACGGCAACACTCGACCACATGTTGCAAGAGTCGTCAAGGAAACTTTGGAGGTGCTTCAATGGGATACCTTACTCCACCCGCCATATTTACCAGACATTGCTTCTTCCGATTACGACTTGTTTTGATCGATGATTCATGGTCATGGCCTGACCACTTCATTGCTTACCAAGAAGCAATAAATTCGGCCAATTCTTGGATCGCCTCAAAACACGAAGAATATTTTCAAATCGGAATCCGTATGCCGCCTGAAAGATGGGAAAAGTCGTAGCTTAAGTACGATGAAATAATTTAAATAAAATACATTGTTACATTACTTCTCTGAATAAAGCTTATACATAGATATATATATATATATATATATATATATATATATATATATATATATATATATATATATATATATATATATATATATATATATATATATATATATATATATATATATATATATATATATATATATATATATATATATATATATATATATATATATATATATATATACTCATAAGATATCGAATAATTAATATTTCATTTAGTAAAATATAAACAGATTTCCTGTTGGATTGATTAAATTTTATCTCTATAAAAATTGTACATAAATAAGTAATCTTAATTTGTTGAACAGAAAACTCCGTAAGTATACGTACATGCAGTTTTTTTACATATTACAGCTCGTTTCACTTATTTCCTTTCAATTCCTGAACCACGACCTTATACTAATGATTCAGAAAAGTTTATTATTACAATTAGGTAAAAATTCAACCGCCGGCTATCTGACTATCAAGCTATTCTTTTTTATTTACGATTGTGGCTTTTCTCGATTTATCGCTATTGATTTCAACCATGTTTAATATAATGAACAAATCGTTTACCTTAACTTTTCTAAAGGTTGAACAACTCTTTGTCAAAATAATGCCTTGAATGTCTCAGACTGGATAAAAAGAAAGAACTAAGCGAAACGAAATTTAGTGATTCAACATATGAAAAATGATTTATCGAAACTACAAGGATTTACTTATGTATCAAAGAAAATATGTAATAGAAATATTTGAACATATTTTGTTTGTAACAGCCAAATCAAATTGAAATGTTGCTGCTATGAGTTACCTAAAAATTGTATTGGTAAACATGTTTCAATTAGAAAAATTGAAACATTTTACTTTCGTTTAGTATTAAAATAAAATATCATTTATCTATTTCACTGACATCCCGTAGAGTGATTTGTCCGCCTTATTTCTGAGGTTACATAATCAAGTTACATTCTGCAAATAATTGATTGATCCATTGAATCCTAGATTCAGGTCTGCTGCATGAGGCATACGGAAAACCCGACATTCCATGGTGGAGGATATTTTATTTGCTTCCATTCTATAATTTATTCTGCACACCATGGGCCACATAAATTTGTAGTAACGCAATCAATGACTGCTTGACGTTTGATCGTGAAGTTGTAGTCGGATTAATAATAAGTAAATAAAGTATAGTAAGTAAACTGGAAAATTTTTGACCTCGAAATTTTTGCAGATTTACCATTTGCTCTATCGCCGAAGTTTGAAAAAACCGTTTTCAAATTGGTTGACTCGAAGTGGCAGCTTCCATAAAATCTTTTCAGGTTTTTGCAAATATTTTGAACAGTATATCGTTTATGAGAAAAGCAACTATGAACCAAGAGATTCTAAATTAAATTTGCAACAACATTGGCCTACTTAAATCAGCTTTTCAATATTTAGCGGAAATTACAAATTTTGACAAAAAAAATGCTTTTAGCTAATCCAGAAACTGACGGATTAGCTAATCCGGAAACATAATTCTTAAGCTTTTTCCATTAACTGGAAGGCCCCAGTAATGCTTAGTCGATATCGGTCCACCGGAAGTGCAGCTTCCATAGGAGCTTTTTAATTTTTTCGAATATTTTGAAAGTGTATAGCATTTACGAAAACGATAAAAAAGAAAAGGACTGAATATTATAATATATTTTACCGGAAATGGCGAGTTTAAAAAACAAACTTTATTTCACCAAAATTCGGGCGGATTGACTAATCGGGATATAAACTTCATACCTGCAATAACTTGCAAAATTAGTTTAATAACAAGGGTTGGACCTTGCTGTTTTTCTGAAATTTAAGCGAGAATAATGATTTCTGATTATACAAGACAGTTTTTACCAACATTCCAAACAGTTTTATTTTTCGCTTTAGAAAAGAGTGGTGTATTTGAGTCATATGCACTTTCGTGGTAAAATGAAGTCGGTTGTTGGCCACACATATTTATCCCTCCGTGTTTTCTGAAAAGGCCAGCAGAGGGTCGATCAACAAGTGCTATAAAAGAGTTAACTTTTTTAAATAGAAACTATATAATTTTTATGTTATAATGCAATTCTAAAATAAAAATAGATTAAGATTTTTTAAGTACAAAACAAAAGTTCCTTCATTGTGTTATTATTGCTACGCATTTTACTGTGAACATGGTATACACTATAAATTTCAAATACTTATAACTTCTAACAAGTGTCATCAAAAAAATTGATAAGTAAAAGTTTGTCGAGTTTTTATGTAGAATGCTGCTACAAAAAATACAGTTTTCTCGTTTACTCTATCTTTATTATTTCAAATTCATATAGCGACATCGTGTGTCCGCGTTTCTATACGTTTTGTTTTTGATTTGTTTTTTCTCGTAGGGTACGTATTTTATTGGATGTCCTGATTTGTCATTAAAATAAACAAACGGCATATGGAATGTGTTTTATTTCAGTGCATCTCCAACAGAAAATTTATGAATTACTTACAGAAGGAAAAGCCTGCCTGTAAAAAAGGGTAAGTTCTCCTTACTAAAGAACATGATTACATAAAATTATTCGTTTGTTTTGCTTTACTTATTGGTTGCCTTTCAGTTCCCCTTCGGGTAAGTTTTCTTTCAACAAAAATAAGCGAATTTTTTTTTACTTTACACATAAAGAATTTCAGTATGTAATCGATTTTTAAGGAGTAATTTTGCGTTTGTTGGATTATTTTGATAGTTAATTTAAATATATAGAATGGTAAAATAAGTGAGTGATCAATCATTTTAAAATTTCCATTATTAAAACATTTCAAAGCGGCGGAAGTTGCACGACCCTACCATAACGACACAACCAACTAACGATCTCCGAACCACCAACCTCCGAACCAAAGGTAACGTGGAAAATAAAAACAGAGCAAGTCAACCACGAAAAATATCTAATCATCGCAACTCAGATTTGGAACTAGTTTAATGCCACTGCAGCAACAAAACAGTGTCTTAAGGAAGCGGGATTGTTTGAGTTGCAACTAAGCGGAAACCTTATTTATTAGTAAAAAACCGCAAGGTTTTAGAATTCGCGAGAGCACAGCAATGTTCCACTGACAAAGGTTGGGCTAAAGTGTCATGAGTGATACTTAAGTAAGTTTAATTTATTTTCAAAAGTGAATCCCAGACACCACCAACTGAAATACCAACTGATGGTGGATCTGTTATTGCTCAGGGCTGTTGCAACTACCCGGTTTTGGACCTTTATATCGCACTACTTAGCCAGATATGGATGCTCCCAAATAAGTATATTACGAGCATGTCGAAGGTTGCATTCTTATGTTTAACATGTGATTTGATCCATCAGCCAGATTTGGATCCCAAATATATCTAAGAACATTATGCCAAGAAACACGCTCTTATGCTAAACATGTGATTTGATTTGAAACACTTTGACATATTATACTAATATTTATATACAAGCAATTAATTTTAGTGCTAGTCTTCGTTACATATTAAATGAATTTATAGTTTATAAAACAATAAAACAAGGTAATAAATTTTCGTTTACTGTTGGATTAAAACGTGAGAGAAACATAATGGTTGAAGAAAAGCAAAAATGCATCGTTATTAGGAAAATCAGTGTTGAAAATAAGGACTGGCAAAATTATAAAAAACTTAAAAATGAGTACTTACAAAAGTAAACTAAACAAGACTAAGCAAAAAGATGCCCATAACAAAATTGAAAATTATCATGGCCAAAAAAGCATTTAGAAGCATTTAAAGGCATTAGTATCAAAAACAACAGAAAATGAGATAAAGGAGATAGTCCAGTAGACAGCGCAAATCGATTTACTATTTATTTTCAAAATACATGTATGTACAATTAACGAAATTAATAAAAACATTTACAACGTGCCTTTTACAAATTTTATTGATGTTGATTGGTGTCGATTTAGGTTACCAAAAATAACATCAATATTAAACAATAAGGTTTCAAAGATATTTATATTTTAAACACTTGTATATTGATAGATTGGTTCGATATGATTGGCGAAAACCCCTTGAGCATAATAAAAATGTCGATAGAATCGAGGACCATTCCTGACAACTAAAAGCAAGCAACTATGGTACCTATAGCGAAGGTTGAAATATGAACATGACAACAATCGAATCAATAATATTGGAAAAAGTGGTCATTAGTAAACTTCGCGAATACTTTGGAGGAAAAATATACATTATTTTATTACTAGTCAGGATTTTGTAACAATCACATTTGTGAATCTTAGCTACAGTAAACACGGCAACAACTAACTAGAAAATTACTGTACGCAACAAAAGTGATAGTGCAGAATTTCTTAATTTAAAACGGCCGTTGAAACTACGGAATACGGTATTCGTGTAAATGATTTAAATTGGTTTGAGTCCTATTTAGGACAATGGCAGCAGAGAACCCGTGTTTATCAAATCATGTTGGTGTTTCAATTAGATTACCTCGAGGTACATGTATTAGATATACCTAACTCTTTCTCATGTATGTAAATCATACATACAGTTGTGGCAACTTCGACAATACATTTATTTGCTGGAGGATTGATATAAAATAAATTAATTAAAATTAAACCTAGATAAATCTAAATATATGTGTACTAACGGAAAAATTCAAAATAATATATCACTTGGTAATGAAAACATAGAAAACTGCATTCAATAAAATACCTAGGTATAAGTGCTAATAAACGACAATTAAAGAAAATTTTAATAATACATATTTGTAAGAAGCGTGCAAAAAATGCGTATTTTTTAAGAAAAATTAGAAAAACATATCGAAAGCATCCACATTTTGAATAATGTTCATCAGTAATATTTTTACAAAATATATTGCCTAAATACTTATCAGAGAACTTAGTATATAATATTCATGAAATTCATAATTATAGTTTAAGATGTTAATGAAAACTTTAAAAATATGATCTTTGGGGGCTAAAATTATTCAAGGAGCTTCCTCGGGATATAAAAAATGAGAGAAGTCTAAAAATATTTAAATATGAAATTATAAAATATGCTAAAATTAATTATTAATTTTAAGACGTTTAATTAAAACATTTCAATTTCATTTATAATATGAATATATTGGTTTAAGCATATTTACCAAATAAATAAAACTAAAAATAACATGTCAAAAATTGTTGACAATGAATCGTAGAAACAAAATTATTCAAAATCAAATGAATTCTGTAGGCTAAGTTAGAACTTGTAATAATAAACCATGAATAAGTGCCAAGATTTGGGGAATTGGATGCCAAAACGTGGGAAAGATAACACCGCTAAAGGATATTTATCTAAATACTAAACTAATGAAATAATTTTTAGTTTTTATTTGTATTTTATAATTTTTTGATGGTTTTGTGGTATTTTGTTTAAATGGCCTTATAAGATTACTTAATGAAATTATAAGCACGATTTTGAACTATGTGTGTATTTTCTTGTATTTCATTATGTCGTTAATAAATACCTCTATTATTTCACAGCTCTTTTTGTTTAAATATGTAAAAATTTTAATGCAAAACACTTGTAAAAAATATTAAAAAGTTTGCTTTTAATGAAATTTTAACTTTGTAAATAAACTTTTGAGCACAATTATCATGTAATCAAACAGATAGCCAGAACCAAAGTACCAATGTTTATATTTTTTGACCGAACAACATTTACTTACTAGAATTGTTAGAAAAATACAACCTTGGTAATTCAATATAATTCCAAAAATAGTATCGAAGAAAATAAATCTCTAGGCGACCAGCACTTGTTGTCCTAAACGCAAACGACAAATGTAGTAGAGCCCTGCATGGAATAGTAATATCCGCGGGTATCCAGAACTATCCGCAGATTAAAGCGGATGTATCCGCCTTTATTTCTGGCGGATGCGGATTAATAGAAATCTCAACCGCATTATGCGGATTACCCCCGCACAATGCGGATTATCTGCACGGTTGCTGATAAATCTATTTGTATAAAAATCCCCACGCATAACAATTTCAAATTGTTTTTTCTTTTACTTTGCAATGACCGAACACGTAAGACTAAGTTGTACGCTGTTTGGACTATTTCAGTTAATGTAACAAAAACCATCAAAATTGTATATTTTGTTATTTATTTATCTAGCATTCCTATTTAGGAATTTGGCCGCCTCAAATGAGATTACAATATCATGTTTATTTCAGGATTAATGATTGATAAATTCATTAAATCCTAGCCAGATCCCGGCTGCTGGAAGAGCCACATTGTTGCTGGATGATACATAATTGCATACTAGCATATCGGGGGGCGCGGGATGATCTGGTTTTCTCCTTCCATTTTACCAATTACTTATGTGCTGTTTCCATGCGGTCACCCAAATTTGTACTAAGGCAAAGTATGGTTGCTTGACGTGTATGATAATTTGGTTATCGTATTTTCTCTCTGTGCTACGCGCAGTCCCCCCAAAATTTTATAGATTTCTCATCAAAATTAAACAATACTGGTGGTCGCACCCGATCATGCAAATGGTTCAAAAAGAATACAACACTTGTGTTCACTAGTTGAGACTTAACGTAAAGCAAACTCAAAAAAACGCGGAATGAACGGCTAGCTGCGGAATGAACGACCAAATGATGATAATATAAACATATTTATACTTTATTTACATCAAAAGGTGATTTTCACCCTTTGAATTTAATATTAATAAAAACATTTCATTTTTCTGACAGTTGACGGCCGGAATGGCATGAGCAAATTTTAAGCAACAACTATATTTGTTGCAGATAAAACAATATTGTAAATTAATTTAATGATTGATTAGAAATTAATTCACAGAAAGAACGTCGAGAGTAATGACAGTGAGATTGACCAGTTTATCAATGGAAAGTAGAACATACATAAGACATGATTGTACCTAACATTCCATTGGAATTTTTAAATTATCAGGCATGAAATAATGATGCATCGTTAATGCTTGCATATACGAGTAGCACAAGACATTACTTATATACAAGTAAGTGCATATACATAAATTATGTTGCTCTTTACTTTTCACGTTTTTGTGTGACGTAGAATTCTTTATAAATGAAAAGAAATGTCAAAATAATAAACCAAAATCTTCGGCATCAGTTTTCTTAATATTTTTTTAGAAATGACCAAGTCCCTTGAAACTATTTAATTAGATAAAATACTTTTGTACTATGTATTTCTATTATTCAGCATTTTTATATCTTCTTATTAACAATAAATGTATGTTTTTATTGGAATAAACAATAGGCACACAAAGCTTATGTTGAACCCGTTGAAACCTTCGAAATATGTATACTTAAACCAAAAATGATTGATCCACCACTTCGCGCTGCTGAAATAAAGTGGTTGTTACTTATTTACCAGTAATAATAAAATACTTGTTTTATAAAATGTGCCACATCTATCATAAAGATGAATATCGAAAACAGAATAAAAATAATTTTGTACTTAGTGTATATAAATATAATCTTGTAATTTAAGCCTTTCTTCTAAATAAAAACTATGAAATGTACACTTTTCTTACGTATTAGCTGCCAAAATTAAATATTCCCGTGTGTAATTATCCAATAATAATGCTATCCTTGTACAACATGCTGTATTTTTATTTCTTGTAAATAACAATTTTTTCTCATAAATTAAAAACTTTACTTTCAAAAAACTATAAATTGCACTTAGATGAAACACAAAACAACAAAAAATATATAGATATAATTTTTCTTTCACACACAAAAAAAATATTTCAAAACACACACAATTTTTTTTTGTAGCAATATACTTCTTATTCTCTTAATTGTACTACAATATTATATTTATATTAGATACTAATGATTACTGCATGAAATTATATTATATAGATGCACAAATATTTTTTATTTTTTTATAAGAAAGTTAATTAATTACAAAATTTTAATTTACAATAAACCGAGAGAATCACACACAAAACTTAAAATAAATTCCCGTTTGTCTGAAGAAAAAGGCAACGCAAGCGAGACTAACGAGTTTTATAAACTTAGAAAGAGAAAACACCATATAATTTCTGTTTGATGTATAACAGCATTTAGTTGAAATGTTGGAATGCAGATGGGAGGTAAAGAGTATTATAACAAATTTGTTTATTATGTATGCTGTTTTTAGTTTTTATGTTACTTTTAAATTTTTGAAATTAACGTTGTACTAATTTTTACATTAATACATAGTTCTACCTATTTTTTCTCTAAAATTATACCATATACCTAGAAACTAATAAAACTATAAGAATGTTTGATTGCTTACTGCTTTGATTGATTTCACTCCTTTACATAAGTAATAACATCCAAAAATATTGTGTGTATATTTTTCGATTTTAATTAACACATACATTTAATTAATACACATACACTTACAAACAGTAAGCGTATTGCATTGGCAAAATTGGATTAGGATTTAGGTTTGGATTTATAATTTTCCAAATCAACAGCCATTTTCGGATTCAAGATTTTGGTTTCAAAGTTTGAAAGTAAAAATGTTTTTTCCAATGTATATTTGCATATTTCGTGATTTTATTAATATTTTAATTTTATTTTATATAAATATGTCGATTGTGTAGTTTCAAATATCAAGTTTAATATTTTAGTACAAACTTTTAGTACTAAAAATTTGATTGGATTTACGTAAATCCAAAATCATTTTGAATTTATATGAATCCATTTGGGTTAACTTCTAGTGCGATTGTTGTTGTAAATGACCAATGCAATACGCCGAGTATCAACGGTCATTAAAATATAGATTTAACCTATAATAAAACTACCAGTAGCTGGCGCATGTAAAATAATGTATGTACATATTTTGCTCGTCAATATTATATTCAATAATATTCGGCATAATTTGACTATGTGTATTTAAAAAAAAACATTACTTTTTATGGATAATTTGCATTTTCAAAACACTAGAATTATATTTAAATAAAATAATTTACCGAAATATCTGAACAGAATATTTTTAACAACAATATGTTTCAAAACTACCCTAAAGTTACTCTGCGCGTTTCGGAAACGACACAATATTTTTAATCGAAAAGTCTGTAACGGCAACTAAAATGCAACTAAATTAAGCATGATATTTTTAATAATCATTCAGTTTTTCATTTAAAAATACAGACTTCCAAATTAGTACGCCTTCTATTTCGCCTGATTTCTAACGCTTGTGAACCGCCACTATTTTTTTGTTATCTTGTATTCTTGCCATCATGTCGTATCATTATACTCCTGCCTGATTTAACAAAGCCTATCAGCCTAGGTAGAAAAACTAATGAAATCATTAACTATATATATGTATTGGATTGGTTATTTTAATGAGAAAATAAATTATTATTATATTACGTATTATTAATTTTATAAATTAAAAATTGTATGACAATGTATTTACAAAAACCAAACGGCCATCCTACCTCCCTGTTCAAATTTGAAATTACAGGTGTTTTATTCTTTAAACCTGGGCCAGAATCATGAATGCCACAAGGAAACTTTAGACAGTAGTGAATTTTTACTCGTATATAGGTAACAAAAACAATTTTTCCAGTTTTTGCACCATTTTTTCACAAAAAATACAAATAGCAAACCATCTAACTCGGTTGGATTTAATGAAACCAATAATGTCACAGTCTCCACTGAGACTCGCTATCTGCAACCTTAACAGAACCATAAATAGATCGACTGACCTTCCTTTCAAAGGTAGATAACAATCTACAATCTTTAGTGAT
The DNA here is from genome assembly GCA_963691935.1 of Nephrotoma guestfalica. NCBI lineage: Eukaryota > Metazoa > Arthropoda > Insecta > Diptera > Tipulidae > Nephrotoma > Nephrotoma guestfalica. The sequence continues at coordinate 232,547,599 of OY829913.1, read as the reverse complement.
CAACGTTCAACTTTCGCTTCCGAAAGTTAGCACAGGTCTTGCTCTATAAAGTGCGAGCTAACACGACTGGGAAAGATATTTTAATCTTGACTGCACGTAAAAGTCTCGATGTCAGGTTGCTATGCGGACTTTTGTCAACTTCTTGGACTTCATTTGTTGATGTTATAACTGACCCGAGATATTTAAAGTCTTCCACGTTATCAATGTTATGGCGGTCTTTTCTAAGATTTACCGTATGGATGCTCCTTGGTTTTGATAAGCATTTAGTTCTGTTGCTGTTCACTTTCAAACCGAGTCATTCTACGTGGAGTAGAAGCAGTGTTAAATTGTCCTTGATACCATTAGGTCTCCGGCCACGAAGGCGATTTGGATCGGACACAGTCCCTTCTACTACAGTTCTACACAGCGAGCAAAATGTTGTTAGCTTACTGAGGAAGACACACATAATTACAGAATTTCGAGACATGTCAGCTCGGCCTAGAGGTCTTTGAGGTTGATAATGCCATATGACTGTTGAAAGTTTATACAGAGTAGGTAAATAGTTATGTTGTACTCCTCTTATTTTTCTAGGATCATCCTCAAAGTGAAACACTGGCCAGTGATTGATCGATTGAGGCGAAAACCACATTGGTAGTCATCGATGATATTTTCGGCAAGGGGGATGATTCGTGCAGGTATAACATTAGCAAGCACTTTGTAGGCAGTGTTCAAGAGAGCAATGACACGGTAATTTTCACACATGAGACAACATGAGATGTGAATGCAGTCTTCTATTACTAGGGAAACTTCTCCTGGTGCCAGTTCACTACGGTAAGTTCATAGAGATTAGATGTGAGAGTAGCTCCTCCGTGTTTTAATAATTCTAAGGAGATTCCGTCAAGACCTCCTTTCCATTTTAATCTACATATAGCTGCGTCTACTTCCTATATTGTGGGATACGTAACACGTAACTATTACTCTCGGTGGGGCAATAGCTCGAATAGGAGTTAATTTGGAAATAGGACTGTCATATACTAAGAAAACATCAGCAACGTTTGTTCTGAACCCTCAATTCGTATCTTTGCTAGCTGTGAATCTTGGTGAAAGTTCTTAACAAAGTTCTTTCCGTGTCTCCGGTGTGGTTAAAGCCGCGCCATTTCTTGTATTGAGGTATAAATCTCGTTTCAGTGGTTCTATTTAAATCGTCATATTGAGTATTGCTTTGATATTAAAAATATTTTAAATATTTTCGATTTTGAATTTGAGTATGAATAGCGGGAGCTCTCAGGATATTTGTTACTGCGTCTACAATTTGCAGGTCTTCTACGATATTCTCCTTCTTGCAGATGGGATGAAGACCTCTGACTACAATCTTAATTTTTGGGTTATTTTTGTCTTTGTAGGTATACCACTCTTTACATCGTTTGTGGAACCTATTTCAATAAATCTTGAATATTTGCAAAATCTGGCGATGGCGCCATTGTCTTCATTGCAACCTTGCATTGTTCTTGTTGCAGCTGTTATTGAGGTACAGGCACTGGTCTGATGTTTCATTAACTTTTGCTTGTGAATACTCCCAAACTTCAGGCGAGAATTCTGCTTTCGTTTTTTTCTAGGTCTTTTCTTTTGTTTTTGCATCCAATTAGTCACGCGAAGTGTGTTTGTCGACCTGGTGATCTAGATATTATTGAACTTCGTGTGAATGGGCATCGCAATGGTTGACCCACTCCAGAATCCATTTAGTTGGCCTCGTTAGAGGATGAATTAGTAAACTCATTGCTTTAAGGACTTATTTTTGATGCAGCTACCAACCGAACCAATGGAATTGATAGTGGATCAGTGAAACACCATTTGTTAGGTTCTCGGTATTCGATTATCCCGCCGTTTCTTGATCGCAAGAGCCTCGTTGGTTGATTAGTAGGGAGCACCACGTTCAGACGAGGTTGACATTTGGGTAGGTATATTGACCTTCTAGACCGATGCCCTTACCCCGCCTAACAACAAAGTTAAAACTCAATATAATCGACAATCCTTCAAATTAAGAACTGAAGGGATATCGTATGCCCATAAATTTAAAGTACAAATCAAATCTAAGAATAAATGAAGTAATATGTTGATAGCAATCGAACCTCACAGTAAATTAAAATTACATACATTCAACGAGATAACCCAAAACCTAAGAAACATTATAAATGACCAGTACACTAAACATATTGTTATGAATACTAAGGCTCAAGCAAGAACTACAGGCAGTCATCGATGTAGAAAACAAAGATGTGTGCTTTTTTACTAAGCAGAAGAAGAAAGTGGAAAAAAATCAATACAAGCTACAATTGCAAATAATCGTAACGACGAAGTGGCCTTTATTCGAGCTTTTGCTCTGCCGGCCACCGGGTGAGGAGGTACTTGTCCCGTATTCCCTAGTAGAAGAAGTGGATGCAGCTATCAGTAGATTAGAACATGGAACGGCATCCGGTTTGATGCAATCCCCTCAGAATTATTTAAAGACTGAGGAGCTAATCTTTATCAACTTATCGTTACGATCTGGTACCAGTGACACTATTCCCTGGGTTTCCCTGGAAATATGGAATTTGGAATAATATTTTCATAGCATTTTTGTTTGAATGGTATTATTCAAGCCTACTGATGGAATTAGTGTGGTGTAAATATTTTCGAAACAAAGTTGATTGCGAAATATTTGCTCCACAAAAGTTTTGTAGGGGAAAATAATTCCCAATATATCTTTGTTTCAAAAACATTTACACCAAACTAATTCCAACAGTAGGCCATTAGAATATAAATTAGACAAAAATGCTATGCAAATATTTTTCCCAATTCCCAATTCCCAGGGAAAGCCAGAATAGTGCCACTGGTACCAGTGACACTATTCCCTGGGTTTCCCTGGGAATATGGAATTTGGAAAATTTTTTCATAGCATTTTTGTTTGAATGGTATTATTCTAGCCTACTGATGGAATTAGTTTGGTATAAATATTTACGAAACCAAGTTAAATGGGAAATTTTTTATCCCAATAAAATTTGTATCCAACGAAAGTTTCCCATTCAACTTAGTTTCTAAACTATTTACACCAAACTGATTCCATCAGTAGGCTAGAAAAACACAACTCAAACAAAAATGATATGAAAATATTTTTCCCAATTCCCTGTTCCCAGGGAATGCCAGAATAATGCCACTGGAGAAGTTTCCCGCGGAACGGAAGACCACAGTAATATATCGGCTCAAATGTAAAAACTATCGTGGTATAGCTCTATTAAACACCGTCCATAAAGTGCTTGCTAATGTTATACTTGGCCGAATCATTTCCCTTGCGGGAAATATAATCGGTGGCTACCAATAATAACCACTGACCATTGTTTCAATTTGAGGATGATCATGGAAAAATGTTGGGAGTACAACATAATCATTCACGAACTCTACATTGACTTTCAACAGGCATATGACAGCATCAACTGCGAAAATCTCTGTTCTGACTTTCGAAAATTTTCGAAATTAAGCTTTAGACCATCCTTTTGAGTCAAATTACTTACCAATTTTCGGATCGTGTCTGCCAATTGTTCTCCTACGAAAAAATAACACGTTCGTTTGATAGATACCTTATATAGATTTAAAAGAAAAATTAGTCGCCATTTTTCTATAACTCTAAAATCGAATGGTTCAATATTAAACTGCATCCGCCCATGCTACGTACATTTTTCTATCTTTATCTTCATGCAGATATTTAAATTCATCCTTCTCACGATCACGTTGTTCGATGATGATTGTTTATGACCTCATCTGTTCGTCTTAGGTGCGGGATCATGTTTTTCGCGCTTCATACTATGAAGAATTAATTTTCTTTTATTATACTTTTCATATAAAAATGATTTTATTGGTTGATCGTTTTTAACAGTTTTTGTTTATCTTTATTTTATTACTTTATTAATTAAGATCCTTTATTTATTTTAGTTAGCCACATGTTTGCGGACTTGTACTAAGAATTAAATCCTTTTCCGCGAGTACTTGTTACGTTTCATTTGTTATGATGGTTATTATCTTTATTATTTTCTTATTAGAAATAGATGTAATTGTGGAATGGAAACCGGCCGTGGAAATTGTTGGTTGACAGGCGTATCCTGATAACATGTCACTGTCTGAATGTTAAAATTCATCTTCCACATTCTTCTAATTCATCACCCACATTTTCCTAAAATATATATTGTAGAATAATTAGTAATCAGGGTTGTTAGGTTAGGTTAGTTTGCCATAGCTGCTTCGCGCATTAATCATCCACAAAATGGTAGGTAGATTTGGAAAATGTCAAACAAAACAAAAATATTGTTTAACCAAGTTCGCGAGTTTTGCTAAACATTGAGAAATTTGATTGGTTGCATTAGCCGATCAGTAATCGCAGCGTACAATCGAAACTCGTGTATTGACCTCTAGATATAAATCACGGCCGTTGTGATACCACACTATACCTTAATCGTTTCGTGTTCTATGACCATCCTTAAATTTAGGGAAACTGGTTCTGACAAATTGATTTTCATCTGCCTGTCCACATAACAATAACGAACCAGTAAATTTTATTACGTCTGGCCAAATCAGGACCCGAGGAGGTTAAGAATCCTTCAGCTCACATGCTATAGGAATATTAGTTAGACGAATGGAAATACTTATATTTAGTAGGGCATATGTAGATCGTAAGTCTTTACCAAAACAAAAAATCCATCTATTATACTCAACATTTTATACTCTCCTTCAACTTCTCCAACAACTCGTTAATTGTTTATCGTCAAGGGTTATTTCTCGAAACGTTTTCACTAATCTATTACTTTCAGTGACATAGTTGTATTGACGCTTTCTGCTTGCCGAAGGTATCGTATTGGTCGATAGTGTCCGGAAACCGCATTTTATTCCAAAGTGTGTCGTATTCACGTAGAAGCGGGTGAAACGTAGAAAAATATCAGTAAAGAGTTTAGTCTAGATCGAATGTACAGGTCCAATAACAATTATAGTATTTTTTGGATGGTTATCATGTTGTACCCTTTTCAGATCGATTTTATATATTTTATTTTAAATAAATGAGAGTTTGTTCTTTCCTTTTTGTGATAATTTAAATTTAATTAATTTTACATTAAATACTACTTTCGAGCATTCGCTCTCTAATAAAAAAAACTCTAATTTATTTAAAATAAAATATAACAATCATAGCTTCAGACTTCCGCTTCTCAACTCTCGCGCTAAGATGACACTTACATTTTATGACTGACTCTTATGAGATTATGTACAAGGTATACAAACCAAAAGTTTTCGACTGTAATAAAGCTAACGAAACCTCGAACTATTGATACCAAGAACGAATTTATTTTGCTGATGAATTGCGATGTTAAAACTGATGTTGATTTGGTAATTAATGGTATTTACAATATTTTGTAAAATAAAATGTTAGCCAAAACAAGAGTTAATGGCAAATTTCGACACTGGACTCTCAGATTTTTTAACCAGCATTAAGTGGATTTGGTATCATGTTCTTTGACAGTTTATTGGGACACAAGCAAAAAACCAAACTGATGTTGAAACCCTTCATCTATATTTTCTCTAAGTTTACGGCAATCGTTCTAGCCAACAGGCTATTAAACCAGTTTAATATTACGACGGGTACAGTTTTTTTAATTAGAATCCATCCAAAACTGACGGTTAACTTATATTCTCTGTTACGGTTTTTGTTTTGTGGTAGCCTCGTTACATAATCCAATCTGACCAGTTAAATTGGTCTAGACCAGATTCATCATTTAAATCAGATTCCTAAAAATATTTACTGATCTGAATCAGAGCCGTCGGACCAGCAATTCTAAAAGAAACTTTAACATCTTTAGTTTAATTTAGATAAAATTATAATGAAGTTTTATGCCCGTGATAAATGTTCCAAATTACTTTTAAGTAAAGCATACTGCTTAACTTCTGAGACATTCAATTTCCTAAATGTTGTACTGCACACAGTAACCACACAGCGACCATCTGTCATTTGTATGTTCCCGAACAGGTTGTCCTATTTGTTACTCTAGACTTAGAAATGTCTCTAATTATACATTTTTAAAAGCATATTTGCATATAATGTATCAATTTTACTGAAATATTTTACATCCAAAACAAATACGCAGATATCTTAATAGTTAAAACGTACATATTTAGGCAATATTATATAAGAATATAGTTAAAAATTATAGCAGTCAGTGTTATACATACTTAGGAGTTAAATATTTTACTAGAACAATTTGATGTTGTTTGCAAAACGCTCCTAATTAGTTCAATTATCTGCTAGAATATAGAGTGTTTTTGTTTGGTTCAAAAGTTAGCTAATCAAATCAAATGAATTATCGGCTGCAACGCAACAAACTTATTGCAAACAACTTGCAAAAATGAAGATTATTTATACTTGTTTACTTTTTAGTACAATTTACTACACAGTTTCTAGTTGACCTACCTTTTCTTGAAGTTTGTATGTTTACTTAATTATAAGAAAGACAATTATGATAATCATACGTTAATTTATATACTCAATTAACTGATTTGTAACTCTTACTATAACAAATTACAATAAAACATTAATTAGTTTGTCACAATTCGTTCTTTTATTTAAATTTGTTTTAAAATTTAAATGTGTATTGCGAATTGTATATTGAACTGTTATTAGATCAGGAAAAACTCACATAAAGCACTCCAAGTCAATAAAGTTTGAAACTTAACTGATTGAAAAATAATACTCTCTTTAAAAAAGATTGCCATTTCACATAACTTCCAACCTGATATATCGTATAACATAAATTAAACTATATAATAGTTCTCATTCATATTTTAGATCTTTTCCATAAAAAGAAGTACGCAAGACTATGGAACAGAAAATACAATACAATCATTGCCCAAAAGTCTCCATACAAATTATCAAACGAAAAGCTGTATTGCTCCATTACTTCCAATCCAGATTTTAAACAAGGTAATTCCGTCACATTAATAGTTGCACAAGCTGAAATTATGATTATTTAGTAATATTTCTAATAATATTTGTGTTGTTTTTACTGATATTCGAAACTCCTTCCCATTGTATTATAGACATAGCCTCATTAGCGTACATCAGCCAAGACATATATTTGGTCCAAGCGACAGCAAATGGCAAGGAACTGAAATGTGTTACTATTAGTATCAAATCATGGAACTTATTTCAATGTTCTGACCAACCTTAATTTAACGAAGACACCTGATGTAAACAATAAAATACAATCAAAGGGTACTAAATACGCCATTGCAAAAGGTACCGAGTTAAATGCCGTAGAAAAGAAACACCCACAGGCTATTGAGACGTTCATTACAAGTGTTATGAGAAGAGTAGTCATTAAAAATGCATACATTGTCGCGCGAAGTCCGATTAGCCAGTATCCTAAAATGCTGAATAGTGTTGGCTCGATTATTAATCCGGGAAGCATACCAATTATGTTAGCTATGTAATATTGGATGGTTGAGTATATGCCAGATCGTTTTTCTCGTAAAAACAATGGGAATGCTGATGGGAAATGTGGTAATACTGAATACATTGGATTAAATGAATTTTCTGCAATAATTATGAAAAGTGCTCCTTGTACAGCTTGTATTCCTTTTTGATCTAAATTAATTGCTCCGAGAAAACAAAGTCCTGCCATAAATGCGATTGCCTGTAACGTATTAAGCCCATTAGTGTTTACATTTGCAAGTTTAAGATCACAAAACCAACCAATTTTTGAATAATACGTAATGTTTGAATTTGTGGATCTCGCAACACCGTCAAAATTGTTCGATGTATTAAATTGTAAATTATATAATACCAGACCGGTGGTTTAAAATTGGAAATCATTTTTAATTTACCAAGTCTAACGTTTGGCGAATTATTTATATTTCGTTCATTAGTCAATAACGTTTCCATTTGTTGCCATTCTTCGCTTACTACATATAAGTTACATAGCCGTTCAACAGTTCTTTCAGATTTTTTCTCCCTACCTGGTGGTGCAGCAAGAATGCCAATAAGAAAATCGGCCGGATTGAATGATTGTGGGCATACGTACCCTTGACTGAAACGTGTTTTAAAATTTTTAACAATCATAACTGTTTAAAAAATTCAGTTTTATATTATACCTGGCAAAAAATTCGAGCGCCTTAATTGGTGGACCCATAAAGGCAACTCTGCCTTCAGCAAGTAAAAGAACCGTATGAAACATCGCAAAAAGCTGGCTAGAGGGTTGGTGTATGGTACAAATAACAGATGTTCCTCGACTTGCCAAATTTTCTAAAGTACCAACAATTTGTTGAGCACTGAATGAGTCTAGTCCAGTTGTAGGCTCGTCACAAAATAATATAACCGGATTTGTTATTAATTCAGTAGCAAATGCTAATCGTTTTTTCTCACCACCCGATAAAACTTTCATTTCTGCATCACTTCCTATTCGAGTATTAGCACAATGTTTTAATCCAACTTTTTCGAGTAACGCGTTAATTAGTTGCACTTTTTCGTGATATGATGTTCGAGAATCTAATTTTAAATTTGCCTTAATTAAAAACTTATATGTTATTATTTCTTGCTCCAAATATTTGTAAAATATAGTAATACCATAAACGTAATATGCTCGATGACCGTTAGTACCCCAATAAATAGATCCTCTTGGTGCACAAAACCACTTAGACTATGCATAAATGGTGCAACGGGCCGACCATTTAATAAAATATCACCTTGCACCACAGTATTTGCACAATTTCGATAGGCCAGCGTTGACATTAACGTTGTTTTTCCAGATCCACTAGCACCCATTAAGGCAACCAGAGTCCCGGGTTGTACAACTCCACTGGCATTATTAATAATACGCTTCAAACTTCTATTTCTATCACTTTTGTTGCCTAGCGCGTATACACATACATTATGCCATATTAAAGTAACACCATCTTCTTCGGATCGCTGAGGCGATGGTGATCCAGGCTCAGGTGAATCTTCACTGGAAATGTTGTACTCATCTTCATTTGTGTTTACCGAAAACCGGGATTTTATTGTATCAAGTGGAATATATTTGGTTATGCCCATTTCGATTCGATTTAACACAAACACTTTGTAACCATTTTCACAACACAAAATCTTTTTTAAGTAGTTACAGCACAAGAGACTCCCAAAGACTAATAAAAATGTAAAACCGTATATTTATTTTGCGGTTTGAAAATTATACTTGAGCAGTGATGTAACATATGAAAAGAAATATGTAAGTAGGCTCGATAATTTTAAGTTTATGTCGTCTAGTTTGAACCCGATTATTCTTTTGCATTACCTACACGAGATAATAGAATAGACTAGATTTCGTTGAACAATTTAGTCGATAAAAGTACAAACCGTTAAACGCCTGGCGACCACGTTACATAAGCATAAATCAAAATCATTTGTTTTCTATTATCGTGTTATCTTAGAATTTTACACGAAGTAAAACATATGTAACATCTCTACGAATAAGATTAGGTTTCAGATTCTTACATATATAGTACGCTACTGGAGATACACATACATATTTTTATTAACCTGAAATTAGATATTTATATGTTGTAGGTACTCTTGTGTATCTAATATGTATTGAGAAAACTGAATCCCGATAAATGTTTACCACGATCAAATTATTTTTCGCTATTATGCGTGTAGACCCAAGACAATCTTTTGCTTTAAAGTAAAAAAATAGTTTTCAAATGACTTTGAAATCAACATACTTTAGTAGAAAGAAATTAATAAGATGGTTAGCCCAAAATTTTTCAAAAATCTTGTTTCACTTTAGATATTGATTTTAAAAAGCGAAGAATTAGCCTCTGTGCAATGTGGAATTGTATTTACTTACATAGAGAAAAACAAAATTATCGATTACTTTGCAGCTAAAGTTAAAAGGTTAAGCAAAATATCAACAAAACATTAACAAATTCAAACGGGCCGATATTGTTTTGCAGTTACAAATGGCACTGACCCAATTTTGTTTTATTTAAATCCAGTAACAAGATCATTTTGTTCAAAAAATCTAGAAACAAGAATTTTGTATTTTCCCAAGATAAATCAGCTGATATGGCAGGGGAATAAGAATTGGAATACCTATTTCTCAACAGACCGACCAGTTTAATTAGTAGTAGTTTTAGTGTTTTTGTAGATCCTAAACCAGAAAGTAAATATTTAATTTATTTCAATCATTACAAATCATAAATTTTTTAAATACAAAACATTTATTTACGATTTAGAAAGATTGTTTAAACGGTCAGTACAATAATTAATAGCGATCATTTATATTAAGCTGCTAGGAGTTGGGTGAGCCCTTCTAGAGAATAGTGTGTTAAATTTCAAATTTCAATACAAATTTTTATTAGAAACTACATTTGTAACACGAATTGCCTGCACTACTTATATATTGATGCAAATTAATTTGCAGCCATTGTTTCTCGAAAATTTTTCAAAAATCTCCTATAATGAACGTGAACTTTGAATATGGGCAAGAAAAGCGAGTCTTTCTACAGGGTGTCCGCCGGGAAGGTATACTACTTTGTTTGTTTATGATTTTTGATTAAATGAAAGAGAATGGATCTTACTTTGATAAATGTTTTATTTAATGTCGGCAATTATGTATGGAATACAATATCAGATAAATGTCCGCCTCTGTTAGCCTCACAAATGCGAGCCCTTTTGAGCACATTTTTCATTACATTCTCACACATTTCACGCGGCATTTCATTAATTTCATCACGAATATTTTGTTTGAGTTGCTCAAGCGCTTCTGGTTTGTTTGCATAAGCCTTGCTTTTTAGATATCCCCACAAAAAGAAGTCCGGAGCAGTCAAATCAGGCGACCGTGGAGGCCAATCAACATCACCATTTTTTGAAATAACTTGTTGTGGAAAGAGTTCTCGCAGTAATTCCATTGTAATCCTGGTTGTATGCGATGTGCCACCGTCTTGTTGATACCACATGTTAATCAAGCCCAAAGTATGCAGTTGTGGCGTTAAAAAGTTTTCAATCATATCACGATATCGCTCCCCATTCACAGTTACCGTTACGCCGTTTTCATTTTCAAAGAAGTCAGGTCCAATGATTCCTCCTGACCAAATTGCACACCAGACTGCCACTTTTAATGGATGTAAAGGTGACTGATGAATAATGTGAGGGTTTTCCATTGCCCAGAACCGACTATTCTGTTTATTCACATATCCATTTAAATGAAAATGTGCCTCGTCACTCATTACGATTTTTTCATGAAAATCGGGGTTGTCATGGGCGAGCTGTAACATCCTATTGGCATATGTACGGCGGCGTAAATGGTCTTGTGGAAGAATTTGCCACGTGTCTACTTCACGACTGTCAAGTATGAACTGTCAATACTAATATTCGCCTAAATGGCGCCAAATCAAAGACCTTCCCGGCTGAACCCCTGTATAACCATTTCCAATTGGATCAATAAAATGGTCATCGTTTAAGGTTAATTTTTACCAAAACTCAACATTCTACTCAATTATATACTACAATGTATAATGAAAACATTTAACGAGTTGCAATGATTTGGTGAACCTAAAATCACTCCAAGTAAGCATGACTCAGTCATTCTTTGATATCTTCACCCATTTTGTGGGCAGGCCAAATCCTTGAACATGCTTACTTCTTCAAACGTGTGTAACCACTATTAAAATCTACAGCGCTGTGGTCTCTAAAACCATAGATCCCATATTTAATTTGAGGCTTACTGATTAGGACTCTAACACAAGCTGGAGACTGTACTACAGGCCCAAGTTATCAATTACTCCGGGCATACCCAGCTCAATTAGACACACATAATTTATTTGTAGATGCGAGAATTTGATTAGACTCCCTATTAAATTATTACGGCCGTTTCGCACTTTGCGGAAACCTGTATTCCAAAGTGAGAATAAATAATATCGAGTTAAAAGATATTTTCAGGATGTTGCCAATCGTTTGTTGTGTGTCGGTCTTCATAGTATGTCCCAAGTAAAGTATGCCACACAAAAATCGAGTCCTTATTCCGAAACTTAATTTCCAGAATTCGTCATTGGATCTATTAATTTCCATACAATTTTGGAGAAATTTGAGTCGTCAAATAGATAGAGAAAAATCGTCGAATGTCAATGGAGTTGAAAATCGATTTAATTTAGCTAATTAATACAAATTAATTTGGTGACGATTATGTTTTCAAACTGTTTGTAATAAAACAAATCGCTATTTTAGTACACATCCCGTGCCATCTATATTCGAACATTCAAATTATCAAATACTTTTAGCTTTTACATTGTCTTGTAAACCCACCTAAACCATTCTGACAAATTTTGTTTTATTTTTTGCCATGCTGTTCGACTTTTGCATGTTCTTTTTATGTTTTATATAAAATTGTGGGTGCAAATTTCAAAATGAATAAAATACTATCAAATGAGGAATCTACTTCCATTTCCATAGAAAGCGAATGTATAAAAACTGAAGAAGAAGTTGACCTTCTAACTTTAGGTGGGCATTATGCGAAAATTGAACGTGGTTTTGTTTGTAAAATAGTCGACTGCAAACAGATCTTTCACAGAAAAAAGGATTATGATCTGCATGTGTATCAACATACAGGAGAGGTACTTATTTATTATTTGAAAAAGGTGGATTATCTAATTTATGTATTGTACATATCAGAAAACTGTCGAATGTGCTTTCGAGGGATGTTTAAATAAGTTTGTGACTCGTTCTTCTATGATTCGGCATCTAAAAAGGGTCCATCCTAAATATGATCGGATAGCACAAGTGACTGCTAAAATCACTATCGAGAAGAAATATAAATGTGATTACGATGGTTGCAATGAAGAATTTTTGCGGAAGAGAAGCTTAGATAGTCATATGTTCGAGCACACTGGATTGGTAAGTTGCGATATGATTTTTTAGCTTTTTCAAATCTGTTATGTATGTATATATTTATTATCCCTAGAAAACTGTTGATTGTCCTGTTGATGGGTGTGACAAAGTATATGTGAACATGCAAGGACTTAAGAGGCATTTGAAAATGATCCATCTTGATACTGAACTAAAATCATGTAAAGCACCTAATTGTAAACAGAAATTCGAAACGACTGAAATAATGCAAGAACATTATAACAAATCGCATCTTAACGAGAAGAATCATCATTGCACAGAATGCAGTGAAGCTTTTCGTCGTAAAATGGATCTGAAGAAGCATATGTACAAGCACACAAATGAATATCCATTCAAGTGTGTAGAGTGCAACAAAGGTTTCATTTCAAACCAGAAATTGACAAAGCACTTGGAATCACACACGGGTAAAAAATGCCAACATTGTCCGCAAATATTTAAAAATTGGACAATGTTGGTGCGCCATCAAAAGAATGAGCATTCAAGCGATCCAAAATGTGAGGAATGCGGTAAATTATTTAAAACTCGGGCGTATTTACGACGACATTTGAAATTACATTTGCACCAAGGTGAACGTGAAACTTTTGAATGCACTTATGAGAATTGTACGCGGTAAGTACAGCTGGTTAAGCCGCCATGCAACAATGAATGTAAAAAAAATAAATTCGGACATCTTTACTGATGTGTTTCGTAACCTCTTATTTTTCTTATTTTGTTTTTAATTCGCTAAAACTACATCTACATATGTTTGTCTATATATATAAAAATGTTGTATTAGTTTACTGTGTCATTTGAAAGGAGAGCTAGTTAGCACTCCCCTTGACAAGGATGGAACACATAATGGTTGAGATTAGGCACAAACATATCTCAACCGCCCATTTTTTTATGTAATATATTTTCTAATGTTTTTATCACAGGTCTTACACGCAATACAATAATTTACAGACGCATATTAAATCGGTACACCAAGGTCTTTTTAAGTGTACTGTTGAAGGGTGCACAAAATTGTTGAGTAGTAAAGTAAGTTAGGATTTTAGTAAGCGGACGAATTTTTAGTTATATTTGGAAATTTAAACGTTTACAGAGAAGATTATTACATCACATAAAAATGCATGAAGAACCAAAGCGCAAACCAATACAGCGCAAAAAGCCAACTTTTACTAAACCGAAAAAGTTATGTAAACGTGTTTCTACGGCGTCTCGGTTAGTTAATATCGGAAATCCTTTTGAACTGGAAAAGCAAATAGTGTTGGGAAATGGTGAAAATATAATAATTGAAGATGATGATATGTCACTCTCAGAAGCCATATTGGATGCATCAGATATTGAAGATGATCAAAGAAAAACACAGAAAGATTCAACAGAAACAGAATATTTAAACTGTGTTCAGGAGGTTATTCGAAAAGATTATAATTCAGATAGTAGTTCATCTACTATTATAACAGTTCATTAATAAATAATAAATTAATAAATGTTTTTGTTAATCAACAAGTTTTTAATTAATTGTACTATATGCGTATACATCGAAGATCTATAGTGAATTTGTTACTTTACGTTTCCTCATTTGTTCTAACCATGTTTCTAGTTGTTCTTCAGGATTCTTAACAGCCGGTAAATAATAATTTTCTGGTGGAGCACCCTCTTCTAGCCGAACAAAATAATGACAATGTTTGAATTCGACTTCACCAACTCGGCCACGAGCATGTCGCCTTACACCTTTAAAAACTCGACCCTTCCCAACGAAACTTTCAGCTGAAATACAAAATGTTGTTACGATTCGTTTTCGCAAAATTTCATGCATCTGCCTACTTACCAACCCATAAATTTGTTTTATACTCAACATTATGTGATTTAACCGCCATATTTTGAGCTTCAAGAATTGCTTCTTTTACAGCTGTAGCTCCTTTTTTAAGCACAAAACTTAATTGCTTAACGGCCTCATCAACACTCATCCCACGAACAAGGGTTGCAATATACCACATCTTTTTGGGGCTGTATCGAATATTTGTTTTAGCATGACAAACATACTGAGAAGTATAAATATTTAATTTATTGATTACAAATTTAGTTATAATTGTTATTTACCGCGGGTCTAGGTTCCTCATCGGCAAGTTGTGGTGGAAAAATCGTTTTATTATAATCTAAAAACTTCTTTGGTCCAGAGTCATGTTTATTTCGATTCACAATGGCACTAGTATGAAATTTTGAATTAGAAAATAGATTATTGTTAAAAGTAATTCGATTTATAAAACTATTCAAGTTTCGAATCATTTTACATGGACATAAAATAACTATTTTTGAGGTTATATCGTTTTCAATAGTTTCTTTTAATTGTCACTAGAGGCGATGAAATAGGTGAGAGGACTGTCAAATAAGTTCCGCATAACGCCATCTCATATTTTAAAATATTACCAGTTCAACTGAGCAATTGTTTTGCTAAATATTATAAGAAATTTGCCAATAAAAAAATTTAATTAATTTAGCCCTAATGTGAGTGACGAGTGAACCGTACCTTTTGCACTTTTATACATATGTTTTTGTATCACAATTTCAGTCACAATGAAAACTTTAAATTTTATGAGAACTTCAAGTTCAATTGATAGATTACGATCACACTTTAAAATGAGAAATTTTACAACTTGGACGGACGTGAAAAAAATTAATTTCCATACAAAACCCAATCATGTAGATCCTTCACACTCAAATTAATACGACATTTTTCCATCACTCACATGAGGGTTAAATGGAATTATGTACAAAATTGATTCGAGCATAAGTCCAAATTGGATAAGCAACAAAAGCTATTCCAAATTTTCAAACAAATTTCCTGTACAGATATTAGCCGGGTTCCATTTGCGTTAAGAAAATATTACCAAGTTTCAGCTACTCTTAACTACTCAACCAAAAATTTTGTGTTCTTATTATGTTTTACTTTTAACTAACAAGTTTGCGTTCCCTTGAACATCTATACTTACAAGTATGTACTTTGCTAATACCAATGTAACCCGGCTTGAGACTCGCGTGGAAAAATACATTACTACGAAAAAGAGTTTAGACCGCTTACGGACAAAGGTATTGCAAAGTTTTATGTTACATTAATTGCATTAAATTACAACTGTTATCAATAAACACCTTGAAAAACGTATCCTACTATAAAATGGTTAACGACAAGGACACAATATAACGCTATAGCGATCGTAATTAATAGGGAACTCTCTGATCTAGTTCAGTTCATGTTTCATGAAACAACGCAAAGGCGCTTGCTAGATTTCAAATCAAAATTTGTGATCTAAAATAAAATTTGGACTGATCCGAATAAATGGGTGTCATGAAACACGGCAAATGTAGAATAATATTCTGCTATAAAAAATATACTTCCTTTAATTGAAAAAGTTAACTCTGTTTACCGACTGTGGCTCGTGATTAATTGCAACAGCCAGTACAGCGCTATATTGAGTTGCTGTCCAATCGGCTACCGCAAGTACTTATAAGCAATTAAGATTTTTGTCTTTGCTAAATTAACTACTCACAACTGTTCTACCTTTTTATTATGAGTAGTTGAAAGTAGTTGCGATAAATTTGTCCGCTAGGTGTTTGTGAGTATTTTTCTGTCAAAAATATAATTGAATGTCATATGTGGCTACCGACCAAACGTTTGGATCGGGAGGTACCGGGCTCGAATCGCGATAGGAGCTAAGATGCAAAAGGAAATTTTCATCAACAGATTATGAGCTGTGATAAAAAAGAACACAAACACGATCCCCTATTGGCGTGCAAAACTCATGGGCCCATCTTCCATGTCCAGTACTATATGCTAGCATGGAGCTATGTAATGTGCAGATGGTAACGTAAATCGGACCTATAGCCGTACGTCTTCGATTTGGCATAACTGCGTAAGGTAGGACGGGAATAAACAAACCGCGAAAGAGTTGGGAGTGCTTCAGCTCCAGAACAGAAAAAAATATATGAAGCGCTAATAAAATTCCGGTATAGATATTGATTGTTTTATTAAAATATAAATAAAATACAAAAAATTAATTGTAGGTTTGTTTTGTTGTTGTCATTTTTTGTGCTTTCCAATCGACACTTTACAAAATACATATTTTTCGCACTTACAAGTACTTGCGGTGGTCGATTGGAAAGCAACTGTCCATCTTTCTATATGCCGACATTGTCTTTATTCATTTTTCGTAGGACACGTGTTTGTCGAGTTATAGTTTTTAATGAGTGGCCACCCGGAATAAAACCTATTATTCGGTAAATTTTAAACAAGTACAATTTGTAGATTTTAAAAGGTCAAAAATTAAATTTAAAATCTAGAAAATATTATTACTCTTCTTCCTGTCCTTGTCGTTTTGATTGGTGATGGTACATGTGTCGTTGCTTTTTCTGCTGGAGTAACAGGTGTTATTCCTAAACGATTAGGAATTTTTATCACTTTCGGTAATACTTGCTTTTCAGTTTCACTTCGAATGAAAGCTGTCTTCAGACGATCAATACAAATGATTGATCCTCTATTGTTGATTTTTACAACAAAACATTTTTCGAAACGCTTCACCACTTCATATGGGCCTGTATAATTGCTTTGTAATGGGACATGTATGCTATCCGTTCTCACAAATACGTGTGAGCAGTTTGAAAATTCCTTTTGTACAAAAACTTTCGCATTGTCGTGATGAGTGGTTGTTGTAGGCCGAATAGTAGACATATCATTCTCTGAAACTCTGTTACGAATTCAGGGTAGGAACCAAGCGCAAATTTTTTCCGATTAAAAATTCAATAAAATATCCATAAAATTTCAAATAAGATTGTAATAGGCCTTTGATTTTTCCTGGGTGATCAAAAAATAAAACTATATAAATAATATTTATTGATAGACGCGGTTCACTTTAAAACCAAAATAAATCTAGCAGGCTTTGCTTTCTCCAGTTTCTCCTAAAAAATATTTTTTTTATGTTGATATTTTTTTACCGATAAATTGTGTGCTTGGTTCCTATCCAGATTCAGTTTTTTCGTTTTTCGTTGGACATAAATATTCTCCTGAAATACGTAGGGTTTGACCTAGTTCCAGTTCTGACCAGATGGCTTCAAGTTGATTGCACACAATCCGTAGTCCCAACAAAATCAATGGCTCCAAGTTTGACCAATCGTAGTTTTGATGACATTTAATGGCAGTTTTTAAAGTCCTGTGCCAACGTTCAATTATCCTATTGGCTTGCGGATGGTATGGTGTGGTTCTCAAATGTTTTACGCCTA
Organism: Nephrotoma guestfalica; assembly: GCA_963691935.1. Lineage (NCBI taxonomy): Eukaryota > Metazoa > Arthropoda > Insecta > Diptera > Tipulidae > Nephrotoma > Nephrotoma guestfalica. Next base: position 232,529,421 of record OY829913.1, on the reverse strand, counting down.
GAATTTTGCCCAGTTCTCTGAACAGTTGCGATTCAAACTGGCGTCCCAAATTCGATGCAATTTTTATTGGAACTCCGAAATGTTGAATTCATCTTGTGATAAGATGTCTAGCGACAGATTCTGCTGCAATATCCTCCATCGGAATTGCAGTGGGCCATCTACTGAACCTATGGACGATGATGATGTTAAACAGTATCTATTTCCAGCTGAAGGTGACGTGGGTTCAATAATATCGATGTTGATGTGTTCAAATCGCGAATTTGGATCGATATACTTCGAAATCGGGATCTTTCGTGCCGTAATATTTTTGATCGTTGACATTGTATACATTTCTTTATGAATGTTTGACAACCTTTGTTAATGGATAGCCACACAAATCGATTGCAAAATAATTTCTGTGTGCCGCGAACGTCAGGCTGAGTAAGTTCATGCACTTTACGGATGATTGGCTATCGGTACTTCAATGGAACGAATGGCCGAACTTCTTTTGTGAAATGCCACAATATATTTTTGTTTCCAAATTTGGCATGGCTAACCGACTTAACGATAATGAAATGTTCCTCGAATTTCCGTTCAATATTGACTGTAATTCCGGATTTCGTTGCTGCCAAGTTTTCGAAATTTACTTCGTCCGTTAAATGTGCCAAACTTATCCTGGACTGTTGTCGGCGACATTATTCGGCGACATTATTCTCCGAACCAGCAATGTGACGGATGTCGGTGGTAAATTGCCCGAAGTAATCGAGTTGTCTGATTTGTCGCGGTGTTAACGGTCCCTTTTTTGCTTAAAAGCGTAGATAAATGGTCCTTTTAACAAATGCCGTCGATTCTCTGTCATAAGTATGACGAATTTGCTTATCAGGAAGTTGGTTCGAATAAAATTCTAGTGGTTGGAATTCATTATCATTTACTGATTGATTTAGGACCACGCCGACTTCTTTGTCTGATGCATCTGTGAAAAGAACCCTCCTTGCCGGATGAGCCAATAAGGTGGCATTGATCAGATCATCTTTACAATTTTGGAAAGCGGATTCCGCCTCTTCCGTCCAGTTGATTGGAGTTTGGTCGTTCTTCTTGTTATCATTTATTAGGTTTTGCAAAACTCATTGATTGTTGAGTTGTTGAATTTGAATTGTTTTAGTAAAACACTTGTAAAACATTTTCCTTAGAGTGACAATATTTATTAATTTATTATTAGGAAGATCGATTTCGAAAATAAATTAATAATTTATTTTTGAAATCGATCTTCCTAATAATAAATTAATAAATATTGTCACTCTAAGGAAATTTTTTTACAAGTGTTTTACTAAAACAATTCAAATTCAATTTTATGAGTGACAAAAGTTGACAGTGAGGCTAAAAATGGATTTCAACCATTATAGCACAAAAAGTTCTGTTGTTAACCGCCCCACATATAAATCTCCGGTAAAAATTTATCATAGTCAGAAAACGTTTCAATTTCGCAGTAGTTGACGGCCGTTTATATTCCTCTATTGCTCTGGTTCTTTCTGGCAGTGGTTTTAAACTAGCTGGAGTAATTAAATATCCGAGAAATTTCACCTCTGCCCTACCGAATACACAATTTACAACGTTTATATTGAGACAATATTGTCATAAACGTTCAAATACGATGGTAAAGATGTTTTCGATGTTCCTCGATGTTTTTCGACGCAATAGCATTGTAGTAAGGGAATACCTCATTTATTAAGCGTTGCTGTGTCTGTGTCGCGTTACAAGTCCGATCGTTCGCGAACGGAGTAAAAAGGAATTGAAATAAACCAAACGACATTGTGATCGCGGTTTTTGGTATATCCGCTGGTTCCACTGGTATTTGGTGGTATTCAGTTTAAATATAAAATATTGTACAACCATGCAATATGTGTGCAAAATCCTGAATGAACGGAATCGAGTAACGATCTGGAACAATAATTGCATTCAGGCGCCGTTTTTACAATATGCAGCGGAGATGCCCAGTTACTTTTGGATGGCCGGCAAATTCCCATTTTCAACAAATATTCAAATTCGATACGGACAATTTCTAATTTATCTGGTGCGAGTCCACAAGGCCGTGCAAACACTGGATGGCCTGTCGTAATTATGTGATGAGTGATATTCACTTTTGATGGTCTTCTGTGATCGCGTGTCACTGCGTCTGAGATGTCCTTATATTCTCGTAGAATACCCGCTATTGGATCCGTGACGTTCAAAGTTGTAATACCTAATGACTCTTTCGCTGAAGGTGTACCTTTTGTTGATAGTTTGGTCAAGTTGTCTATCAAGCGATTTCCTTTCATGTCGATTATCATTCCGTGGTGTTTAATAAAATCCGCCCGATGATAGGGTGATTTACATCGGCCACGATAAATGTCCACGGAAATACCCGTCGCGGTCCAAAATTTATTGAGGTTCTCCTTTCACCGTACGTGGCGATGGACGTGATGTTTGCAGCGAAGAGTTTTGTTCGATTTGAGGGTTTTTGCTTTTCCAAACAAAAATGTCGGCTCCTGTGTCGATTACAAATTGTTGATCCGATTTTAAATCTGAAATATATAAATGAATAATGAAATTTTCCGAATAATAATTTTTAATCGAATTTCCCCCATCATGGTTATAATAAATCTAACAAAACAATTCGTGGTTGATTGCGATATTTTATATAAATACCGGTTTGCAATACAGTGGCATGGCAAAAACGTATTACTCAAAATTAATAGTTCATATAAACTCTAACAGATAACACCACAACACATCAAAAAGTATTTTGTATAAGAAAACTATCGAATTTTATGTGCTCCAATTTGACAGTATTGTTTTGACAATTTCATCTCGTTCATTTGATTATTGGAATCGCGGCCAAAAAAACAAGAAAAGAAAAACATTTCCATGTTTTTTTTTATAATGTGTTTCCTTCTTAATGAAAATTAAAGAGAAATTATTCGTGTTAGTTAATCAGCAATAAAATTGTGATAAGTGTGCAAATAAAATGTGTTTCAGTAACGTAACGACAAACCTAACTCAATTCGATTGAATCTTAAATAAGTTTAAAGCCCATAACATAAAATTTTCCAATAAGAATACAGTTCCCTAAAAGTTGTGTGTTAAAAAATTGTTAAGTAATTTGTGTTTGAAAATAAACAATTTTACAAAAATAAATAAGATTTATAAGACTAAAGGTATGATTTTATTAAATATTTATATAAAATTCTTTCCATGGAAAATGAGAATATCGCGTAAATTTTATTTTTACTAGTCTTATGTAATAAAATAAGGAAAGCAATTTGTTTGTGGATTTAATGCAATTGACACTATTAAATATTTGTATTGTAATTTATTATAATCACATTTTCTCGTGAATAGAACTCATATTAAAATAAATTGTATAACATGTGTGGTAATTTGTGCTCAGAAATTTAAAGATAGAACAATCATAAATTCTTTATTTCCTTATCAAACACAATTTATTCGATTTTTCATTGAAATAAAAAACTTAGTTTTTGAGATTAATGTTATTTACTGGTTGGTGTCTATAAGAAAATTGGGGACCACGGTTTAAAAATGAAAAATATTTGTACAGAAAATTTGGGATATATTTTGAAAATTATAGAAAGCGGAAGTAGAATATATTCTTTATAATATATTCTTTAAAGGAGTACGTAAATAGCATCACAAATAAGTCTATCGTTTTTTTTCGAAAGTGCGACTTACACTTATCAGAATTAGGTAACTCCGAACGTCTTAACGTATTTAGTAATTTATTTTCTTGTGGCTTTAAGAGACACTTGTGAGCCTTTTGATTATACTACTATTCATTTGATTGGGTTTCTAACCAAGAAAACATTTTTAATTCTACATTCTTAACGTTTTATAACATTAGTTCGAGCGTTGTGATTAACTTATTCGTCTTAACAATTTTTTTTATAAACGAGATTAGGTAAGATTAAAAGGACTTAAGGCTTAAAGGACTAGGTTCCTTAAAAATTTGTTACACTGACTGAACATCTTGCTCTAGATTATTCGACGAAGTCGTAATACGAGTACTTAGATTTTCTTTTAAATACAGCCATTCCTCATAAGTAACTGTATCCTTTTTTATTTGATTATACTTTATCTAAATACATACCCACGAACCATGTTTGTCACGTGGGAACATCATTGTTCAATCAGCTGTTCCTTTTAGAGATACATATATTGTGTATCTATCTCTCTTTAAAATAAAATGCATTTGTAAAATGTAAAAAAAATATCGGAATGATCCTAATGAACAAATATGGAAGTCGTTGATTCCATTGTTCATTAGCATCATTCCGATATTTTTTTTAAATTTTACAAATGCATTTTATTTTACAATTCCAGTTAAGCATTTTACAGTCCGGCTTATTTTGAATATTTTGGACTTCTCCGATGATTAGATGACTATTTGTCGGTGTTCATACGGTCGTGCAATTTTCAATTTCAAACTGTGACCTGTGTATTAAATAGGTATCTTTGAAACATTTCTGTAATTCCTTCCTTACATTTTGTTTTATATTTATTCCTAAATAGTTAATCGTTTTTTTGTTTTAATCTTTGCAATCTGTTCTGGCAGCGAAGCATTTTTTACGCTTTTCATGTTTACCATTAAAATAGCGTTTACACCACAATTAAATATAATACCATACCTTTTTAATAGATAAGATAGGTGATAAAATAATAAAGTATTATACTTTGGTTTTACACCTTCAAATTTTGTTTGCTATCTACATTCTACCGGTGTAAGCCTGCTATTAGTTTGGAAAGCCTTTTATTTAAATATTTTCCGCCGAAATCCGGCATTTCCGCCTCTCTCTCTGTGCTGACGTCGTGTGGCTCTCAGATGAATGACGATCTGATGGCTATTTCGTTCTCGGAGCTCCCACCATCTGGAGGTTAACCCATCTAAGAGCCAGGGAATGGATTTCTGTCGTTATCCGATTGCCCATCTTCTCGATCCGATCATCCTTAGCTTCCGTGCCTTTTTCACCGAGTCTTGAGAATCGGTTTTGTGCTTGATGAGACTATCGTGGGATAATCATGTGAATGCTATTATTTCTCGAGTCTTGGCTTGTTTGCGTAAGCTGTACTTAGTCAAATATATGCGTCCATTCAAGCTTCGCTCCAGATAGGTCAACGCACTGGCTATGCCTTTGTTTACATATATGGGGCTAAATTATATTCGGTCACTACCATGGGCAACCGTGGTAGTTTAATTATTTTCTTTAATGCATGTATATGACTTATCTTTTCACACAGGTTATAGGATCACATTTCCAGACCAGCTTTTGAATTCCTGGCAATATATTTACTTATTTTTCTGAATTTTAGAACTGTCGTGTATCTGTTTAAAATCTTGTTGCCACGTCCACCGGCTTATCTTTTGATACACATTATAATTTATTGACTAAGTACTGTTTTGTCATATCGTGTTTTATTATAAACAGTCCTATTCCGTACTATGTAGTTTATTGTACCATGTACTGTTTTGTGTGGTACTGTTTTAATGGGTCCTGTTCCTTACCTTGTACTGTTTTGTGTTGTCCTGTTTTGTTACATTCTGTTTTGAAAGGTGTCTTAGTGAGCGGTTTCGATAGTTTCCGAAAACTTAATGGAATAAGTGGTTTTGGTATACCTGTTGAAATATTACAATAAATAAGTTTATCAACATATGGAAGTTGTTTAAATTTTACTGACATATCACTAAGCAAAATGTCTCTAAATCCCGAATCATTGGTCTATGCATTTGCTATTGCTGAATATTCAATAGTTTCGGGGATAGAAATTTGATCAAAGTTTCCTTGACGGCTCTTACAAGATGTGACCGAGCGTTGTCGTGCTGAAAGATCACTTTGTCATGTCTTTTGGCATATTGATGGCGTTTGAGTTTCAATGCTCGGCTTAATTGCATCAATTGTTGTTGATAACATTCTCCAGTGATGATTTCATTAGGCTGGAGTAGCTCAGAGTAGATCACTCCGAACTAGTCGCATCAGATTCACAGAATTAGCTTCTTGCCATGAATATTCGGTTTGACGGTTTAAGTTGATGCATGACCGGGCTTACCCCACGATTTTCTGCGCTTTGTCTTCATGTATCCACTTTTCGTCCCCCGTCACGATTCGATGCAAAAAACCTTTCCGATTTTGTCTTTAGAGCAGTTCGTCGCAAGTGAAAAAACGGCGTTTGACATCTCTTGGCTTGAGTTCATAAGTAACCCAATTTCCTTGTTTTTGCACCATACCCATGGTCTTGAGATGTTTTTGAATCGCTTTTTGAGTCACTCCCAAAGTTTCAGCGAGCTGCTCTTGAGTTTGGCATGATCTTCAAACGTTACTGGTCTCCCTAGGGCGTTCTTTATCATTGGTGTCAAAATCGCTTTTAAAACGGCAGAACCAGTACTCTCATGTTTTATTGATGGAGCATGTTCCCCATATGCTTCATCAGCTGCAGTTTTCTTCAAATTAAAACAAAAAAGCAGCGCTTCCCGCAAAATTGTGTTTTGTTGGCACAAAGGTTGACACGGTTAGAGCACAAAAAATATGTTGTTTACACTTCAGCGAAATGACACATACTGAGTTTTAGAGGGAAATAATGCCACTTTAACATGAATATAGTTACAAGATGGCACGACGCGATTTAATACTAGTTACGCCAACTTTTGTAAATCCCTCAAAACTTATTTGTATCCCCAACATATATTTTGTGTTTTATGTATCGTTTTATATTTCTAACTTGTAACAAGTTTCCAGATAACAATTCTGGAAATTTGCCACAGACTCTCTAATGGTTGATCCAGCACAGCATTTTGCAGCCGGCTAGGTTGCAGTCGTTGGGGGAGTTCTTTTCTGGACCATTTGAGAGCTAGAATTTGCTGTGAAAAACAGAGGTGGTCCAAGGTCATTGTTCGGATTCGAAGCTGTTAATCCATCACCAATTGAAAATACAACAAATTACGACGTAATCATTCTACGAAAATAAAAATAAATAAAATAAAACTCGAAAAATTCATTTTGAATGGAAATATATTAATTAAAGAAATTTTTAAAAATTGAAAATTTTGCTTTTACACCATAACCAAAAAAAAATCTTATTATTTACAATTATAACTATTATTAGAGCCAAAAAAAATAACTTTAAATAAAACTAGAAAGATTATATTAAACTATAAAGATCATAAATAAAAAGATCAAAATAAATGGAATGATACCGTTTGCAAATCCGTTGTAGTCGACGACGTGGCCACGCGCTAATCCATAATGCTGACGTTGATTTATTGCAATAGTATTTTCGATTCGTTTCGATGAATTAATTTCATTTTTGATTTTTTTATTAACTTAGATTAACTTTTTTTATTATTAATATTATTATTTATTATTATTTATTATAACGATTTATTTATTAACTTATTTATTATGTTTTATTATATAACTGTGTACACTTATTACGGCTTACGTAGATTACGATTCCGTGTTCTTAATCACTATCTTATTATTAACATTTTTATGTGTAAGATTGTTTTTGTTCATATTACTGCTTGTTTGCTACTTAAGTTGTTTTTTTCATTTATAATCACGTAATAGTCCTTTAAATTCACATGTTTTAATTTTACACAAAACGTCCATTTTAATATTATTAATTGCACATGTTTCCCCAAAATTTTCACTATTAAAATTTGCAGGTTATTATTAAGTTGAGAAAACAATGAGCTTTTATTTATTCTTAAACTATATTTTAATTATTCAACTATTATTATCAATTTTTAACATTTTTAACACTTTTTATGTTTTTTTGTTAATATTTTTATAAATTTCAATAAACGGTCTGCATCGCACCAAATTCTTTTTCGTTCTCCCCTTTTTTTTTTTATATTTTCGGCATCTTCCAATTTGTTTCCAGTTGTTTATTCTCCAATTGCAATTAATATCGCCAGAGGTATCATATATACAGTCTAATTCAAAAATATCGAATTGGAAGTTTGGTCACTAGGGAAATACTTTAAACATACAGGATGGTATACTAAATAATTAATCTTATAATACAATTTTTTTTCTCGAGGGCATAATTTTAAGCATAAATTTGAGAAAGTTGTTAAACGTAAAAATTAAAAATATATTTCCTTAAAACCTTGTGCGCCTTGCCACAAACTCTAAACTTGAAATAAGTGAAACTTTACTTCAGTATCAGAGTTAATGAATAAGATTGTAAATTTGAATAAGATTTTATAATACAAGTCTATTAGATTTTAATTTATTAATATTTACAAAAAATATATTTATTTATTTTCATGTGACGCAGAGATGGTTACAAACAGTAGTAATAATGGTGGTCCTCCGCAGTTAAATAAAGAAATGGAGATCAGCAGCAAAAGGTCATGTGATTTATCAGAAAAGGTAAGTACAGAAAACTTATTATTTGTATGTACATATTTACACAATAAATTAAATTTTATATGTATAGAAGAAACTTGAACATATTTTTAGAAAATAAAATGTAATACATAATAAAATTTCATACACTTAATTAGGTTTATAAATTTATAATTTAATATATACTGACATTTTCAAAATATGAAAAATCAAATTCAAAATTTCGACATGAATAGACATTATTATTTATAATGAAACCTTGAACTTCATCTTATTTCGTCGTTCTGAAGAAGATTTTTTCTGTTGCGGTGACATTTATTTGCCACAGGCAATTTCTTGAAAGTAGAGCACATTTTTAGAGAAGAATGAAGATATGTAAAGTAATTACTTACATTTTATAGAAGAAGGCTTGTTAATTTTTATTTATTTTTTGTTAATTTTAAATCAACACTTCCGGTTCTCTGAATTATCAGGTAACGTTTTAATAAAACGTTTGAATTTTAGTTACGTGACTCTAAAATACACCACGAATAGAGACTATTAACTTTCACAGCCACACAGGGGTCTTTGCAGTTTCCTTCGTAACTCTTCAAAAATGACTTGTCAAATTTACACATATCATGTAATTTTTCAACTAGTCCGATGAACAGAAAGTATTAATTGGCTCGTTAAATTTATATTATTTAAAGGCCAATCCATATATTTTTCATTAAACGGCCATATGTGCTACTGTTGAAAAGATCTCATTCAGACATACTTTCTAAAAAAGAAAAAAATTTATACCAAAGAAGTTTACAATACAATTTTTATTAAATGTTTTATAGTGAAATAATTAGCATTTTAATATTATTTCCTAGACAAACCGAGAAATAAAACCACCCAACAAATGTGAAAATAACACAACATCAATTTTAATTTACCTAACAATTACAAAATATCCTTTATATATTTTTTAAATTAGCGCCGTTTCGCCTAAAATTATACTCGTATATATCGTTATTTAAAGGCTGGGAAGCATTATGGTATCGAAACACCAAGTGCCGAGGTTGGAATACAAAATTATTCCCAATAAATATCAAACCTGTACCAAAAAGCACCAACATTTCTAAAATTTGCTGCAATATTTATGATAAGAGACAAACAAAATGAAAAAGGTTATTGGGAAAATTCATATATTCTATCAAAAAAGTAACGGGAATTGGTCAATAACACATAAAATATTGTATCGCTTAATGTAGGCCCCTTCTGAAATAATACACTTATACCAACGAATGATCCAATCATCAAAACATTATTCAAACGCATTTTCCGGAATCAACTTCAGTTCTCGCCGCGAATAATTTATATCTTCTATCGACTGAAAACGGATGCCTCGAAGTGTTAATTTGGGGTTTGGAAAGAGAAAAAAGTTAGCCGAAACGATTTCAGGTGATTACGGTTGTTGTTCGATGATATTTGTTAAGTTTTTGGCCATAAATTCATTCACAATGATAGCCGTGTGAGATAGTGCGTTCTCGTGGTGCAAAATCCATGAATTTTCCTTCCACAAACCAGGCCTTTTTCGACGAATTTGGTCTCTCAAAAGCCGCATAACACCCAGATAATATTCTTTATTGATCGTCTGACCTTCTAGCAAGAATTCCGAGTGCACAACATCGCGATAATCAAAGAAAACAGTCAACATTACCTTGATTTTTAATCGAATTTGACGTGGTTTTTTCCGATTTCGGCTCAGTTGGAAGACGCCATTCCGAAGCTTGTTGACTGGTTTGCATGTTACACTCGTAAACCCATGTATCATATCCAATTATAATGCGTTTCATGAATGTGGGGTCGGAATTGACTCCTTATAGCATTCAGCGATCTTTACACGATTGAGTTTTTGAAGAAAATTCAGGTCTTTCGGAACTAGTCGAGCGGTAACGCGTTTCATGCCCAAACAATCGTGTTCAATGGTACGAATTGATTCGTGAGACACAGAAAGTTCAGCGGCTATCTCTCTCAACCCTAAATGACGATTTTCCGTCACTATTTTCTTCGTTTTATTGATGTTAACTTCAGTTGTAGACTTTGATGGTCGACGAGAGCGAGGCAAATTTTCCACCAAATCTCGACCGATTTTGAACGCACTGTACCACTCATATGCACGTGTTTTTAATAAAGTCGATTCACCGTAAGCCTTCTGTAATATTTTTAGCGATTTGGCACACGAAATTCCATTTGCAATACAAAATTGGAAACAAATTCTTTGTCCGATATTTTTATTCATTAAAAAAATTGGAGGACACACTTGAGATGAACTGACAAAATAGAGCACTGTAAACAAACTAAATGACAGATCGCGCTCAAACTTCACATTAAGATAGAGGACAGTTGTGCCGAATTAGCGACAAAAAAAATGTGTACACTTCGTTTAAGCGGGCTTTTTAAATGATCATTTACCGTCATTTTTTTGACAGAATGTGTATTTATTTTATTTTACTGGACTAAAATCCATGAAGGGATTTACCGCCTCAATATCGAGGTTAATAATCAAATTATCTTAGGATTAATTGGTCCGATGATACAAAGCCAGGTCCCAAAGCTGGTGGACGAGGCGTAGTACTTTTGGGTGAGGCGTACTGACATGCCGGGACAGGGGATGATCTCGGTTTTCTTCCATTTTGCAATTACTTTTTATATTCTTCCCATGCGGATACCCAATTTCGACTAACTCAAGCAACGGTTGCTTGACGTTGATGGTAAATTTGATGATTTTTCTCTTCCACGTGCCCTCAGCGAGGGATATTAACATATCCTTAATATATAATCTTGTTTCCTCGTCTCACATTTTGTTTACGTTGTTTTGCTTAATACAAATACGTAAAACAACTTACACTATGTCAAGATGTGTGAGTTTTAAAGCACACAACTCTTTTATAATATCACTTACGTAAAAATGACCATGTGGTTTACCATAGACATTAAAAGTTATAAATCGAGATTCAATTTTTACTTTCAATTGTAAGAGCCAGTTGCATTACTTGGAATTAATGCCAATTGCTGCTAGACAACAGAAACGGATTCCTCGAGTAATTATAAATATAGAGGAAGTTGTTCCTAAACATAGTAAAGTAGCCGCTAAGCAAATGAGTAACATATAGCATTACATGGCACTAGACATATAATGCTGTATATCCGTATAGTTTGCCAAATCCGTTTGCCTAAAAGAGGCACAATTGCCTGAAATAATTATTAACATTTCAACAAATCAATAGCATACCAACTAATTACATTTGTGATTAATAGATTTTCGTATCTAATAAAACGCGTTAAGTTGTTTTCACGTAACTATTTTGAGTATCGTCAGATTCACTCATTTTTTTTTAAATATGTTATAACCTTTAACCAGAGCAAAGCTATAGAGCAATAGGTGATACAAATTTTAAAATATTGTTTTTTGTATTATCTAAATTTTAAATTTGGTTGTAATTCTAATTAAATAATATGTACAAATGTAGCAAAGATGACACAATCTTTCCCTTGTGTAGCAAGTGTATCTAGGCGGTGTTTAAAAGGCGACTACGATTTATAGGCAAATTTTAAAACTGAAGAAAACTCTAGTTTTGCTCTAAGAGATTTTATGGTTAAATGTATAATCTATCGATTTTTAGTCCAATTAGATCGAATAAGGATACTCGAAATATTTCTGTCGGCCTCGCAATTCACAACACAGCATTCTGATCAAATATATCTTTAAATACAATATATAGACGATTGACGAAATTTAAATTTTTTTTTAAATTAACAAGCAAATTTGAAGAAATGGAAGACTGCTAAAATTTTGTTGAAGTATTGAAAATTAATTATTTGATGGTTAGATATGGAGTAGAATTTCACAATGTCTCAATCAAGCAGGCTGACATACAATATCGAATGTTATTCTAGAAAACGAGCCAATAACTTCGATAAAGTATCGAAACAGGGGTCCTATTCTTGAAATTAACCATTTAACCATTGTTTTAAATATTTTTGCATGTTGCTTAATATTTGTTTTCCTAGTAATGGAAAAATTTCGACTAGGAAATCGATTCGGAATTATTTCACTAAATTGAATAATTGAAAAATTGAATTATTTAATTGTACAGCAAAATATATTGTGAATGCGGAAATTTTCCCCGACTTCAAGAATAGGGCCCTAATGATGTTAGAGGGTCTCAGCATAAAATGTCAGATAAACGATTTTTTGTTTCATTATTGTTTCTAACGCTGGGATATCGCGATTTTCACCTAGAGGTTACTTTTGTTGAAAACATGAGGACATTGAGCATCGTTAGAGCGAACTCCATGCTCGGTTTAGTCAAACGTTGGAGACAATTTAGATGTGTTGTGTCCATTCTACGAAGAGGATATCCAAAGTATTCAGGAAATTCAAAAGAAGTTTATACGCTACTTGACTTGGAAAGACGGATGGGTTTAAGGCCATGATCTACCATACCACGTAAACATATAGCGACAACCACCATATTTAACTGAATGTAAGATATACAACGTGGCAAGAAAATAGAAAGTAGAGAATTGCAAAAAGTACGTTCATTGGTAATCTCCTACTAGCCCTAATCGAAGGCATCCTATCCTGTAAGGTTTCAATAAAATTAACTATTTGTTTGCTTTTTTCTAACTACCGTAAAGATAATTTTATAGGTAGATTTAGGCAATTTTATGTCAACAGTGATTTTTAATTTATTAAGTTATTTTACTTTTATATTTTTAATTTTCAATTCCAAAGCGGATATATTTTATTTTGTATTTTTACATTAATATTTTTCAAGTCAAATTTGTATAGGTCCCTAATTTGTATAGGTCTTTAATATAAATAAATAAATAAACAACACAATAATCGTAATGATTAGTGTTAACTAATCCAATCTGAAGAAAATTTGTACCATTTCAAATGTAAAAAAGTTAAAAGAAAGCGAGTTGGTTCACAGGAAACGTAATGTATGCCAGATCATGGCATACATTACGTTTCCTGTGAACCAACTCGCTTCCCAATTAGAGCCTTACAATGGAAAATCTCTTATTTTTAGTTCCTCTTCATCGGTGATATAATAAATTGCGGCCTACCTTGATTATTTAGGTGTATCTTCTCATTGTTTGTACTATCGATCAATATATTGTTACGAATTTGCCCTGTAAAATTCGGTTCGTAACACTGGATTATGAATACAGTTATATAATTTAAGGGTTACAACACCAATTCTCGTAGTTCATACCGCTCCCGGAATGTTCGTGAAAATACCGGAAATAATCTTTGAACAATTTCCAAATATTTACTTAACATTTAACACTACGGGAATATTACCAGACATACCGGAAATATCCCACACGAATTTTCTTAAAATCCACTAATCACTAAATCACCACAGCAACTAATTTTTACAACTATTTATTATTCACCAGTTGCCATTTATAATTATTATTGCACTGTTCACTTTAGCTTTTTAATCTTCTGCGTACCGAATCTTCCGAATGTCTCTCCCATTGTGATCATTGCACCCGTATTTATATACCGCGTTTATTATTCGAGATCTTTCATGGACTTTTGGTTCTGTTCCAGGCTAATTCTGCTATAATCTGCAATACCACTAAACTGTTGTAAAACTACCTTTAATGTAGACCCTTTAACTACCTTGAATTGATTGCCTTCAAACCAATAGGCGAGATCGTAACGTTTCTTATTCTTCTTATCTTTTGAATAAACTGCGCCAAACAAAACGGAACAGAATTTTTTTTCGAAAAAATATCCAGATTTGAACGCTTGATCTTGGTGAAATAACACTTTTCGAAAAAAAAAATTTGCTTCTAGTTGAAGGAAGTTTTATCTTCTTTGCGATACTGGAATCCGTTTTATTTTATTTTGTTCTTATATGAGTTTTTGAGTAAAATAAAAATTATCTAAACGAAAGAAAATATGCTGCTGTTCGATACTGTAAATGTTCTTGCTTGATATTTCATTCCTAAATCCCAAATAACCGTTTTATAGAGAGTTTAGAAACCTTGAAACTATGCTGTGGACATTTCTGTATGACAACTCCTTATCGATTTATTGAAGTTTTAGCGAGAAACGTAACCAAAAAATGAGATACGCGTATTATAATTTTGGTGGTTTAAGATCAAAGAGAAAATAAATGTTTACAGTAAAAAATGTAATTTATTTCAAAAGGTATATGCCAATAATCCGCATCTCTAGTCCGCATTACTTCATAAATAAGCCGTGGCATATTTAAAACATTGTGTATTTGGTGCGTGGTGATTTGTTGTCTTCTTGTAAAGCATCTCGGAGTTCCTGTAAATTTGTAAGAGAGATTAGAGTGCTTAGTTTGCAAGATTAAAAAAATACGTTTCTCGCTCATAAATCGACCATCGTACAGAAATTTCCAAGTGCTAATTTGGAATTTGATAACGAAATACCGAGCAAATTCGTTTACAGTCTCGCGTTGTTTCTTTGTATATGTATACAGGGTGATTTTTTAAAAAATTGCCAGGCTTTTAGCTTGAAAACCGTGTAAGATAGGAGAAAATTACTTATAATAAAAATTGTTCAGTGTCGGCGTGGACGTTTAGTGGTCTGGCATGACCTTGAAACTCATTAGTTTTGGGTATGTTGATGGAAGTTAGTTTTTTTTAAATTAGAACCTATACTTTTGAAGCGTATTTTTGATTAAGTAGTTAAACATAAATAAATAATCTCATTTTGTTCATACAAAATTTTCCGTTAAGTGTATGGTTTCAGAGATATGAGCAAATCTACATTAAAGCAAAACAATGTTCTCTAGGCTCTAACACTGTTTCGCTGTAACGAGAAATTAAAATAAATAAAATCAATTGTTGTTTGACTTATTAAGCAAATTTTTAATTTACCGTGCGATTCTGACATGAGGTCATACGAAGAGTAGAGTCACTATGAAATGTCTCATAATTAACAGATTTTTCTTACATAAGACTATTTTGTGATTCTACACGTACTGATTAGTTAAGAGGTTCTCTTGAGAACCTCTTAACTTAATACCTATCAAATATGTGATCTTAGACATCACAATATTATAATTTTTATTATGCTGAATTAAAACTAATGAAAATGATTGTTTAAATATGTTATTTTATTTATAATCGGATTTTTGATATAAACAAATTATTTTATAATTTTTCATAAAGTACACATTTTGTTGTTATTTAGCAAAAAAGTTTTTTAAAAAAATTTGTTCAAAAAGTTTAAAAATTTACTCGATCGATTTCGACTTATTATCATCAGGAGTATCTACTAGTGATGCTCCTGATGATGACCTAACAATTCGAAATCGATCGAATAATTTTTTAAACTTTTTGACAAATTTTTTAAAATTTTTTTTTTGCGAAATAATTAAACGAGTGGAATAATGTGTTTATTAAGCACTTGATCAATAGTTGAGTGCTCCTGCGAAAACCAAATTGGTGATTCGAAATTAGTTTTTTTTTTCAATTATTAGTTTGAGTCTTTTTAACAGTAATTTTTCAAAGAGTTTAGACATTATTGGCAAAGACGATGTGGCGGTTTTTCTGGTTTGGGAATCATGATAACCTCAGCCACTTTCCAAAGTTTTGGCACATATTTCTCCGGTAATCAGGTCAAACCCTGGTGCTTTTTTAAGTTTAAATTGTTTTTAATTTCGTTTGTTGCTTCAGTAGGCGATGTAGGTGTGACATCTTTGAGAATTTGTTATGTTTTCATTCAATGTTTCTCGTAATTGACATTCATGAGGTTGAAATATATTTTCAAGATGATTAGCAAATCCTTCAGCTTTTTTATCGTTTTTCTTTGCCCAAGTTCCATCCATTTTCCTGATAGGATGAATCGGCATTATTGGCCTTCTCAGAGTTTTAGTTGCTTTGCAGAGCAAATAATCCGTATAACTGTCATTCGTCAACTTACTTACTCGTAAGTAGAAATTAACTTACTCATTTTTTAGTTTCGGAATTTCTCTTGTTAATTGTTGAGTAAGATTGTTTAGTCTTTTTTTGTCTTGTGGAGGTCTAGTTTGGTGTCACTTTCTTCTGGATTTTCGTTTATCCGTAAGGAAATTTCTAATTTATATTGGATAGTTATTTCCTTTTAGCCTTGGTTTGATTTCTGGAGTACTTTATTCATGCTGATTTTTGAATATCCGCAATGAACTTTTCTACTTCTTTGTCCAGTTGATCCATAGTTATTAAAGAAACTTTCAAAAGTATTCTTTGTTCAAGGTGTACTTTGAATCGATCAGGTCAGATATTTATCAGGCAGTTAGCCAATATGTTGGTTTTCCTGTTGAAATGGATTCACCTCTATTTTCTTTAATGTCAATCAGTAATTCTTTTCCTTCAGTTGTAGTTAATTTAGAACCCCATTGAGTATTCTTCGCATTGAAGCCACCACCTATTATGAACATTTTTCTCAGACGCTTGAAGAACTGCTTTTAAAAGAATGTCTTGGTGGACAATACAATCCTGCTACAACAATAGGAAAGTTGTTGGTTTTTATATAAACCACTGTGGCCTGAATTTATTCTTTTTCATACTTTGCTTCTTCAAAATGTTGGATATTTTTTTTGTGATGACTGCACTCCTCCCTCTGGCTGAATTATCTGGTAGTGTGATATACGCAGGATTGATTAGTAAAATGTGTTTCCGAAATAAGACACACATCTATAGTTTCAATATGCTGCAATAGGACAGCTTGTAGTTCTTGCCGGAGCAGACATTTTTGAGCTGTTCATTTTTGTGTGGATTTGGGTTTAGCTCCCAATGCGCTATCTTCCATTTTTTGTAGCCTCTCATCAAATTTTGTTAGTTTCATGAGAATATCTTGTATTGTTTGACTGATGTCTACATTTCTATCGATTTTTGCTGTGGTTTATTGATTACGCCCTTCATTGCTTCGGTATATGTAACACGTTCAATTCTTAGATGGCGACCAAATGGTTGCCTATTGTCTTGTTTTGTCTGCCTCTCGTATCGATTTGTTAAATAAAGATGTGTATCTTTTTATTTAACCAATTTATATTACATAACTCATGCATTTTTAGATGAAAATTTTTCCTCTGTTTCGTTACTCTTTATAACATTAGATACTCTTTGCGATCTTTTTTTTTGTATTCAACAGTGATGCAAAGAAAGGCAGATAATCCTAAATATGTCGTGGTCTCGTATTGGAGTTACATGTACATCATCAGTGCTCAATTATATATTTTGATTAACCTATTTCTATTTTAACACAAGAAAATTATCATTCTCTCCTATTTTTTTATGATATAACCACAAACAAGGATAAATCTGATATAGATATAGCCACCAACAAGGATCTATCCTTGTCTGTGATAATAACGTCAAATTGTGGTCGTGCCGACGAAAACATTAAAGATTTTATATTTGAATTTTTGACTCATAGATGGAAAATTTGTAAGAATCCCAACAATCAGTTTCGAACAGACGAGATTATTGTGATTTGAAAAAATCAGTCTTCTCATCAGCAGGTTGCGACGACTGATGTTGTATTACTTACATAGGAATATTGTCTATTTATATATATAGAGATAGGGATAATACCATGTGTATTTGTAGTACTAGCGAATTACTGCTTAGCCTACGAAATCAATTTTTTCATCTCACAACTATCTTTTCGTGCTTACCGAATTTATATTTATTTTTTACTTTTGTTTTTCTATTGTCATAATGGTTTTTATTGTGATTGTTCCGTACATTGGTCTATCTTCAGTACTCTCGAATTAAATACACATTCATTCAACTTCATCTATTTAGCGTCAATCCGAGTGACAACGACTATGATAAGCGACACCTACTTATACACAATCAACTTCCCTAGCACTCCACACTTTTTCGTCCATTATCCCTGGACTGCGGATAAATTTTAATTTTTGGCTCATAGATGCAAGAATCCCAATTGATTTGAAAAAATCAGTCTTCTCATTAGGTCGCGACGACTGATGTATTACTTACATTGGAATATTGTCTATATTTATAAGACAATACCATGTATTTGTAGTACTAGTGAATTAATGCTTAGTCTACGAAATCGATTCTTTCAATTTTTTCATTGAATAATAGAGCATGATTGAAGCTGAAATTGAAATCTCTGTATTGCCATAAGCAATTTTCAATCTTAATTGAAAGAACTATCGTTCCGAGATTTACCAGACGACGAAAGGCTGCACTTGAACATCTGTAATAAGAAACCGATATTATCCGAAAACCACAAGCCAACAAGGTGTTCGAAAACTGGGAATCAAATTTTCGTGTTTTACTGTTGTTTTTCGTGTATACTAGCTGTATAACATTTACAAAGATTAGATGGTTTAATATAAACGGCGCGAAATTATAATATCTTCGTCTAGAGCGCTTTAAATTTGCGTCTTAGTTTTCGATTAAAAACATTAAATTTAACATTTTGTAAACACAAATTTATCTTCAATTAAATTTCTAATGAACCAACTTTTTATTTCGCTTTTGTAGGTTATGGTACATCTTATGGTAGGATTTAAGGAAATATGTGTTGTTACCGCTGCACTACCGATGTTTGCCCTGTTTATCTGTTTTGTAACTGCATATATTTTTCAATCAGAAGAAATTCACGAAACACATTGCAGAGTAAGTTACTTGTTTGTCTGTCATAAAATAAATCATTATACCTTATTTACATAATACAATCATATTTGCAGGTTTATAATGTTATTCCATCGATTAGTGCAATTACTGGAGTGAGTCCACAACGATACCTATGGAGAATATGTGTTGCGATACACATTGGCCCGAGATTTGCTATAGCGGCAGTGTATCGAAATTATTATCGTGCTTTACTTAAGCAGAAAACCCTACTTGAAAGTGCTGCCAAAGGAAGTAAACTAGTTGATGTAGTGTATTGGTTGAATTTAGTTGAAATTGGATCATTATGTGGTGTTACATACGTATCGAATCGAGAAAATTACCGTAAATATAAAATACGTTTGGACAAAACAAATAATTTCTTATACATTTTTTTTATTTTAATACAGCAATGCATGAAAAAATATTTATTTGTTTTATGATCTGTTCATTGTGCCATATGTTAGCAACTATAAAATTATTGCAGTTAATTCATGCAAATGGACCGCTTGATGATAAGGAAGCTGTTTCACTGTCATGTAAAAAATTCCTTTTTGGATTATCCATAGCGAGTACAATCGGTTTAGTTTTGTTCTTTTTAAAACATCGATTATTATGTCACGATATGGGTAAGTTTATTTTTATCATTTTAAATATAAAAAATTCTCGTTGTATGGAAAGTATAGTACATTAATTTAATTTGTAGTTTGAGATGAAAATCGATTTTGTTTAATATTTTGGTTTCGATATTTTTGCAAAATCTGACGTGGTTTAATTGAACTATTTTTAATAATTATAAATTTTCATTTTTGCTTTCTGAATATTTATTTCTTAAACTTATAAACTGTGGATAACGTGCGGTACGTTTATATTCGTATTGGTTATAGATGATTATTTGAAAAATGAGGACGCGCTAAGATACTATTTATGTACTGAAATAAACTATCCTTTGAAGTTTAATATTTTATCGACCAAACGAGAGATTACATCAATCTCAGTTATTTATATTTTTTTTTGATTAGCTTAGAAAGGGCGTCTGATTGGAAATATCACTGTTGAGTGGTTCGTTCGTATCTTATGAAATATAAATGAAAGTAGTACGTATATTAGATAATTTCGTTTTTTAAATATAATTTTACAGTAAAATGCAAATAATTGAGATATCGATCGTTTTGGATTTTTTTTTATAGGAAATTACTTTCAAGGTAAAATATGTCGGTATAAAATATGTGTGTTACGAGCAAAACCATTACGTGACACTAAACATTTCCAGATTTAAAGGCTGTGTGACATAGGAGTACTATGCATATTAATATGATGTGACAAAAAAATAAATAAAATTTAATAGGTTCATGACCATTTGTTACAGCAATAATTTACAACTCATTTTTTTAAATAAAGTTCATCTTTCGAGAGCGCTGATAACTACACGGAAATGGGCTTGTCTAAAAATCTGTTCGAGTTGGCTGTGGCATATTCGATTCTAGTACATATACAAACTTAATGATCATTAGTTTTCTCAAAACACCCTATTCGTTTACCATTTGTATACTATCTTCTTATATATTAATACTATTAATTTTTTCATACTCAACCCTAAAATGACCCCTAAACATGATCCGATCCGTTAGATTTTTTCAGGGTAGGTCGACATAAATATTGCGCTGTGCGTAGGCTAGAAAAATCGGAAAAATTCCATCGGGTGATGTACCCGAAACGGGTACCTCAGGTGGTTTCAGAAAATTTCCTAGCGCTAGGAAAAAATATGAATTTACTTTATTTTTGATAAAAATGCATCAAATTTACATCTTAAAAAATCTTCTTAATCATTTCTTAAGCAAAAATTCAATAAAATATATTCGTGCGACTGATTATTCAGTCACAGGTCAGCTAGTTATAGTATAATGGCATAAACATGTGATGATTAAAAGATTACTGTTCCATAACACTTGGTTGAAATAATGTATAAATAATTTGATTGATTGGTTGATTGATTAGAATGTACAGCCAAGACTAAGCAAGGATCCCAGATACGCCGGGCCTACCGTACACCCCTTTTACATATAACACTACGGAGGGATAGGAAATGTTATTAGATATGATAGACTTGACCTGGTTACAGACACCTAAGTAGTCAATAGTTAGTAAAGTACAAGACGTCTCAATAATATTTGTTTTCTGGATATAAGTAATCAGCAATCCGCCTCCTAAAAAATTTTAATTGGTAAATTACCTGAAATAAAATTTCATTATTATGAGTGATTAACCATTTCCTCCACCCATATAATTGACAACCAGCGATAACTATTTATCCAACTTAAAACAAGTTAACCAAAACCTTTACCAATCTACAGTCTCCCATTCAACCTAGAAAATAATTCAATTAAAGAAGTGCCATGAACCCCAAAAATACTAAAAAAATATTAATTAGAATTAAAATTTAATTTAAACAGGAACCAGGCAACACCGCTGTTATGCAACTTTATAGAATTTCCCTCCTCCGACACTTCAATTTTACATACAATCATATTCGTTTGATCAATTAAAATAATTTTAATAAACCCATTAACGTAAATCGAATTAAATACTAAATATACAATTAAATTATATTAAATTAAAATAAGAAAATTTAGAATTAAAACAAAAATTAAATTGATTATGTGCAAATTACAATTTATCAGTTTCTAATAATAAAACTCAGTATTGTTAACTGTTCAATCAGGAAATATAAAAGGATAGTATTACTATTAAATATTTCGGACAATTTTAGATTCTTAAATACCCAAATAAACTAAATCAATAATTTGAATAGTAATTATCAACTAGTTAAAAGAATTAAATGAATTATTTCTACTAATTACAACCAATTGTGGCCGCATTGATTGACTTTTAAATTAAAATTTTATTTTTAATTAAAAAGTAGTACGGTTTGAAAGATATTCTATAATCAAAAAACTTCATTACTACAAGTCATTCCTCATTCAGAACTACATCATTCTCCGCTAGGACGTCCCTAATCCGACGATCACCGTACAATATACAGAGCAACAATTTGTGTGTATGCACGTAGAGTGGATGACAAATGAAATTACCACTCTTCAAGCATACACCCCAACCACGATCTATACATTTTATATGCCGATAATCAAATCAAAGACACCACCACGGAAAATGGTAAATTTCTAAACGAAAATTACTCTAGAAATAAAAAAACAATTCAGCAACACCAAAGATAAACAAACAGTTCATGCTCAGGAGAATGAAAATTCCATAGCATTTGTATGAAAGTTTCTTCTCAAGGTTACGTTTTACGTACTAACATACAAAGTCTATACGAGTACATTGCGACACGGCCGTATACATACATAGGCCCTGGTTTATCAATTTTTAGATATTCATTGCTGCTGTGATCATCACACATACACACATTGAAAAACTTTCCCCAATAAAAATAATATACGAGTATAAAAAAAAATATGTACAATCAAAATCTACTTAAATATAAGTCCTGCTCTTACTCTCATTGACAGATACCTATATAAAAATAACTAACGAAGAATGTGTTGGTTACACTAACAATCCAATGTAAATTTGATTTTTTTTTTCAGTTTTGCTTTGTTTCTGCACCAACACATTTATACTTAGTTATTTAAAAAAAAATTACTATAGAACCAATACATCTTTAGATAGTTATTGTTTATTTCACTTAATAAACACATTAAAACACTTGTTTATTATTTCGCACAAAACGAACTATGCGGTTATGCACAAAAAGTCTCGAACTATGCGGTTTCAAAGAACACGGAACCAATTAATCGTGTTCTTGGAGGGTTTTCTGTATGCTTGGTACATCCCCATAAGTGAATGCCATATGTTCAAACCGGTTTCAATATTTGATTAATTGTAGAGCAGAAGTATATTATGTTTAGATGAAGCAGGGTTACTTTCTACAAATAGTATTCTAATGCCAATTCTATATTTTTATTTTTGACCTGACTTTTCACATGGCTCAGTTCTGCATTTACTCGATGATTGTATTATCGCTGTCATTATTTGGTTGCACATTGTCATTATATTTATCTTAACGGAGAAAGTAGTTATAGCACTATCAGGTATTGGACGATCACAGGAAATAATAGATAGAGAATTGACTGAGTTCACTTCCTTGTGAAACTCCTGTCTTGAATTCTTTAAGTTCAAAGTGGTCGTTATTTTGTTTAATTCTGAAGCATATTTCTTTTATGTTATTGCCTGGATAAACTGCGGATTAGTTAAGCTCAATTCAATCAATTATTCTATGAACAATTCGAATTTGCTCTAGATTCTAAAATTTTTTGTATTGCGTCGAACTGAGTACCTTTAATTTCCTAAAGTATTTGACCGCATTGAAAAATATTTTCACTCATACTCGATTAAATTTACCTTAAGTCTCTTTGCCTTAGTCGAAGGGGACGAATAAACGCAATTTATTTAATTTATTTATATTAATAGTAATGACTAACCCGCTAGGTGATTTTCAACATTGAATTTCTACCGGTAGTACATTTCCGTTTAAAATTAGTCGACAATGAAATAGTTGTCGAATATAACTTTGCCGTTAAACTTTCGTACATTTGTGTTTGCGTACAAAATATCTAGGCCAACTTTGATTATTTTACTAAATTTTTGTGTTTGATCATTGAAATGCTTGGAAACAATTGATTTTACCGGCCGGATTTCCTGATCTTGTCCCAGCTTAACTAATCCGCAGCATTTCTAGGTTATAAGATTCTAACATTTGACTATAATATTCAGGAAGGATTTATTTTAGTTATAGGTCAGACTGACTACCAGCTTTTAACAAAGGTTTGCGCTACATTTAACAATAATGTGGAGCAGACCTTTATATTGCCAGTATGGGTTTTCTATTGAAAGGGATTCTCAGTTGTTTTCTAAAATAGCTTTCATTTTCCTTTAATTGTGGTTGGTCAAGACCCGCAAAGAGAGTTGTAGTTTATTTTGTTAAAATCATAAAAGAAAATAGAACTGCGTAAATGGTTAACAATTCTCTTTGCCGGTTAAGACTGCTTAGTAAAACTGCTTAGTAAAATAGGTTTCCGAGATAGGCTACACATCTACAATTTCTATGTCGAGGATTGCTTGTAGATATCTTTGCAGACCATTATAATTCATAGCAATATTTTGAGAGTACTGGTCATTTTGTTGGCTTAGATCCCAAAATGCTGTTTTTCTAAATTTTTGTAGGCTCTCATCAAAGAAAGTGTACGAATATAAACGAAACTTAACAGAAAAATTGTAAAAAAAAGGTTTTTAGAAGATTAAAGGCAACCCAGAAGTAAGAGTTCTACGACACACGTGCGTGGCTCAGAATGTTTGATCAAGTTGCTTTTTGATCACTTGATAGCAAATACCCATCTGGCCCTCATAACCAAATCTTCTGTTGGAATTGCATACACCCAAACACCAGCGCGGGATGCCTAAACCATCAGTAATCTATCGCACTTTAAGTCGCCGGTTGTCCAATACCAAGTAAGTGATTTTTTTATTATTTCGAATGTTCGACAGACTCCCCTCTAACACATTCATTAAATTACCTCAGGGTTTTTAATATTTTTTATTTTAAAAAATATCCCTGATTGTTACTCTAAGCTACTATTTTGAAATGAAATCCCACACGTAAAATGTAGTAGATGAAAACTTATGAAAATAATAACGGATTATAATTGCACAGTTCGGCTACTCAAAAACTTGTGTAGGTTTAATAAGCATATAATATTGACAGAAAGGTAGTTGATTTTTTGAGAGTAATGTTAAGAGGGTTCACGCTCAGGATTTTCGCTAAAACTTTTAAGGACTCCAAGAGTATTCTCAACGAGTGACATAAATCAGAAATGATTGAATTTTATCATTTGGAAATTTTATTTCTTCATGTGAGTCTCTAGAGTCGGCGGTTCAAATTTTTATAGTCTGCAACTGTCCAAATTATTAACATTTAGTAAAATTTACTAGATTCTGCATTTACAAAAAATGAGTTTTGCTAAATATAAACTTGTGTGTTTGAAAAGATAAATATGAAGTATCATACTGAGACTAGGTAAGGTATTCGTAATCACGATGAATTTTAGAGATCAAAACTTTAAGGTGAGCAGACTTTTAATTGTAAGAAACAAAATTTTTTTTTCAAAGGGATCGGAAAAAATCCCCAACCAAACTGAAATTACGTTAACGCAAAATACTATTTTTATATATGACGCGTGGGCTATATTGCTCAAAATAGACTTCTATTGGTGGTATGTATTTTACTTGTGCATTCCAGTAGTCGTATACATTTTATAATGCTTTCTAATTATAAATTAGTTAACTATTAATAAAGGGTGTCCTAAGAAGAAGTTCACGTAATGACACGTGAATCGCTACGCGCATTGGAGGCTATTCCGGAAATTGACTTTAACAACTGTTTCGAGGATTGGAAAAAACGTTGGCACAAGTGTATTGAGGCCGGGGGAGGGGGATTACTTTGAGGGGGACGAAATATATTTGGAAAAATAAATAAAGAATTTTAAAATTATGAACAAAGTCTTACTATTTTTTGCCCACAGTATTATTTTAATTCATTAATATTTTTTTTGTTTTAAATATTCTAAATTTTCAAAAAAATTTTGGTATGTCGATTTTCAAAGAGGTCTTTTAAAATAATATTTTGCCATTAAATTATTACTATTAAAAATATCAAAACTATCATTTAGATTTAGTAAAAATTTAACAGTAGGCATACAATCCTTAAAAATTAGATCGGTTTGGCTTAAATATTCTAGTGCATTTGCTACACTGCGACTAAACACTTGTACTGCATATTTTACCCGCATAATAGAATTTTCAAATTTTATATGGGTGGCATTATTTTTTGGTGCAAGTGCAAGTTCCCTTTCAGTTTGAATATTATTTAGTTTTTCAATGTAATGTCACTCAATTTTATCGTTAGTTTTTGTATAAAATGTACCTTTTAATTTTAAATGATTACGAACAAGTTTAATCACATGACAATTATCCAAATATATAAAAAATTTTTGATCACTAGGTTCGACATAAAAATAAGGCTTATGTGGTACTTCGGCTCCTAACAATTTGACCATACTAAAATTTGCCTTAAGCCCGTCAAATGTTAACGTTATAATGTTTGCATTACACTCCTCGCGTAAGTGGGATATGAGAAATTTTATTATATGTGCTCGGTCTGTTTCATTTAAGGAATTAATAAAAAAATATGCAGGTATTTTAAATTTCAAATTTATAGCACAAATGAAGAACACTAACACATTAGATGCCTGTGTTTGTTCATCATCTACATTGCCATCCAAACACCTTGCGCCGTAATTCACAAACCCCACAAACTCCTTATTTTTGTTGTCCCAATCAATACATTTTTTTATTGACATTTCGTCCATCATTAGGGAGAAATAGATGTTTTTATTATCTGTTTGGATTTTTTGCCGCAGATATTCCACGGCTCGTATTGTAATACCAGGACCACCTGTTGAGTTCTGGTACCATTGTCTTATGGTCCTTACTTATATGTGGAGGTTTGATACATTTTATAAAAAATTGCCGAAGGTGCTCAGAACCAGCCGTCGACAAAAATGACATGGTCATCACAAACTGTTGCAACTTCGGTGTATATTTACCAAATTTTACGCCGGATTTTAATTCATAAATAAATGATTGTTCTTGGCTTATGTCCGAGTAAATTAGAAAAATACTTATTAATATTTAGTATTAAATTAATACAGGTCTTTGCCCGTAGGAATACTAAAAATAAAAACCGTATTTTTCCTCAAATTTTTCTTTTCGGTTTCTTGTTGGTAAATCGCTTAATTAAAATAATTTTTTTTTCATTTAATGTATCACGGGATCCTCCACTAATAATTCCTTCTTTCTCTAACCTCTTCATGAAATTTTCGAAATCTTGAACTTTTTTTTGATAACGATTACATTTTGTGACAAGAGCCTTGTTTATTTTACGAGTTTTACCCAGTTTCTCTTTCAATTTAGATATAGCTCGCTTTGAAGTACGTGGAGTGTAATTGAAAGATGCATCAATGTCTCCAATATATCTGAACTGACGACTAATGGCATCACTTGCTTGCGGTGTTGCTGGTATAATATTTCCACTTTTTGCTTTTTTAATTGGTGGTGATGTCGTGATTAACGTTGAAGGATAATTCGGTGGCATATTAATGATTGACGTTGAAGTATAATACGGTGGCGTATTAATGATTGACGTTGAAGGGTAATTAGGTGGTTCGTTTTCTAAGTTTGTTGTATTATCATTACATGAAATTTCATTACCTTCTGGCTTTTTATAGTTTATTATTTCAGTAGGAACATTTAATATCGCATCCTCATCATATTCAATAGTATACCTAGGCGCAATTATAATAATTTTATTGTTACAATCTTAAACAATAATTACATTAAAAAGAAATGTTGGTTCCAACTTACCACACGTCATTGTTCAAAACAAATTTCGAAGGTATCGCATGTCTTGTAAGACGCTTACTAGTGGTTAAATATTTTTCCTCGAAATGTTTGGAACAAAGTTTAAATGAAGGATAATCCAAATCATTGGCTTTGACATTTGGAACAATATCTCGCCAAATTTTCTATATTCTTCAGTTAATGGTGCGCTATAAATTAAATAGACATAGTTGGATTTAATAATAAGGGTACAATCATTATGTTTTAATAAATTTAAAACAGACAACATATTTATGTTCTAATAACATAAATTTGCATCTAAAGAAATGAACAATTATGTCTTAGCTATATTTAGCATCAATTTATTTACGAATGCAAACCAATCTTCGCTGAACAATTGAAGCAGTTCTGCGGCATTTTGATACAACACACAAACACTTATAGTTTATATTTATGTTATTTTATAACTTTATGATTTATTAAACACGTTTTTATAAAACACTTAACACATAAAACACTTTTAATTCACAAAAAAAAATATATTCACTTTAGAGACGCTTTGAAGTAACAACAATATTATCAGTATGACAGCTATAAATAATGTTATAAAATTTTGTGAAAAAATAAGAAAAAATTGCTTCGCGCGCCATCTATTGTTCTCGTTAAAAACGTTTGGTATGCCATCTAGAAATCTTCTCCGAAAGTAATATTTGACGAAATCATACTGTCGTTGGCATTTACTATGGAAATTGACACGATTTCCCTTATAGTATTATAAGTTATTTGGAAAAATGATTAAAAACAAATTTACAATTGGTCGTGTTAAAATTGTTTGGTCCTGCATATTCGAGTTGTATAGTTTTAAAATATTGTAATGGTACAGACTTATGTTTGGGTTGGAAATTTATTTTATCTTCGCTACTTAAAATTTATTAACTTTTACTATTTTTGCCTAATATGGCAAGTGTTTTACAACAGCCAAAATTAATGATTAAAATAAAATATTTATATTTTTCAGCTTTCAGTTGGTTTGCACTATGTGAATATATCATTGCAACAGCAAATATGTCGTTTCACTGTACGACTATGTTGGATTTCCCATCTGAACATTTTTTAATTGCGCGAGGTGCATCACTATTCCAACTAAAATGTTTACAACATGGAGAGGTGAGACAGCAGCAGCAAACAGAAGAAACGCATACAGCACAATCGAATCACGTTAATAATCATGTTGAGACAAATTCAAAGATTGGCATTAAAATAGACTAAACGTGTTTAATAAAACAAACACTTTTGTTATACAATTTAATTTAATCTACTTATAGTATTATTATTTTAATGAAATTAAAAGAAGCAAAATTTAACTGTTCCTTATTTACATACAAAATAAAATATTTGACATTTACAGGACTACAAACTTATAAAATATATATGAGAAGAAAAGGAGAAATGAATACTGAAAATTATTTTATAAATTTTCAATAATATTTACATACATATATTTTTTGTAAGATTATTTCATAATATTATTTTATGGCTTCTTTATAAAAACTCAGTATATATATATATATATATATATATATATATATATATATATATATATATATATATATATATATATATATATATATATATATATATATATATATAATTTATGGCATTTTAAAAAAATACAATTATTAAAAACTAACGATCCTTTTAAAAATAGTTACAAAAACAAAAATGTAAACTATAATATTACGTCAATCGCTCGCGCTTGTAAGATATAATATCACCTCATCTGACCATTATTACGTTAACAAACAAAATCATTTTTCCATTTGTAAAAATTAATTGCATAATATATAATTTGTTCTTTGATTATGATTGAAACGATGTCTCAGTTTTGTTTATAATTTTACCTATGTTACTCGTTATTCGAACAAACTGGTTGCTTGTTAAGCTTTAATTCTAAAATATTTTTAGATTTCACTAGATCCTCAAGCTTAAAGTACTCGCTCAAAATAACGAGTAAATAAATATTTTAAATCTCATCAGAATCTCATATTTAACTAAATCAAAAAAAAAATACAAATCATCCCATCGAAAATGTTTTTATACATAACAAATTTACCTCATTACAACAAAAAACAAAACTTAATGTTCTCATTCAATATTTCATCTCCTTATTTTTTTTTAGAAATAGTAAATCAAAAACGAAATAAATAATAAACAAATCAATTGGATTTTAAAAAAATATAAATACCCCTAATAAAATTGATTTGGGTAGTTTTTAGTTTGAGTTTTTGATTTATATATTTACTAATACATATTATATAACATTTAAATTTTTTACTAAATTTTTTGTTTTAAAAAAATTATTATTATTATTTATTAAATTACTAAACCATTAAAATGTTTATTTATTGAATATATTTTACTTAATTTGAAGATATTTGTAATATTTTTCGTCAACAATAAATGCAGCTTCTAGTCGTTAGTTTTGAAGAATTATCACTACTAAACAATTTTTACGTTTATTATTATGTATTTATTTTAAATTATTATTATTTTAGAAAAATTATTTTAAATTAGCTAAAACATATAGTTTTTGATTGATTTAGATTTAACTCTTTAGTTTTTGGAAACTAGAAAAATCTTAGTACTAATTTCAGGGAAAGTTTTTTGCGAAATCAAATTTATTTGATAATTGTTTTGAATATTCAAACTGGACATCTTAATATAATTTAATCGCATTATTGTGTCCAATTTTCTAAAATGTTGAAAAGTAAAAAGAAAGTCCTTTGTAATGCGATATATTATATTTGGAGGCTGTTTTTCAGGGCTCTGTTACCTCTTTGCAAAGTAAAGTTAAAATGATTTCCAAAATGTTTAACTATTATTTTTAACTGCTAAGTACCTAGTGTTTTTACGTTTTTGTCAAGTTTGGTAGGGTCAGTCCAACGACCAATTTTACACGCAATAGTTATAACAGTAACAGTTGAATGTGTATGAAATTTAGAGACAGCCACGAACCGATCGGCTAATTAATTGAATAATTAATTAATTTGAGCATCGCCAACGAAAACGAGGCCATTTGATTAAAAAATTTATGCCACAGGCCAACGACACACAGCAAATTTAAAAATATTGCAATATTAGCTTAATTAGAATTTGAACTGTACATATATAACTTTAATATTGCACCAAATTTGAATTAAAGTAGTGCTGAATTTAATGATAGTAATAATTAGATTAGAATTATTATAAAACCAAAGTGTGGCCCAAATCTAATATTCATTTGGCAATCAAATTTGAAGGGCATTATACTAATAAAATTATACCAACATGTTGCAAAATATTTTTTAATAAATTTTTGTAACTTGTTTATAATTCAGAATTTTGCAGTACACAGCGAGCTACTGAAATATGCCAGATCCTGTTCATTATTCAGATACAACAACCCATTTCATGACTGTGTTATTTTACAATAAGGCCATTAAATATAGTTTTAAAATAAATCAATCGAATACCTACTAAAATCAAGAAATCATTTAAAAAATAAAAGGAAAAATTAATTAATATTATAACGAATATAAAATACACGATTTCTAAAGTTTTGGTTTTAATTTATAAAACTAAAATTCAAAAAATAAAATTTTAAATAATAAATAAAATTCAAATGCGTCATTGCGCTTCCAAACTTATAAAATACCCAAATTAGACAAACAACATTTATTTAAATAAAGTTAAAAAAATTAAAATCTCAATATAAACTTTAAAAAAAAAATATATAAAAACATAAATAAAATTATTTTTTTAAAACTTATTTTTTGAAAATATTTTTAATTTTAATCTGTTACAAAAACACTCTATATTTGATTCTTTTCTTGTACTCGTATCAGAAAAAAAGATAAAAAATTAAAAAGTTTTAAATATTATAGAATAATTAATTAGATTTACAAATTAAATAATAACATTAATGTTAATATAGTTTAGATAGTATTATAGTGTATTTATATTTTGATCGAAAACATGTAATTTATGGATTGCTCCCTTTATATTTTGTTTGTTCTTGGGAAGCCACACATAAAAAAATTACTACTATACAATTAAAACTATCGATAATTAATACAAATAAACCAAGAACTCCAACAAGTCCTGGTTAACGTTAACCACACGTGGATGAGATATCTCCGTCACTCCCAACAGACATCTTGTAAAATATGCGCAACGATATTTGTTATTTAATACTTTTGGGTTTTGAAGTTGAGGTTTGTTTTTTCTGGTATTTTATTTGAGCTTGAATTTTTTTTTTTGGGAAAGTAAATTTTATGTTTGTACTCGTATATACGATACGTGTTAAACTTACAACCAAACAGCAGGGTTATTGATAATCTAGGTATAGAGGTTATGTCATAGATTGTATTGTTAGACCACTTGGTTGGGGCATCATTATTATAATTCGAGATATAAAGATAATTACATTTAAATTAATGAAATATCCATTCTGTGCGGCATAAATGTGCTCTTGCTCAAAACGAAGCGAGTGAGTCAGGAATCTTTACGAATAAATGTTATAAGTGGCAAACAATTAAATAAAGTTCAAATTGGCTTACCTTGTACCTTCTTTGTTATTTTTGGTTGCTCTTTTGAATCCATCCAATCTTTATCCCACATCCTATTTATCAATATACATGTGTGCCAATTCATATTGTAATGTTTGTATGTATTTTATTTTTTATTAAATGCAAATTAAATATATTTTTAATTTTCCATTAACTACGTACGAGTATGGTAAAAAAACGTAAATGGTAAAAAACTATTAAATATTATTTACATACTATAATTTTACTATTGGAAAGTGAATTGCGTTTTTGGCTTTTCTTTATGTATTGTAAAGTTTAGTAAAGGATCTAGCAATTGAGGCATTTCATCATGAAGTCAGGTATTTTTCGCGGTTTTAAAACAAATCGGTTCATCATTGCTATTTGCTGATAAGACCACAATTATATTATGATTCTCGGCCCCAATATATAATGTCAACGGACAAAAGCCACACCCTTTCTATAGAAGGAATCATGTAAAAGACACAATAATTCTGGTGTCGATGTGAATCTCGACTAAAAATAGAAAAAATCAATTTGGATAGAAGATGAAATGTTGCTGGAAACTCGAGTTTCTTCCATACACTTTTCTACTTTTTCTCTACACGTTTCTAGTGCAAATTTCCGGTTTTCTTAGTACTTCTCATATGGAACTGGTTTTAATTTTTCTTTTTCATTGGAACCTTCCTAGTAGAAAACTTTGCAATTGCACACCAAACAATCCCCGCCCCCCTTTCGGCAATTTTCTGAGTTAGTTTTCATTTTTTTTGGGAATTATGGGTAATCTGGAAAAGAAAAAAAACTAGGCACCTGATTATCATGTGAAAAGAATTGAAGAAGAAGAGTCTATTGTTGGTATACATTCCGATCGAGCTTGCTCACTTCTCCAAGTTTGAGGGATAATAACAAAATATTAAAAAAAAATCGAGAAAAGGAAACAACTAAATGCGAGTTTTCCATAATGACTATTGAATATCAAAAAACTAGAAGAAAATGTTCCCACAGAAGCTTAAGGAAGCTGTACAACTTAATCTTACTTTAGTAAAGAACACTCTTAAGTCAAAACCGCTTAAATTCTCAATTGAAGTCGCCAAAAAGTAAGTGTGTTTTGTGACATTAATCTGTGATCTGTGACCTCTAGTCGTCCGGAGGCATATGAAGTTAGCCCAGTTTTTCATCCCAGAAAAAAATAAAATTTCTTTAAACAATACATTTCATCTCATCCCAGTTTTTTTCTATTTAAACTTGTATAAGACGGAAAATATTTTTAAGTTGAGTAAAAAACAACATAATATCCATCCCAGATTATTTCATTTTATTGTTGTTTTTGTACTCGACGTATGAATAAATGAATATAAATAGCTTTTCTAAGAAATATGATTAATAGGTAATAATTGTTTGTTTTGATTAAAGATAGCGATTGATACTATTTTAAAATATTAATAGTGCGAGCTTACAATGACTAAGAGGGCAGTACCCGCTGTATGGTAGTATTGGCGCAAATGGCCAAGTTCCATATGGGCCCATATAAGAATATGAGTAAATCGTGCCAATTTCCTAGAAATATGATTTGCCGGAAATGATTCTTTATGTTTTGAATAACTTATAGGATGGTCTAACTGTGGCCAGTCGGGCAACACCAGCCGTATGGTAGGATTGGCGCAATCGGCCAGATTCCATGTGGCCCAATACAAATATTAATAATTGTCATTCTCATAGCAATATGATTTGCCGGAAATGATTGATATAGTTTTGAGCTGGTAATAGTAAGGGCTTACAATGACTAAGAGGGCAGTACCAGCCGTATGGTAGTATTGGCGCAAATGGCCAAGTTCCATATGGGCCCATATAAGAATATGAGGAAATCGTGCCATTTTCCTAGAAATATGGCACGATTTACTCATATTCTTATATGGGCCCATATGGAACTTGGCCATTTGCGCCAATACTACCATACGGCTGGTACTGCCCTCTTAGTCATTGTAAGCCCTTACTATTACCATCTCAAAACTATATCAATCATTTCCGGCAAATCATATTGCTAGGAGAATGACAATTATTAATATTTGTATTGGGCCACATGAAATCTGGCCGATTGCGCCAATCCTACCATACGGCTGGTGTTGCCCGACTGGCCACAGTTAGACCATCCTATAATTTATTCAAAACATAAAGAATCATTTCCGGCAAATCATATTTCTAGGAAAATGGCACGATTTACTCATATTCTTATATGGGCCCATATGGAACTTGGCCATTTGCGCCAATACTACCATACGGCTGGTACTGCCCTCTTAGTCATTGTAAGCCCTTACTATTACCAGCTCAAAACTATATCAATCATTTCCGGCAAATCATATTGCTAGGAGAATGACAATTATTAATATTTGTATTGGGCCACATGGAATCTGGCCGATTGCGCCAATCCTACCATACGGCTGGTGTTGCCCGACTGGCCACAGTTAGACCATCCTATAATTTATTCAAAACATAAAGAATCATTTCCGGCAAATCATATTTCTAGGAAAATGGCACGATTTCCTCATATTCTTATATGGGCCATATGGAACTTGGCCATTTGCGCCAATACTACCATACGGCTGGTACTGCCCTCTTAGTCATTGTAAGCCCTTACTATTACCAGCTCAAAACTATATCAATCATTTCCGGCAAATCATATTGCTAGGAGAATGACAATTATTAATATTTGTATTGGGCCACATGAAATCTGGCCGATTGCGCCAATCCTACCATACGGCTGGTGTTGCCCGACTGGCCACAGTTAGACCATCCTATAATTTATTCAAAACATAAAGAATCATTTCCGGCAAATCATATTTCTAGGAAAATGACACGATTTCCTCATATTCTTATATGGGCCATATGGAACTTGGCCATTTGCGCCAATACTACCATACGGCTGGTACTGCCCTCTTAGTCATTGTAAGCCCTTACTATTACCAGCTCAAAACTATATCAATCATTTCCGGCAAATCATATTGCTAGGAGAATGACAATTATTAATATTTGTATTGGGCCACATGGAATCTGGCCGATTGCGCCAATCCTACCATACGGCTGGTGTTGC
Organism: Nephrotoma guestfalica; assembly: GCA_963691935.1. Lineage (NCBI taxonomy): Eukaryota > Metazoa > Arthropoda > Insecta > Diptera > Tipulidae > Nephrotoma > Nephrotoma guestfalica. The sequence continues at coordinate 232,494,238 of OY829913.1, read as the reverse complement.
CCGACTGGCCACAGTTAGACCATCCTATAAGTTATTCAAACCATAAAGAATCATTTCCGGCAAATCATATTTCTAGGAGAATGACAATTATTAATATTTGTATTGGGCCACATGAAATCTGGCCGATTGCGCCAATCCTACCATACGGCTGGTGTTGCCCGACCGGCCACTGTTAGACCATCCTATAGGTTATTCAAAATATAAAGAATTATTTCCGGCAAATCATATTTCTAGGAAAATGGCACGATTTTCTCATATTCTTATATGGGCCATATGGAACTTGGCCATTTGCGCCAATACTACCATACGGCTGGTACTGTCCTCTTAGTCATTGTAAGCCCTTACTATTACCAGCTCAAAACTATATCAATCATTTCCGGCAAATCATATTGCTAGGAGAATGACAATTATTAATATTTGTATTAGGCCACATGGAATTTGGCCGATTGCGCCAATCCTACCATACGGCTGGTGTTGCCCGACCGGCCACTGTTAGACCGTCCTATAGGTTATTCAAAACATAAAGAATTATTTCCGGCAAATCATATTTCTAGGAAAATGGCACGATTTCCTCATATTCTTATATGGGCCATATGGAACTTGGCCATTTGCGCCAATACTACCATACGGCTGGTACTGCCCTCTTAGTCATTGTAAGCCCTTACTATTACCAGCTCAAAACTACATCAATCATTTCCGGCAAATCATATTGCTAGGAGAATGACAATTATTAATATTTGTATTGGGCCACATGAAATCTGGCCGATTGCGCCAATCCTACCATACGGCTGGTGTTGCCCGACTGGCGACAGTTAGACCATCCTATAACTAATTCAAAACATAAAGAATCATTTCCGGCAAATCATATTTCTAGGAAAATGGCACGATTTCCTCATATTCTTATATGGGCCATATGGAACTTGGCCATTTGCGCCAATACTACCATACGGCTGGTACTGCCCTCTTAGTCATTGTAAGCCCTTACTATTACCAGCTCAAAACTATATCAATCATTTCCGGCAAATCATATTGCTAGGAGAATGACAATTATTAATAATTGTATTGGGCCACATGGAATCTGGCCGATTGCGCCAATCCTACCATACGGCTGGTGTTGCCCGACCGGCCACTGTTAGACCGTCCTATAGGTTATTCAAAACATAAAGAATTATTTCCGGCAAATCATATTTCTAGGAAAATGGCACGATTTCCTCATATTCTTATATGGGCCATATGGAACTTGGCCATTTGCGCCAATACTACCATACGGCTGGTACTGCCCTCTTAGTCATTGTAAGCCCTTACTATTACCAGCTCAAAACTACATCAATCATTTCCGGCAAATCATATTGCTAGGAGAATGACAATTATTAATATTTGTATTGGGCCACATGGAATCTGGCCGATTGCGCCAATCCTACCATACGGCTGGTGTTGCCCGACCGGCCACTATTAGACCGTCCTATAGGTTATTCAAAACATAAAGAATTATTTCCGGCAAATCATATTTCTAGGAAAATGGCACGATTTTCTCATATTCTTATATGGGCCATATGGAACTTGGCCATTTGCGCCAATACTACCATACGGCTGGTACTGCCCTCTTAGTTATTACCAGCTCAAAACTATATCAATCATTTCCGGCAAATCATATTGCTAGGAGAATGACAATTATTAATATTTGTATTGGGCCACATGAAATCTGGCCGATTGCGCCAATCCTACCATACGGCTGGTGTTGCCCGACTGGCCACTGTTAGACCATCCTATAAGTTATTCAAAACATAAAGAATCATTTCCGGCAAATCATATTTCTAGGAAAATGGCACGATTTCCTCATATTCTTATATGGGCCATATGGAACTTGGCCATTTGCGCCAATACTACCATACGGCTGGTACTGCCCTCTTAGTCATTGTAAGCCCTTACTATTACCAGCTCAAAACTATATCAATCATTTCCGGCAAATCATATTGCTAGGAGAATGACAATTATTAATATTTGTATTAGGCCACATGGAATCTGGCCGATTGCGCCAATCCTACCATACGGCTGGTGTTGCCCGACCGGCCACTGTTAGACCGTCCTATAGGTTATTCAAAACATAAAGAATCATTTCCGGCAAATCATATTTCTAGGAAAATGGCACGATTTTCTCATATTCTTATATGGGCCATATGGAACTTGGCCATTTGCGCCAACACTACCATACGGCTGGTACTGCCCTCTTAGTCATTGTAAGCCCTTACTATTACCAGCTCAAAACTATATCAATCATTTCCGGCAAATCATATTTCTAGGAGAATGACAATTATTAATATTTGTATTGGGCCACATGGAATCTGGCCGATTGCGCCAATCCTACCATACGGCTGGTGTTGCCCGACTGGCGACAGTTAGACCATCCTATAACTAATTCAAAACATAAAGAATCATTTCCGGCAAATCATATTTCTAGGAAAATGGCACGATTTTCTCATATTTTTATATGGGCCATATGGAACTTGGCCATTTGCGCCAATACTACCATACGGCTGGTACTGCCCTCTTAGTCATTGTAAGCCCTTACTATTACCAGCTCAAAACTATATCAATCATTTCCGGCAAATCATATTGCTAGGAGAATGACAATTATTAATATTTGTATTAGGCCACATGGAATCTGGCCGATTGCGCCAATCCTACCATACGGCTGGTGTTGCCCGACCGGCCACTGTTAGACCGTCCTATAGGTTATTCAAAACATAAAGAATTATTTCCGGCAAATCATATTTCTAGGAAAATGGCACGATTTTCTCATATTCTTATATGGGCCATATGGAACTTGGCCATTTGCGCCAATACTACCATACGGCTGGTACTGCCCTCTTAGTCATTGTAAGCCCTTACTATTACCAGCTCAAAACTATATCAATCATTTCCGGCCAATCATATTGCTAGGAGAATGACAGTTATTAATATTTGTATTGGGCCACATGGAATCTGGCCGATTGCGCCAATCCTACCATACGGCTGGTGTTGCCCGACTGGCCACAGTTAGACCATCCTATAAGTTATTCAAAACATAAAGAATCATTTCCGGCAAATCATATTTCTAGGAAAATGGCACGATTTACTCATATTCTTATATGGCCCATATGGAACTTGGCCATTTGCGCCAATACTACCATACAGCGGGTACTGCCCTCTTAGTCATTGTAAGCTCGCACTATTAATATTTTAAAATAGTATCAATCGCTATCTTTAATCAAAACAAACAATTATTACCTATTAATCATATTTCTTAGAAAAGCTATTTATATTCATTTATTCATACGTCGAGTACAAAAACAACAATAAAATGAAATAATCTGGGATGGATATTATGTTGTTTTTTACTCAACTTAAAAATATTTTCCGTCTTATACAAGTTTAAATAGAAAAAAACTGGGATGAGATGAAATGTATTGTTTAAAGAAATTTTATTTTTTTCTGGGATGAAAAACTGGGCTAACTTCATATGCCTGTCGTCCGGTGAAATTTGAGACGCTCAGAAGCTTATTTAAAACAGGGGGAATGGTTATGATATACTAGTGGACTAAACCAGTCAGCTCAAAGCTAAACTAGAAGAATTGAGCTGATGATGAATTGAGTTTGATTTAGCCATCGTTGATTTAGAGTTTAAATTGTTAAAACGAGGAAATCACACCAAATGCATCGCTAAATGTGTTTTATGTTATTTGTATTTCACCTTGACATATTCCAGAAGTAAGCACACCTGTAAAACACTGACAAAGGCTCTTTCTCAAAGGAATGGCTATGAAGTTTGTAATTTTTGTTAATAAAATTGTCTCCAAAGGTCAAACAGCATCAACACATTGTGACCCTTTTTTATTTTATTCGTAAACTCTTTGGTGCCGAGCGGTATTCGACAAATTGGCCATAAAAATTCGCAGTTTGGTGATTTTTATCACACGTCTAAATCTCTTAGATAATTTTCATATAAAAACTCGTTGATGACCGAGAAACAACATACTTATCAGTCTAAGGTGAATCTACTTGCAAGTTAACGGAACTGACGGTTTCAAGTTAATGTTTGCATAACGCGTTAGTAATACTAACGCATAGCCAGAAACAAAATGTAATTCATTTTAGTTATAACTGTTCCGTATTTTAGTGATTGTATTTTATTAAAAAATGGAATAAATAATTTTTCTTCTTTGGAATAATCAGGTTTCAATAACAGAATTACCTAAACAATTCAAAAACAATTTGTCAATAGCCATTTTATGGGCCGCTAATTTTAAATGGAATAAAGTCTAGTTAACTAACACGGTGATGGTGAACTCGACAAGAGTTTAATTCACTATATTCAACTATACTCATTAGATTGGAACATTATTGATTTTTAAGTTAGTAGAAGGCGGGGTAGGTAGACGAATTTTTAGTCCCTATACTATAATTATAATTATAATACAATTCTCAGCTCTTTTTCCTAATATTTGTTCTACTGTCAAATTTGTTTTTAAAAACTATTTTCTAAATTCAGACTTAAAATTTTGAAAATAAGTTAATTTTACAAAGGTAAAAATAAGATTATTGCAAATTCCTCATGCATCTTTACTTACGCTAGCTAGCTACGGTGTTAACGACATTGGTCTTATACCAAACAATAATTCAAACCTTTACAAAAGTCTTTCTTAAATTAAATTATATAATTTTTGGTGTAATTCTACCTAGTTTTACGTCAGTAACATGTCTCATTATTAAGTTTTGTATTGACCATCTTATAGCAGTTTAGATTTCAAAGAATATTTATTATGATTTAAAATGGAGAAGGGTGAAGCATTAGATGTCATGAACGTGACACATTTAATATTGGTTAATTTTTAAATATAAATTTCTATGAATCTAGGTGTTGCAATTCGCGCTAATCACATGTTCAAATTTGATGAAAATTAAGAGACGTGCCTAAACGAGCAAAATAAGCATAACTGAAAAATTAGAAACTCCGATTTTGTCAAGCATAGAAAAATGCATAGACACTTGTCTATAAGTGGAATTACTGAATACGGTAAAATTAAATAAATTTCTTTTTCGATTACAAAAAATTGAAATTGGGGCGATGAATGATATACCGCTGAAGCTACACGCTTGCCACATGCTGCACTTAGATTTTTATTTGATCAGAATATATTTTCACTATATTTCTATAATAATATTTTATAGTAACATAATATTATTTGAAACAAAAAACGAATTGATTTGAAATTGGCACAAATTTAGATCCTTACTAGCATAAACAATTTTAGTTTTATAATCTATTTAAATAAATTTATATATTTTGTAATTGATCTAGTCTTGCCATTATTATAGTTTGGTTTTATTACATATTAAGTTTTAAAAATTTATGTGAAATTAAATTCGCCATTAAAGCTAAACATAGAAAGCAAATGGATGTAAACAAAACGATTTAAAGACTTGATTATTAATAATTTTGTGATTCCATATTTAATTTTTCCTAATAGTTTTAATTTCTTATTTGGTCCTATCTATTATTTTTTGCTTTAAATTTATAATATTCATCTTAAACTAAATTATATTTTGTTTTTGACAGTTTCTAGTTTTAATTTATTTCATTTCATTTCTTTATAATTTGGTATGATGTAACAATAGTTTAAATAAGTTATTTAAAAAATACATAAATTAAAACCAATTACAATTGAAATGAAATTAAAACTGTGACAAACATATCTTATAGTATTTAAAAAAAACTAAGACAAACATCTATTCAATACTTAAAAAAGGAAAATTTAAATTACTTTTTAATTTTATTAAAATTAACTTAAATTTTTAACTAAAGAAAAACTAATAAAATGGTTATATTAAAACTTGCAACAAAGATAAAAAATATATTTTAATTAGATTAGATTAGTATCGTTGTTGGAAATCCTAGCTCGATCTAATCATTTTACTTAAAATATTTAAAAATTACTAATATAATTGTATTTTAAGTTTAAATTACAAAAATATAAAATTACAAATAAAAAAATAACAAAACATCAAAACAATATTTAAATTTTGAAATAAAATATAATTACCAAAAATTAATAATCAAATTGTTGGGTTTTTTTTGCAATAAAAAATAGAATCTCTATATCGAGTTTTTCAATATTCCTACACCAATCTGCCGTTACCAGTTTCTTTTATAATCTCCACGTTTACGATGAAATCTAGTTTTTTTCGATGAGATTCATTATCCTCTTCTTAACATTGAGAAATATAAATTCTGGTCGGAACGGAATAAGATCTTTGCATCACTTGTAAGTTTGGAATGGACCTAAAAGGTTTGAAAAGTGGTATAAGAATTTTGCGTGATTCAACCTTTTTCAAGTATAGAGATTCTTTAGTTATTACCAACGACGTTGCAGTAACGAGAATGCAAGTTGATCAATAAACCAACATTTTTAATGACTTACGATTCACTCAATTGATTTTTATTGACTCGTTGAATAATTATCAAACGTCAATATAAGTCATATCACAAGTCCTTGGTTCACTGAGCGTCGTTCGGGCCATGTTGGTTCAACTGGAGTTTCTGTGGCATTAAGTACATATAAACCATCTTTTTTTATTGGTATGTTATGTCCTTCGTTATTTCTTTTCGGTTCGGTGTTTTGCCGGATCTAAACCTTCTCCTTCCATGGCCTGTAATTCTAAAACAGAGCCTGTGGTTTTGTTCCAATTAAATTGGATATTTTCATAGTAGCAACCGAGCTCCATCCCAATGGTTTGAGCTATGATTTAGTTCCATTCAATTTATTCATTTTCCAGAATTATTTTTTAACATATAAGTTTTATTCCAATTAGCTAAGCTAATTAATTAACATTTTTCAAATGCTTGTTCAGAATTTATATTACATCTTCATTTTCATCATAAAATCTAAATTTTATCACAATCGAGTGAGAAATTACTTAGTTATTACTACTCGTGTAAGCGTGGTCTCACCAGAAAAACGTCTACTAGTCTGAAGATTTTTTCAAAAAAAGGTTACAAGGCTCACTCAAATTTTCGAGAAATCCAGATCAATCGAAATTCATTTCTTGCACTCGAAAACCACCTTTCAGCAATTTTCGTGAACATTGTTCGAGCCGTTTCGTCGCACGCGCATTACTAAAACCCTATAACTTTTCTTTCTCGATAGCAGGTTGATTCTGGATTTACCTATAGGGAAAAAGGGGAAATTATTTACATAGCCTTTTTGTCAAAATCATCATTTTTGGCCTACTGAGAAATCATCTTTGATCTAAATTTTTCTAATTTCGGAAATATTTTTTCCGTATCGAAATTGGATAGGAAAAATATTCCCAACTTAATTTTATTTATGAAAAAATTTACACAAACTGGTTATCGTAGTACACCAGAAAAAGAATTTTTGCGACAAAAATTCTATGTAAATATTTTTTCTAATTCCCTTTTTCTAGAGAAAGCCAGAATCGACCTGCAGGTAATAAAATATGCCGAATTTTGTTAAGCAGCGGCTTAGTGCCTTTCAAGATACTCATTTTATAGAGCTAGTCCACTCCTTTGTTACAATCATACTGAATATTTTCATAGTACCAAAAGCGTTTCATGAGAACGAGTAGTACGAAGATAAAATACGCAAGCAACATCATCAACGCATCAAGCAACCATTGCTACAGTTAATATACATTTGAATGACCGCAAGGAAACGCATGAAGAATAAGCAAAAACGGAATGAAATGGAAACATCTACCACCCCCGGCATGTCGGTATGTGTCATCCTTGAGATTTGCGAGCTGGCTAGAACTTAATGAACAGATAAATCATTAATCCGAAGTAAAAATTGATCAATAGCGCCAGTGAAAAAATGAGTTCGATTGTTTGAAAAATGATTAACTTCCATCTAAATCACAAATTTTTCGGAGAAACATCCGTATGACTTTAGTTCCATTAAAATAGACCCTTTCCAGAATCCATCCTTTTCGATCAGATAACCCGAGATGAGATTCCTTGGTTAGCCATTTTTTAGAATTTCACTCGGAACTTGTACAGCAATGCCATTTTTATTATTATTTTACTATTTTATTTTATATTTTAATTTCATTTTTATTATTCGTCATTTACTTTATTCCAGTTTGTTGGGAAACCGTTAAGCTCAATTAAAATTATCCACTTTCCAGAATTTCCATAAGGAGAACTGATATTTGAATTCAATTTTCATAAAACAAACCGAGATCCATTTCTATACTCAGAGAAAAACTTCGGTCAAAAGAAATAAAAATCTGAGGCTATTTTGCCAAAATCTTGGTGTTTTTCGATCAACCAAATCTCTTAGTCCAAAAAGAAACTAGATCTTGGTTGAATAAAATTTTAATTTTAAATAACTAAATCGTGGTTATTTAATGTTTAACTTAGTTAATATAACCAAAACATATGATTATTCTATTGGCTACAAGTGGAAAAAATTGGTAACAGTGCCCAGCTATTTTATAAAATTAACCAAGGGAAAATTATTTTACTAATGGCTTCTTAACTCTATTAAGATTTTTTCGCCTTTTCGGACAAAATATTATGTTTAATGGCCGGCAGACCATACATACAATGTTTACAACTTTTCTAGTCAAAGAAAAACAAAAAGACCATTTACTGAAAATCATCACAAAAAGTAGAAAAATTTACTCCCCTTCTCATTTTAATCGCAGGGTTCTGGTATAATGATACACACACATACACAAATCTTTACAAAAATGAGAACTTCCTTAGGTCTCTCTTTTTGGCAGCTTGCTTTCGTACTGATAAAAAGTTGGTCTGCTCATATCAGGTTTCACTTGCAACGATCAAACTGCAAAACTTCAACTCTTGCTTTGTACCGATAGTACAAAACAAGAACTTATCGATTGGCGAATTATATATATCACCAAGTTAAACCAAAATACTTTGCTAGTTATAAGATACGAATAATATTGTTCACCTAACAAAATCGTTTTTGGTTAAATTAAACAAAACTACTTACCCACATCCTGGTAACTCAAATTTCATCTACTTTTTGTAGTAACCAGTAAGAAAATACCAAATTTCTAAATTAAACAAGAAATTTGGTTTATCTAGCTCAGAATTTTGTGTTAAAACAACCAAATTAATTTTACTAAGTATTTGGTACGAATACTTTCTCTGAGTGTATGGGTTGAGAAACGGCTTAGTTCCATTCAAACTGGTCACTTTTCAAAAACACAAACGAAACTAATATTGGAATCTCATTCTCGTCAACCCGGAGGTGGTTTCATGTGGATTAGTTAAAATCGGGTAGCTCCGTGCCATATTCTGAAGTCATATTAGAATTCTATTCTTACCACATAAACTGAGTTTTATCACGATTTGTTTTGCAAAACCAAATGCACAACTCATCACTCCCTGTTTGATCCAAATTAATTGTTGGATGACTTAGTATCATTCAAATTTAATGATTTCCAGTTTCTGGTATCCGGACTCTATAAAAATCACAAAATTCACAAAACAAGAAAGTAACTAACTGCCAATCAACAATAACAAAAATTGGGGAACTACTAGAAGGAACCGGGTCCACCTAAACGTATGTTCATCAAAATCATTTAAGCCACAAATAACATGAATCCGAATCATATCGGAGACTTAAAAAACTTAACCTTTTGATCTAATGTAGTCGATGTCAACAGTTTAGAACTGATTTTAAATCCACGATGGGTAAAAATGTTGTTTTAGTCCATCCGAAGATATAATTAACTTCGTTTTTTAGTTCAACCGAATCGCCCGCAGTAGGATTAATGATAAATTAATATATTTTTTTAAATAAAAATTTAACATCGCGAATCTCCCATAAATTCATTTTATAGTTCTAGTGCCATTATACTATCAAAATTTGGCAATTATTGGTAAACAATAATAGCTAATTTTGCCCGACTAATAGTTGACGTTGGTTGACTTTTGTAGTCGTGGAACTCGATATAGGCAGTTTTGGAAATTTAAAAGTTTAGGCGGAAGTCGGTCATTTCTTAACGAATTATAATTAAATTGGTTTGTAGTATTGGATAGGGATTTTAAAGTTTATGGGTAATATTCTGAAACCTGCCTGTGCTAGGCGGAACTCAGCTTTTTCTTAAACAATTGTGATATATTTTTTGATAGTAAAGCTTTATTTAGATTCTAAAATGTATTTTAGATTCTAAAATGTACTTCAGGTCCTGGAATCGGTTCAAGCTATCAAACTTCTTCAAATCGTAGAGAAACGACCGTACGAATTGTTTACCTATGGGAGTTTTTAGGATATATGACCGCAAAAAATCAAAAAATTAGAAAGATAATTCTTCCAATATTTACCAAATTTCCAATCCAAAATCCATATGCAATCCTACGAACTATATTCTATATTTAACTACAAAAATGTAAACGAGTAGCTCTCAACATGAACTTTATCCACAACTTAGTTCAAAATACATGTTAGGATCACAATATTTATTAACCTACTGATCAAATTTCACATTATATTCACATTATTCATAGCATAGCGAAATTTCATAACTTCGCACTTCAAAGTGCATCCAAGCATCCACTTAAATCTATTTTTGTTCCAGCATAGACAGATTACAGATTAATGTGAGAACCCACATTAGAATTCCTTTTCAATACTACAAACCAAATTTCATTAAAAAGTTCCTCGTCTTCGGAGGTTAACTAATTTGATAATTTAAGGAATATTTTTAAGATTTGATTCCGCTAGAATATTGTCTTTTATACAGTTTTCCGCAATTGAGACTATGGGGAAAGTAATGACAACGCAGCCAGTGACAAAATATTAAGTTCGATTCATATACACCCAAGACATTTTATTCATTTAAAAATTGATATTCGTTCGATATGGATTCGCACTGGATTTTGTAAATAAAACAATGAGCGTTTACAGTTTCAAACTTTATTTCCCAACACCTTTAATTGTTTGAACAATTCACTATTAATAAGTTTTGACTATTTCAGTTATACTGTTCACTTTTACTTTTCGCACTGTTTACTTTTTACTTCTTTAACATGCACTGTTCACTGCTTAATTACAACTAACTCGCAACCTTTGAATCGGCAACACTTTGTGGAGTAATCTTAACCACTCGACCACCAAGTGCTACACGTATGTAGAATAGAATTCTTGGCACACAAAATATCGTATCGCTTCAGTCTAAGAACCAGTACAACTTTTCATCCACCTCCCATTTTTACGTTATTTTTCCGGCTTCTTACTGCTTGATAAATCGGTTGTTTCTCGTCTTTCTGGGGGCTTTCCGCTACAGGCTCATCATGTTCTTGATCATTTCTCCGCCTCGTCACATTCCAGCACATCACCTTCTCAACTCCAACGCGCGCCACTTTTGCACGACTCTCCGTCGCGGCCTTCTCTCTCTCTCTCTCTCTCTCTCTCTCTCTCTCTCTCTCTTTAGCAATCACTTCCATTGCCCGATTCATCCTCGATAATCGTACTGGAATCTCCTGCTGGGCCTCTTCTAAAGATTTTTGCTTCATTTGATAAGGCAATTCGTTCCTTCTTTTCAAGCGTTCGAGATCAAGCGTTTGCCTCTGGTCTTGGTTGTTTCTGGAACCCTCTGTGGTTTTCCTTATCCCCAGTGTCTGCTCCTCTCGCCAGTTTTCATCTTGCTTATCTCGGAAATTAGGATGCCTCGCAAAACGATCTCCATCGTTGCGTACAATCTCGGATGAGAGTATTGGTTTTCAAATGAAGTTTCAGACGGTCGTCCTTGACAGCACTTAACGTGCCCACTGCATTCATGCCCTAATTTCGATTACCTCTCTTTCTAGGTCTTCCAAGTTTTCTTCACGTAGTTGCCGTCTGATTAGTGACTTCCCTTATCTTAGTTCCAACTTAGTGTAACTCACTCATAGCTCCTTTTTGTTGCGGATACAGTTTGCAAGACATCTACAGCTTTACCACGAAGACCTAAAAAGTGTGCGTTGAGCTGCTTCCTAGCGCCCCAATAATTGTGCTGCATTTTTGCTTGGAACTGCACTTTAAAATTCTCAAATGGGATGTCGCCTTAGAATGTTGGAGGCTTTAAAATTCCTCTTGAGTTTCCTGGAACTGGTTTGGTTGAAAACGATTTATTTAGCTGGCCATATCCAATAGTTTGAGAGGTAGGTGCTTCGAGGCGGCCTCCACTTGCTTGTGGCTGTCAACTTTCCCCTCGAGAGTTGATTTCTGCTCTTAGCTCTTTAATTTAAAGATCTTAAGTGTGCTGAATTTGGTTGAGTTTCAGGTCCAAATCGGCAAACTGCCCACTTTGTTCTATTTGTAGTTCTGCCAATTGGGCGTTTTCTTTCGTGCGTAGCATAGCACATTGCTCGGCTTGCTTGTCTATATTCGCCCCTTGCTGGTCTTATTTGGCGCTTTGCTCTGTGCGGAGTTGACGGAAAATCTGAACTGAAATGGCTGTTTCTGTTTGATCAATTGCTCCGGTTCTCTCAATTTTTACTTTTTCTTTGCAAGACTGGGCTTTCTGCTCATCCTTTGAGGTAACAGGCGACATCCCTGATGGTCCTGGCGTCAGTGATGGTTGTCGCGATCTTAGCAGCTGAATTTCATTACTTTCGGTTGAAAGCCCGAGGCTATTCAGATTTTCTTGTTTTTAACCATTGCTGGTGTTTGAAAAATCCCACATCTGACACCAAATGTTAAGAATTTCGGGCGTTCGATACGGATTCGAACTGGATTTTGCAAATAAAACAATCAGCGTTTAAAGTTACAAACTTTATTTCCAAACACCTTTCCCAACAACCTTTTAGATGGTAATACTTGGTGGTGTAACCTTAACCACTCGACCACCAAGTGTTACACGCGTGCAGAGTATAGTAGATTCGTAACACTTAATCTTTTCAAGACCACTTTTCAAATAACATTTATAGGAAAGGATGAATAAACTGTTTTTCGTAGCAAAAAATTTTTCCGCGAGAGCACTGGAGTACAAGTCTCAATCTTATACAGCATGAGTAGTTCCATTTTTTTACACTTTTAACGCTAATATGTCTTCGTGATTTATACTGAGATCAATGTATGGTATATTTTTTAAATTTATTTTTAAAGTAACATCTTAAAATCGCTTAGGTTAGAAACATCAAAGGATAGAGTTTTTATTTACATAATATTACACAAGTAAATGTATATGCTACTAAGTGGACCAACAAAATTTAACTTTATCCGTATTGAAAGTAAAAAAGTTCAGTGCACACCACTATTTTCTACCCGTTTCCATACAAATCAAAGGAGAAAAACGGTCTAAATTTTTCCACACAAAAATCGGGTAATGTCTCATGTGTTTGTATTATTTTCAATTTACCAGAATTCTGGGTAATAAAAACATCATGAATAATTCGCTCAAACAATTTTCATTGCATTGACCTATTTTTGACGTACTAGATTTGGATATCAAGGAATGCCTAGGCCTACATTTAGTCATGACATAATTCTGGAGACATTTCTGTGGAGACGTACTTTTTTAAATGTCTCCATGCGAGGTGACTTAATTGAGCAAGAGACAGTGTAAACAAATTTGTAGGTGTTTGGAAAAGGACCTAATTGCTCAATTAATAGATAAAACCATAGATGTTTCTGTAACTTTGAACTATTTTGTCAATTGCTTATGTAATGTGAAGTAGATATAAATAAATTAAAAACTATAACGTCGTCACCGACCCTCTAAATATACCTTATTGGGAAACGAAACACTTATTAAATTAATTGTGCGAAAACCTTAAAACTTTCAATTGTTTCTAATTTCTACATTAATTTACAGTTTGGTAAATATGTTTTTGGTTATTTTCTCCCTGTGCATTGATGTTAACGGTGATAAAAAACCCACAGCACCAACCGCGCACAATCCTAAATTTGCGCATTTAATTGAAAAATGTAAACATCATGAATAACACATAACGCTATGCATGCTACACTCTTACAATTTACTCGTAGAATTACGAGTGCGATAAAAAGCAAAATTTCAAATGGGAGAAATAAAATTTTATTGTTTTCGTTCAACAAGTTATTTCCCCGTATTTATAGTTATAACACCACCATCAACCAGACCGACTGAATCCAAACCAAAAATTTGTTATGTAGTATTTGTTCTTTAATATCGTGGCTTATAGTCTTATAGATTTATGTGAACCTGTTGAATATATTGGATGTGTTACACACACTCATATCGCTTTTGAAATTACGGCAGCATTTATTTTGGTAAATGTGGTAGACGTTTATATTGCTATTTTATAGGTTCTATTTACCAAAAAAACTAATAGGGATTAAGCCTCAGTTCTAATTATTTGTCACAGGCAAAGTGAGTGTTTTGATCATTGATTTCAGTCACCCTATATGGTATACTGTTACTTCTTGCGAAACCTTCGGGTCTAGCATCTATTCAATAGTTAATGAACATTATTCCTAGGCATTCTAGGTAGTCAGACCACAAATAAGAAAGGACTCAGATTAGCTTCTCGCCGATTCTACCTTACGCCATTTCCAGCCAAATTTGGGAGCTGTAAGTCCCAAATTTTGCTATATATCCGATTTATGTAGACCATAAATTCGCAAAACGTTTGATTTTTTATTCATATTACTTTCTCGCATTTATGGGGTCAAGAAATCTGATTAAATTTGAATTGTTTAAATGCTCGCCCAGAATCAGGGAACGTTGGTGCGTAACACCAACAGAGTCCCATCCTACACGAGGTGACCCTGTCTAGAAAAATATAACGGATCTAGAGGAGACAACTTCGAAAAAACAACCTCCAATCTACGGTCACTTATTCAAACAGAACGTAATATTTTATATAGTGTCGATTGACATTTCTGCCTGCATGATATAAATTTAAAATCTGTTACATTATTTATTTTTGGAAAACGACGGGGATATTGGAGTGTAAAGATTGTAACGATCGTCAGTTAGTATGGGTGGGTTAGAAATCACATAGAGCGTGGTGCCTCGCTAGAAATACTTCATCGTTATCAGATTTAAGTAATTAATTCATTTGCTAAGAGGTCTCAAGGCGGTTGGTGTTCGCCGGCTCAGAGGATGGGGTGGGTTTATCAAGCTTTAGAAAACCGATGATTAACCGCCATGGAACCAGGGAATGAGTTGAACGAGGACGGGGAGTTAAACCAGGGAATGATATATACCTACCAAAAGGTTTTCATCCCCTCACTACTTACGTGTTTCACTACATTTTCCAAAAACACTAATTTAAGTTTAATTCATCTTGATTAAATTTCTCAGAATTACTCAGAAACAAAAATAATTGGCCATGTTAACCCAAATTAAATTTGATTTAAAGAAAAGTAAAAAAATTTAGATAAACTATTTAAATAATATTAGTTTTGTTAGTATTAAACATTTAAGTTATTCAAATCTAATAATAATTATTTAAGAACAAATTAGTTCAAATACATAGATTGTGTACCACAATTTTTTGGATTCACTGTAATTAATAACCGCCAAACACAATTACGTTTGTACTGGTTATATAGAGTTCATTCCGAAATCACTGTAATATTCCATTCCCTCGTATATAACGGGTGATTTTTTAAGAGCTTGAGAACTTTTTTTAAAAAAAAAACGCATAAAATTTGCAAAATCTCATCGGTTCTTTATTTGAAACGTTAGATTGGTCCATGACATTTACTTTTTGAAGATAATTTCATTTAAATGTTGACCGCGGCTGCGTCTTAGGTGGTCCATTCTGAAAGTCCAATTTTGGGCAACTTTTTCGAGCATTTCGGCCGGAATAGCCCGAATTTCTTCGGAAATGTTGTCTTCCAAAACTGGAATAGTTGCTGGCTTATTTCTGTAGACTTTAGACTTGACGTAGCCCCACAAAAAATAGTCTAAAGGCGTCAAATCGCATGATCTTGGTGCCCAACTTACCGGGCCATTTCTTGAGATGAATTGTTCTCCGAAGTTTTCCCTCAAAATGGCCATAGAATCGCGAGCTGTGTGGCATGTAGCGCCATCTTGTTGAAACCACATGTCAACTAAGTTCAGTTCTTCCATTTTTGGCAACAAAAAGTTTGTTAGCATCGAACGATAGCGATCGCCATTCACCGTAACGTTGCGTCCAACAGCATCTTTGAAAAAATACGGTCCAATGATTCCACCAGCGTACAAACCACACCAAACAGTGCATTTTTCGGGATGCATGGGCAGTTCTTGAACGGCTTCTGGTTGCTCTTCACTCCAAATGCGGCAATTTTGCTTATTTACGTAGCCATTCAACCAGAAATGAGCCTCATCGCTGAACAAAATTTGTCGATAAAAAAGCGGATTTTCTGCCAACTTTTCTAGGGCCCATTCGCAAGCGTTGCTCGTTAGTAAGTCTATTCATTATGAAATGTCAAAGCATACTGAGCATCTTTCTCTTTGACACCTTGTCTGAAATCCCGCGTGATCTGTCAAATACTAATGCATGAAAATCCTAACCACAAAAAAATCACCCTTTAGTTAGTTTATATGAGTGTTAAATTTTTATCAAAAAAAACAACAATATGTATACGAGTCCAATAAGAATATTCTAGAAAATTGCATGTGTTAGTTTCTACACTGTTAAACATATTGTTGAAAGAGACAACTCTACGATATTAGAAAGAGATGAAACACTCGCCTTGTTTTCCATATAAGAAATAAATTAAAAATTCATATCGTCTCTTTCTAATGATATTCAGCTCACTCGCCTTTGATCAAATTCAATTTTTCTAAAAAAAAAAATAAGTAGCACACTTTAAAATTCCAATAACTAAACATAGCTCAGTTTATACCAAACGGTTTGGTACCGAAAGATTTTTGAGTAGAATTTATTCAGTGCACTCATGGAGTCTGAGTGGAATTTAAATCTAGTCCAATAACAAGACATTGCAGAGTTTGTACCAAAATGCCACTATTATCGAATGATTTCTATAGGCCTAACCTTTCAAATGAAATAGGTTTGATTGAAAAACGGATTGGTCATGATAATTTTTTTTTGAGTAAAACCCGTTCATTGAATTCGTTGAAAGGCTCACGTAGAATGAGCAATAACAGGACATCGTATAGTTTGTACCAAAATTTCGTTATATACTGATGACATCAGTGACATTCCAAAACGGATCGACGTCGGAAGATTTTTGAGTAGAACTTATTCAGTGCACTCATGGAATCTGCGTGGCATATTTTTAACAGTCAGTAACAAGAAATCGCTGTGTTTGTTCCTAAATTTTGATATATACGGGCGACACCTGTAGACTTAACCTTTCAAATGGCATGGCTAACTTTCCAAACCATTTGATAGCGCAGGATTTTTTGGAGAAGAACTCATTGATAGACAGTGTTTAGAATGCTACTTGTATTAGATTATTCATATATGCTTAACATTTCTTCTTCTTCTTAGAATATATAACCGATTTTCTGAAGAATTGGTTACGGTAGCTTTTTCTCTCTCTCGAGCTTTCACATCTCATGAATGAAGTTTACCTCATGCACTGTGGGCTTCTATCTATTTCGGTGTTGTTCTCGCTTTCCAGTTTGAACTTCCTTATACGCAGTATAGTAGTCTAGTGCAACGTTGTCACACCAGCCCAATCGGGGTCTTCCTCTACGCTACCCTCGCCTAATTGCTTTAACGCGGGTCACTTCGTCATTGCGATTTAGTAGATTTTGGAAGTAGGTTTGCCTTACTGATAGAACAATAGTCAGGTTTGTTCTCAGCTTTCCATTCCCGTCTTTGAACGCTGCTCTTCTTGGATGGAAGTCATTAGCGAGATTCCTGGTATTAGTAAAACTCTTAAATTTCCTTGTTCCACTTGAAAGCTGATTTTTTCAGTACCTAATGTCATAATCTTTACGCTTATTTTGCCGGAGATATATTATCGTACCTTTCTTGGCACGTGGCTTTAGCAATACCTGACTGGTTAGCTAGCCACTATTCCTAGATGTTAAGAGGAGGTTATTCGTGGTAATACCTCTGCCGATCTAGATAGTCAGTTACAGCTGATTGGTATCTCTGCAGGAAAGCTTGATATTTTAAAGCATCGACATTCCATCGAACGGTTTTTTGTGCTCGTCTATTGAATGTAAATGACAGTTTGCACTTGTAATTGAATATGACCCGCAAATGATCGCTTTCCGTGTCTTCACTACTGTAAGATCTAACGTCGGATATTCTAGTGGGATGTCTTTTAGAGATCATTACGTGATCTAAATGGTTTTCCGTTCTTTCAGTTGCAAGGTTAAGCCTATAGAAATCATCCGATAATAGTGGAATTTTGATACAAACTCCGCGATGTCTTGTAATTGGCAATTAAAAGTATTCCACTCAGACTCCATAAGTACACTGAATAGATTATACTCAAAATTCTTCCGACGCAATTCGTTTTGGAATGTCACTGATGTCATTTGATAGATTAAGTCCATAGGTGGCATCAGTATATAATGAAATTTTGGTACAAACTCTACGATGTTTTGTTATTTGTTTTTAAACGTGTGCCACTCAACGAATACAATGAACGAGTTCTACTCAAAAAAATTTATCCGTTTGGAAATCAAACCTTTTTTATTTGCAAGGTGAAGCCTATAGAAATCATCCGATTATAGTGGCATTTTGGTACAAACTCTGCGATGGCTTGTTGTTGGCTATTACTACTGGTAATTTTACTATATGATTTGTTGATCATAGGTCCCAAATTTATTATCGAAATATTCTGTTTATTTACACCGAATTATGTATTCTTACATTTTAATTTTATTGTACAGATATTAATGTTATTATGTTTTAGTTTCTTTTAAATTGAGTAATTTAATCTTATTTTAGATAGTTGTTCGAAACATAGATTGTAAGAAAAGAACGGTGTCATTTTTTAATTATCATAAGGAAACCAATTTTTGTTCTCATGAGTTTTATTTTTATTTCGCTCAAAACTCTTATAATAATTACTTTAACAGTGTACTTACTAACACATATTTATTTTTGTTAATTACTAGAAACGGCACCACCATTAGTTTATGCACTGAATTTAGGATTGTCATTAGCCACAGAATATAAGAATGAATAGGACTTATCTATAAAGTTTAATTAACAGTTTCTAGCTCAAATTTTAATAACTATCTTTGTTAGTTATTTAGTTTTCGGAACCTTTTCGGTTCCATTCTCAAATTATTCTTTTCAGACTGGAACCGAAAACTCCGACTTATCTTTTCCCATTACACTGGTTTTGGAACACAAGTAAAACACAATAGTTTTTTTTCCAACACTAACTACACTAATGCTTTAGTAAGAACTTGATTAATTTAGGCACCACAATTGTTTTTGAGATTCACGTGCATTTGTAAAATTAATAAATAATAATTATTTATGGTATAATATTATAACTTGGAAATATTCAAAGTTTTAACACATAAATTATTAGTAGCAAGCCCATATAGTTTAGGAATTTGGTTTTATATTAATTTCGGCGTAATTAATTATCGATTTGTCGTACATTTGAAATTTATGATAACTTAATTAATTTAATAACACTTATTTAATAACTTTAATTTTAAAATATTAACTTTTATGTTACAAATCAATTACTTTAAATGTTGAGTTAATTACAATAATTTTTTCAAACTCATACTGCATAATTTTCACAAAATCCGCATGGTCAAAAATTTGTCTTTTTATATGTAATTAGGGGCCATTAATTAGTAAAATCCCTCTTTCTGAGTGTAAGAGGAACCAATCATATTACAACAGAGTTGTTCATTCATAAAAGATTTTCGGTCAGGGAAGTTAAATTAAAATGATTTGTCCGATCCACAAAAACTTGTGCCGAAGATCATCTCATCGTGTTCTCTTCACAACCTAACAATGTACCGGAAATTTTATAAATTCTAGTTAATTTTTAAAATTTGTAGGTGGAACGAGGTGGAATTTGCTAGTTTTTAAAGTTTAAGGTTTCGAAGTTATAAATCCATATTAGAAAAATAAATTTCGATAAATTAAATATAGCGATTAAAGTGATAATTTTTGTTAACTGATTTTACTAGGCATTCTTTAATTTGATTTTCAACAATCGGCACGATCTTGGCACTCATCCTCAGTGTCCCAGTCAACTACGACATACCGCCAGATCCACAAAATGGAAAACGATTCGAAGTGTCGAGTTGATGAAATAAGCGATTAACTCGACCCATATTTGCACTATAGTTAGAGATGATTTCCGGTTGTTTAATTTCAATCATTGTTTTCTATTTCCTGTCCCATCTTTTTATGATAAATCCATCTCCTTTTCCAACATGGTTTGCCAAGAAATTTCTTGTGTTATCATTAATTACGGTTGTAACATAAATAATTTGTATTTATTTATTTTTGCAAATTTTATTTAGTTCAAATTATAAAGGTTAACATGGAGATAATAATATAATTGTTAAATGATCGACCGATTTTATTATATTTTATTGTTTTGATTTTAATGGTGTCCTAATTATAAATTCTGTTTTTTTGTTTAAGGTGCGCTTTTATTTATTTTAGAATATTTTTTTTACGTTAGCTAGTTGAAAATACTTAAGGATGTTGCCGAAGCCAGGTATATTTTATATTATTTAAAATTTGGTAATGAATTTTAAATTTCAACATTTAGTCACAATAAAATTCAATCTAATACAACAAATAATTTAAAATAATATGATAATATGCATATATAGGGTTTTCCAATAAGAGTGATATGATTCGCAATAATTCAATTGTTGCACTTGCTGTGTGGCACGTAGTCCCGTCTTGTTGTGAACCAAATGTTGTTAAGATCAACTTCTTCCAATTTCGGCTAAATAAAAAGTTGGTTATCATCGATCTATACCGATCTCCATTGACAGTGACGGTGTTACCAGCTTCATTTCGAAAAAAATACGGACCGATGATTCCACCAGACCAAAAACCACACCAAACTGTCAATTTAGGTTCGGCGTATTCGGGATCCCTGCTTAGTCTTGGCTGTACATTTTAATCAATCAATCAATCAATGTAGTTATGAACTAGAATATTTAACATTCTTTACATGAAAATTGCTTGTAAGTTTACTTAGCATCGCAAGAAAGGCGTAGAATATGCTTACTAGACAAATTCATTCAAGTTTATTTTAACTCTTTTCGGTCTAGATGCAAATTAGAAGATATGTGGCAAACCTCCCCTGGAAGATGAAGAGACTGATATGTCATTTGAATTTTCGAGGAATAAAGAAAACAAAATAAGAAATTTTTCGGTTCAAGAGTATTGGATTGATTGATTGATTGGACTGTAGGAGCAAGTTTCTTGGATCCCAGCCTCTTTATATATATCAAGAGGAAATAAGAAAGGTGTTTTTTCGGATGGAGCGACCCAGTTTCAGCGATAGAGGGACCCGGTTAGAACATATGCGTTTTAAACGAATAGTTCCATTAGAATGCCCAGAGTATTTTATTCGAGATTGATTTGGCAACTTATTAATTATCTTGTAATAAAATAAATTATTTGTTTATTGTGGATATTTTATCGAGCAAGTATTATTTAAGGTCCAAAAGTTCGAAATGAAAAGTGTTACGGCACAAGATAACTTGGTTCTAATCTACTGGAGGGATATGGGTTCTTAAAGATTATTTATCAATGCCGTTAATTGATTTTCATTAATTGTTTCTTTATACCAGCAAACTACATAGGAAAAATAATTATTATTTCGTCTGGGTCTGAAGATTTTTGAAGAAATTTATTGTTAAATTATTACTTTTCTTCTTACTGAACAATACAAAAATTTATTAATTTGATCTTTTCCGAACTACTGAAATTAAACCAAATTGCCTATGGTACTTACAGGACAAGCTTACTAATAAAATGAATGAACGAAATTAATATTTATATGGATTTATAAGAAAGATCGAGACATCCCCAACACCAGTCATCGTGACACATAATTTAATTACGAGCTTATTGTTAGCTCACTTGCGACTCGAAAACTCTTAATTGAATGATTATAGTGTGCGGCCAAACCCAAGTAAGATTCTCGGTTGATGCTGGGGCCGTCCATATAACATGATGGAGAATAGGTTTATTAATTATTATAGAACTGACCCGGTTTTAGACACCTAATTCAATAGTTAGTAAGTTGTTATTTAATAAAATATAATATAAGTCGGTTAGCACAAGGCAGTACAATTATATACTTTTGATTTTTTATATGTTATAAATTTTGAACTACGCAGCTAAATATAATGATAAAATACCTAAATTCCACTATTTAGAATAATAATCCAACGAGGAATAAATAAAGTAAATCAAATTAAATCAAATCAAATTAATCATTGTAGATATCACCAAATAGTATCAAAAGCAGGGCTTTAAGAGCTTTCTGTTGACTTAATTATTGAACAGTTTCTAAGTAATGGTCAAAAAATTATGTATTGGGGGATGGGTACAAATAAGTTATGAGTGATTTACGAGTTGTTTCACAAGTTTCAAAGTTGGTTGGTTTAACTCATTTAAGAAACGAACATTTAAATAATGTTCGTTGGACACACGAAACTTAGAACTTATTCCGAACGTGTGGTCACCTCTTCGTTAATGCAGTATCATTATACTATAATGTATCAACATCTACTTAAATATAAGTCCTGCTCCAACGCTCATTGACAGATACCTATATAAAAAAAACTACCAAAGAGTGTGTTGGATACACTAACAATGCAATGTAAATTTGAATTTTTTTTTATCATTTTTTTGTCGTTTCTGCATCTACACATTTATACTTAGTTTTTAAAAAAATTTCTATGGTAAAAAAATTACCAATACATCTTTAGTTAGTTATTGTTTATTTCATATGTGGGGAGGTAGCAGGACTTATATTTAAGTAGATTCTGAATGTATAGATAAAAGCCTATGCATTCAAGGGCAATTGATACATTAAGGTGACCAAATGTATGATGTACTATATTAACGTGCGCGTAGCAGTTTCAATGTTTTTATTAACTGTGCGATGAGCCGTGTTTAATTATTCGAGCACTATCCGGCGCCGAAAGGAAATTTCTATTGAAACTGCAGCTATTATTCACTGGTATCGCTTTTATACACATTTTTTTCCACTGATGATAATCAAAACAGGTCGAAATATTTGAAATTAATTTATTACTAAAATTATAAAAAGCTACCTTGGTACGTCATAAGATTAATAACAAGAAAAATTACGGAGAATCAATTACATATATTTTTTTAAAATACCTAAAATTCACTTTTTACTAAAAAACAATTTCGTATGTTTTTATCGAAATCATAAAACAAAAAAAAAACAAAAATTGACATACATCAAAATTTGTAAACGAGAATGGTTTGCTTTGGTTTAAGGGTTGTACGAAACAAAGGAAATTTAATATTTCCATTTGAAATGGAAAGCGGCTCCCGGTAAATAGGTAGATCAAGATATTTTTTTATCGATTTTTTACCTAAAAAGTCGAATGAGAACTGACTGAAACTGAACTTTTAACTGAACAGTCATAATCTTAGTTTAGAGTTGACATAGAAAATTGGGCGCTCCGGATACATCTATCGGGCGCTAATAAAAAACACGACTATTATTTTACGTTAGTAGTTGTGCAATAGAAATGGACAATGAAATATTAAGTGTATCTAAAATGGGCGAATCTTTTACATTCAGTTGTGCTCGTAAAATGTATTCTTATTAAAATCAAAATTAAAATAAATTAATTGCTATTTATTAATTAAAATCTATAGTAATAATTAAATGAGTGACTCATATAAATAGTTCCTATAATAATACTATCTGTTAATACAAGCAACGGTGAAACTAATAAGGTTACTTGAATATAAATATTAAATTTTCTTCGTCGTCGTGGGACATCGGCCGCGGCCATATTATAAGGTTTATTTTTACATTTTTATAAATTGCTTTATATAAATTTGCTTATATTTTTAATACTTAATTGGTGCTGGGGTTTAGTTTATTAAATTTTTTTCGGTTTCATGATGATTGAATTTATTCTACTAAATTTCATAATATATATAGGACGTCCTTTAGCTTTAGTATTCATCAACTGCATTAAGTTTTAGTTTTATAATTATGAATTTAAAATTTTGATTCTTTCTATATTAATTAATTTTGCTTCACTTATTTTGATTAATGTCAATAAATTTAATGATTTTATTAGAATTCGAAACTCTAATTCTTTTCCTGGGGTCCACTGTAATGTTGGGTTGGTAATTTTCGTTTATCATTTTTACTCGTTTAATTTCACCAGATTGGTTGTGAGAATGTGAAACTAAAAGCCAAATTTAAAGGATGAGATGAAGTATAAGAAAGTAGGTTGGTTGGAACCCTGTCCTCCTCCCTATTCGTGTCCATTCCCCGTTCAATTTCTAGTTTTAATTACAGTCTAGCAAGCATCTCTTGAACCTTGGTAAACCCCACCCCGAACATAACCACGCCGGGGCTCTCAATTGATAATAAAATAAATTTTCGGTAACGAGTGGCATTCGTTTAGAAAGTGACAAATATTCCTGCATTCAACTCATGCCAATTAAACCCGTCACACCATCATTTCCGTCTAAAAATCAGTATTAGTCATCTCGCTGTAGTGTAAACAACATATAACCATGCCAACCTTTGTTTTAATTTCAAGAAAAGTACAGCTGATGGACATCGATTGCTGTGTGAAGCATCTGACGAACATGCTCCATCAATAAAAACATGTGATTACTGGTTCCGCCGATTTAAAAGTGGCGATTTTGAGACTAGTGCCAAAGAACGCGAAGGAAGATCAGTATAGGTTGAACACGCTGAGTAGAAGGCGTTATTGGGCCAAGGTTCATGCTAAACTCAAGAGGAGCTCGCTAAAACTTTGGAAGTGACTCATCAAGCGATTCAAAACCATCTCAAGACCATGGATATGGTGCAAAAACAAGGAAATTGGGTTCCGTATGAACTCAAGCCAAGAGACGTTGAACGCCGTTTTATCACGAGCGAACAGACTGTCTCGGAATTGAGACTGTCTTTCTAATTTTAGTGCTGCCTACAATAGTCAAAGAAGGAACTGACGACATAAATTGACGTCATATAGCAAAATTTTTAAAGCAGTGTGGCCTGTAGTATGGGTGCACTGAACCATCACACTCTTTGGTAGTTTTTTTTCCATATAGGTATCTGTTAATGAGCGTTAGAGCAGGACTTATATTTAAGTAGATTTTGGCAAATCTGAAAAAACCACATTTTCATATCATTGAGATAAAATATGTGAACGTTGGTGTGTGTTTGTGTAAGTAAAACATTATCATGTGAGGTCTGTCTAGCGAAACTTAAAATTCTGTGGAGCTAATACCAGAGATATATTGCAGTAGTAAGCGCGAGTAATTGTAAGCCCAATTTAAGTTTTATTTTTGTATAATTCGTTATATTGCTTTTTATTAATGGAACATACATTTATGTTTTTACCCAAGCTGGATGGTTTGAATTTTTGCTGTAATAATTCAAGAGAGTTTTTAAGTAATTTAATGAATAATATCAAAAGATATCAGATTTACATTTAACAAGAAACAGCTGTGAGATTAACTTATTAGATTTACACGGTTGAAAAAATTATTTTTTTAACCTACCGGCCCGTTTATTTGGTTAAGAATTGGTTTACATTTTTATATTATAAAAACTCTTAGAGAAAAAGGAACCAGTTTAAACTATCTGATAGGTTATATTGTGATAAATATTAATAAATAATACTGTAGTTTGGCAAGGCTTGATATTTAAAGATATTGACATTACAATGAATGGCTTGTCGCCCAAGACTAACGTGCTTTGTCATTGATACCACTATGGTTATTTGATAGGCCATAATGTTGGTCAACTTCGGCCTAACTGTGGAGAAATTCTGATGGGGATACAAGGGTAATTTAGTAAAATTTCGCTAATTCAATATAGCAAAACGCACTGAATGGTCTGTTGCTCAAGATTAACGTGCTTTGTCATTGATGTCATTATGGTTATTTGATAGGCCAAAATGTTGGTCAACTTTGGCCTAATCGTGAAGAAATTCTGATGGGGGGATGCAGGGGTGTCTTATAGCAAAATTTCGTTAAAGCGATATATGAAAAATGTATTTCCCGTTCAATTAATAATTTTTTTTCCAGAATAACTTGCTTTATCATTGATGTCACTGTGGTCTCAGGAAGTGTAATTTGGTGTGCAAATGGAAATTATTTTTTGTGAAGATGTTTTTGACTTTATTTATTTATATCTCGTAAATGTGGGTAAAAAATAAATTTTCGTTATCGTGTGCGCGAATAGTTCATTTACCTCAAATTTTGATCAAATGTTTTTCATTTTAAGATTGGTTTTCATTCAAAATTTTAACATTTTCCGCATTAATTTGACTATCGTCTTATAATAAAGGGTGGTTAAATTTTAAGGGCCGATGTTGATTTTGAATAAAACACAAATTATTTAGGAAATTATGGTTTAATTATGTATGGAACAAAATATCGGCCAAATGGCCGCCGCGACCCTGGCGGCACACCTCCACTTGATGGTCCAAATTTTCGATGACGCTTAGGCATAAATGAGGTTCTATGCCGTTAATGTGCCGAATTATCTCATCCTTTAGCTCTTGAATTGTTGCTGGCTTATCGACGTACACCTTTTCTTTCAAATAACCCCAAATAAAGAAGTCCAACGGTGTCAAATCACATGATCTTGGCGGCCAATTGACATCGCCACCACGTGAGATAACACGGCCATTGAATTTGTCGCGCAAAAGAGCCATTGTTTCGGTAGCTATGTGGCAAGTGGCACCGTCCTGTTGAAACAACATATCGTCCACATCCATATCTTCCAATTCGGGCCATAAAAAGTTCGTTATCATCTCACGATAGCGAAAACCATTCACAGTAGCTGCCTGACCGGCCTTATTTTGGAAAAAATACGGCCCGATGATGCCGCCCGCCCATAAACCGCACCAAACAGTCACTCTTTGTGGGTGCATTGGTTTTTGACAATCCCTCTTGAATTATGATTCGCCTAAATGCGGCAATTCTGCTTATTGACGAATCCACTGAGGTGAAAATGTGCCTCATCACTGAAGATGATTTTCTTCGAAAATTGATCATCCACTGTTGCCATTTCTTGCCACCATTCTGACCATTGACAACTCCATGGTTCAAATTGAGTCAGTCTGAAATTGCGAAATGTCAAATTAAATGCAGAAAAAAACTTGACGTTTAGGTGTGGTTCACATTCAACGTCGGCCCTTAAAATTTAACCACACTTTATGTACAGCAAAATTTGTTTGTATGCACGAAGAGTAGAGACACATACACACAAACCATGCTCCATATAGTATAGTTTATACGACGATCATCAAATTAAAGACATAACTTTAATGTTTCTGAAGTAAACCGAAAATTTCAGCCGAAAAACCTGCATTATCGACATATTTCGTATCAGGTGGTAGTACAAAATTCTGTTGATAATTGAAGTTAACAGTAAATTTTCGCCGAAAATTTGAAAAATCAATATCACATAATTCGAATGTTTAAAAGTCATATGAACTGGTTGAAGTTAGACCAATTCGTAAATAGCTGGATCCCATATTTATAATTTTTCGTGTTAGGGGCTAATGAATTTGAGTTGTGGCACTAACAGTGAACACCTGTGCCAAAAGTCGGGCCATGTTTTATGTAGCATTATGTAATGAGTTGTGTAAAGTTAAAAAATTATAAAATTGCGGTGAAAATTGGATATTTTTAGGTAACGATGTTTTGGCAATGACATTATTACTGATCGTGTAAGTCCGCTTAATAAGACCTGGTAGAATCTAAATATCTAAATAGTTCATATTAGATTTCTATAGAGTTATTGTTGCTCAAAAGCTATGAAGACAGGACAAATTTCTTTTTTTTCATATACCACATGGCCATTTTAACAAATAATTGTATTGCCGCTGGAGCCACTAAATTGCGCTCGAATTTGTAAAGAAATCATTGTCTTTCAAGTCATAAGGCTTTAAGGGAGTTGCCATAGGGTGAGCCTACTCACCCGGGCGAGTAGCATAGAGAGAAAAGACGTCGAGAACAGAATTAAGTAAACATTGCTACGGGTAATACAAATTTGGATGACCGCATGGGGATACATTATAGGAAGAATAACCAAAAACGTTATGAAATGGAAATATCCAAACCCCCCCCCCCCCCTACCCGTAATGTTAGCAGAATTCAATGGATTAATCATAATTCCGGTAGGATTCAATGGATCAATCGCTAATCCGAAGCAAAAGTTGGTCATTGAA
This sequence comes from Nephrotoma guestfalica, assembly GCA_963691935.1. Classification (NCBI taxonomy): domain Eukaryota; kingdom Metazoa; phylum Arthropoda; class Insecta; order Diptera; family Tipulidae; genus Nephrotoma; species Nephrotoma guestfalica. The sequence continues at coordinate 232,465,897 of OY829913.1, read as the reverse complement.
ACGTCATATGCGGCGGTCAAATCCCTTAATAAGATGAAGCGTTAGCGAAAAAAATATATGAGACTATATGCTGTGTGTCACTTTTGAAAAAAAACACAAACACAAATACGCACAATCAAAGTACCCACATAGAAAATACGACTAGATTTCGGCACCTGAAATGCAACTCAAAAACCATTCAGTCCAAAAGTAAAAAATACTTTCAGTCAAACCGTAGAAGTTTATTAGACTCACCTCTTCCGTTTGTATCCGTACTTACCCATATGCGGTGTGGTGATGTGAATTCGGTCTTACGAGTCTTCGGTATAGGCGTCCTAAGGTACATTTTAGTTTAATCCAACAACGAATCTTATCTGAACGCTTTGCTTATAGCAGTGTTAAGTTAGAAGTTCTAATTCCAAGTACCTCGTATAGAACAGAGGCGGCCAAGAATGCCTTGCAGTAGTGAAATAATTTATGTTATTCTATTTTATTTGTGTTTCTGTTTAATTTCTTTTAGCCAATTTTTATTGTCTGGTTTTCATTCATTTTAGTTATTATATTGTGTGTAGCTATGAACATAGATATTTTGATGACCAAAAAACTAAAGCCGATTTGGTTAAATTGTTGTTACAATGTTTTGTTTTTCTGTCAATAAAACCGAAATTACAAATATGCCAGTTGAAAATATCCGTACACATAAATTTTTCTAATTGTTGCGCTTTTAAAAGGAATATGAACCCCGAACTTCATAGAAATCTTGCGAACGATACATACACATATACAGTATACATTTTCGTTATAATACTTATTTGACTAAATTAACTCACGGCTAATTAACGTGTTCAAATTAGGGCATCGATGAGGAAACAAACCTAGACGTAACCCCCACAATTAATCTCCCACCCTTTGACTAATCGTATAAAAATTCAATACTCTTAATATTTAATATTCAGACTGTGGAAAGTACTATTTAAAGTTTACCACACTACACCCATTACAAAATATGTAAATCATCAAGTCACATAGCAAAAACATGTGGAAAACTTCTCCTCTTGGATTTCCGATTAACCCTATCAAAAATCGTTTTATTGCTTTTTCCACTTAATTACTCTCTCGCTCTGCTGGAAAAATAAAAGAAAACCATCTGAAATTGAGAAAATAAAATTCCTTTCCTTCACATTCCGCACTCATATTTTGTCTGTACGAGTATGTATGCATGTATGTATGTGCTTTTACTTCCAATTCCAATGTATTTGTGTAACACAACTCAACATAGCAATTTTTATCATACAAGTTTTTCTACAGTTTTACGGTTCATTTTCTCGTCACACAACACGACAAAATGGAATGAAAGAAAAACATTTTCAATTTTCTATCACCGCGTGGTTTAGAGTAGTGTGGTGTACCCACTACTACTATTACGGCTCCACCACTACTATTAACATTCCATTTTCGCATTTACTAAATAATTAGCTGCGACTATAAATTTAAATTTTTTATAGCATCTTGGATTTTATTTTATTTATTTAACTTTTCGATTTTCTTATGTTTATTTTTCATTTTTGATGTGTAATGTGGATTCAAGTCAATTTACTATGTATGATTATTAAACGTACATTAAACATAACTACATATGTGTTGTATATAACAAAAACTATGCTTTGCTTCAACATTGCGCGAATTGAATACATAAAAATAAAACTATTAGTGGTAATTACTGTAATTATTTTGAAGTGTTGTGTGTATGTCATCATGATTAATTAATGACATCACGTTTACATATTTGTTTTTGCTGCATTTCTTATGCTGCTACAATTTCGCTAAATTTATGCCTGTCGACTTGAGTTAATATGGTTTAGCTCCACTAATTTCTTGTATGGATCTCTTACGCTGTTTCGACAACACATTAAATTAACTTTAATGGTCGGTAAACTTTTTAGTTTATCACATTTATTACACGACTGCCATCGATATTATTGGCAATTTGGGAATCAAATGGTAGACTTTTATTGTGTTACTTTGTAAACTAGTGTTTAAGGAACTTATTTACCTTCTTTGTTATTCTAATCCCGATTTCAACTATTGATATACGTAGCACATTTGGAGGGAGTAGCATAAACAGGGAAGACGTACACAATTTCATCATCACATTCAAAACCCACTGTGCTAATACAAATTTTGATGACTGGAACACAAAGAAGACAGCACAAACAAAACCAAACGAAATTGAAGTTTACACCCATTCCCATATACCCAAGTATTTAACTGACCTCTCGTTAACAATACAATTTCTGAGAAAAGGATGAAAATATTGGTAAAGTGCAAAATATTTCTTTATGCTAATAATTGACATTGAAACCCGAGAAACAAACCATACAATCGACATCTGCAAGACGAAAAGATATCGACTTTCTTCTATTTTCGTAAGAAGATGTTGATAATCAAATAAAATTAATGGAATACGAAATATTATGGCATTGCAGAGTCATGAACATTAATGCCATAATATTCCGTATTTCATAAATTGTTTCCATTAAGGGCAGCTATCAGACGAACCGCTCGCCACCGATTTTGTAACCGTCATAATCCATTCGAGCGTTTCATGATCCTTGACGGTTATTACCTCACAGGAACTGGTTGACCTTTGTTATAGAGCTCCCAGGTCCTCCTACTCATAATATTTAGGCACAAGGAGACCAACGTTAGTCATGTTATTGTCTATAGAAGTGGGTTTTGAGAAAGTATATCTCGTTTTTCTTTATACCGCGAGGATATCTGAATCTCGGGCTTTGCAAAATTTATATTGGAAACAATAAATTAAGCTTGTTTCGTAAATATTTACACCAAACTGATTCCATTAGTGGGCCAGAAAAATTTTAAACCAATCAAAAAGGCTATGTAAATAATTTTTAGAATTGTCTATTCCCAGGTAAAAATAATTGAACCTCTTATGTGAGATTTATGCTATGTTATTCAATATTTGTTTTATGGAATATGAACTGCACTCTGTGCTAAGGAATATACGGGTGCACACACCAATCTTCCTTCTTCTTTGTCGAGACACTCTTTGAATAGTACGAGTATTTTGTGCAGTGGTATGGACAACTTGCATAGGGTCATCGTCTAGCCGATAGCACCAAATAATTTCTAAAGATAATAATATTAAATTTTAGGATTCTAGCAAAACTACTTCATGAAGTGGTGCAGAAGTAGTGAATGAAAGAACTCCTTTTTATGTAAAAATAGATAGAACAACGGGGAAAAATTCGCTCAATTTAATTCCCGTGCGGAAGGTTTAATTAGTTTAAAAAAATTGATCTCACTTTTTCACTCCTATTAGTTAAAACATCATGCTGCCTCTTTTATACAGATTCACATTCCGCATATAACAAGTACTTCTAAAATACTTCTGTGGAACTACTTTTGAAGTAGTTCTTGGTAAGTACACATGTTTTAAAACCTTTGTAGTTATTTTATTATTACTATTAAATATTAGTAATTCATAGGGTTACCAAATCCTGGAGCTAAATTTATTTGTTAGGATAAATTGGAGGAGCAAAGTCACTAGTTTTATTTTGGTTTACGCGCACACACATACACACACACACACACACACACACACACACACACACACACACATATATATATATATATATATATATATATATATATATATATATATTTATATATATATATATATATATATATATATATATATATATATATATATATATATATATATTTATATATATATATATATATATATATATATATACATATATATATATATATATATATATATATATATATATATATATATATATATATATATATATATAACGAATTTGCTATCCCTACCCTAATCTGCATTTAATACTGCACTTGATAACGCATCCGCTAATATATTACATTTTCCTTCGATGAACTAAATGTTTAGAGAATATTGACATAAAATTATGCAGATTACCTGATTTATCTTAGGAGCCTTCAATAGTGGCTTTCTGAAAATATTGATCAAGCGCTTGAGATCAGTTTTTGCAACGCATCTGTGTCCCAATACCATTTAACACTATTTTCTCGAGTTATTGCTGCTCCCAAACGTGTGCTACTAGAATCACAGTCTGCTATAACTTCGTTTTGCCATTTAAATTACTTACGTCACCAATAATACTTTCTATTTTCACATATTCGCCTTCTTCGAATTTTTGCAATTCAAAAGATAACTAATCAAGAGTGCCCGGTTCTCATCAATCCCGTTGTGTTTTCCAGTTAGATGTATCAAATGTAAATGTATATGATAATTTTCAGACTTTTGTCATAGTTCTGGCATGAGCAAATTTGGTCCCGAATAGTGTGAGTTGTGATTTACAATAGTTTTGCAATCCAAATTATTACTACTCAAGATTTTGTCCGACTCTCATCAATTCCGTTATTTTATCCCTGTCGGCTATCAAATGAAATTTCTTTGATGATTTTCAGAACTTATCATAGTTCTGGCATGAGCAAATAAGACCCTGCAGCGTATGGGTTGTGATTTACGATATTTTTGCAAATGATCACTAATCTAGGTTTTACTAGGTTCTTAACAACCCCGTTGTGTTTTCCAGTTAGCTATATCAAATACCAATGTCCATGATGATTTTCAGAAATCATCATGGGCCACATTTTATTATCCTACATGATAACACCCTGATCCTTCTAAATAAAATTGGCATTTAATAGAGCTAACCGAGAAACATAGAGGAACTGATGAGAACCTGCCTAAATCTCGAGCTGTATTCAGTTGAAGTATTTACAAATCGAAAACAAAATCAAATTCCACAAGACAGTACTTTGAAACTTCTAAATAAATGAAATTGATGTTTGTAGGACTAACCGAGTAACATACTGAAATTGATGAGAACCGACAAAATCTCAAGATGAAGGTAATTTTTGTGTTTAGACTTTATTTAGATTTTTTAACTCGGTTTTAACTGATTATTTCAAGTTTAGTTTAATAGGATTTTGGTTAAAATATCGCTTCGCCACATACATAGAATTTCTTTAGGAGATATTTCAGAGCTGTATGCAGTAGTATGAACTTTTTCGAGAACCTTTCCTAAAATTTGTTACACTTAAGATAGTTTCGAGAATTCTCCAACTCTTTAAGTTTTTGCTTTAGCCGTTCTCTATAGGCTAGTGGTATGCAGCGAGGACGTTTAATCACCGGTTTTATCGGTTTAACCTCTCCAGGTAGAAGAGAGAGAGAGTACCTATCAAACATATCATCTTCAGTAACTTTTATTTTAATTGTCATCCTGAATTTCCACTACGATTTTATCCCGAAACAGCTCGATAGTTATTTCCATGTCTCGGTAATTACAATATTTAACTACATAGTTGTTTTAATCTTAATAGATATTGATCGAAGTTCTCGTATTGTGTCTGAGTACAAGATGCAGTTTTCAATTTATTCATTACTTCTGTAAATTAAACTTTATTTTGCCTCATTCAGCCCAAAATATTAAACTACCCTTTTGTGGTTGTTTATCGATTGTCCATACGTGTGGCTGAGCAATAGTTACTTCATGTTGTTTCCAGAATTTCCTTGTTCTCAGGTATGTCCCTATTCAGTTGGTGGGTTGGGCCCTGGATATTTTGTGCTTTTATGGACTTAATCATTCGGACTTCATTTGCTTTATTATTTATTTTTAGCTTTAGATTTTAGTTCCGGTAAGAAATTCTAGTAGCGCTTTCATGAACGCCTTTTTGTGATGAAATAATTATTTTTTATATTTATTATAACATCGCTATTTTAATATTGTAGTTTATTACTTTTATAGAATTATAGTTATTATTTTTTTCCTGACAAAGATAGAGACAAACTGAACATTTTATTTTGATAATCATGTATTAATGCCAAAATTATACATTTAATTTCGTCCTAAAGAAAGAATTAGGTCAATTGGCAATATTTTATGGTCAAAACACACACGCTCTACAAAAATATCTGAAAACATTTTGTTCTACGACTTTTCAAAAATATGAATGTTGTTTTTATACTAACTAGTGAACGGTCATATGTGTGACATTGGTGATATGCCCCTCAGTCTAAGGTACCCATGGGGCTTCGGCTGTGTACATCTGGTTAGCCACGTTCACGTCGCGTGAGTGGATATAATTTCGGCAGTAGCAAAGTACTATACCAGGGACCAAATACCAGTGATATAACTTTTCAAAAACAAGCATAAGATGCTGCCAAATCCACAATTTTCGGAGGCCGACTCAAAAGGATTCTAGGGTTGGCCAATCATTGTACAACCTTTTTGAACGACGTCATAAAGATCACCAAGAATACACTTTCAGTACGAGAAGGAGAACGATGAATTCGGTGAACAGTTAAGAAAAATAAAGGAATTCACAACTATGTTGAAAGAAGAATTTACAATTTTAAAGAAAGGACATAAAGAACTCAAAAAAGTAGTTCAAACACGTGCAACACTTGGAACGATACCTAAACCTGCAATCGATGATGACATCAACCCATTTCATACGGATGAAGAAGAATTAGAAAGATATACAAATTGGGTCTTAAACCGGAATAAAAGACCAAGCTAGAAGAGGCAGAATCTTTACCATCAACTTCAAAATAGGTTTCTATAATTCAGTTCATTCAATAATCAAGAAACAACTAGCTCTAGAACAACAACCTGCTAAACCAAAAGAGACATCACAATCTCCAATTAACGTCGTTGCAACATCAAACTTTTCCATTACACAATTTTTTATGAAATCGGTTACAGTAGCCGAGTATCAACTCGTATCTCTAAACAATGGCTTCTAGAAAATTAATGTTTCAGACTCTGAAACCTATAGAGCTTTGGTTATAAAGCTTAATTCCGAGGGGCATCAATGGTTTACCTCCGAGGATAAGATTGATCGTCTAATCAAAGTTATGGCTAGAGGTTTTCACCCAACCTTTCAATGACGACACCCAATCTTGTTTGTGTTGTAACAATAGTTATCGTACTGGTGGAGTTTTGGTATTTTATAAAAGTAATTTAAATTGTTTTGTTGAACCTATAAACCTTGTTTCTGCGGATGTTGTAAAGGTAAAACTTGTAATTGGCAATGACACGTATATTTTAATTTGCGTTTATCGGCTTCAGGCCGTTACGGAGTCTGTCTTTCTCGATGAGTAAAAACCTCTTTGTTCTGGGTGACATTAACCCTTCAATGCATTAATTTTTTGATTTCGTTAAAAAAAATATATTTTGTAGACTGAGTGATAAATATTCAAAATATGAAGGGAAAAATTGTAATTTTTCATTGTTTTCCAGGAAAATTAATTTTACTGGTTGTATCGTTTGTGATACATCATGCATTTACAGATAGAATAAAACTCAAATTTCAATAAAAAAATTTATTTCAAAATTAACTAATTATAAATGAACAGGTAACATAGTAATAAAATTCAATAAAAAAATAAAAAAAAAAATTATTAAATAAAAATAAAAATAATAATAATAAAACAAATTATATTTATAATTAATCAGTTATTTTCCGGTGTTTCTGCCGTGAAACATCGCAAAGCAATTGCGATCTTTATTAAAACAGAGATAAGTAACGCATTTATCACATTGTATAAAAGTTAATCTAGTGCATCCTGGTAATTTGCACCTTTGTCTTTCAGACATTCAACTACCGAAATGGCCACTATTGTCTTCTCGCACGTCTTTAGGTGGTACATGCTGTGCATTGGGTTTTTATTTTCAAATCTATTTCATGGCTTACGTTACTAGTTGATGGACGACCACGCTTCAAGCTCTCACGATTGTCACCTGTTTTACATAAACTCTCGGCGAGTTTAATTCTGAAATCAACTAAACTCATGTGCGGTATGCCTTTCTGAATACAGATTCTTTTCGAAAGTAACCAAGCGTTAACTACAGTGACATCTAAAAGATGGTAGAACAATCTAATATACCACTTTCTGGAGCGTAATTTTATTTTATGTCGACCTATCAGGCTATCTAAGAGATCAACACCCCCCATATGCTTATTGTACTCCATAATTATGTATGGGCAGTCGACATCAATGACTTCCTTTTTAGCCCGATTAAATCGTCGTACCTTGGATTTGGGGAGTTCTCCAGCAAACGTAGATAGCAATGTTACTATTTTGGTGTCCTTCCATAAAACGAGACTGACATCTGTATAGTCAACAGAACACATATTTTCTACAGAATAACCTCGAGGCTTATTATTAAGTTCTCGTTCTGTAGGGAGTTTACAAGTTGGTAACCGATCACGGCGAACGGTACCTATGGATTGTATACCCAGTTCTATCGTAAGCGGTAAGCTTGTGTAATAATTGTCAAAATATACGTGGTGATTTTTATTACGGGGTACGTCACGTAATAAGCAAATGACTACATTGGCCGAACTTCCTAGATTTGCTTCTTCGCGTTTCATTCTCTTTTCCAGTGAATATTTCCAAATTGTAAGTATAACCCGACACTCCACTTAAAACGAACAATTTATACCCCCATTTATGAGGTTTCATTGGCATATATTGTTTTAGGTAGCTCTTACCTTTAAAGGAACACATTTGTTCATCCACCGAGAGATCTCGTTCAACAGGAACTTTTTTGAAATTTTTAATCAGACCTTCCATCAAAGGTCTTATTTTAAATATTCGATCGTGTCTGGCATCTGTGCGTGGTAAATTATTAGCGTTGCAGTTGAAATGAATTATTTGCCGCATTTTTTCAAATTTGTTGATAGATAAGGTACCACGGATTATATTATTTCCGATTTCATGTGACCAATATCTACGTAGCGATGTTATTTGGTGTACTGACGTGATTATACAAATTCCAATGAACTTCTCGAGATCCTTTTCATTCATGGTGAAAGTGTTTTGGATGTTTCGTTCATTTGCGTAAAAATTTGAATCATAAACAATCCTTTCTTTCAAATTGGTATCGAAAAAGAAGTTAAAAATTTGTAATGGTGTCTCCAAATTGATAATTTCAGGCGGTAAACCCTCATCGCCAGAAAATTCAAATTTGTCAGTTGAGGTTTCCAATTTTTTTTCTTCCAAATTATATTACTATAGGACTTTTTTTAATTCTTTTAGTTCGTTGCTTTCATTTATCATCTTATTTTGAACTTCAGTTTCTAAATTTAGGGCGTTCAGATCCGTGCTATTATTAATCATAATAATAGGCATTTTTTCTATATCAAACAATTCTTGGTCTGTAACAGGGTTAGTTATAGCCTCATCTGTAACAGAGTTAGTGACAGCCTCATTTACCGGATCAAATACAAATCGACACACTGCTGGATCTAACTCATCCAAGTCGCTATTGTTTTCCAAATCATCCTCACTATCGGTGAAATTGTTAACGATTTCTTCGATTTCTGCTTGTGTTAAATATTTACGTTTATAAGCCATATTACCTGATAAAAATTGAATACAAATATTTAACGATAAAATGAAAACATAATTTTCCATTTTAGGTAAATCCGATGTATCATATATGAAACAACCACAAATTCTGCAGTATTCGTTAGATGTTTTTTTTTATCAATTCGTATAGAAATAATGAAATTTCAACTAAAAAATAATTGTAAATACTAATTAAATAAGTATGTTTCATGATAGTATTTTTTTAAATAAATTATATATAATATTTACCTGTAAAATCAAGGTTTTTATATCGGCGTTGCTGTATTAAGCCATACAGTATGAAACTCAACAGTAAACTGATATTTTTGTTACGCATTTTGCTCATGGTGAGTAAATATTCATTTGTATTGGTTTCCGACATGTTGATACAAGCATTAAATTGTACGAAAATAATCATAACGCGCACACACTTTTTCATTTTCTGCATTGAATTGGTTGTATCATATATGATACAGTATGCATTGAAGGGTTAATATTGATATTTTATCTTGCACTTCCGTGTCCGATAATTATATTTGTATGATGTCGTCCGTTGGTGTAGCATCGTTTATTAATGATCCAACTAGAGTAACTGATACTACTTCTACTTGTATTGATCACTTATTTTGCAGATTGCGTGATAATTTATTGTCTCGCGTCAAGGTTGAATTATTTAATTATATGATTACTGACCATCACTTGATGCATGTTGTGATCGAGATTAATCAGGTAAAAAGCAATGATAGATTACCTGTTAAGCCAAAAATCATTCTATCTAAATTCTTGGAATTGTTAAGTAGAGCTAATTTCTCTCCTATTTATGCCCTTGACGATCCGTGTGCAGCTGTTGATGTGTTTTTAACGCTTTAGAATCAACGAAAATCACAAAATCACAGAAAATCACAAAATCACGTAGTAATCGTCCTATTAAACCATGGATCTCTGAGGCCTTGTAAAACATGATCAAACGTAAAATATGGTTATTGAGAAAGGCGAAACATGTTAGAACCAATCAACGTTTCCAGCGATATGTTACAGCCTATTGTCAGAAAGTAAAAAAGAAAACCATTGCTGCTCGCGTAGCTTATTATAATAATAGATTTGATAACTGTTCCGGTGACTCCAAACTTATGTGGCGTACTATCAATGACATTTTAAGTAATAATTCGTCACAGATTAAGCTCGTTAATTCTATTAACTCATCTAATAATGATCTTTTAACTGATGCGTCTGATATTGCCAATGAGTTCAGCAATTATTTTGGGAGTATTGCGTCAAATTTGAAGTCTAGTCTCCCATTAAATAATAGGAATTCTATGGAGTCTGACGGCGATTATGTTGAGAAATCTTTTTTTTTTCATTCAATTGACGATCTTGAAGTTCTAAAGTCATTGCTTCTTTAAAATCAAGAAACTCTTACGATATATTCGGTTGTAGCAATTATTTAATTAACACTTCCATTGGTCTTGTATGTCCTCCTTTATGTCATATTTTTAATTGTTGTTTTAGAACCGGTATTGTTCCGGAAATTTTGAAATCAGCAATTGTGCTACCTCTTCATAAAAATGGTTCCAGATGCGACTTAAATAATTAATAACGGCAAAAATTATTAAATGTAGAATGGTTGTATTCCTAGAGAAGCATAGTGTTATAAGTTGTTGTCAGCACGGTTTTCGCAATGGGTTTTCCACGGAGTCTGCATTAATTGAATTTTTAAATTGCGTGCATGCATCGCTAAATAATTCTAAATCTTGCGCTGGGCTTTTTGTTGACATAAAAAGCCTTTGACATGGTTGATCAGAACCTCCTATTGCATAAGCTTTCTAAAATTGGTTTCAGAGGAAACATTAATAATTGGTTTAAATCGTATCTTGCAAATCGTAATCATGTTGTTAAGGTAGATGGAACTATGGGCAGCCCTTATGTCTTAAACATTGGTGTTCCTCAAGGTTCTGTCTTGGGGCCACTTCTATTTCTGATATACGTAAACTCAATTTTTAGTGCAAAGTTGGCAGGCTTTATGGTTGACTTTGCAGATGATATGAGTTTATGTTATCGTGGGTCCTCACAAACTGATGTTTGCCATACAATTGCAGCCGATCTTTTAGTTTTAAGGAAATGGTTTGACCACCATTTTAGTTTGGGTAGCAGTAGTTTACATTCACCCTTAACGTATCATTCCAGTTTTTGTAATGCTGTTAATTGCTCCAGCTCGTGCATTTCCATTGAAACTGTTGAAAGCTTCAAGTACCTTGGAGTTATTGTTGATTGTAATCTGAATTGGAAGCAACATGCCGATAAAATAAAAAAGTCTCTTAGCAATGCGTTACGAACTTTATATCTATTAAGACCAGTAGCACCCAAATCGGTATTGTTAAAATTCTACTATTCTTGCATTAACTCTAGGCTTCAATATGCGTTATCGTGTTGGGGTGGTTGCTATCATTCAACTTTAAAAATTCTCATAATTGTTCAGAAATATGCTATTCGTATTATGTGTTTTAAGTCTTCACAGGTTTCTGCTTGGCCATTATTTTTGAGTTGCAAAGTTTTACCACTACAACATTTATAAGTTTATAAGGTTTTACGTTTATATTATTTGCGAAGTGGGCATCGATTATTGAGAGCTAATGTGCGATACAATATTAGGAACAATGATCGTTTCTTATTTGTGGCTCCACATTTTTTTAGTGTTCATTTTAGAAAATATTTCCTGGTAACTGCGCCTTCCTTATTCAACCAACTTCCATTTAGCATTCGACAACAAATAAATTCGAAATCATTTCTACAGGCACTTAAAGTTTGGCTTTTTCAGCACCCTAATATCGATTTTATATTTAGAGTTTTAGTCTGATGAAGTTTAATTTTAGTTTTAATTCTATTTATCTTTTTATTTTTTATATTTTATTGTTATGTTTTTATTTCGTATGTTATCATAACCATTTATCGTAAATTGTTCTTTGTTAAAGGGTAGTTCTTTGTTAAAGGGTAAATGACAGGGGTGAGTTACTTTTTGATTTTCTCTTAAGAACTAACCTCACTATTAGCAATATAGGCCAGGAACCCACCTTTATTATTAGTAATAGACAGGAGGTTCTGGATATTACTTTGGTCTCCGAATTTATTTCACCGATGATCAGAGAATGGAGGATGGCGAAGGAGCATTCCTTCTCCGACCATCGATACTTAACGTTTAAACTTAATCTCAACATTACAAACCAATACGTGTTCAGAAACCCCCGGAGGACAGTATGGCATGTATATAGGGAGGTATTGGAGGGCATCATTCCATCCAGAGTTCCAGGACTTCCCGACACGGGAAGTGAACTGGATTCAATGGTGGACACTCTAACTAGGGCTTGCAATACCTCTATGAGGGTAGCCTGCCCTTTAACAAAGCTTAGGGGGAAGCGAAAACCTGTTTGGTGGAACCCGGCACTTGCGGAGTGGTGGAAGGTCTGTGGGTCTGTCTTTAATAGAGCGAAAAGTTCTAGAGACAGTCAAGACTGGGACTTTTATAAGGAAAGCCTCAGAGTGTACAAAAGAGAAATAAGGAAGGCGCAAAGAAATTCGTGGAGGCGCTTCTGTGAGAGAATGGAAGGGGTCTCGGAAACTTCGCGCTTAAGAAAAATTCTGTCTACTAATCCAACTGTTCCAGGCTATCTATTAAAAACGGATGGCGAATGGACGGTTTCTAGTGAAGAAACACTTGATCTCTTGATGGAAACACATTTCCCGGGAAGTGAGGACGTGACGACTGCGAATCCTCTGGATGACCGTGGGTCAGGGGATCACGGCGTGGTCCAACCGTTGTGTACAGAGGCTATTCTGAACACGCGAAAGCTAAAATGGGCCATTAATGGGTTCAAGCCGTTTAAGTCAGCTGGTCCGGATGGGATTGTACCAGCAGAAATTCAGAAGAACTCGGAGATCTTGCTTCCCTGGCTGGAAGTTATCTTCAAAGGGTGTCTGAAGCTGGAGTACACTCCCAAGAAATGGAGGGAGGCTAGGGTGATCTTCATCCCGAAGGCGGGAAGAAGCTCGCACAGCAACCCTAAGGACCTTAGACCTATATCTTTGTCATCTTTTCTGCTGAAAATCATGGAAAGGATGCTGGATGTATATATTCGTTCGAAAATTGGACCCAGTAACTGGGCTCAGTCGCAACATGCATATCATAAGGGTAAGTCCGTTGATACGGCATTACATACTCTGGTTCGGGGAATTGAGAAGTCACTGGATTTTCAGGAATTCTCGCTGGTTGCGTTTCTCGATATCGAGGGCGCATTCAATAACGTAAAGATGGAAGCAATTTTGAAAGGATTGCTGCCACTTGAGATTGTAGACCCTGTAACCAGGCTAATTACTCATCTGCTGGGCAGCAGAAAAGTCATAGCAGGGATGGGGGAAGTTTCCGTCAGAAGACGGGTCGTTCGGGGAACCCCTCAGGGAGGAGTCCTCTGCCTCCTTCTCTGGAACTTAGTATTCAATGGACTACTATTGCTACTGGAGAGAGAAGGGATAGGTGTGGTTGTTTATGCCGATGATGTGGCGATAGCTGTCTTGGGAAAGCACCTGGGAACAATCAGGGATATGATGCAAAATGTGTTGTCAATCACTGCGGGTTGGGCCAGCAGATGTGGATTGGGGATTAACCCATCAAAAACAGAGCTGGTCCTTTTCACTAGGAGATACAAAATTCCGGCAATGGTTCCACCGAGCCTGAATGGTACTACGCTGGTCCTTACCGATAAGGCGAGATTCCTAGGGATTCTCCTGGACAGTAAGCTCAGTTGGAAGCCAAACACGATGGAAAGAGTAAAGAAGGCTACTGTGGCACTCTACTCTTGTAAAAACGCCATTGGAAGGAAATGGGGCCTGAAACCGGAGCTGGTGCACTGGCTTTACACGGCAGTTGTAAGGCCCATACCGCTGTATGGTGTGAGTGTGTGGTGGCCAGCTCTAGAGAAATCATCATATACTAACATGATGGCGAAGGCGCAGAGGGCAGCCTGTTTGCTCATTAGTGGGGCTCTGAAGACCACCCCCACTAGTGTCTTAGAGGTCATACTGCATCTTCTCCCGTTGGATATTATCGGTAAGCAAATGGCGGTTAATACGGCCGCCCGGCTATCAGCGACCTCTAGTTGGAAGTGCCTGCAAAAGAGGCACTCAACTATAGTCAATTCGGTGAGGCATGACTTGGAGAATTTAGATTATAAAATACCCATGTTGTGCTTCGACAAGTGTTTTAAGGTGATTCTCCCCTCTCGGGAGGATTGGAACAGAAGTCTCCTTATCGAGACCGGGACAGTTAATTTCTTCACCGACGGCTCCAAGCTCGATGGTAGAGTGGGAGCGGGTGTGTTCTGTGGGGAATTAAATGTCAATTTATCTTTTCGTCTACCTGATTACTGCAGCGTGTACCAGGCTGAAGTTATAGCGATCGAAGAGGTCATGGACTGGTTGAAGCATAATGTGATATCGTGCATTGATATCACTATTTATGTGGACAGTCGGGCGGCTATTCTTTCGCTGGATTCAGTTTCCCTGGCGTCACGGATAGCATTGAATTGCCACACATCTCTTAACGAGATGAGTGAGCATTTCAATACCCAGTTGGTCTGGGTTCCGGGTCACTCTGACGTTGAGGGGAATTGCAGGGCAGACGAGTTAGCAAGGTACGGTACAACTCTCCAACTGGACTCAGGGAGAGAATGTTTAGGGAGACCTATGTCTATGCTGAAAACGGCAAGCCATAGGAAAGTAGTTGCCTTGGCGAATGCTAGGTGGCTTGAGAGTCCAATCGGTAGGATAGCGAAGCAAGTATGGCCTGTGCTGAACTTGAAGCGCTCTAAGATCTTAATCACGCTTCCCTAGATTTAGGTAGAATTGTAAGGGTACTTACCGGACACTGCCTTTTCGGAGATCATGCGAGAAGGCTGGGTCTAGATTCAAATGATTTCTGCAGAAGCTGCAGGGACGAGGAGGAGGAGGAGACTCTTGTTCACTTTCTATGCTCATGCCCTGCGCTGGCTGGCAGAAGACATGATCACTTGGGAAAATACACCATGGACAGCTTCTCTGATCTCGAAAGCTGCAATGTGCGAGATCTTTTACGATATATTAATAGCACTAAATGGGTTTAAGGAGTTTGATGATGTCGGATCCTGTGGTATCACAATGGGCCATAACTGGCCTAAGTGTGCGATGGCAGCCAGTGAAACCTAACTTAACCTAACCTAAAGGGTTAGGCTTCTCATTTATTTTCATTTTGTATTTTAATATTATATGTGACAAAAAATTGTACTGAAAATAAATGATAAGCCTGTCTGCTTCAATAAAAAAAAAAAAAATATTGTACATCAGTACTTATCTGAGAGCTGTCATTACAGACGAGGTAGCATCGAAATTTTCGCGATTCCTGACGAAGGGTAACCTGACATGATACACATTTCTTAATTTCATCACAATAATTTCTATTTTAGAAAGTGCAATACTAAATTTCCCAACAGCTCGAGGGAGAGTTGTGGCAAACTTAATAAAAATGTCGTTTCAATATGCCAAAGGCCGTAAATGAAAAAGGTTAGCTGTTCCTGCAACACGGACTCCACATATTGAAGTAAATGTTCGATACAAATACACATAGGCTTCGACGTGACTAAAATGTTACAATTTTACGTAACATAATAACTTCGCATCCATGTCGTAAAAACGTTTCGTTTTTGCGAGACAAAAGCGATTCTCTTTGGCGTTACGATTTTTATTTTAAAATTCTTATTTCCAATGAACGCGGCCGGC
Organism: Nephrotoma guestfalica; assembly: GCA_963691935.1. Lineage (NCBI taxonomy): Eukaryota > Metazoa > Arthropoda > Insecta > Diptera > Tipulidae > Nephrotoma > Nephrotoma guestfalica. The sequence continues at coordinate 232,449,681 of OY829913.1, read as the reverse complement.
TCGTTTTCATTACGTTAAAGTATTACGCTGGTGAAGAGTTGTATGTGCGAATCACTACTTTATCATTACACTGGCGGTAAATTTTATTTGGAGGGTATACGCGAATAGATATGGGATGGTCTTGTACTATCACTGCAGAATACTAGTCTTACCTTTATACATGCCAATGGAGATTATTGGATGTAATGTACTAATAGACCACATGCACATAAAAGATAAAATGGCAAAACAGAAAATCTACATACACCATCTTAAGTACGAAGCAAAATTTTTTGCTGTTTTTTTTTTCGCTTTGTAGAAATTTTCAATTTTATTAAAATTTATAAACAACAAGAGCCAGAGCAGAGAGTAAAATAAAAACAAACACGAAAAAAGAGGAAAAATGAAAATTCCATTTAAAATAAATTTTCCAATTCAAAAATACAAACATATAATAATAAAACGTATAGAACAAGGAAGAACAAGATAACGAAAAAGTCGTATAGTGCTGAAGATGAACAAGACGGAGCAGAAGTAGGATGAAAATGAAATAAAAAAAAACGAAGAATTTTCTCAATTTGATTTATCTCTTTTTGACATATTGTTCTCTGTGCTTTGCTAACATTTTAATGAAAATTATAGAATGAAAATTCATAATTTTTCATTCTTTTTGCGTTCATTATACGAGTATGTGTGTGTTTGTTATCATAATCGGTTATATACATACATACAGAGATACGTCACATAAGTTTAGTATAAGAAGAGTATAATCATTATAAAATGATTAAATTTATATCGTTTGGAATCATTGTTATTGCTTTTATATCGACAGAATATTTATAAATAGAGCTCTTGGTACGAGTATTTTGGACATACTCGATGTCGAATTTATATAACATATTGTACGAGTACGTATGTCTGTATATAGCAAAACGATGAGTGAGTTGATTTTCTCTATATATACGGTTTGTTGATGATGATTGTTGAATCAAAAACGAATTTTTCATGAAAAACTAAACAACAATCAGAGAGGAAAAATAAAATACTTAAAAATTAAAAAAAAAAAAGGAAAAACATTTTCTTTGAATTTCTTTTAAGATATTTTTGAAATAATTTTAAGTCATTCCGTTTTATTTTGTAGTTGTTGTTACCGACTTTGTTTTTTGCTTTATAGTGTACATAACATATTTATTCTTTCTTGTTTTTGTGTGTGAATAACAAAATAAAAAAAAATTAATTCAGTTATGTTTATGCCGTCGTCGTGTTTTGTTTGAGAGAGCGCAAAGAAAATACGTATACTACATAGATTACGAACCGATTTAAGACACAACTAAAAAATAAAATCGTTAGCAAAATAGATCGAGAGTGAATCGAATCAATCACAAAGTGTATAGTAATTTTCTATTTTTTGTCGGGAGTTCGTTCTGTATGTTGTTGTTGTTGTTGTTATCGCGAAAAATTCGTGTGCGTCGGGAAATTGAATTTATTTATTTTTAAAAATACATTTTCCATTAGTTTTCGTTTATTTTTTTTTTTTTTGCCTATATTGTTTTCCTCATTATACACAGATTATAAATTATTTTCATTTGAGTGGAAAATATCAATCAAAAATTTTAAAATTTTAACACAGTATTTAAATAATTTTTGTGATTGAAATTAATTTATCTATATATATGTATATTTGAGTGAGTGTGTGTGTGTTGTTTATATTATGTGAACTATTTAATATTTACATAAAATTCGGAAAATTAATTTATTGAGGGGAATATTAAATGTAAATAAATAAATACCTATTCTAGTGAATTATGGCATAAAACTAATAAAAAAAGTTATGGAATATCATTATAAATGTTTATTATATTATAAAAAATTAAAATATGTATACAAATTAATTTGGTTTCAGTAATAATTATACGCAATTTTGATTAATATACACGACTAAATAATAAGATAATAATAAACATATATGTAATTAATATTGTATTTATGCAAAGTTGGAAAAATTGTTATAATTTGTTTTAACTATACAAAATATAAATTTTATATCATAGTGAAGTGAAATGATTTTAATATTTTTGTTTGCTTTATTTAAATTTTATTATTTATTTTAGTGTGTGGTTTATGTTATTTTATTATTGTTATAAGAAAATTGAGTAATTTGGTGCAAATTGTTGTTTTATATATAGTGAAAAAATAGTGTGTGCTAGTTTTTTAATTAGTTCTGTTTTTAGTGTTTTAATATTGTTTTTTAAAATCTAATTATTCGTAAATTAAACAAAAAGATTGCTCTACTACGAAACACGAGATTCATCAATGGATTGCGATTATTCTAAGCTGTTTTATGCAAAACGTAAGTATATTATGCTTATTATTAATAATAATAATAATTCGTTAAATATTTACCCAGCCTTAGTAAAATAATAAACAATATTTTTATTCATTCACTTTTCTCTCTACTTAAGTAAGTGCTGACGGGAAAATAAAAAAATTTTCTTTATCGTAAGGAAAATTTTTATTATTACCGTCGGCGAAAATTTTATTTTTTCTGTAGTTGTTTCGTTCGAATGTTTATACAAAATATGATAAGATGCACAGCGTTTCCATTAATTGTTTTTCATTGCAATACATTGTGTTGCAAACCAGTAATGATCTGAATTTTGAGGAAGTAATTTTTACTAATTTATAACAATAGTTGATACCCATTCGGTATGTACCAATTGAATTAATTGTTATGGAATGGAGAGTGTTGTGCTAAACAAAGGTGGAAACTTTGAACTTTTAAACATTTCGACAAATCAACCATGCTAATGAGGACGAAGCGGTTGACGTCCCGTCGAATTCGAATGATAAGAATTATGTTCCTGGTTTGAACTGAAAATGCTGTTCGTTTAAATGGTTTCGATTGATGTTGTTGAACTTTTGAATCTTTTACACTGTTTGATGTACATAGATGGCAGTTACGATTTATGTCCAGTTATTTTGTGACTTCGAACTTGAATAAACTTTGAAATGTCATCGAATGATGGAAGCACATTTGGTAAAGACGCTTCGTTCCATTTAGCTTTTGTATGTGAATCGAACTTAGAAGTAATCAAGTACACTAGAAAATCGTCCCAATATTGTACTGGACGACCTAAGGTTTTCAGAGAACGAACGTGTGGATTGAAGTCATCCAACAAGTTCAACAATTTTTGGGAAGTTGGCTTATCAATCGGTTTAATAGCAAACAACGCTTTTATATGTTCTTCAGCAATTTGATTGGGTTTATCGAAACGCTCAACTAATAAACGTCGAGCTTCAACATAATTCGCCGCCATAAAATCTAAATTTTCGAAACATTTGGCCGCGAAACCTTTAACTGAATTTTTCAAATATTGAAATCTAGTTAAATCGTTTAATTTGGGGTTGTTATGCACATGGTTATCGAAAGCTTCGATAAATCCCTTCCATTTGGTAATCTCTCCAGTAAATGAATCCAGCATGATTTCTGGTAATTTCGGAATAAATGAGAGCTCCTTCTTCGCGAGATCTGATATTCTATCTTCTAATGCTGGTCGCAATCCATAGTATAATCGATCTACCTTGGTTCGGACCTTCGAATCTAACTGTGTTTCGTCTAACAATTCGTATTGGCTTTGATTTTTCTTAAAATTCTCATAATTGATTAAATCATTAAGTCGAATCTGAGACCTGGGTGCAGTTTCCAATTTAGTTTCAACAAAGTCGGATAACTCAGAAAGAAACTCATCGAAATTTGCCTTACACTGTTTGCACCGTTTTAATTGGGTTTCAGTCGCCATAATGAAACAGGAAAACACTCAAAACAACTAACACAACCACGAGGTATAACTAACACTTAAACCGTTACACTTAAATAAATAAGTTAAAACTTGTAAATAAATCGATACTTACTCGTAGCTGACTGCAGTAGTTTAACACGTCAAATAATCCTGAATGAGCAGCGGTAAAATAATGTATGATGATACCGTATAAAATGCAATGACCGACCCCACTTCTGACACCAATGATAATGAGGACGAAGCGTTTGACGTCCCGTCGAATTCGAATGATAAGAATTATGTCCCTGGTTTGAACCGCTGCTGATGTTTGATGATAGCCAGATATTTTCCCAAAATTAAAATAGATTTTTCCAATAAGGTGCAGGTTAAGAATTTATTTTATTGCCAAAATATTTTAGGCAACTCGATCGATTATAGCGATTGCAAGAAGAATGACAATCGAAAAATTATTATTTTTTACAAATGCGAGATATATAACAAAATTACATAATATACAGGGTGTCCGCCGGGAAGGTATACTACTTTGTTTGTTTATGATTTTTCATTAAATGAAAGAGAATGGATCTTATATTGATAAATGTTTTATTTAATGTCGGCAATTATGTATGGAATACAATATCAGATAAATGTCCGCCTCTGTTAGCCTCACAAATGCGAGCCCTTTTGAGCACATTTTTCATTACATTCTCACACATTTCACGTGGTATTTCATTAATTTCATCACGAATATTTTGTTTGAGTTGCTCAAACGTTTCTGGTTTGTTTGCATAAGCCTTGCTTTTTAGATATCCCCACAAAAAGAAGTCCGGAGCAGTCAAATCAGGCGACCGTGGAGGCCAATCAACATCACCATTTTTTGAAATAACGTGTTGTGGAAAGTGTTCTCGCAGTAATTCCATTGTAATCCTGGCTGTATGCGATGTGGCACCGTCTTGTTGATACCACATGTTAATCAAGCCCAAAGTATGCAGTTGTGGCGTTAAAAAGTTTTCAATCATATCACGATATCGCTCCCCATTCACAGTTACCGTTACGCCGTTTTCATTTTCAAAGAAGTAAAGTCCAATGATTCCTCCTGACCAAATTGCACACCAGACTGTCACTTTTAACGGATGTAAAGGTGACTGATGAATAATGTGAGGGTTTTCCATTGCCCAGAACCGACTATTCTGTTTATTCACATATCCATTTAAATGAAAATGTGACTCGTCACTCATTATGATTTTTTCATGAAAATCGGGGTTGTCATGGGCGAGCTGTAACATCCTATTGGCATATGTACGGCGGCGTAAATGGTCTTGTGGAAGAATTTGCCACGTGTCTACTTCACGACTGTCAAGTATGAACTGTCAATACTAATATTCGCCTAAATGGCGGCAAAACAAAGTAGTATACCTTCCCGGCGGACACCCTGTATAAAAAAAAAAATTTATTATTTATAGTTGTATGTTTAAAGAAAAAAATAAATAAATTGCCTGTTTATATTAGAAGAAAGAAGTCTTAAGCGGTAGAATATCCTAAAACATGATGTTCTGTGGATTACTGCAAAAGCCATTTTAGTTGCTCAATTTTCAAATATAAAAGTCAAATGTTTCAAGTGTCTGATTTGACACAGCTAATGGATCAGTTGTCCACATAACAAGCAAAATTTTGAACTTGTTGTGCACTCGTAATATATTATTTGATTATTAGACTTGCACATTTAAGAAAACCGACGAGTACAATAAATATGACGGCCTATAGAAAATCTAAATTATTTAATAAATTTCGGAAAGTGAAAATGTGACATCATCTCACTTAGAGGCATTATTAGCTCTCAACAATCTTAAGGCTTTAATCCTAGACTATTTAATAATCTTGTGTTTGAGAAATTGATAGTGAGGACAAATTTACAACAAAAATGAACGAGTATAAAATTTGATTATATTATGCAAGATGTAAGCAAGCGCGATGTCTATTTTATAAAATCGATTTCTAAAGAAACAGTTTATTGATCTAAGTCTCACCTCCTACTCGTTACCGATCCTTAAGACTAATCCATACATTTTACAAAGATTAAAAATTAACTCAAGGTAAAAAACAAATGGTAAAACTAGAACGCCCAATCAAATAACTAGAAATGGTTTCAATGCTAACACAACCAATGTCGCTGGTCGGCGCTGCAGTACTACATATGCAGGGTGGCTGACACGAAGTGTTACGAAAACAAAACGCCACAGAATTTTTATTTTTTGATAAATTTTATTGAATCAAAGTAAAAAAAGTTCACAAATATTTAAATTTTCGAATTGCATTAGCAGTTTTCGATTTGGCCATCCTTAGCCGCGATTATGGCCTTCAGACGGCCAACAAAGCTATTGCATGCAGCACAAAAGTAGCTCTGCGGTATTTTGGCCCATCACCGGCGAAGCGCTTGCTTGAGATGATCGACACTTTGGTATTTTTTGTCCCAACCTTGCTCTTCAAAATACCCCAAACCGAGAAATCTAGCGGATTTGCATTCGGTGAATTTGGTGGCCATTGGGCAGTGTAAATGAGCCGCGGTACGTTGTTTCTCAGCCAATCTTGATTGACGCGCGGTTTATGATTCGGCGCCGGGTCCTGTTGAAATGTCCAGGCTCTGCGGCCGAAATGTTTTTGTGCCCAAGGCTTCAACGCTCCCTCCAACACATGATCCCGATAAATTTGAGCATTTATCTTGATGCCACGGTCCAAAAAAACTAGCGGTGAACGGCTTTCGGCCGTTACGGCGGCCCAAACCATCATCATCGGTGGCGCTTAGTTTCGAGTGGCAATCCGTTGGTTCAAATTTTCAGTAGAACGGCCGGGCAAGTAAATCCGGTCGTTTTGCTTGTTCACATGTTGCTCAATAACGAACGGTGACTCATCGGAGAAAACCAAATTCGGCAAATCGCCACTTTCGTGCAAGCGTAACAACTCCTTTGCTCTTTCCATCTCTAACTTTTTTTGAGCATCGGTGAGACCATGCTTTTTATGGAATTTCAAGGCCTTTAGTTCAAGATGATCTTTCAATATGTGCTGCATCGGCGCGGATTCCGAGCCAATTTGGCCGTCACCTTACGAATGATATCCGGCGATGTTGCAGTGCGTTTCGGTCCCCCACCATGGCGTTTTGCAATGCTGCCAGTATCGTTATAACGATTTATGGTGCGATACACAAACACTTTATTCACATGCATATGTTTTAACTGGTTAACAATCTTCGGCTGTGGTTTTCCAGCCAAAGATAGAGCAATCACACTATTACGGAACTTGAATTCCATTGCGGATAACTTTTTTTTAATATTTCCCACTAAAATGGTTTTGTACGCTTGTAAACGATGGACTGAACTGTCATTAGTGTAAATTTGAGCGCTCTGTCATCACTGGTTCAAACCAGCAATGACAGTCTGAAATTGGTGACACTTCGTGTCAGTCACCTGGTATAAGTTTCGGATTATTATGTTGGTAAACATTTTTTAGAACTGTTTTTAAATGAAGTTCAACTAAATCTGAATGTTGAACACAATGTTTTAAGTAGAAAAATGTAAATAGAGTCGATAAAAAGATAAATGAACTATTTTAGGGTTAATTTGTTATTATTGCGCTGGTTGTGTTTACCAAAGTGACATCCCCGGCAGACAAATGTATTTTGTTGCTGTATCTTGTCGCTGTATTTCTGATTCTGTTTATACCTTTAGTCTCAGGCACATACAAAAATTATTGGATGAGCAGTTGAATTAATACAGAAAATCTGTTACTGGAAATAAAAGATTATTGTGAAAACTATACGTAGGAAGCCGCGAAAGAGTTGGGAGAGCCTTGGCCCCAGAACAGATTGCAGGGATAGGAAAAATAGTCTGTGGTTTTGGTTGCACTAACAGTTGTAATTGCAGATTTGGACTTAGGAAACTGGAGTGAATATAAAATATTCTTTACATTTGTACGCTCCTATAAATCCACTATAGTTTGGCGAGTATCGGTTTTTAGCGTGGGTTTTATCGGCTTATATTTTGCTAACATCATGTTGTGAAGTTTTTTGACGTTAAACATATTTTTAATTGTTCCACGAGTGGCACCTTCTTTGCCTTTTGGAATTTCTTGTAATTCTTTTATGTTCTATATCCACCTTTTCATCAATAATGCGGGAAGAGGGTTTTTCATAGTTTTTTCTTTGTTGTTGTATTGACTTCTTTTAAAGGGTCTTTATTTTTCTTTTAAGGGTCCACGTTTTGTTACGACTGACAGGATTACTTTTTCGTTGTAACTTTCTAGAGTTCCTTATTTTCTTTCTTCGACCTAGCGATGTCGTTGCTAAGTTGTTATGTTAAGTTTTCTATTCCAAATAGTCGTCCGCGTAATTGAACCATATTGAATAATATTTTCATAATTTAAGAACATCTCGGAATGATTTTATTTAATTAACTGCTGAATCAAGAATATTTGTCCAAATTAAAAATTTATTTTTAACATAAGTTTTACACGAGTAAAGTCGCAGAGTAGAGTTTAGCAAATGGTTAAATTTCAAGTTACAAAAATTTGATTAAAATTTTAAAATGTGCCTGAAATTTATTTTTATTTTTCTGCAATAAATCACAGCACTGATAAAGCATCAAAAGCATTAATTTTTCATTTTATATATCAAGAAAATATTTTTTTTATTTCTAAATCAAATTAATTTAGATAGAAAAGGTTCCTTATGAAAACCTGAATCTTTTGGAATCAAAAATCCTCTACGGTTCAAAGAGTTCAATTTTTGTTTGCATTACACATTTTATCTGTTGTCTTCAAGTGAGATTAGTGCCCTCTATTAATTTTAAAATCTTGTTTGGAGCTTCTATATAGATTTTTTCTAAATGGACTTTCTCTGCCGGGTACCTTTTAATCATTTAAATAAATGTCAGTCATCGTCAATCTTCTAAGTAAGTTTATCATTTAGAAGTCTGAAATGTTACCGTCTTCATACCGACGTATTTAAATGTTTTGTACACTCCGTTAGATTTAGACCCTTTATTACAGGCCCAATTTTTCAATTCCAACTGTAGACTCGTACAAGGTAATCGATCAGTTTGAATCAGGTACCCTTCACCAATGACTGTCGGTGGATCGGCATTCGTTCATTTTCTGATTCTTTGATTCAATTGGTTATCCTAACGTGTTTTTTTTTAATAAATTGAAACAAATAAATATTTTTGATTCACGATCATTCACGAAATGATTAGGTAATCTGGAGTGGGATGTGGAAACATCACCAATTTCGATACTATCGAAATTTACGTTTCTTTCCTCGAGAATAAAATTTAATACTTTTTAATTTGAGATCGTAGCCTACTACAATAAACTGTTGTTATCTTGTTTTTCTTTTTCGATAAAGTATTTACTAATAAAATAAAATGATTGTATTAGAGGAGAAAAACATAATATTTTATTAGAGTAGATTGAGATCGGAAAAGAAGCAACGCAATTGAAAAATGAAAGAGGATTAAAATTTCGTAGTGATGAAAGAGACATAAATTTTGATAGTATCGAAAGAAGTGATGTTACAACATCCCACCCCTGAATTGAGGTCATCTTATTCTATTATTTTATTTAGAAAATTCTGCATGACCCTGAAAATATTGAAAACCGCAAATCACACATGAAACATTTGATGGTGTTACCTCATAAATCACAACATCTGATGTTAACGTTGGTCACTGGAAATTTTATAGTTAAATGTGTTCATTTTATCCAGTTTTTTTAATATTAATTCTTATTATACCGATAAGGTTGGTGTATGTTTATCAAATTGTGGTTTTCGTAAAGTGTAAGGTGATTAAATCTTCGTCAACCGCAATTAATCTCGACATATTCTCAATAATTTCCTGAAGTTTATTTGCTTGACTAACATGCGCCTGGATAATTATGATATCGTTCAAAACATATTTGTCTGTATTCTATGTGGTATTTAAGCAGTAATGTAATTTAACGTACCTATGAGTTTTGTAATTTGTACTGTTATTATACAGTAATAATTAGTATAATATTTCACTTACATTCAAACAGGCATAATCTGTCGTTTATACATTTGTCATAAGCACATGTGGACAATAAATGTGCATAAGAAATTTTCTTGGAATCTGTAGCTAAAATCAAAGAAATTTTATTTTTGTATCATTATGTCGGTGTGTTTAGTTGAAATATTTTGCTTTATTATGTAAAATTGCAATATGTTTATAGTCTGGTGTTAAACGAGTATTGTTGCTGTACAGAGCTGCAATACCCTTATCCGTATTCACAACAAAGTAAATAAAGACACTTGCAGAATGAATCTTAAATGAAATGATGATCACAATTTTATTCCAGAAATGTTTTACCCAAATTTATGTACTAAGAACCATAAAAAATTGATAAAAGTTTTAAATTGAGACCGAAAGTTGAGGAATTTTAGAGTCAACCAAAAAAACATAACAAAATAATAATTTTGCTTCAGGAAAAAAGTTGTATACTTAAAAAAACTTTTTGTGCAACCCCCATTTTATCCAAAAAAAAACAAGGAAAAAACATTTGCAAATATTTTTCCCCAAAAACAACTTACTGTTCGTAATCCGGAAATTTTGACAACTTTTATGTGTATAAAATATACAGTCAAAAGCTGATTTAGATTCCTCCGGGGTTATAATACAAAATATGTATTTGTTGTTTTATCTAATTTTCCAAAAAATCTATTTTAAAATAAAATGTATTAGAGCTTTCATCTAAACAGAACCAAAGCAACAGGTTAAATTTATAAAGTTCTCGTCTCTATTGAGTTGATAATTTTTTATCTGTTAATGATATTATTGTAATGCTGATGATGTGTATATCTTAAATCACTAGGAGAATTTGCTTACACCTACGAGTAAGTGTTTTTTGACCTCTAGTGCAAACCTTAAAAGCTTTCTAAACCTTGAAAATAAAAACTTCTATCTCACAGCGACCTATTTTTGTGCTTTTTGGAGCACATCCATTTAAAATTAATCTGAATTCGCTAATTATACAACAGTTAATATAAAGCGAGATTAAGAAGCAATTCTAGTTATTATCCCGTGTTTCAAAATCCCTAAAATCAAAATCCTAGAAATCAAAATAGTGGAAATCAAAATCTTGTATAATCTTTGTAAAAATCCCCGAATCCTTAAAATGTTAAAAAAGAATGAATTCTGGTACTCAAGTACTTCCTAGATAGTAAAATACTGGGGCGGTGGACTGATGGAGTGAATGTGGATTGATTCCGGTTCGACGAGATAGAATGAAACGGAAAGGAATTATTTTTAATCTCGATTTTCATTTTCCCACTAAATAATTCCATTCCACTAATTTGAATTTTTGCTCATTTACGAGATCACATTTTTAAAACAAGTTCTAAGTCGAGTAAAATGTCAAAATTGAAATATTTTTCCGACAGTTTAATTGTTTCTTTACCCTAATGAAATTTCAATTGCATTGAATCGAACTAAAAAACGAATTAATTTATAATAAATTGAAAAATGTTAATTTAATGCCAATAAATTTAAAATAATCTTGTGTGGGATCGTAATTCAATTTTAATCGTTTCTCTATTTCTATTGAAAAGAAATAATTTTTGTTTAGATTCAGCTTGGCGTTCAGTTTCAACGAGTTCAAATGAATTTTTTGTATCAATGTTTGTTATTTAAGTTTTCGATTTCGGTTACAAACCTTTTAAAATCATTTTAAATATTTTAATAATAAAATTAAACATTCCATTAAACTATAAATTTTTCCCTTCCAAATTCCGTGGTGAGATAATTTGACATTTAATATCGCATAAACAGAATTAATTATTCCATTTCACTGAACGGAAAATTGAAAATTCCATTTAGCACCACATTCCATCGTATTAAAAAATTTCATAAAACCGGAATCCATGTGCTGCTAGAAGATGTTCGAAATTCAGTTTCTACCGGTAGTCGGAAGTATTCGACTATAATTGCTTATTATGAAATAGTTGTCGAATATAATTTTGCACTAATTTGTGTTTTCATATAAAATTTCTAAGCCAACTTTAACCATTTTTTGAACTTTTTTGCATTTGTCCATTTGAAACAATTGGTTTTACCGGTCGGATTCATAATCTCGCTAATTCATAACAAATTACGGTCAAAAGTTGATTTTAATGTGTGATGATTTTGGACGTGCTTTTGGAATTTGGCCAAGTTTGACCGATTCTGGTTAAATTCAGGTTTTTAGATGCGATTGGTATTATAACAAAAAATTTAAATAAATTACTACAGCCCTTCTGAATAAAACTTGACCATTTCTCAATTGATCATGTTAAAATTTTTTGTCTTCTATAGTATAAACCGGAAAATATTTTAATTATGGCCTAAATCCTTTATGGGATATAGTGCTACAGGGTGCACCCATAGCGTAAAATTAAATAATCTTAAACCAAAAACCAAAAACCATCTACTTGAGAAAGTATTCGACGAAACTAATTTTGCTTGTTTTGAGGGTGCGTGACAGAAAGAGATAATGCGACAACAAAATCACTATCGACGTCAATCAACTGTTGCTTGGGTTAATACAACTTTGGGTGACCACATGTGGGAACAGCATAAAGAAAAATTGTAAAACGGATGGAAAACGAGATCATCATCCTCCAATATTCGCCTATCTAGTAGCCCTGGGATCTGGCTAGAATTTGGATAAAATAAATCAAATCTTGTCTGTTTGTATAATTTGTTTTTAGTCGGGCACTTCACTTTTATGCAGTTGGCTTTTAATGTCCAACCTTATGCTGTAACCATATCGAGGAAGTATGTCTATAATTGTAATTTACGGTAAACTACCTGCACATTGCATAGCTCCATGCTAGTCTATTGTAGTGACATGTACTCCGACCGGAGATCATAGTTCTGTTCATTTGCATCATCGGTCGTGAGCAGATGATGAAAAATCCCAATTGTCCACATCTTTTCATATGTTGTTCAAGACTTAGACCTTTATGGAGAAGCAACTCAGTCTTGGGCGGGTTAGCTCCAAGTCCGGCTGATTTATATGGCTTTAAGCCGTTTAGCGCCTCAAAGAGTACAGGAATGTGAGGTTCGATAACACATTCCAACTTGAAGCTGTGCTTGAGGCGAACAAATTAACTGAGAGTGAATGGATTTGTAAACAATCTTTCTATTGTGAGAAGTTTCGTAGAACCTACAATTTTATGACAGAATAATCCTTAAGACTTTCTTTGTACCTTATTCAGTTTTGTAGATTCTTCGGCTCTTAGGTTCTTATAAGAGTACTTTATCGAAAATTCTCCTGATTACTTTCTGACCAATTCCAAGATCTGCAGGACACCTAATCGATTTTTGCTTATCCCAGTTTATCTAATTGCTTTCGGAGCTTAAGGTCCCATACAGTTATAGATTTCCAACTTTTTTCATATGCGCAAGTGTTTCTCGTCATATGATTCTTTAAGAGATTTCAGGTAGCAGAATAAAAGTCGTTATTATAAGTTCGACTCAAATTTTGTAGTCTCATTGCAATAGGTTAAAAATGGATTTGGTTAATTCAAATTAGGATATTTTACAAATGCAATGACTTGTTCTATTTTGGCTATTTTCATCAGATAAACTCATAAAATAGCTTAGCTTCATTCAAACTAACCAATTTTCAGAGCCACTGACCACTAATAAGAGAGATTCATCCAAATCGGCTAGGAAATCGCTATTTTAAATGAATATCTTGAAATCTGACGAAATTCCGTTACTATTTTGGTTGCAGTAATTTTTATATCTGGGATTTTAAGCCTGTCCCATTTTTATCATATTAAATTCTTTAAGAATAAATTTTGGGAACGCCATGTTATGTCAAACCAAAGTTGTTGAGTATCAATATATAGGATTCGAATGAATTTCGTGGTGGAGGGACTTCTAGAAGTTTGTAACATCGTCGGTTTCATCAGATCCAACAAGGGTCGCTGAATGGTCCCATCAATAAGAAAACACAGTAGAGAAGAACGAAAAGAGAAAAATAAATGTTTGCTCAAGAAAATTTAATATGTTTGATCGTAACCGTAAGTCAGTCTAATGCTAATAGATACTTACAGCCTTCACATGTAGTCCGTAGAACTCTCATTTTACAGAATTTCACAATTCGGTATGTGAATAGAAACAGCGAAGGACGCCGCTTTAACATTTTACATTCATTAAATTTTTTTGGAAGTGGTGGATGTAGGAGCCGCATGTCATATATAAGCTATTTAACTTAACTTAAGCTCATTCAATGATATGACATTAAAATCTGCCTTGCATACTAGTGGAGCACTCGAGAGGCTACGCATTCAAACACGAATAAATCTTTATCATCGCAATTTCAGATGCAGCCTGATAAACAAATGACAACGAGCACAGCTATAAGTATTAACTCCAGCTCCAAGCAGACATGTAGTAATACAGACCGTTCGTAATTATTATTTTCGATTATTTAAGTAATTTTCAAATGGTTGAAGTGTAGGAACAGTTGCTCAAAACGCTTAAACCAGCATTTCTTACACCGCCAAATTGGCTCTTATCTATTAATGAGATGGTAAGTCTGGTCCGTTTAATATCCGCTAGATGTGTTTGCCACGACATTCTGATACATCAAAGATAAAGGTAAACAAACTCTGCCAATTCTTATGCAGAGCAACTGTTGAACTACCGGAAGGAGGAAACCACTATATCAACAATAAAATCAGATAGTCTATAGCACTGAATAATAATTGGCATAGCAGACAAAGCTCGTCTTAGTTAGGTAATAATTTGGTTAGAAAGGCAAATATCGAATAAGTACGGGTTTTCGTTTTATAAGTACGAGTCATTGTTTATAAGAACCGTACTTTGTAAGTTGCTAGTTTCTCATGAACTAATTTTTGGTATAATTTAATGAGCCCAGCGGATTTGCGATTTAAACCAAATTTTGTATCAAGTTTTTCATATAAAATTTGAACTGGTCCAGATGGAGCATGGAAGTCATGAAACTTAGCAAATACCAATCTTATCAGTCATCTATTGTCGTTTAAGTATAATAATTGTAGTATTTGTGTTTAAACGAGTCACTTCTAGTGACATAAAATAGTGTCTGTTTCATAAAAATGGTTAGAATAAGGAATATGACTCGGTCAAGGTGCGGTTGTATTTCCTTGCTTTTCCTTGCCCAACTTAACCATTGAGGATAAATAAGGACAAGTAACACAATGCTTTGGCCATGGTAAACTAAAACTAACCCCATTTGCACTAGCCATCTTATTTCTTTTATTCAAGATTAAGATACCAAAAAATAACGCTAGGCTTGCGATCGATTGAATCGAAAATGTAAACTGGTCCCACTACTTTGATTACAATTTTAAATTTATTTAAAATGTGTGTGATATTTTTATATTTGGATTCCTTATATTGGAAATTTAACAAAATTCAATTTTATGGCCATTTTATAACGATTTTAATGGTCTAGACATCATCTTCACTAAAAAAAATCAATTTAAATTATATTCACCTGAGGTGAAATATCCAAATACCCAAATGGGAATACCCAAATTTTCGGTGTCCGAAGCTGACGTACATACATTTCAATATAATTGAAAAATTTCTATTTGCTCGTTGCTTACACTAATTCCAGAATAAATTCGTAGAACGGACCAAACGGCGCAGTGGTTAAAGCTTTGGCGTTTGAATCGGGAGGTACGGAGATTGAATCCCGATAGGCGCAGGGCGCAAATGGATTTTTCATGATCAGATTACGAACTGTGATGAACGTGAACACAACTATGACGCCCTGTTGGAGTGCAGAACTCGTGGGTCGATCCATCTTCCATGGCAGTACTATAGGCTGGCATAGGGCTATGCAATGCGTAGATGGTTACGAAAATATAGCCTTACGTCCTCCAATTAGCTGGGAAACGGCGAAAAAGTAACGACGGGAAAAGCGAACCGTGAAAGAGTTGGGAGTGGGCCCTAGAACGGATTTAAGATAATTAAAAAATAAATTCATCGATCCTGTTTGTGAAGGTTTCTAAATAATTAAGTTTATGATATCATTTGAAAAGGTTTGATATATTTTGATGTGATTGATATGATATTCGATATGATTTTATATTATTTGATTTCATATTTAATATTATTTGATATTTTTCTTTGATATGATTTGGTATGGTTATAGTTGAAGGTGTTCAGTTGTCCACAGCTATTTTGAGAATTGGTAATAATTTTTTTAAAGGGTGCGAAAAATAGTTTACTCTGCCACACAGTCGCTAAGATGGATCATGGTAGCAAGCCGGGTTAAAAATAAAACAAAGCAGACATTTTCGGCCGTGTTCTAAATTGTTCATATTTAATAGTTAAATTATCAATTCTCTCAACTTTAGCAATAATAATAAGTTTATGAAGTTGTTAAAAAGGTTGTTTTTAACAATTGATAACGTGAAAAAATACTGAAATATTTCAATATTTTTTCGGTATTTTTCGGAATTTCGTTTTTTGGGATTATGTTGTCGGGATTTCTTGTTTCGGGCTAGCTACATCATTCCGACTGTGTATGAAGGATATGTTCCACAATGTCCACGATAACGCGTTAGCAGACATCGTATTGAATATCAGAGAGATTGCTGACATTAAAAATATCTAAGTTGAATTCAGAGAAAATATACTTTTCGGAAATTTGGACATGATATTGGCGATATGGATGGCGCGTTCGCTATGAATATAACAAAAATTGATTGGCGTTGCTATCACCTCAATCAACAAATATAAACTCGTCAATTTTCTCGTAGGTTATGAGCCTTTAAACACGGACTAAGCTAAGCCGCTTTCGAAGTTCCTCGTCAAAAAAAATTTATTTCCAACATTTTTTTAGAAAACTTTACAACTGGCACCCATTTGTGTTTTAATCTGAATGCCTTTGAGTGGTATTTTTGTAATTTAGGTATTGAATTTGCTTCTGATTTCCTTGACGTTTTTAATGAACCAGAATTTCTGTTATCAAGGTGATCATATATATCAACAATCCTAAACTAGTCAAAACAGTAATGAAAAAGTTACTGTTTCAGCTGAAGATGTACAAGCATTTGCGCTCCCTGCAGAACTTTGGGAACCTATTCTGGTTCGTCTTTACATTAAGTTAAACCTATTTAACCATGCTTTTCTCTTTTTCTATAATTTTTATATTTTCACCAACATCCTCATTGTTTCCCATGTCTTCTACCATTTGACAACTCAATATCAAATGCAGAGATGAACACACGGTCGGCAAATCGAAACCAAATACAATTTTTTTGTGATAAAAATAGCTTACAATATATATGGACAACGCTGGAGAGATATGTCAAGTTCCAGAACTACGTGGCTTGACGTATAGATGGCAATCTTATTAAGCTTAAAGAGCCAACCATACAAAAATTATAAAATTAAAAAAATTTAAAATATTTACGAAACTAATTTTCTTTGATGCCGCCTTTGAGCCATACACGTCGTAAAATTTGTTTTGATTGTCAGAATCAAATCAAACAATTAGCCTGTCTACACAGTGCGGCAACACGATGCGTTTTTCTTCGTCTCTTACCTCTTCGCCTATAAACTTAATTTTAAATTGGAGGTATTTTGCAGCACGTTTGCAGCAATAATTTCAAATGTGGCTCGTGTTGTATACTCACTAACACAAAAGAAAAAATTTTAGGGTCAGATTTTTTTTTGTTTTTACGCGATTAGTATGAAAATAATTTTTGGCAGAAAATAAACGCCTTTGTTTCAATACCTACTACATTTTTGAAATTTTATTTTGGTTTTTTCTGTATATAAAATGAAATAATTTGACACATACATAGACACGAGCCGCACTTAAGTTTGCGTGGAAAGACAAGTGTAGCTTGAGTGGCGTGTGGAATAGCTAAATATCCGTTATTATATTTGACACCTTGTTATTGTTTATTATCAGAAGACGCAAAATTTCGCATCCAATAATTTTTAGTAAGTGGCAGTTGATATTTAACCAAGCTTCGTTAAATTTTTTAATTCAAATTAATTTTTCTATTGCCGAAGCACAGAATTATTTAATCTTAATTTTTTTAAATTATCTTAAAATTTTGAATGATTACCACTTTAGGTTGAAGAGGCTACGTTGTTTAGTATTTGTTTGACAGTAATATATCATAGCAATATTAATCGTGAAAGCTCTCAGTAAATTGACCATCGTTGTCTGATACACTATTTTCAATTTGAATTGTCTCAGTCCAACTATAATATTAAAGCTAGATTTTAGTGCTACCGATGGAACAAAAAATCATGGATGAAGCATGGGTCTATTACTTCACACTTGAGACGATGGGAAATTTAAAACAATATAATGATACGGGAGAATCGGTCTCAAAGTAGGCGAGAACAGTTCCATCTGCTGGCAAGGCCATTTCGTCAATTTTCTCGTACTCAATAGTGTTATAGTATTATAAAGAAATCAAGAAAAAATGCCGCATTTGTCCAAAAGAAAATGCTTTTTCGTCAAGACATTCCACCAGTTCACACATTCGTTATTGCGATGATCAAAATCATAGAGTCAAAGTTCGAATGGCTTTCACACGCACGATATTCGTCAGATTTACCTCTAGGATTATTTTCTCTCTCCAAACTTGAAAAATAGTTTGGTGGTAAGACTTGCCAACAATAAAGAGGCTGGGTCTTTTTGGGCGACCTCGATGGTTCCCATTATAAATAGAGCATCGAAGGTTTTCGACATCGATGAGAAAAGCGTCTCTTCCCGGGATTTTGTTCTTTCATTGTCAGGTCGGATACTTCTTGGACTACTATCACAGGAAACTATACAAATTTAATAAGAGTCAAACATAATATCATTAGAATCTTCGAAATATAATAAATATTTTCCTATTCAAGAAAAATTCAGAATTGTTCCTAAACATAAAGCCGTTAAATGTTAAATCAAACAATTGATAGAATAGAAACGCTATACATTCTTCCGAGTTACGTTCATTAGATTTGCACTTGGAACTCCTTTGTCCTTTGACTTAAATGGCTTTGAGTGGTATTTCTTCAGCCAGATTAAAATATGTTTCTGTTCAATGGGACTTTATTATTAATGATCCTAAAATAGTCAAACAAGTAAAGAAAACCTTTACCAACATTCCGGCCAACATCCTCATAACTTTCCAGGCTTGCTTTTTTCTATAACTTCCTACCATTCAGCAACTCATTATCATCTGTACTGATCGAAAGGCGAATGGCAAATCGAAAGGTACCATTGAATGGATTTACCACAAATAAAAAAATAAAAAAAAGTTGAAATTTTTTCCATGCTGTCCATACGCTTTGCAATGTTTAAAAAAACATTGTTATAAATATCAGGTTGAAATAGCAATGGTTATAAGACTTTAACTCTAGAAGTATCCGGAAATGAATTTGATTGACTGTAACGACATTTTTTGTTAACCTTTATTAGGCATTTAATTTGTTTCATTGTAGTTAGTGTGCGGTGTTGCATCAATTTAAAAGACGCAAAAACAAACCACAAAAGCTTTAATCCGCTTAAGCTTTAAAAACTGTATCAAACAATGAGCGCTTTCAGGTCCCCAACATGATTAGTGAAATCATCTCCACCGAGAATTGAAAATTGTATATTGCTCGTTGGGGGCGATTTTACTTAACATGTTCCCAACTCTTAAATGTCCCGAAAGCCTCCATTGAATCTTTTCATGGACTATTATTTGCAGCATTGCAATTGGCTATTCCAAAATATGGTGAAGTTTTTGGATTATGCCGTATTAAGATAAACTATAAGTATTTATAATATATTTGGTGAAATTCCAAAAAGAGTGAAGCAGCTATGGTGTCAGAGCGCAAAGCGAAGCTTAGTTCATAAAATACTTATATTTCAAAAATACATTTTTTAAATTATGGGTTCTACTCGAATTTTATTAGATTTGGCCCGTATCTACCGTTACTTCCTCGTTGAATAATGTACTAATTTTCGGGGTATCAGAATTACACACTATTCAGACAGACATTGGAGATACAATCATGATTGAGTTGACAACGAAGATTCGATTAGGTCTAATTTGTGATGTCACTTGAGCAGATAACAAATTTTCCATTGAAATATATAAATGTGTAATTTTGTTATGTGCATATAGACACCAGAATTGACCGATTTTACTTGAGCAGTGAATTTATGACCAAGAAAGACATTCTGGTTTTATGCTAATTCAGTAGATTTTTTGTTAATGTAAAGTTTGCGAACAAATTGTATTTGTATATGAGTTTTTGCGATTAGTATTATTTAGTTTTCTTTCTTAGTTAGCGATCTCCATCATCATCATCATCATCCTTCTATGGTGTATGTCTGTGTGCATTGCTATTATATTGCAAAAAAACTATAATTATAATAAACATTTCATAATCTTCATTGTTGCTTTTTGAACTTCTTATTCTTGAGATTTATATAAACAAAAACACTAAACCAAACATGCACACTCGTACATACATAAATATAATTTTGTTAGATAATGCATTTAATTTTTTGTCTTGTTCAGCATTTTATAATAACAATAATAATACATAATCATAATAATTTATATAAGAGTCATAAATAATAAGTGTCAAGTAACAATATAAATAATCGGATGAAATTAGCAGCGAAAAAAAGGCAGAGAAGGATTGAAAACTCGTTATGAATAGAAAACAAACAAAAAATGCTGCTGTGTGATGATTAACATGTGTCGTATGAGTAGTGCTGCAGATAAGTTATTTAAATACATTTTTTGTATTAAAACGTTAATTTAGAACAATTATTAGTTCTAACATAAGCGTACGATTAAATTAATACGTATAGTTCGGTAAAGAAAGTTTTTCACTGCGTGGCGTGGCAGATGGTGTATGTTGAAGACCGGTTCGATTACTAAAAGAAAAATTCTCAAAGACGGAAACCAACAAAACAATTTTCTCCCGAATTGCGAAAATGATATTTGTGATATAATTATAGGACCAGACACACCAATCGTCGCAGGCGAGCGGCGAATTTAAATGTGCTTTAATTTGTTTATGTTTTGTATAGAAACCCTAGTATAAACAAATATGTACTAAATATTTAATGTTTAAATTACAATAATTTTTAAAACATTACAAATTTTAGTTTTTTAATAGAAAAATTGTAATTTTAAGAAATTTTATCGAATAAAGTTGCACTCACCGCCGCGAAATTGTATCCCAAATCAATTGGCCAAAAAATTTCGTTCATCGCCGCCGAACATAACATAAGTCCAAAACTTTCAAAGTTTATCAAAACAAATACAGCGCCACGTCATTTGTGTGTCTTGTCCTTATGGTGGAAACAGACAGGAGTCAAACAGATGCGCGTTTTTTCTGACATGGCGTTTCTTTTGGTTGGTACTAAATTTTGTTTACTTACTGTCAGTTGCATATAAACTTTTGTGTGTATAGATTGATTTCCATTTGTTTTGAATTATAAAAATTAAAATATTGAAAATGCATATAATTAAATATGATCGTCTTAATAGATTGATTTTGATTTATTTGTGTTACCTACAATTCATCAAATTAGTTCGATTGTACGAAGGAAGAACAGAAACCAGGCGGGTATAGGGTTTACTGTCAGTTTATCGTGAACAATTTGTCGTGAACAATTTATCGTAGAACAGTTTATCGTAGAACTATTTATCGTAGAACCGTTTATCATGAACAATTTATCGTAGAACAGTTTATCGTGAACAATTTATCGTGAACAATTTATCATATAACAGTTATCGTAGAACAAATTATCGTAAAACCGTTAATCGTGAGGACAGTTTGTCGTATATCACAATTAATGTCTTGAATTTGAAATATGTATCTTAAAACATAAAAAAATTTCCAATATGTATCGTATAAGAATTCGGCCATTTCTTAACCAACTATGTTGAAATTGGATGGAACTGGGACCCTTTAATCATTTTTAGAAGATGATTCCCAAAAAATATTATTGTAACATACAAAATTTTGGCAAACTGCCATCCCACAAAGAATATTTCAACTAGTTATTACATTAAAAGTATAATGATGACAAGTGCCATCTTACAATGAATAATTTAAATGAGTTTACAGGGACAACAAGTGGTATATTTCAGGTCGTTAAATGTTTGTTTTATGGATGAATTTTCATTTGTATGGTATAGCGACACCAGTAAATAAATAGCAGTTTCAGTAGAAACCTCCCTTCGGCGCCGGACAGTGCTCCAATATTAAAACATGGCTAATATATTCCAGAACTTGTTGCAAAAATCATTAAAGAATCCCATTTTCATCTACCATATCCAATTTCAACATAATCGGTTAAGAAATTACCGAGTTTCGTCCTAGATGGCCATATTCCAGAACTTCTTCTAAAAATTATTAAATATCCCATTTTTATCTACCATATGCAATTTCATCATAATCGGTCAATAAATTACCGAGTTCCATCCCAGATGGCCATACACCAGAACCTCTTCCAAAAATCATCGTCACAGATGGCCATATTCAAGAACTTGTTGTAAAAATCATTAAAAAATCCCATTTCTGTCCACCATATCCAAATTCATCAAAATCGGTTAAGAAATTATCGAATTCCGTCCCAGATGGCCATATTCCAGAACTTCTTCCAAAAATCAGTTAAGAATCCCATTTCTGTCCACCATATCCAATTTCATCATAATAGGTTAAGAAATTGCCGAGTTCCGTCCCAGATGGCTATATTCCAGAACTTCTTACAGAAGTCATTTAACAATTCCATTTCCACCTTACAAAATCCCATCTAATGGCCGAATTTAATAAAAATTTTATAAGCCGAAGACACTTTAATTTTTATTTACAAATTATTTTGTTATACAGTCAATTTTACAAAGCTAATCAGGCATACGATAAATTGTCCACACGATAAATTGTGTCCACGGTAAATTGTGTCTACGATAAACTGTTATACGGTGAAATGGTCACGTTAAATTGAAACACGATAAATTGTTTACGATAAAGACACCGTCACCCCGGATATAGACCTGTGAAATATTTACGAAGGATGAACGGGAAATGCAAATGTTACATAATTTATTAAAAAAAAATTTATACAGACTCCAATTGATCCTGAATTTAGATTGGTTTTGACACTAGTGTAAGCTTACTACAGCTATTTTGAATTAATTTAATATTAATATATTACTAATTCATTTAATTGTAACTTTTAAATATTTAACCCATGGTTCAGCTTGGTAAATATTGTCATGGAGTTTTCGCATTGGAGTGCTAACCGTGTGTAACATTGTATTAGAGGTGTGCAAAATAATTTGGGATTAGTTGAGCAACATCTACCTCTCTCCACCCACTGAAGGGGAGTACGTAAAAATTATTGATCACTTTTATACCAATACCGGAATGCCTTATGTCGCAGGTGCAATCGATGGGAAGCACATACGAATACAAATTCGATTATTAACAAATAATCGAAAAGACAGTGTTCGGATTTGCTGCTTAAGGAGTGCTCTTAACCTGCACCGACCAAATTAGCCCGCCCCAATGAAACCTGTACTATAATTTGTTACACATTTATTACAATTTATTACAACAAATCCCGATTTTATTACAGCTACCGTTTTCGAGGAACGAGTGGTCGGTTTAGCTTACAATTAAACCTGAACCACCAAAATTGTAACTTTTGATGTATCTATGATATCGGGATGATTCTTGGACCAGAATTTATTACAAATTAATTACATTGAAAAAGTTAGTTCAAGACCACCCCTATAACTTGCCTAAGGGTAAATTTCACCCCAAAACGATTATATATTTCAAAAACGTCAATTTAACCAAATCTAATAAATTTTTTTACACCGGACTGCCACAATATTTTAGGAAAAATAATGCAAGAAGTCTTGTCGAGAGTAGTTAAGCCCTATCCAGATGTGTAATAAATTATTTTTGTGTCAGGATACGCGGAATTCGCTCCCAATGGTAGAGGCTTCAAATAGGTAGTTTAAGGGTCGATTTTACAACCATTAATAATTTATTACACCAGACCGCCACCAGATATTGAATCAAATGTTACTCCTTGGACATCATGGTGGGCAATTCAACCTTATTCAATTGTGTAATAAATTGTTTTTGAGTCAGGATACGCGGGATTGGCTTCCTTTTTACCACTAGTTTCGGCTAAGCTAATAATTAGTATTCCTCTAATTAAATCTTCACAGTCTTTCTTATTATCAATTAATATTAATTGGCCAATAGATGCCAAGTATAAAGTTTTAATGTTTTTTCTCGAATTTTTAAAAAACTCTGAGTATTTTCGTATAGTATTTTCGGTACAAAATTAAAAATCTATATTGGTATTTAAACACTTTAGCATGTATCTAAAATCTAAAATAGTGTTAATCTTGGATGTCGGAATATATCACATTTTTTCTAAACCGTGCCTTGCGTTAGAAGCACAAACCAATTGAATTTAACAAATTTATTTCATTTTCAATGATTTATTAGATACAACTTTAATTTTGTCGTTTATTAAGTAGAGCACTTTTTTGTACCATAGTTATTACCCATATATTTTGAAGCTAATTCCGTAATCTGACACAAAAATAATTCATTACACACCTGTATAAGGTTGAACTACGCTTTATAACGACCACAGAGTAACATTAGACCCCATATATGGTGGCGGTCTGGTGTAATAAATTATTAAAGTTGGTAAAATCGACCCTTAAATTACCTATTTGAAGCCCCTACCATTGGGAGCCAATTCCGCGTATCCTGACTCAAAAATATTTCATTACACAACTGGATAAGGTTGACTTGCCCACTACGATGTCCAAGGAGTAACATTTGACTCAATATCTGGTGGCGGTCTGGTGTAATAAATTATTAATGGTGGTAAAATCGACCCTTAAATTAAAAATTTCAAACCTTTACCGTTCGGAGCAAATTACGTGTAACCTGACTCCAAAATAATTTATTACACACCTGCATAAGGTTGACCTACCCTTAACAACGACCACAGAGTAACATTAGACCCCATATCTGGTGGCGGTCTGGTGTAATAAATTATTAAAGGTGGTAAAATCGATCCTTAAATTACCTATTTGAAGCCTCTACCATTGGGAGCCAATTCCGCGTATCCTGACTCAAAAATATTTCATTACACAACTGGATAAGGTTGACTTGCCCACTACGATGTCCAAGTAGTAACATTTGACTCAATATCTGGTGGCGGTCTGGTGTAATAAATTATTAATGGTGGTAAAATCGACCCTTAAATTAAAAATTTCAAACCTTTACCGTTCGGAGCAAATTACGTGTAACCTGACTCCAAAATAATTTATTACACACCTGCATAAGGTTGACCTACCCTTAACAACGACCACAGAGTAACATTAGACCCCATATCTGGTGGCGGTCTGGTGTAATAAATTATTAAAGGTGGTAAAATCGATCCTTAAATTACCTATTTGAAGCCTCTACCATTGGGAGCCAATTCCGCGTATCCTGACACAAAAATAATTTATTACACAACTGGATAAGGTTGATTTACTCACCACAATGTCCAAGGAGTAACATTTGACTCAATATCTGATGGCGGTCTGGTGTAATAAATTATTAAATGTGGTAAAATCGACCTTTAAAGTACCTATTTGAAGCCTCTACCATTGGGAGCGAATTCCGCGTATCCTGACACAAAAATAATTTATTACACGTCTGGATAGGGCTTAACTACTCTCGACAAGACTTCTTGCATTATTTTTCCTAAAATATTGTGGCAGTCCGGTGTAAAAAAATTTATTAGATTTGGTTAAATTGACGTTTTTTGAAATATATAATCGTTTTGGGGTGAAATTTACCCTTAGGATAGTTATAGGGGTGATCTTGAACTAACTTATTCAAGGTAATTAATTTGTAATAAATTCTGGTTCAAGAATCATCCCGATATCATAGCTACATCAAAAGTTACAATTTTGGCGGTGCATGTTTAATTGTAAGCTAAACCGACCATTCGTTCCTCGAAAACGGTAGCTGTAATAAAATCGGGATTTGTTGTAATAAATTGTAATAAATGTGTAACAAATTATAGTACAGGTTTCATTGGGGCGGGCTAATTTGGTCGGTGCAGGTTAAGAGCACTCAAAATTATCTTGAAGGTTAATAATAATAAAGATGAAGTATATGAATATTTACAAATTTTATCTAACATTTGCAATCTTGGATCTGAATATCTTTTGTTTAAGGAACTAGCCAAAGCTCAATACTTAACCTACGCTGAAACTCATTTAATCAAAACTAATGTTCATTTATTTAACACAAGTGAAGGCACTTTGTTTTAAAATAAAAATATTACTGTCCAACTAATTAATTTAGAACAGTTATTTTTTAAATTATTTAACACGACAAATATGCTTTTTGATATTATAGATTATATTGAAAATTTGAAGAATAATCAAAGTTCAATAATTTTTAACTATATCCAAAGCCAAAGTTGGGAAAATAAATTGAGCAAAATGGACATTGAGGACAATACTTTAGTTTTGCCAATACTCATTTATTTTGATGATTTTGAGCCTAACAATCCTTTGGGATTAAGCAGTAACAAACAAAAAATCGGTGCGGTTTATTTGATGATACCTTGTATGCCTCCATATTTGCAGGCAAAATTAAGTCAAATTTATCTAACAATGCTGATGTTCTCTTCAGATCGTAAACATTTTCAGTCTAATGGAAAGAAACGTATGTTTGCACCATTAACAAAAAAGCTAAATTTCTTACAAAATGTGGGAATAAACGTAAATCATCTAAAATATCATAACGTTAAATTAGTGCCTTCTCTAATTCTTGGGGATAATTTAGGTTTAAATCAAATATTGGGCTTTTCTGAAAGTTTTATTTCTAATTCATTTTGTAGATTTTGCACAATAAATAAAATATCATCTCGTACATATTATGTTCACAAAATTCGAGCTCTCTTAGAAATAAAACAAATTATACTGATGATATCAAGCTTAGCAATGCTACTTTAACAGGCATCAGAGAAGATTGTGCCTTTAACGACCTAATCAATTTTCATGTTACAGACAATTTGAGTGTGGATATAATGCACGACATTATTGAAGGAGTGGCTCATTACGATATGATAAGAATTTTAAAGCGATTTATTTATGACGATAGTTTCTTTAATCTCAATATATTAAACGGAAGGATCAAGTCTTTTGATTTTGGGGCATTTTGAATAAACCGCCGGAAATTAAAGAAACAACGTTACTGCATGGTATCAAATTAAAATACTCAGCATCAGAAATGAGCAATTTTATTATTTTCTTTAACTGTTTAGTTGGCGATCTAGTTCCTATAAAAAATAAATATTGGAATTTATATTTAAGTTTGAGGCAAATCTATTCCATCCTTAATACACAAAAATCTGATAAAAGTACCATTGATTTACTAAAATATTTAATCACAGACCATCATGAACAATACGAGTACCTTTCTTTATTTCAAGAACATTTACGGCCTAAATTTCATTTTTGCATTCACTACCCTTACATCATGGGCTTAATTGGACCGTTGAAAAACATTAGCAGTATGCGATTTGAAGCCAAACATCAAGAATTTAAAGAAATAGGTCGGACAGCTAAATGCAGAAAGAATTTATTGTACACTCTGGCTTTGAAACACCAACTTAAAATTTGTTATATCCTGTATAATTATAATTCAATAAGCAATAATTATCGAACACCGAATATTAAAATGCGTGTGAAGTTTTTCACACTTTATTTCACACATATACGTATACGAATCATATTGGAATACACAGAGTCCAATTGGATTCTAATTGATTTGTTAAAGTATTAGTGCATCTGTACACTGTTATGAAATTAATTATTTTTTCAGGAAATATGTCATTAAAACTAACTGGGAATTTTTACGTAAAATTATATATTTTATTAGAATTTGGTAGTGTTCGATAATGTGATTATTTTAATTTAACTTAATATGAATATATTTTTTATATGTCTCGTTACTCCAAATTTTACTCACGGTCCGATTGATGTCTTGTCAATTTTTATTTGTTAGATTTTCTTATACGCAGTTTGCAACTGCAACAAAATTATTGAAAGCTAAAGCTGCAATGACGAAAATTTATCGTAAGCAACACAACTTTCCAAAGAAGCATTCCAGAGGTTACGTTAAAGGTTGCTAATGGCTTTAATTAGTTTGTATCAATTGATAACATTTACTAACAATGTGAATGTGATACAGTTCGTATCGTGCCGGATTCGGATAATTTGTCAGGTAAAGTTTGTGTACTAAACTTTTAGTACGTAAACCAAAGTTGCAAGCCTTGAAAGCCGAGTACTTTAATTAGAACTAAACGTTATAACTCTAATTAGATTTCTAATTAAATGATTTTGATATCGAAATTTAATTATTAGTGTGGGCTAATAGTATAATGGTAAGCCATTTCAAATGAAGTGTTAAAGTCCATTTTCCGTTTCAAGACAAATTTGATTTTCTTCGAAAAAATTCATGAACACTTTGGGACCCGGGTTGGGGGATGATGTATGGGCTGATCAGATGATGAATTTAATTACCTATTAGAAGCACTATCCGAACCTGAGTCAACATCTCTGGTAAGGAGTGTTAATGGCCATTTTCCGTTCCAAGACAAATTTGAAAAAAATTCATGAACACTTTGGGACCCGGGTTGGGGGATGATATATGGGCTGATCAGATGAGGAATTTAATTACCTATTAGAAGCACTATCCGAACCTGAGTCAACATCTCTGGTAAGGAGTGTTAATGGCCATTTTCCGTTCCAAGACAAATTTGATTTTCTTCGAAAAAAATTCATGAACACTTTGGGACCCGGGTTGGGGGATGATATATGGGCTGATTAGATGAGGAATTTAATTAGCTATTAGACATACTATCGGAACCTGAGTTAAGATCTCTGGTAAAGAGTGTTAATGGCCATTTTCCGTTCCAAGACAAATTTGATTTTCTTCGAAAAAAATTCATGAACACTTTGGGACCCGGGTTGGGGGATGATATATGGGCTGATCAGATGATGAATTTAATTAGCTATTAGAAGCACTATCTGAACCTGAGTCAACATCTCTGGTAAGGAGTGTTAATGGCCATTTTCCGTTCCAAGACAAATTTGATTTTCTTCGAAAAAAATTTATGAACACTTTGGGACCCGAGTTGGGGGATGATGTATGAGCTGATCAGATGAGGAATTTAATTAGCTATTAGAAGCACTATCCGAACCTGAGTCAACATCTCTGGTAAGGAGTGTTAATGGCCATTTTCCGTTCCAAGACAAATTTGATTTTCTTCGAAAAAAATTCATGAACACTTTGGGACCCGGGTTGGGGGATGATATATGGGCTGATCAGATGAGGAATTTAAATAGCTATTAAAAGCACTATTCGAACCTGAGTCAACATCTCTGGTAAGGAGTGTTAATGGCCATTTTCCGTTCCAAGACAAATTTGATTTTCTTCGAAAAAATTCATGAACACTTTGGGACCCGGGTTGGGGGATGATATATGGGCTGGTCAGATGAGGAATTTAATTAGCTATTAGAAGCACTATCCGAACCTGAGTCAACATCTCTGGTAAGGAGTGTTAATGGCAGAGATGTTGACTCAGGTTCGGATAGTGCTTCTAATAGCTAATTAAATTCCTCATCTGATCAGCTCATACATCATCCCCCAACCCGGGTCCCAAAGTGTTCATGAATTTTTTTCGAAGAAAATCAAATTTGTCTTGGAACGGAAAATGGCCATTAACACTCCTTACCAGAGATGTTGACTCAGGTTCAGATAGTGCTTCTAATAGCTAATTAAATTCATCATCTGATCAGCCCATATATCATCCCCCAACCCGGGTCCCAAAGTGTTCATGAATTTTTTCGAAGAAAATCAAATTTGTCTTGGAACGGAAAATGGCCATTAACACTACTTACCAGAGATGTTGACTCAGGTTCGGATAGTGCTTCTAATAGCTAATTAAATTCATCATCTGATCAGCCCATATATCATCCCCCAACCCGGGTCCCAAAGTGTTCATGAATTTTTTTCGAAGAAAATCAAATTTGTCTTGGAACGGAAAATGGCCATTAACACTCTTTACCAGAGATCTTAACTCAGGTTCCGATAGTATGTCTAATAGCTAATTAAATTCCTCATCTAATCAGCCCATATATCATCCCCCAACCCGGGTCCCAAAGTGTTCATGAATTTTTTCGAAGAAAATCAAATTTGTCTTGAAACGGAAAATGGACTTTAACACTTCATTTGAAATGGCTTAACATTATACTATTAGCCCACACTAATAATTAAATTTCGATATCAAAATCATTTAATTAGAAATCTAATTAGAGTTATAACGTTTAGTTCTAATTAAAGTACTCGGCTTTCAAGGCTTGCAACTTTGGTTTACGTACTAAAAGTTTAGTACACAAACTTTACCTGACAAATTATCCGAATCCGGCACGATACGAACTGTATCACATTCACATTGTTAGTAAATGTTATCAATTGATATAAACTAATTAAAGCCATCAGCAACCTTTAACGTAACCTCTGGAATGCTTCTTTGGAAAGTTGTGTTGCTTACGATAAATTTTCGTCATTGCAGCTTTAGCTTTCAATAATTTTGTTGCAGTTGCAAACTGCGTATAAGAAAATCTAACAAAAAAAAAAAATTGACAAGACATCAATCGGACCGTGAGTAAAATTTGGATTAACGAGGCATATAAAAAATATATTCATATTAAGTTAAATTAAAATAATCACATTATCGAACACTACCAAATTCTAATAAAATATATAATTTTACGTAAAAATTCCCAGTTAGTTTTAATGACATATTTCCTGAAAAAATAATTAATTTCATAACAGTGTACAGATGCACTAATACTTTAACAAATCAATTAGAATCCAATTGGACTCTGTGTATTCCAATATGATTCGTATACGTATATGTGTGAAATAAAGTGTGAAAAACTTCACACGCATCATAAAGTATGAAGCCGGACTGCTAGTAACTTTCGACAATTACGAAGATGAAGTTCCCTTTTTTCAGATAATACAACATATAATTAAAATCCGAAATGATGTATATTTGTGTGTTCAAGCACTAGAGACGGAAACTTTTGATCCTCATTTGCAAGTATTTTTTATTAAAAAAGTTAAGGAATATTCTTGTATTTTATTTGACACATTAAAGGTCAGAGAAACATTTAGTTTAATAAATATAAATAATAAATTAGCTGTAAATAGTATTTAAAGAAGGTTTTTGAAATTTGAAAAAGTCTGAATTTTTATGTACCTAAACTAATATGTATTTAAATAAAATAAAAACATGCAGAATAAATGAAAATACCCTATTTTTATTAATTAAAAACTATTAGCAGCAAACACTTAGAGGTGAGTTCCTACCAATAATTAGTGTGTTGAGGGAACATTTCATTTGATTACAGCAATCTAGCAGCATTATATATGGAAAACATTTATTATCTCTGCCAAACGATTTAAAAGTGCGCAACAAATAATTTTATATTTGTATCGAATAATACAAGTGTTTGTGAAAAAATAATTAATATTTGCGCCAAACTTTGAGTTTGTTTCCCACAAATAAATTTGCCAAACATTTCGAATCTTTCCTTTGGAAAATGTTTAGGAAGACCGATATATTTTTTTGAATGTACCAAATTACAACTTTATATATTGGCGAATTTTTTTCGTTTTAAATTGTACTTGTGTCAGTTTTCGTTCTCAGTTCTTTATGCTTCGCTGAAGACTGCTATCAATGAACATCTGTAATTTGCCGACTTGCTTCAACCGTGTATCGAGCTGGTATTAATATTTGATTTGCCGGTCTCCGTGTGGGAAAATATTACATCGCCTGAATATGATTTTTAAATTTTATTAACCTCTATTTTTCCCCAAAAAATTGTGTTGTGGCCGGAAACTTTTCAGACGATGTGTTAGTACACTGTGAGACAACAGGTCAGGCGCCCTATATTTCTATAGAATTATAACTAACTACTTGCAGTTTGAGAACCCTAAACAATAATTAATGATAACTGTAGACAGGTTTTTTGTATTGTTCAAACACAAATTACATATTTCTATATGTATAAACAATTTTCGAGGACACATATGCTAGTAACACAACTAGGTAAACGTAGCAAAACTTTTCACGTCACCATCCGACACACCTGATTACAAACATATTTTTTCCTAGAAAACCATCTCTCTAAATAGTTTACTTACGTAAATCTAAAAAAATATTTGTTGCTAGTGGTTTCAAATATGATAATAAGATGAATAACTGTAGTATTCGGCTCATGTGTTCTTTTGTTTAGTAAATGATATTATTGTGTTATCAAAATTTCTTCCTGTGATGAGCGTTAAAGGGTGGGCCATTTAAAAATTTGTTTTCGCTCTAGATACTTTTTTATTGTGTAGGTTGTATAGTCTCCGATTTAAGAATGAAAAACAATTTCGTTCATGTGGCTCTGAGTCCAGTTTGTAAGCACTTTTTTGATTATTTCTGTACCTATTTTGCGAATAACTGTCGCAATGTTATGTTGGCTGATTATTCGGTTTGTAAATTTGGTGCGCAGGAGATCGATTGTTGGTCGGTTTGTATGGCATGACACCATTTTGTTGAAACCAAAAGTTGTTCACATTCCTGGCCTCGATTTGAGGCCATAAAAAGTGACGCTAAATGGAGGAAATTCCAATCGTAGGAATTCGAGAGTACTGAAAATAGACCAATGTACGGAACAATCACAATAAAAACCAGTACAATAGAAAACAAAGAAAAAGTAAATAAATATAAATTCGTAAGGAAGAAAAGTTAGTTAGTTGTGAGAATGAAAAAATGAAAGAATCGATTTCGTAGGCTAAGCAAGTAATTCGCTAGTACAACAAAATACATGGTATTGCCCTATATATAAACAATATTTCAATGTAAGTGCAACATCAGTCGTCGCGATCTGATGAGAATACTGATTTTTTCAAATTAATTAATCTCATTCGTTCGAAACTGATTGTTGAGACTTTTACAAATTTTCCATCTTTGAGTCAAAAATTCAAACATAAAAAGATGGTCAGCATACTCTGTAACGGCGTTCGACATCGAAGCGAATGGTCATTTGCTTTCAACTGCTGAGTTATTTGGACCTTGTAGGCAAATAATCCGATGTCTTTGTGCAGTTTTCTCCTTAGGCTGGTGCGACTAATGGTCAGTAACTGCTACCGGCATCGAGTTGAAGTCGATGAATTATGTCCTACACTATAGAACACAGCCACAACATTATCGGGCGCGCTCACTGTCCGAACTCGAGGACCACTGCTGTCATCCAATAGCAAGTCTTTCTCAAGAAGTTTCTTTACCAATTTCACTACGGCGGTTCCGCTTGGTGCTCTTTCACGACCTATATTTGTTTTAAAAATTCGCACGGTTTCGGCTACACAATACTGACTTTGAAAATAAGTTTTAAATATTTCGAAACACTCCTGAAGCGAAAACATGATTGT
The DNA here is from genome assembly GCA_963691935.1 of Nephrotoma guestfalica. Taxonomy (NCBI): domain Eukaryota; kingdom Metazoa; phylum Arthropoda; class Insecta; order Diptera; family Tipulidae; genus Nephrotoma; species Nephrotoma guestfalica. Next base: position 232,416,320 of record OY829913.1, on the reverse strand, counting down.
TTCGTGACGCGGAATATCAGACTGATGGGCTGTCAACATTTCAATCAAATCGTTCAAAAAAGTGTTACCAAGTGTTGGCCTACCCTGTACATTGATGCACCAAGTAAAAAGTTTAAATTTAGATTATTATTAAAACTCTTAGCTTAGTTTGCTTATCAAATTGCTTTGTCAAACTCATTAAATCCTTCTATACAAATAAGTCATACGACACACATTGCTATTATGCAGTTCTTACTGCAAACGATTAAATTTACGCATGTTATCAATATAGAGGAGCCGTACGAAGTATTTTTATTTCTTAATTAAATTTTATGATTTATAAACACATTTTACAAATAAATTAAATAACAGACTTAATAGGTTCTGTGACATTGGTATACATTACTCGTACTTCTCGCGGTATTATTCATAATGTAATAGCTAACTGAAAAAAATAAAAAAATTGTGTGAAATAATTCGAAAAGAAAATATTTCCTTATCATTTTTCAAGGTAACAATAATAAATAAAATAACTTCACACATGAAAAAAATAAATGTGTTTTTGTACTGATAAGAAAATAAAAATAAAACTTTTTTTGTTTTAGTTTTCTAAATAAAAGTTTATAACTTTTTAAAAAACATGATTCATAATTTAAATAAAGTTTCTATAATTATGTGTTTCTATACTTGTCTTTACCAGATTTTTTTACAGATGTCAGGTTTAAGTGTCCAAACCACGTGCTGTGTAGCGTAGGTCAATTTTCTAAACTTAATCCATAGTTTTATATCAGCTGCTAAGCGCTCTATATACATTTTATACACACCCGGAAGATTTATTTTAAATTTAATACACTCGACATAGCTAAATTGTACGTAAAGTTCAAAAACCTGTGTTCTATATTTATGATCTAATAAAAATATCATGTATTTGTCTGTCTTCATTTGAATAATTTATATGTTTATTTTTTAAATGTATGTGATATGTACACAATTACACATATGTGCCGAAGAAATATCCCTCCTACACCTTATTTTCTGCGTTTTTCGCGCGACTTGATAAATTATTTTTTTACTGATTTATCCGGTAGAAATCTTATCGTTGGCTATTTAAAATGTTTATTTGGCATATTTTATTATTTATGATTTACGAAACGCATTGAATAGCACATAATTAGAAATAAGAAATACATAAAGAAGAAAACTACGTGACAATTGCATTCAGTTCCTGTTGATAGTCTCAATGGCTGAACATTTTTGAATGTTTAATGGCAATGCGTGCACAGATAGCTTCTGCTATGCTGCTCTACTGCTATTTAGAAAGCATATAAACGGCAACAGTGGTGAACAACAAAAGTAAATTCATTTTTGTTGCATCCGTATATTTACGAAATAGATTTGCATTAATCAGCACTCGAAGAATTTTTATCAAAATCTGTTCAATTTAGCGAATGGAGTGCACTTTTATATTTGGATGAGGCTTGAAATTTATATGCATAAAATTGCTCTATAAGATTAAGCACTAATGCAACGGAATTGAATGAAGTGCGATAGCATGACTTTTCGTTGGGTGAGCTGAAAATATGTCGCGCGAGTTTATCTAATTTGTATCTTTTCTAAACATTTCGTTTTGTACATTACCACTTTTTATTCTACCGCTTAGGTGAAAGAAATAAAAATTTCTAATTTTCTTGAAACAAACCATCATAGTCATTCGAATTCTCACTGTTGTACAAGTTTTCCTAAATTTAATAAATCTTTTTCCATGTACAGGGTGTCCGCCGGGAAGGTATACTACTTTGTTTGTTTATGATTTTTGATTAAATGGAAGAGAATGGATCTAATATTGACAAATGTTTTATTTAATGTCGGCAATTATGTGTGGAATACAATATCAGATAAATGTCCGCCTCTGTTAGCCTCACAAATGCGAGCCCTTTTGAGCACATTTTTCATTACATTCTCACACATTTCACGCGGTATTTCATTAATTTCATCACGAATATTTTGTTTGAGTTGCTCAAGCGTTTCTGGTAAGGTTGCATAAGCCTTGCTTTTTAAATATCCTCACAAAAAAAAGTCCGGAGCAGTCAAATCAGGCGACCGTGGAGGCCAATCAACATCACCATTTTTTGAAATAACTTATTGTGGAAAGAGTTCTCGCAGTAATTCCATTGTAATTCTGGCTGTATGCGATGTGGCACCGTCTTGTTGATACCACATGTTAATCAAGCCCAAAGTATGCAGTTGTGGCGTTAAAAAGTTTTCAATCATATCACGATATCGCTCCCCATTCACAGTTACCGTTACGCCGTTTTCATTTTCAAAGAAGTAAGGTCCAATTATTCCTCCTGACCAAATTTCACACCAGACTGTCACTTTTAATGGATGTAAAGGTGACTGATGAATAATGTGAGGGTTTTCCATTGCCCAGAACCGACTATTCTGTTTATTCACATATCCATTTAAATGAAAATGTGCCTCGTCACTCATTATGATTTTTTCATGAAAATCGGGGTTGTCATGGGCGAGCTGTAACATCCTCTTGGCATAAGTACGGCGGCGTAAATGGTCTTGTGGAAGAAGCTCTTGTGTCAACTGAATCTTAAATGGAAACAAATGCAAATCCTTGTGCAAAATTTGTGGCCAAACTTGTTCTTTGAAGACCAAGCTCCTGAGCACGGCGTCGAATTGAGGTTGATGGATTGTTTTGAACACTTTCTTGAACAGCAGTAATGTTTTCAGCCGATCTTGTAAGTACGTTGTGGTCCATGCTTGGGCCTATCACTTACAGACCCTCTTTCTTCTAAATCATTCACTACACGATAAATAGTGCGTTTTATTGGCACGTTGTTTCTCCCAAAAATTTCACGTAACTTTCTCATCGTCACAGTAATCGATGATTGATTTTGATAAAATGTTTTAACGATTAAAACACGATGGTTTATCGAATATTTTTCCATAATAAATTTGAGACGTGTCTACTTCATGACTGTCAAGTATGAACTGTCAATACTAATATTCGCCTAAATGGCGGCAAAACAAAGTAGTATACCTTCCCGGCGGGCACCCTGTATTATCCTGAAGCTGAAAGATATGTTAAGATGTATGAATGGTTTAAGCGGAGTTGCAAAAGAAAATATAAAAAATCGACTAAACCAAAAATCTGAAAATAGACTAAACTAAAACAAATAAACCAATTAAATAATTTGGTACTTGTCCTCATTTACCCCAATCGGCGCATCAGTCTCTATAATGCAGCGGAATGATGAAATTAAATATAATTTTTAGATATTTCTAATGGTCAGATAGGAGAAAGTGGAAATGTTGAAAAAGCATGAGAGCATCGCTGCACCTGCAACAGGTTTCTCATTTTCCTTTAAATCATACTTAGCGATATCATCCATGCGTTGCAATCCGAGTTCGATTTTCTTCATCACTTCACCACCTCCAGCATCAGCATTAACACTTTCATCAAGTTTAATACATAACACTAGTTTTCTGCCGTTCTCCGTTACTTAAGTAAAATCCTTGCATCAAAACCATTGAAACCATGACACGTTGATTCTGCATCCGGTTGAGCATCTAAAATCCTGAGTAGTTCGTTTCTTTCTTTTCGAAGTGTAGCAATATCTTCCGATTATTTGCTGTATCTTTGCAACCACTTGATTTCATAAAGCCCAATGATTCCTCCCGGTCAATTACCCCACCCCATAATCTTCGTCATTCGGCTCCAGCAGATTGCCAACAGTCATTTTCAGCATCTTCTCCCACCGTATCTGAATGTTCGACCTTTTGCTTCATATCGCCTGGTCGCGATTGGTCTAGTTTCTACACGATGTTTTAAATTGATTGCATGAGTTCCTCCACGCTTTGCTCTAACATTTGATTTATTTATTGTTTTCAACCTTGTATGTTTGTTTCTTCTCCTTGATTTGTTGATCAAATTTTTTGGGTTAGTTGATCAAACCCCTGAGTTAAAACAGTCAATAACTGCGCCATAACCATTTATACAGATGGTTCGAAAATTATTTCAACAACTTCACGTCAAATTTTGTAGATCTAAATCTCTTGATATACACAATCCTCCGCTGACACCATTGCTACCAATTTACCTTGTCAGATCCGTTAGCTCCGTAAATCCGTAATCCCATAGCTTGAACATCATTTTATTTATTTGAAAACAGAATAGAATGCAATGAGGTAAATGTTGCTTATCGCCTTCCATCCCTTAAAATTGATGCACACGGAACGACAGATTGTAAATGAACTGAAACTTACGTCATAAAAACCTCAATGACTAAGCTACAGCGTTCAAGTATATTTTAATGCAACCAACTTCAGACCCAAGTTTCTACTTGCACACCTAATATGTAGATTATTAAAAAAATGATGTCGATAATTTAGAGAATGTCGACAATTATTGTTTCTGTTAGCAATCAGCAAATACTCGTATCTATGACTACTTTGATGGAATTGTTTGTTAATTGAGAACATCATTATTATCTCACATTTGAAAAATGTTAGCCAAAGTTATAATATAATATTGAAAAGAAACAAGAAAACCAATCGTCGAAAAATTGTCAATTGGTTAACCTCTAGCCAAATGTAATTCTAAAATTAACAGAAAAAATTAAGATCACTCACATTAAAAAACCCCTCACTATAAACCTATTCATAGATAGACTAATCACAGCTGAGTATAAGACTGTAATAAACTTTAATGTGAAAAAACCACACAACAACCCCAATATTTATATGAAACAGAATTTATAGCGGGCAAAATAATTGGTTTTACGGAACCTTGCCTCGTGGCCGGTAGGGTAGCCGGCACGTCTGTATCATGCCTGTATTTCACAAGGCGAATTTTAAATTTGGGAATGAAGGTGTATACAGTATTTGTTGTGAAAATGCACGTGGCAGACTACCCATTGCATAGGGAATTTCTTTCATAGCCGGATTTAACTCCTAAAGTCCAATACGGATTACTTGACGAAGGATTACGCGAACTTGATTACGACGGCACCTGTATTTAGGATAGATACTTCAAACTTCAAAAGAGGTGAACCGGTCTACTCCGATCTACCAAGTGCTATCTAAATCGCACGAGCCGCTACTTCTACCGATGTACGTTAATTTACCGAGTAATATGCTAGGAATAATTTTTGAACCAACGCTACCGAGTGCGCAACAACTTATGTTAGTCCAAATGTTGTCGAAATGGGGGGGGGATTTATGATTTGTGTGAACCATAAATCTTATTAATCCTATTCAGAATATCTATCTTTATCAACTTCAGAAAGTCGCAAAACCTCATCACAGTAGAATCGATTCATGAGCTTCCTAGCCAACTGAAAACTGATTTAATTGGAGTAAAATGCTTGAATCAGCATATCATTTTATTTTAGCCGAGATAACGCATTTCTCAATGGATTAAGCAATAAAATCTATTAAAGCATTAGTCTATTAAAATATGTGATTAAAATGTCCTAATCGGATATCGGACACTGTTAAAAAAATAATTACGATTAACGGATACGGTTAGGACTACATATATCCGCGTATATTGGTTACGGATAAATCCTGTTCTGAAATGCTACTTTGGATAATTTCTTAAATTATTTTAAATGTACAAATGTTCAAAAACCAATGCGGAAAACCAACAAGAAATATATGTTCTCCATTGTCTACGAATTGTCTACACAATATACTATTTGTCGCCATTGTCTACGTTCAAACTGATTATCTGCACTATTTTCGACACTAACATGTAGACAATCCTGAAATACGCGTAGACGCACAACACTGTTGTGAATACGGATATACATTTTTACGGTTACAACACAAATACTTGTAATTTACACCACTTCCGGAATACTCCCAATCTCACACACTTACAGCACTACCGTAAAACTTATACCCATAATAATTTTCCCGCTATTTTTCTCTAACATTAACTAACATTAACTAACACTAAAACACCACAAACAATAATTCCCACAATTGCTTATTAATTCACGATTGGCCACTTTTTCAATTATTTTTAATCACCCACTAATTTCACTTTTACATCATTTATTTTTTCCCGCTACTCATTTTTGCTTTTATTCTATCGCGTACCGCGTCTTAATCATGATTCCACAAAGACTAAGCCACGACTCTCTTACTACGTGCTTCGCACCCGTGTTCATATACCGCGCTGAACATCCCAGATTGTTTGCGAACAATATGAACCAATCTGCAATATCACTAAACTGCTATGATACTACTTCTAATGCTACTACTCAAACCTATAAGTATGATTTAGAAAAGAAAATATTCGACTATTATTATTTGAAAACAAGTATACATTGATATTTTACTCACCTGCTTTTCTATCTCGTCTTTCGGAAGTAGTGTATGGCAGTTCGCCGACAAAATTAGAGGCAAGATTCACAACCTTCGTGTCTTTCCATGATACCAGAACAATTTGATTCTCGCCGTCTTCAGCAACTAATTGTTGTGAATGACCTCTTTCTTTTTTCTTCCACAATTTATCATCTGGTAGTGAAACATTTCGAATTCTGTTTCTTCTAACAGTCCCCAAACTAAAAATGCCTTTCTTCTTTAGTTCCATTATGAGTGGTATGGAAGTGTAATAGTTATCGAAATAACATTTAAAGTTCTGGTGTGATGGCACGTTTCGGAGTAATCTGAGAACAACATTACTGCTTGCCCCCAAATCAATTTCATCGGAACTAGTTTACGTTCCGTTAATTGTTCTCCTGCCCAGTATAAATTTCAAAATTTGAAGCAAAGCCAGTAGTATCGCAAATGACAAACAATTTGAAACCCCATTTATAGGGTTTGGCCGGCATATACTGCTTCATATAGCTGTGAATTTTTGTGGGACCCATTTGTTCGTCAACACAAAGATGTTCCTGGAATGGAATTTTTTGAAAATTCTTTATTATTGAATTTACTATTGGCCGTATTTTAAATAGTCTATCGTGTGTTGGGCTGCCTCTGGGCGCCGCATTTTCGTTATTGTTAAAATGGAGGCATTGACGGATTTTTTCGAATTTATTTACGGCCATTGTATTTTGAATTAGCGTGTTACCCGAGATAGGATTCCAATACCGTCGAATATTGGTGTTCGTTGTTACAGAGGCCATTATACATATACCAATATAAGGGTGTTTTTTTAAGAGGTTGCCGATTTTTTTTTTGAATAAAACACATATAAAATTATGAAATGACCAAAATTTTTTTTTATTTGGTAGATAATTTTTTGGCATTTAACATTTAAACACAATTTCTGGCATATGGCTACCACGACTATTTTTCACAAATGTCATTCTGGAGGTCCAATTTTCCAGCACTTTTTCAAGCATTTGAGGGCGTATGTCAGCAATGACACGTTGAATATTGGTTTCCAAAGCGTCAATCGATTGAGGTTTATCCACATAAACCAATGACTTCACGTATCCCCACAAAAAGTAATCGAGTGGCGTCAAATCGCACGAACGCGGAGGCCAATTCACCGGACCATTTCTCGAAATAATGTTGTCGTTGAAAGTTTCTTTCAATAAGTCGATTGTTTCACGTGCTGTATGGCAAGTGGCACCATCTTGTTGAAACCACATTTCATTCATATCCATATCTTCAAGATTTGACAACAAAAACTCATTTAACATGGTTCTGTATCGATTTCCATTCACGGTAACGCGTCGTCCTTCCTCATTTTTAAAGAAATATGGACCGATGATCCCACCAGCCCATAGACCGCACCAAACAGTACATTTATCAGGATGCATTGGTAATTCTAGAACGGCGTGTGGATTATCTTTGCTCCAAATGCGACAATTTTGTTTGTTGACGTATCCATTTAACCAAAAATGCGCCTCATCACTGAAGAGAATTTTACGGTAAAAAAATGGATCTTCGTTCAATTGATTTAACGACCAATCACTGAATTCACGGCGCAAACGATGGTCGTGTGGCTTTAATTCTTGCACCAATTGAATTTTGTATGGCACCAAACCCAAATCTTTACGTAAAATTTTCCATAAAGTCGATGGACAAAGTCCAATTTGCTGAGCACGACGACGAATCGATAAATTGTCGTTTTCTTCGACACTGGCCTCAACGACAGCAATATTTTCTTCTGTACGAACTCTTCTCATTCTTGTCGGTGGCTTGGCATCCAAAAGAGTGAATGTAGACCGAAATTTGGTAATTACGTTCTTTATGGTGGTCTCTGACGGACGATTATGTGCACCATAAAATTCACGAAGTGCTCTATAAACATTTTTAATTGAACACTGATTTTGAAAATAAATTTCCACGATTTGAAAACGTTGTTCTGGAGTTAACCTATTCATAATGATTTGCCAAACAATACTGAGTAGAAATGCCACTTTGAGCTGTCAAAACAACTGTCATAAAATAAAACGACATCTATCGGAAAAACAAACCTCCTAAAAAAACACCCGTTACTTATAAATATCAATTTTGGTGAAATTTGTCGGTTTTGATACGTTACTTTGCGTGGAATACAAATTAGTTTCATTCACTATCTGTTCCATTATATTTTCATCAAAAAAGTAATTAAAGAATGAAAAGGGTGAATCAAGTTCTAAAACTTCTAACGGTAAATCAGAATTCCCCTTAAATTGAATATCATCGTTGCTTATAGCAAATTCACCTTCTGACCATTTTAAATTTGCAACCTTATTTTTTAAGCTTTGCAAATTCATTGGTTGTATGTTTGTACCCTCGTTCGTTTCAAAAATTATTTGCATGGTTTCTATATCAAACAATTCTTCATTGTTTACCGTAACTTGGTGTAAATTGCCTCCATCGTTACAAGCATTTCCGTTATAATCTAACTCTTCATTGTTTTCCGCAATACTTTCCTCTATATTTTCGTTATTTTCCGACACAACCTTATTAATACAAATGCTTTCATATAAATCCACTTCTTCATCTTCGTTCCCAAAATCATCTTCACTATCCTACCAGCTGTTTACTATATCAATTATCTCTTTTTCTGATAAACAACCTGGTCGTGGTCCGTGCATCTTAAAAGTTTCAATATTTTTGAAATTAGAAATGTGTTTCGTTTATTTTTCGTAATCGCATAATGTTTCATAAGTGTTACGTATCATATATTAAATTAAAATCAATCAATTTTTTTTATTCTAAACGAACCATACATCCTTTAAATTGATAAATATAATCTTACCTTTAATATAAGCCTATGTTTTATGGCAGTATAACACTTTTAACAGGAACCTATTACACCAACAAACCTTTTCGTTGAAATGTCATTTTTGTTTCTATTCCCGCGTTTTTACCTTTGATTACACGGTGCTGCCAATCTTTCAAAATGATAAAGTATTATATATAGATTGTCAAAACTGGTTGGTTGGTTTAATATTAGGAGTTTGTAAAATAAGTTATAATTGTTTATTTTTCGTGTATCATATGTGATACACTATGCATTTAAGGGTTAAATTTTTTTTTGATAGGGTTATGCTCAAATTTTCTAGGCTAGTATAGAACTCATCGTTTTAATTAGAATGGATCGAGCCTGGTATTCTTCATCTTGTTATGTTCTGATAATTTTAGGGACGTAAGAGTTATGGGTCTATTCCACTACACAGCGTTTTATTTTGCAGAAAACTAGAACGAGGTAAAAATATAGATTCTCTCTGTGTGTGACCATCAGTATTTTTTTTTTCTAAAATGTTTTGTTGTTGTTGAGTTGGTTGACATAAATTTAAATATAAAATTTCAAACAAAGTATTTTTTATGGCAACCAAAATGAAAAAAAATCCCCACTCTCAGCAAACTTTTATTTTTTTAATTTTTTTATGGTAGAAACATAAATTTTTTATGCTTGGTGTGTCGACACAATAAATTTTATTTTTTTTTTGGAAAAAATTGAAAAAAATATTGGAGGAATTCACACTACATTTTAAATAATATTTTTTCGCCTTCTTGAAATTTCACTTTGCATTTAATTTTTTTAGGTTATATTTCTATTAAAAAAATTTTAATTCAAAATTTAAAAATAATACCGACTGCTGAACTAGGTAACTAGGCCAAAATAGTTCCTTCGACTATAAAAAAACACCCTACCTAGGTAGCATATTGCGTACACAAAATATTAAATACAGGATTTTCAGATGAGAAATATTTTATTAAAATTCATCATTAAAATTAAAATTTATTTATTAAAATTTATTTGAATTTGTTTATTAAAGTCAAATATAAAGTCGACCATTAATTGGATATATTCAATGCGATTGGATGAGTTGACCATTATATTAGAAGCGTTTTGTCGCAGCTCTTCAACTCGCGTTATTCCTAAATCACCACAGACACACGGCAGACAACAGTAAAATATAAACCTAATTCTGATACATCCCATACGGAATCCAGTGATGTCAGTTGATGTCTATCGAAATCCGAATGCTTACCGGCCAGTTTCGATAAGATGAACCCGGCCAATGGAAGCTCAACGAGAAAATTTTCGTATCCAATATTCGTCCAAATATCGTAATCGATCAAATTTGTAAAAATCGGCCATCCATAATGATGGCCCAACCTCAATATCTTCGTGGTTAAAATCTTGAATAGGTTGAAATCGTCGTGGGCCTCCTTTCATACCACCACATCTGCCTTGTGAACTGCTACCACCACAGTTAAATGAATGAGTCTCTGGAAATACTACTTAGGCAAAACCCAAACAAATCTATTTCAGCGTTGTACTAAACGAAATTAGCAGCATCGAGATTGGAGTCGAAAATTAATTTTGGCCAAAACGAGTGAGATTAAACCACAATGTTTTGATGAAAGATGGCTTGAACTCCAACATATAGTAATCTAAAGTAAAACGAAATTGTTGTTAGTTAAAAACTTTACCATTTTTTTATTGAAAGACTCACTTGTATTCATAAACCGCCATTCGAAACATTTGTTAAATAACTATCCGACCATTTAACAATGGTTTCATAATAAATTTCATGCATTTTTAAAATTTCCGAACGTGACTGTTCATTAGGAAGCAGAATTTCGATTTTACGATCTAAACGTCCGGGACGTAATAATGCCGGATCTAGCGTATCCGGACGGTTTGTAGCCATAATCATTTTAACCTAATCCAACGAATCGAAACCATCCATTTGATTAAGCAATTCCATTAGAGTACGTTGAATTTTACGGTCGACTGATGTAGCTTCGGAAAAACAACGATTTCCAATTGCATCAATTTCATTTCATCCAGTAATATAATGCACGGTTGATGATCACGAGTGTAATTAAACACTTCACTTATTAAACGAGCACTTTATATCTAAAGCTACCTTAGTTCCAGCCTTCAATTTTGTCTTGTCTGACGTCGACATCCAACAACATATCGTGGCCCGTTTGTTGTCTTCACAATCACTATAAAAATATAGATTACATAAAATATCATTTCAGTGAATCATCGACATATTGGAGGTATGTACTTACATTTATCCTCATTCAATTGTGTACCTCCCCGACAATTTGCCCAACATTTTGCAATCATTTTCTAATTTATCGAACTGTTCCGTTAAATCTTTTAATTGTTCTCGCACTGAAAGTAAAAATATAAAATACCAATTTGGTACATTTGCTTACACAGTCGGAATGATTCTGTTATTTTCCATTCTAAATGTATTCAGAAACAGTCAAATAGAAATTGATCGGTTAGCTGAGACAAATTGTATAAGATCGGCATCATTCAACATTATCAAAATTTCAATGTCCGTTCGATAGCACTCAAATGATTAATGTAATCGTATTCTTTTCTTCACAATCCAAATCATCCACTTCCACAACACTGCTGTTATTATCCGGTTTCAATAATCGATACACAGTTTTATCCAAGTATTTTGATACAAATATAAGACTGAACTGACTTTTACTATATTTTTTTGGGTTAAAAAATCTGACACTTCGATTTTTGTTTGATTTTTTTTCGGCTGCTGAATGATTTTTTTAGGTTAATATGAACTTGTCAAAAATTTCCCCTCACATGATTTATAGTAAACCAATTTTTCGATAGTTTCGTAAATTATCCTAATTATTTAAAATGCATATGTTTTTTCATCGAAAAAATAATAATAATTTTTTTTAGTAATTTTTGGGATATAAAATTATTGTCAAACATCAAAAATAAAGATTTTTTATATCTTTTAAATACTTTATAGGTTAGTTTTCGATGATGTCAAAATTTCCCCAACTTTTTATACCATAAAATAAAAATGTTTTATCTCAGTCGCGCTAATGCAAATTTTAGTTCTTGTCTTTGTCATGTTTTCTGCAAAATTTTTGTAAAATTTGTCTGTTTCCTAGTGGAATAGTACCATTATTGGGCCTGTTTAGACGAGTATACACTACATGTTGCATCTTCCTCGTCTCTTACCTCTTTGCCTATAAACTAATTTTAGAGTGGGGATATTTGTGTTGCATTTTTTCCTCAAAAATTTTTACTGCGGAACGAGTTGTTATACACTAATACAATCAAAAGGCAATAAAAAAAATGTTTGGTTCAAATTTTTTGTTTTTGTTTTTCGCTGCTCATTTGTAATTTGACTATTGAAGTGTTAATAAGAAAAGATCCAGGATAAAAGTATTAAGTGAAAGAAATTAAGTGAATCATAGTGTTATTAAAATAATTGTCATCTAAATATTAATCTCCGGCTAATATATATATATATATATATATATATAGGTATATAAATATTTTAATTTAATTCAATTTTCTGTTTGTCATAAATCATACCACAAATAATTATCGACGTATACACCGGTTTACTTGAAAAGTCTTGACATAATTATTTGTAGGTTAAACACAAACACAAACTGGATTATATTTGTGATTTTTCATGTTTTAGTTCATCCGTATTTTTAAACGTGTTTCAGGTTCGAGTACATAGTAAACCATTTCAATTTTAAGTTCGGGAATATGTCGGATTTAAAAACGTTGGATACTTGGAGCAGGCCACAAACGTTGGCACTGATAAATGCGTTCCGCGAGCATCCTTGTCTGTACAACCCATTGAACAAGCATTTCACAAATAAAATAATGCGAAGTGAGAAATTAAATATTATTCTGGATCAAATAAAAACACTGAAAAGTGGTGTTACGGTGCATTGTCTAAAAAATAAGATGCGCACCCTTCAAAGCCAAATTTCCAGAGAGAAAGCAAAGATGATGAATTCTAAAACAAGCGGTGCCAAAATTATGGTGTTACAACGAATTGTCGTTTTTGCTGCATTGCAATGACACACAACCAAGTGCATCAAATATAGAACATGTAAGATTATCTTCCATAAGTTTTTCTAAAATTTTATTTAAAGTATTTTATTTTTATTTTCAGGTTGATTCAGATGAAAACGAGATCGCCGAAGAAGTTAACGAAAGTGTAACACCAAAAGTAAGATTTATAAATAATCATTTTCAATATTATATTTCAATATTATATTCAATATTACATAGTTGCAATACATTAAATTGCTCCTTCATTATTAAAATATTCTGTCAAACTGTTTCTAAAATTTTCGCCAGATTTTGAATTTCTAGGTTTTGAACGCCTATCTGCCACCTCCTGTGACTGAGTTTGATTTTGTTGAGAAACACTTTCTTCACTATACCATCGACTTCTGGTGATCAAAAAATTGTGCAGAACACAACAACATTTCACTATTAATTTTACCTTATCTTGATGAAGATTGATGGGTTTTTGAAAAATAAGAAATCTGTTGCTTAGAATTCCGAAAGCACGCTCAATAGTCTGTCGAGCTCTACTTAATCTGCGGTTAAATGTTTTCTTTTCTTCATGTACCGTTGTAAATGGATATGGTGTCATCATGTTTGGTAGTAACGGGAAGGCATTATCGGCAATAAACATATATGGTAATGATCTTGAATTTCCAATAATCCCATTTGGAGGTAAATATTTATCTGACTGCTTCAGGATATACATAAATTTGGATCGTTGTAAGACACCACCATCGCTAATCCTGCCATTACACCCAATATCTATAAAAATAAATTTCGCATTTGCATCCGCAAGGCCAAGTAGTACAATACTGTTGAACCCTTTGTAATTATAAAATAGTGGTGCTTCTTTCTTTGATGGTCGAAATGAAATGTGCTTTCCATCTAGAGCACCTAAGCAATGCGGAAATTGCCATTTTTCATTGTAATCATCAGCGATTCTTAGCCACTCCTCTTTGGTTGTTGGAAACTGAAAAACAGATTTTTTATTGTTTAAATTATTTAATGACTGTTTAATATCAATAAGTTTTATTTATATTTGCAGAAAAGAAAAACCAGAATACAGCATGAACTTCGATCCGAGGCCATCAAAATGCTCCAAGAAAGAAAAAATTTGGCCCAACAAAAAAAAACAACCTCTTACGAAGGAAGAAGAGTTCTGTCGGTACCTCTGTAGTGAACTCAAGCGAATAAAGCTAGAAAACTCGTTTGAAGAATTGAAGTTTAAAATATTGCAATTGGTGAGTTCGAAAATTATAGAGGAGCAAAACATTGTCCAGCAAAGCCAGCAATTTCAAACGATTGCGCCAAGTTTTTCTGCAGACCAAATATATAAATTCCGAATCCGTAAAAGTTCCGACTTTACAGAAACGTCCTCTCCTTTACCTTCCCCTATCGAAATTACAAAAAAACGCAACCCTTTCAAACATTCAACTTCTGAAGATTCCTATTCCTATGATAATTCCGAAATTTCAACATCTATTCCATCACACTTTGAAATAAATGAGCAAACACAAACCGTTCCTAGAAAATCACCTGAAAGATCCTTCCTATCAATTCACCCAACACCAGTTTCTGAACTTCACACCAAAGAACAGACAAGTAGTTTTGAAGAGCCGCTTCAAACTACAACATTCATCCCATTCTCAAACCTCTATCCTCCTACATATCCAACATATAATCCAAAAATGCAGAATAAAATAGAAATTTTGGAACACCAGATTATTAAAAAAGCTGATCAAACAACATTAACTACAAAAGATATTTTGGCGATGGCGATGGAGGATACATTCAGCAATGACAGTTTTGAACGCGAGCCCTTACAATAAAAATAATACACTATATAAATAAGACAATAAATATATATTTAGTAAAAAGTAATAATTGTTTCATTTACCTTTAAAAATTGATCCTTTAAACGTTTAAATATCGCCTCACACACCTCTAGAATTGATATGGACAGGAAACATTTCGATAGTTTGGTATTATAATCCAAATCCATTAAGCTTTCCCCAGTGGCTAAGAACCTGAGGGTAACCGATAACTTTTCCTTTGCAGTTATTGCTTTTCTCATCGTTGTGTCTTGTTTTGTGATGTCTTCTTTGATGGCGGACAAAATAAAATTGAAACATTCTTCATCCATTCGGATAAAATTTTTAAAATCCGCTGTAGTTGGTATAAGCTCCTTCATGAGGCTTTGGGTGTTGCCAATTGCTTCTCGACTTTTCCTGTACGGCTTCACCCAACACCTTTTCTTTTTTGAATCTTCTTCTTCAATGTCGATTGCATCCGCCAATAATAAGCATGCAGCAGCTGATAATTGGCAAGCCATCATCCGACCATCATCCTCATCATTCCCTCTCAAAAAATCAGCATCATTATGGTCCGACAGAAATGCCGCATCATTATCATGAAATGCCGCATCATTATCATGAAATGCCACATCATTATCATGAAATGATACATCATTATCCTCATCAGAAAATGCTCCTATATCTTGAAGATTATCATCCATGATGTGAGTCTGCCAAGAGAAAATGAACCATTAAGTTTTCCAATTGTTTAATTGAAATTTAATGCACTCACGAAATTAACACAAAATTATTTATCGCTGTTTATTAAGAAACTAAAATAATGATATATGTACACATAAATATTTATGTATGTATATGCTTTTCCTACGGACTCCAAAATGTCGGCGACCAAACAAAAAAAATTATTAAAAATTTTCAATTTAATTATTTAAAAATTACAAAATTATAGCTAAATTATTTATTATTTTTTCACAAAAACACACAAGATAATATAAACTTCCGAAAACTAAATTGAACAACCACAAACGCTATAAAAGATGACAGCCACTGTCAAGTTGTTATTTTTAAGTTACAAGAAAATGAACGATATGTTTCGTCCCTAAGCAACAAACCAAATGAAAATAGTTTTACGCATACAAACACAAGTTGCAATTGGTGCCAACAGTTTTACAGTTTACGTCTAAACGCAAATAATTTAATGTTGTCATGTAGTGTTGTCATGTAGTACATACTCGTGTAGAAAGGCACATTAAGCATCACTGATACATTACAGAACAATGCAGTGGATAACCCAGAGTTTGGAATGTACACAATATTTAAAATAAATGAGCCAACTGTATAAACTGTCTAAACCACTACATCCAATCAATACATCTGCAAATAACGGGTGTTTTTTTAGGAGGTTTGTTTTTCCGATAGATGTCGTTTTATTTTATGACAGTTGTTTTGACAGCTCAAAGTGGCATTTCTACTCAGTATTGTTTGGCAAATCATTATGAATAGGTTAACTCCAGAACAACGTTTTCAAATCGTGGAAATTTATTTTCAAAATCAGTGTTCAATTAAAAATGTTTATAGAGCACTTCGTGAATTTTATGGTGCACATAATCGTCCGTCAGAGACCACCATAAAGAACGTAATTACCAAATTTCGGTCTACATTCACTCTTTTGGATGCCAAGCCACCGACAAGAATGAGAAGAGTTCGTACAGAAGAAAATATTGCTGTCGTTGAGGCCAGTGTCGAAGAAAACGACAATTTATCGATTCGTCGTCGTGCTCAGCAAATTGGACTTTGTCCATCGACTTTATGGAAAATTTTACGTAAAGATTTGGGTTTGGTGCCATACAAAATTCAATTGGTGCAAGAATTAAAGCCACACGACCATCGTTTGCGCCGTGAATTCAGTGATTGGTCGTTAAATCAATTGAACGAAGATCCATTTTTTTACCGTAAAATTCTCTTCAGTGATGAGGCGCATTTTTGGTTAAATGGATACGTCAACAAACAAAATTGTCGCATTTGGAGCAAAGATAATCCACACGCCGTTCTAGAATTACCAATGCATCCTGATAAATGTACTGTTTGGTGCGGTCTATGGGCTGGTGGGATCATCGGTCCATATTTCTTTAAAAATGAGGAAGGACGACGCGTTACCGTGAATGGAAATCGATACAGAACCATGTTAAATGAGTTTTTGTTGTCAAATCTTGAAGATATGGATATGAATGAAATGTGGTTTCAACAAGATGGTGCCACTTGCCATACAGCACGTGAAACAATCGACTTATTGAAAGAAACTTTCAACGACAACATTATTTCGAGAAATGGTCCGGTGAATTGGCCTCCGCGTTCGTGCGATTTGACGCCACTCGATTACTTTTTGTGGGGATACGTGAAGTCATTGGTTTATGTGGATAAACCTCAATCGATTGACGCTTTGGAAACCAATATTCAACGTGTCATTGCTGACATACGCCCTCAAATGCTTGAAAAAGTGCTGGAAAATTGGACCTCCAGAATGACATTTGTGAAAAATAGTCGTGGTAGCCATATGCCAGAAATTGTGTTTAAATGTTAAATGCCAAAAAATTATCTACCAAATAAAAAAAAATTTTGGTCATTTCATAATTTTATATGTGTTTTATTCAAAAAAAAAATCGGCAACCTCTTAAAAAAACACCCTTTATAAAAACGAGCTTGTGAATAAAACATTTAACATCATGTTCAATCATACATGTTTAATTGGGTCTTTCATAAGTTTTGAAATCCCGAAAGTTTTGAATGAAATAATAACCTTGTGTTGTTCGTGTCTTGTTAAAATTTGATAAACCAAGTATTGAAGGTTTGACTGTAAAATCGAAATGCTGACTTCGTTGACATACGTTGAGCTACCCTATAAAAAGTAAATAAAATGCTGAGTACATTATTTTTGTTTCAATCTGAAGGACCTCGTATTATAAACAATAATCGAATAATTATTTATTATTATACGTAATTAAGTTATCAAAAATAAAAAAAAAAATTGATATTCCTAAGAATTATAATTACTTTGTAAACAATGAAATAATAACATTGATAATACACATTTTCCATCGCAATGAACTTGATGGGTGTGTCTCGGCAAAATGTTTTATAATTGGGCGAAGTGTGTTGGGTATTAAATGCTCTCTCTTTGAGCGGCACAATCAATTGCCTAAAATAAGTATTTACAAAAAAAAAAACCAACAAAAATGTTATCAAAAGTCCCAGAATTTTAAGGTTAACAATGTTATCTATTTCAAATTATTTCAAACATAAATAAATAAACAAACGTTTTCTTCTCAAATAATCTTGAATTGTTGACGTCGAATTTAGAAAAGATATCGCAGACTAATTGTTAATAATATGACAGAAGCAATACATAGCATTTATACGTTAACAAGCACACACAGATGAAATGGTGAAAAACAAGAATGAATAAAACCGTTATCAGCCGAATAACAAGAAGTCGCATGTTTTCGCTTGCTTTATTTGCGCGCTTGATAATAAAAAATGTCAACATTTATCGCGCTTCTTTTTCTATTCCGATGTATGGGTGGTTATTGTCTATTCCTGGTTTTAGGATTTTTTGGTAATAGATTCGTAGTAATGTTTTCAAAATTTAATTGGTGATTAGAATCAGATAAAGGTATCGATAATTTTTGTGTCGTGTTTGGAAAATTCATATTATTTGCATTAAGTAATTTACATTTAAACGAGTTTCGGTGTTATGGAAAAATAAATTTGTTGCAAATCGATTTGTTTTGTTAATTATAATTTTATTCGTAGAGAATGAGGTGTGTCGCACGAGATCTGTTTATAATTTGGTAAGGTGGTGTAACGATCCAGAAATCCTGGAAATATGCCATATAAAAACGTCCAGCCCAGAATTTTTTTATATTTTGTTTTAAATGTGGTAAAGTATATATTTTAATCCAGGAAGTTTAACCTTTTATTTATCCCACAAAATTGAAAAAGTGTTTTGCAACTAATTCTACAAATGTGAACATATAGCATCAACATGTCTTTACAAGTCGATACCTTCCTGGTTAATTTCCCTGGTTTACTCCGTGGCTATGCTTTTATTACAAGTGGATGCAGAAAGGTTCGTTTTCCGAAACGGTTGCTTCCTATGAATTATTACTTGAGAAGTGTCTCAAATATACTGGGGCAATGATCTATTACTCTAATTTCAACATATGGAGCGATATTAAATTTTTATGATGAAGTGATCATTGTTAGAGGTCGATATGGTTTGTGCGAATCATAAATAAAAATCTGTTAAACCCAATCCAAACATATATAGGTGCCTCTAGCGCTAATCGCAACATACGATAATCGTCGTTATCGCAAATGAATACCAACTGCTCAAGATTCCGGAACTCACGGGTTGTGAGAACCATTTATAAAAAATGTGTCGTAAACTTATATCTATAGCATAAATCTCAATACTCTGACCAATTTGGCATTTTTGTTGTCAATAGTGGCCATCATTACTCTTTACCACCTCGTTCCGTCCCAGAAGTTGTAATGAGAAAAAATAATTTAAAATTTGTCGTATTGGGCTTTTTGTACAGTAGGCAATGGTGCAAGCTTAATATTTAATCAATGGCGAATTTTATGGCACGCAAGCATATCGTGCGAACTATTTTTTCTATTTTTCGATTTTCTAGGATAAATATTAGAACTTTAATATCTTGTGAGAAATAATTAAGTTCTTCTTCTTATTCGCTGGGCCTGTATCCTGTGAAGGGATTTGGCAACCTCAAGAATGCTTTTCCAGAGGAAGGCTCTCTCCCGCCAGGTTCTGTCTTCATTGATGCCAACTTCAAGGCCTACTGTATGGTACGATTTTGGGAACGTACAACGTGTCCGAGTCATTTGATCTCGAGATGCACCCGGTAAATGTACTCGAACGTAATCAAACGAAATAACTTGCACGCTTTTGGTTCCCTCGTGCTATAATCGTCCAAGATTTGCTACCAAAAGTTATTTTTGGTCTTATCAGTGCCTTAAAGATTTAGAAATGTATATGTGAGTGTAGAATGCTCGGTAACCTCGATCCGAGGTATTTAAATTCATTACCTTTTCGTTTTGTATGTCGCCAATTAAAAATTATCCTCGTATTTACCTTCTCGTGATAGCCATCTATTTGGTTTTCATTTCGTTGGTATAGTGACCGATTTGTTGGGCTATGTCTGGGCTATGTTGTTATTTCGAAAGTCTCAGAGAACTTGCATTCGACTATCACAATGCTTTTAGAGTCATCCATTAATACTTTACAAATGGTTATCAAGTGTGAAGGAATGCCTAAATGTGACAAGACATTCCATAATGTGTTCTACTGGATGCTATCATAGGCCTGTTGAAAGTCTATGAATAGAAAATGTACAGGGATGTCTTTCATAACACTTTTATAAAACAATCGTCAGAGAAAAAGAATAAAGAAAAGAAACCGCACTTGTAGTCTCGCTGTAAATTGGTAATTTGTCAGCAACTATACGTTAAATAAAATATTTTAGCCGGTGTTGAGCAAAGCTATTTCGCGATAGTTGCTACAATTCAGCCGGTCTCCCTTTTAATGTTATGGACAAATTAGAGCTAATTTCTACTAGCCTGGGATTTCCTCTGCGAACCAAATTGTTGAAACCAGCTTAAATAAGTGGTAGAAGAGGAAGAATCTTACTGCGAAGAGTGGTTTGTAAAAACAACGCAAAGGGCTGAAGTTGGAAAATTCGTGGTGAAATTACCATTCAGTGGAGAAATAGCAAGTCTCAGGTCCAACTATGGCGTTGCGAAGCAACAGTTTAAGGCGATGGAGAGTAAATTTCAACGGAATCCTGAATTCAAAGAGCAGTACCATAAATTCATGAGTGAATATATCCAACTAGGCCACATGAAATAAATAAATAAAGACATTAACCCAGACGACTACTTCTTACCACACCATGGAGTCATCAAGGGAACTAGCACAACAACGAAGCTACGGGTAGTCTTCGATGCGTCTTCGACGGATGTAAATGGAGTATCACTAAATGATTTATTGAGGACTAGACCAACCATTCAATCATCGCTGTTAGACATCCTATTACGATTCCGTACCTACCGATATATCATATCAGGTGACATAGAAAAAATGTACCGGCAGATTTGGATCCACCTAGATGAGGCAAAATGTCAAAGAGTGTTATGGAGAACTGACATAAATGAGCCAATCAAGCAATACGCGATGAAGACACTGACGTATGGCACCGCCCCAGCTTCGTTTTTATCCACAAGATGCATTAAGCAGGTCGCGAAAGAAAACATCGACAAATATCCAGCAGCCGCCGCAGTCATTCAGACAGATATGTACGTTGACGACCTGATGACAGAAGCCAACGATGAAGAGGCACTAATTAAAATAAGAGAGGATATTGTCCACATACTCGATCCATCCGGATTCAACTTACGAAAGTGGACTACCAACAGCCCCACGATGCAGAACCTATTGAAAGCATAAAGTGCAACGATGGAAAAATACATTACAGAAGATGAAACCATAAAGCTGTTAGGTCTAAAATGGAATCCAAAATTAGACGGGTTCTGCTTTTCAGTTTGCCTTGCAGAGAGAACCAAACATAGCAGTAGAACATTACTCTCCGAAGCTAGCAGAATCTTCGACCCACTAGGATGGTTATCTCCGGTAACAATACGAATAAAAATAATGTTCCAGAGTTTATGACTACGGGACTTACAATGGGATGACCAACTTCCAGATGAGATATGCAGTAGATGGATCGCGATTCGGGACGAATTAAAGAGAATCGAAGAATTGATTGTTCCAAGATGGCTGCAATTTAGTGGCGAAATTGAACTACATGGCTTTTCCGATGCCAGTGAATTGGCATATAGTGCGGCAGTTTACGCTAAGACAAATAACTCTGTTTATTTAATTGCAGGAAAAACTAAAGTCTCTCCAATTCGGCAGTTAAGTTTACCTCGTTTAGAGTTACTGGGAGCAGTGTTATTGACTGAGCTGGTCAATACCATTAAGATATCGTGGGGTCACATAAAAATAGTTCGTATGGTGTTATGGTGCGATAGCAAGATCGTGCTGGATTGGTTGTCATCCCACCCAAGGAAATGGAATGCGTTCGTGGTGAACCGAGTATCCATAATTGTAGATAATTTTCCAGGTGAATGTTGGTGCCATGTACCATCGAAATATAATGCAGCAGACTGTGCATCACGAGGAATAACCGTGGGTGATTTTATCGACGAAAGTTGCATTTGGTGGAACGGTCCAGACTGGCTGCAATTCGATGAAGAGTGTTGGCCTGAGCAAAGGTCAAATTATCAAACCGAAGTTGAAAGGAAAAGCAAAAACCTGGACGTATTATTGGGCATTGCGGCTAATAGCTTTATCGACAATTTCCTCAAGAGATATAGCTCATTTGAAAGGCAAAGGAGGATATTGGCGTACGTGAAGTGCTATGTAAACCATCTCAAACGAAGGAGAGAGCAAATAGGGAGTGCTGCCAACCGGTGTAATAATGAGATGACCGAACCAAATAGAACCGGATGCTTAAATCAAGAAGAAACTCTGTGTGCTGAAAGAACCATTATAAGATATGTCCAGGGCCAGTATTTTGCAGAAGAGTTGAAATGTTTGCAAAAACACCAAGAAGTCCCAAAGAAGAGTTCACTCAAGGCGTTGAATCCATTTCTAGATGAAGAAGGCGTTATCCGAGTAGGGGGGTGAATAACCAACTCCATGGTAAATTACGATACCAAGCATCCAGCAGTTTTACCATGTAGTGCCTCGATTTCAAAATCTATTATGTTGGATCTTCACATCAAATGGTTGCACGCTGGAAGTGGCCTGTTGGTGAGTCTATCTCGGCAGAAGTTCTGGATCATACGGGCAAGAGACGTCGCAAAGATGGTGATACATAAATGTATTAAATGTATCAAATACAAGCCAAACTTAGAACAACAACTAATGGGTGACTTGCCGCCAGCTCGAGTAAGGTTTACGCATCCGTTTATTAATGTCGGAGTGGATTATTGTGAGCCGTTCAAGATTCAACTAATACGACGCCGCGGCCAAGTACCAGTAAAAATGTATGTGTGTATTTTTGTTTGCCTAAGCACTAAGGCCGTTCCCATTGAGGTGGCTAGCGATATGCCATCAAGCTGCTTCCTGGGTGTGATGAGGAGATTTATTGCAAGAAGAGGGATGTGTCGTGTGATCTATAGTGACAATGGATCAAATTTCGTGGGTGCAAATAATCAACTTAAGCAGTGGTATGCCTGGCTTAAGGAATCTGACGAACACATCAAACACGAGCTCAGTAAAACTGAAGTCCTGTGGTGCTTCAACCCCGCTTCTAGCCCGCACATGGGTGGATTGTGGGAATCAGCAGTAAAGGCAGATCGAGGCCACAATGAATTCTAGGCCTATATGTGCACTTGGTGGAGAAGAATTCGAAGTTTTGACCCCTGGCCATTTTTTGATTGGCAGAAGTTTCGGTGAAATCCCAGAACCAGATTTGTCAGACGAGAAACTATCACCGTTAGCTCGTTGGAAGATGGTAGTAAAACTAAAACAACATTTTCAAAAGCGCTGGCAACGTGATTATTTAACGAGTTTACAACGGCGTGATCGATGGCGAACCAAATCAAACAACATCGTAGTGGACGACATAGTATTAATCTCCGATGAATATTCGTCAACATCCTGGAAACTTGGACGAGTAATGGAGGTTCATCCCGGTGCCGATGGTAAGGTACGAGTCGTCACAGTGAAAACAGCAAACAGTTTATTCAAGCGACCAATACACAAGTTGTGCCGATTGCCAGTACAGGATATTGAATCGAGTGATTCAAGGCCGGCGGAATGTTCCATTGGTGGCGGATCATCATCAGCTGAAAAGAAATTCTAAAACAGATTAAGAATTTGGTTAAGGAAAATTTGTATTGTATACTTATCTTATTAAATTATTATTTGTGTAACCTATGTAGTGTCTCCAAGTTAACATCGACTGTCATATTTATTTATGTAAATAAAAAAAAACTTACCATTGTAAATGACAGTCGACTTGCAGCGATAAAGAAGCAACCTGTACTATCGACTTTGATGTTATACACGAGACGTCACTGACCTCTATTTTCCGGTAGTTTTAAAAAAAGCAAAAGGAAAAAAAATCCATATTGCTTGGTCACTGTGTTGTTGAAAATGGAGCGATACACAACAAGCTTTAAAAAACCAAAAAAAAAATTAAAAAAATTAAAAAAAATAAAATAAATATTTTGAAGAGTGTTGGTGCATCGCTAAATAAATATAAGTTCACAATCCATTGGTAGAGTCTTGATTGTGGGTGTTTCACCATCAGCCATATCCAAAGTTTGTTAATCAAGTATATTGGGCGAGAACACCTGCCGCTAACTAACAACTAAAAACCTATTTTAACAGAAATTCTTATTCTACATAACTTTACTCAGAACAATTGCTTTATCATCAATAAGTTATTTAGTGCAGCGGAAGTTCGCACGTTTGGTATTGCCTCGTGCTTGATGGATGACATTAATCTCAACCAAAATTAATATTACAATCAAGGTTCTACTGTAAAAATAGTCACTTCATTCATAACTTAAAAACTGTTACTCACAAATTTCTCAAATAAACAGTTTCTTATCGCAAATTAATTATCAAACACAGGGCCAATAATATGATAAATGTATAACAAGTACACACATCAAGAAAGGTGTGAAAATCTTTAATTTTTTCAATATATCTCTTTAACGTAATCTTTTTAGCATATTTTCCAAATATTTAGGAAATTTACTGTATTTTTGTAGTATGCAATTATATTAACATCAAGCTTCAATAGTTTTGTAAGGAAAACGAAAAAAATGTTAGGGAAACGAAAAAAAATTAGTAACAGCTTTAATTTTAATTAATAGAACTGTGAGATTCTATAAATAAGTCAGCTAATCAGAAATATTGAGTTATTTAAATTTGTGGTCTGTATTGGTGTTTTTTCTAATTCACTGTTATGCCGTACATATTTCGCAGACTGAATATCTTAATTGGCACCATGCGGCTCAGCTAAGGTGAATCAAAGGCGCGATGGTTTTACTACGCGGATTTATCGACTAATAAACACCAGGCTAATCGAAACATGTTCTAAAATATACTAGCCGATTCTGTATATTCGCTAAACTCCTCTATCCTAGTATTACCTCGCGGTTAAGTGAGAAATTCTAAATCCTTTGTTTATAAACCACGCGCGTATGATGTGAGAGCAAATTTGATTATGTTTACATGACTGCATTTTGAAAATTTATGAACTGTATGACGGAAAAATTTACTTTTTTCACACGACTATGTATCACTGTACTGTGTGTTGGTAGATTATGTATAGTTTAAAATATTTGCTATAAATAATGAAATTATTAATTTAACATTGAAATTTTACCGATTTCTGTCAATTACGAGTATGTATTGTATGTAGAGCTTTGAACCATATTATTGTAGTTAAATAGCGTGCAATATTTTTCATTAATTTTTAAAATATGCTTTATTTAATTGCTAATAAAATTGTATTTCTCTTCTTTTCGTTTCAGATATGTGGAAATTTGGTATGTAACGATTGCCAGCCAACGAATTATTATTTGCTGAATAAATATTAAACATATTTATAGTATTGGTTTGATGTATTTAATTACAAATTTTAATATCTGTTCTCAGTTTTAATATAGCACACAAGTTTTTAAAAATTTTACTAAATTAATTACATTATTCCAATATCCGATGGAAGGTATTAAAATTGATAATCAAGCTGTGCCGTTGATAACAATTATGTTGAAATAAAAATGATTTTTTGAGCGAAATTAATATCTGTGCATGGGTGACCCGTGGTTGAATTACTAAGCCTGCAAACAAAAATCATTTATAATACTATTTGAGTTTCTAAAGTGCTACCAGTGGCCAATTGTTAAGTAAAGAGTATTGCGTTAGTTGGAAAAATGTAGAATAAGTGCAAATAAATTACTTGTATGTTGAGTGTAAATTTGTAAATTCGCATAAACTTGGAAGGTCCGAATTTCATAAAAAGTTGGTTCACAACCAAAACAAGAGGAAGCTGTCGATCCGAATTTTTTTTTTCTAATTATTGCCAAAGGCTTTATCCTTGAATCTTTCTCTATACGAAACTAACAAGAAGTGTGAAATTCTTAAAAACTATATATATATTTTTTTTACTTAAGCCTTAACCTATGTTAGTACTTAATATTAGTATGCATTATTATTTTTAAATTACTATTAATTACTTAATTTAAGTGTGTAGGTCAACATGCGTGTAATTATTAAATATTTCAGTTGATTAAATCTAGAGGATCTGCTCTGCGAAGCCGTTTGTATTTCGGTTGCCTTAGTAGTTCTCTAGCTAATTCGTTAGGGTGTGATTCCAGTTTCAGGTGGTATTTTAAACTGCATGATTTTATTGTCTCTTTAACCGTTTTAATTCCTAGGTCTCTATGGATGTTGCTGTTTCGAATATACCAGGGCGCATTTGTAATGCTACGAAGTATCTTTGCTTGCGTTCTTTGTACAATATCTATATTTGAGGCACTAGTTGAGCCCCATAGTTGGATACCATATGTCCATATGGGGATTAGGATCGCTTTGTATAGTAGAACCTTGCAGTCTAGAGAGAGTTTCGATTTTCTTCCGATCAACCAGTACATTTTAGAAAATTTTATTTTTAGTTGATTACGTTTTGTTTCAATGTGCTTTTTTCATGTCAATCTTCTATCGAGATGAAGACCGAAATATTTGACGTTTGTTTGATTTTACTGCCGGACATGTGCGTTTATTCAGGGTGAATGTTACATGTGTTGATTTACATTCATTCGTCCTTATCCGCCAAGTTTTTAACCAATCTTCTATTTTGTGCAGATGTTCTTGTAATTCTCTCGATTCTGTTTGAGGATTTTTGTGTGAAAACAATATAGCTGTGTCATCAGCAAAAGTTGAAGTGATTATGTTTTCAGTTATTGGTAAGTCAGCTGTGAACAACAAGTATAGCACAGGTCCCAATACACTACCTTGCGGTACTCCTGCCTTTATTGCCTTGTTTCGCCTGGAACATCCTTGTGCTAAATAGTTTTCAAGAATTGCATGAAATTGTCTAGGCAGAAGGGTTTTAATTTTGTAATTTAATCCTTCGTGCAATACTTTGTCGAAAGCTTGCGCAATATCCAAGAAA
This sequence comes from Nephrotoma guestfalica, assembly GCA_963691935.1. Taxonomy (NCBI): domain Eukaryota; kingdom Metazoa; phylum Arthropoda; class Insecta; order Diptera; family Tipulidae; genus Nephrotoma; species Nephrotoma guestfalica. Next base: position 232,388,958 of record OY829913.1, on the reverse strand, counting down.
ACTGCCGAGCAATATTTCTTTTCTTCTAAGGAGAGCTTAATTGTGTTTACAATTCTGTGCACCTGTTCTATTGTGCCGCGCGGCTCTCTAAATCCAAATTGGTGATCTGGTATAATGCGACCTACAGTTAATATAGGTATTAGTTCTTCTAGTAGCATCTTTTCAAAGAGCTTTGAAATTATCGGAAGTAGACTTATTGGCCTGCACGACGAGACTTGGGTTTCGTCTTTACCTGGCTTAGGAATCATGATAATTTGAGATATTTTCCATTTTTGGGGAAAGTATCCACATCTCATAATCGCATTAAAAATATATGTTATATATTTTATGCATCTATCGGGTAATTCTTTGATCATTTTTCCAGTTATTAGATCATGGCCTGGAGCTTTCTTAGGATTTATTCTGTTTTTGATAACCGTTTTGACGCATTTCCATTTAAATTTTACTGGATTTGGGTTCGACTCGCCCCTCGTAAACTGTGGTAGTACGCAGTCATTATTTTTTTCGTTTGGAGTGAACACTTTTTGTAGATGGTTAGAGAAAGCGATAGCCTTTTCTAAATCACTTCTGGCGCAATGACCATCTGGTTTCCTTACCGGTGGGCTCGATAACTCTGGCCTTTTTAAATTTCTTGCTGCCTTCCACAGTGAGCAATCTGTTTTCTCTGTTGCTGTGAGCTCACTTAGGTAATTCTGCATTCCAAGATTGTGTTCTTCCCCTATTGCTTCTCTTAGAGCTTTAATAGCTCTATTTAATTTCCATTTATGAAAAGGAGATTGGTGCAGCTGCCCTAGCCGCCGAGTCGCCCGCTTATCTGCCAATAACTTTTGAATGTTACTTGAAAGTTTACTATTTTTCCGAATTTTTGTACTCCGGAGTAGCTTTTTTTGCAGCCATTTCCATTATTTGTCTTAAGTTTTCTATCGCGGCATCGATATCTTCTGGTGTTTGCAGTGGGACATCCAGATGACAATTTACGTCTACTATGTTTCTATACAGAACCTATTTCGTTAGTTTGTTTGCTAAACGTTGGGGTGGTTCAGTTTTTAATGCTTGCGACTTAGTGTTACGATTATTGGTGAGTGATCTGATGATAAATCATAACAGTCAACGACTTGAGCATTGGTGCGTGCTATTCCTCGTGTTACACAGAAATCTATTAAATCAGGAATTTTCTTTCTATCGGTAGGCCAATAAGTGGGATGTCCAGATGATAAATAATCTAGGTTTTTCTCGTTTATTGCTTCGTAGAGTTGCTTGCCCTTGGATGACGTCAACCTCAAACCCCATAGCACATGTTTAGCGTTGTAATCACCTCCTGCTAGAAATTTGATTCCCAACTGATTAAAGTAGTCGATAAATTGCTGTTTTTTAATTGCATGTTTCGGTGGACAGTAAACAGCCGATATTACAAATTTCCCAGACCATTCGTCCAAACAAATAGTTGTAGCTTGGATGTGATCTTTAGCATATTTCTGGAGCTCGTAGTGCTTTAGCCTTCTTTTTATCAAGACTGCGGTGCCGCGCTTTTCCATCCGGATGTTTGGTGTCATAAACGGGATAGCCGGTAATATTAAAAAAATTGTGTTTGGTGAAGTGTGTTGCAGATATTAACATGATGTCTATATTTTGTTCGATAAGAAAGGTGTGTACCTCAGCTTTATGTTGTGGAAGCCCGTTCGCATTCCAAATAGCTATTTTTAGAACTGCCATTTTTGATTTTTAACTATTATTTGCATAAGCGTATTCATATTTTGCATCATCATGCTCATTTACCTTTCCATCATCGTCATGAAACTTTGGATGGTCTCGGTTAATTTATTTAGCGTGGTATGAATATTTAGGTCCTCTTCATTAAGACGAACTTTGGGTTTCGGTTTGTTACCTTTTAGGATGTTTGCATAAGAAACACCTGGCTGTGCAAAACTGCTGTCAAACGTCTCCAAGTTATCATTTTGTGTGTTTGCACTCGCAGGTTTGGTGACTATTGTATTTTTTGGTAACATGGCACTCTGATTAAATTGCATATTGAGCATTCATTGCTCAGCTCTCATTTTAGGGTTTATTTTCCGTTTTAAGTCCAGATACACTGCACATCCCCTGTAATTTGCAGTTTGATTTTCACCGCAGTTACTGCAACGTTTCACAGTCATTGCGAGATTTGTCACACTGTTTGAAGTCGTGAAGTTCACCACAAATAACACAAACATCATTTAAGGTGCAGTATGCTTTCGTGTGTCCGTATTCTTGGCACTTTATGCATTGAACTGGTCCTGACCTCTTCCTAGGTTCTTCAATTACTATTTTACGACGTAGCAAATATTTTAGGTTGTAAGTCTTGTGAACTCCTTTTGACTTTTCTTCCTCTGGCTCTAGTTCCAAACGGAACATTGATTGGGGTACATTATCACGGTTTACTATATTGCCAATAGATTTGACATGGAAACCTTCCGCAGCAAGTGCAGCTTGTATGTCGCTAACATCTACGCAGCTTTCAATTCCTTTTAGCACAACAGTGAGCCCTTTTTGACTTTTTAGCTGGTATGTATACTATTTTTTACCAACTTCGTCAAAATGTTTGACTAGGGCTCCGAAGCCATCGGCGGATTGAAAATGAAACTACCTAGCGCTAGATGGCACCACAAACACAAAAAATTTTTGTTTTTTAGAAATTGCCATCTGTCAAACGTCAGCTGTTAAAATTTCACCCAAATTCATCGATTAGTTTATTTGTTGTAGTCGTTTGAAGTAAGCAACTTTTGTGTTTCTTGAAAAATGGAAAAAAACGAACTTCGTGCAGTGATTAAACACTATTATTTGAAATTGAAAACGGCGAAAGAGACAAAAGAAAAGCTCGATAAAGATTACGGTGAGTCTGCTACGTCAGATTAAATGGTAAAATATTGGATTGCTGAATTTAAACGCGGCAGAAGAAGCACTGCAACAAGACCATCAACAGGAAGGCCAAAAGAGGTGGTTACTGAAGAAAATATCAAGAAAATCCTCGATATCGTTATGAATGATCGCCGAGTCAAGTTGCGTGAGATTGTTGAAATGGTAAACATATCATATGAACGTGTGTTCAACATTTTGCATGAACATTTGCATATGAAAAAGCTATCGGCAAGGTGGGTGCCGCGTTTGCTCAGTGTCGAACAAAAACGAGTTCGACAGACCACTTCACAGCGGTGTTTGGACATGATAAAGCGTAATCCTGTTGATTTTTGGCATCGATTAATTACTGTTGATGAAACGTGGGTCCACCACTACACACCTGAAATCAAAAATCTCAATCGAAACAATGGGTGGAAGCTGGTGGAAGTGCTCCGAAGAAGGCAAAGGCAGTGAAATCGGCTGGCAAGGTTATGGCCACTATATTTTGGGATGCACACGGAATATTGCTCATCGATTATCTTAAAAAAGGGTCCACAATCACAGGAAAGTATTATCGTGCATTATTGGATCAATTGGTTGATGTAATCAAGGAAAAATGACCACATTTAAAGAAGAAACAAGTGCTCTTTCTTCAAGACAACGCACCGGTTCACACAGCATTAGATACGATGCTAAAATTACGTGAAATACACTTCGAATTGGTTGATCATCCACCTTATAGTCCAGATTTAGCTCCTAGTGACTTTTTCCTGTTTTCAAACTTGAAAAAATGGCTTGCAGGACAAAGATTCATCTCAGACGAAGAAGTGATTATCGAAACTAACGCGTATTTTGAGGGGTTCCCGAAATCGTATTATTCAGATGGTATAAAAAGTTGGAATATCGTCTTACTAAGTGTGTCGAACTAAATGGAGACTATGTTGAGAAATAAATGGTTTTTGGCAAAAAAAAATTTTGTTTTCCTACTTAGGTAGCTTCTTTTTCAATCCGCCCTCGTAGGTCTGGTCATAAGTCTGACTTGAAAAATATATATACGCGCTGGCAAACTTAAAAATCTGTATTTTGAGCACCTCTCCATTTTTAATGAAGTGAAGATTCTGCAAGGCTTATTGAGTCTATCACACAAATAAATCAGAAAAATTGAAGGATAACAACTGTTTGACATGGCTGGGCCGATAGAACAGGTGCTGGTGTGCATTTTTATATTAGGAAGATTGTGGCGAAATCTACTAGAATTTTTATTGGTAATAAACTTTCGTGCTTTATTCTCGATCATCTGGCAATTGAGCGTAAGTTTGGTGCGGCTAAGAATGCCATTGGTATTGGTCACATGCATTATTGAGGTTTACCGATAGATGAACTACAGAAATTTTCTCGATTTGACATACGGAATATGAGTATAGTATATTTCTATGCGACTTCAACATTGAGCTTCTTCAAGTAACGTACAATTTTACTCGTTTTGGTTTAGTTTGCAGTATGCGAGATTGGCGATATCGAATTTAGTTCAATTTTTAAACCAAACTTGTGTTGGGGTTAACGCTTAGGTAAATTTGCTTACTACTGAACTTCATCGGCTGAAGGATTACCATATTCTACACGTATACCGTAATATTTATTATTCATAAACTCTTTCTCTCTTCATTCCTAGAAGTATTATCAATATCATACAGCTTGGATTTCGTCTAGATCGTGGAAGAATAGTTATTCGTTAATGCTAATGAACTGACCATGGCCTCTGTAAATTTGAGTTCTATCTTTATTGATACGAGCACCGAGAAGAGAAGTATGAAAGTATGAACTTTCTGAAACTAATTATTTTCCAAATATGTTATTCACAAAGTGCCTTCTCCTAGTTCACCGTCTGATAAGAGCCTTATAACTCTTTTGGCATCGAAGGTAGTAGAGAGAATTTTAGCTGACTAAATTAAATCGCACCTCAAAACTAATAATTTGTTACCTAATTTTCAATCATGTTTTTGGACAAGGGCATGGGGTACAGCCTCATTAATATCGAATGTTACGGATTAAATCAGTTAAGGCTAGGATATCGGAAATTATTCAGCGTTACTTTTTTAGGACTTTTCAAAGTTTTTTAATTCCATCAGTTTTCCTATTTTAGGTAATGATTTTTGGGTACAGTTTGATTTCTCTGTAATTTCAGGCCTAACCTATTTTTTTCGGTGCTCCGAGGGGCTCGTCTTTAAGGAACTTGTTGTCCAAGGAGACTGATTAAAGAATAAATAAATAAATAATAAATCTTGTTTATTTCGTTATTTTGAACAAACTTCACTATATTGTTTCAGCGGCGCAATGAATTTATATTATTAAATAGGACATGAATTTTCCACTAGTAAGTTATTTTTGGCGTTTTAAAGTTGTAAATACTTATACGTTGAGGGTTACTTTTCTTAATAGAGAGCACAGCTACCATGTAAAATTTTCTTCCTCTGTATTTCTGATCGGTTTCTTCAGAGGTTCAAATTCTAATCAACTACGAGTTATGATAGAGGTGAAGTTCACAACAAGAATATATTGACCCCTGCATTTGTGAATCTTATTAATTCGAAAATATTTTCTTTGCTATATTTTCGGTTACTACAGTACAGTCTTTAATTTAGGGTTAGTTTTTCTAATACGAGTATGTAGTAAATTTCACGCTCACTTATCCCCAGAAAGACAGTTGTCCACAGGAAGACAGAAATGTCTACAAAACGAGGGATTCCTTGTTGCTATATGTGACCTGTTCTATGAAAAGGGGGTTTAGGTGTCAAAAAATCATTTTCCACTTTTTTGCCGATTCGGATAGAGTATGAGACGATCTCTCACATGATGAACACCAGAAAGTCATAATTTATGGGAAAGTTTACTAAAAATAAAGAGAACGCAGAGTAAAAATTCGAAAAAAAACTGATTTTAAAGATAAAAGTTCCAAAAATCATTAGTATTTGCCAGAAAAACATTACTAAGTAGTTTTTGTAGATTTCTTCGTCATAATATTTCGAGCAGAAACAACACTAACGTCCTTGAATATAGTTAGACACCAGGCAACGCAGATAAAAGGGAACAACTAACGCGAAACTTACGCAACGAGTTTTGTTTACCTTTAACAGCTGTTCTCTCGATAACTTGTTTTCACACGTAAGCCTCCTTTTCATAGACCAGGTCACGTATAAAGTTTTATAAACTTCTGTTACAAACTACTGGTGATTAATTAATCAAATTATGTTTCACGTTGAAAAGTAAGGCATACACCTCCAATGAAATCCTTACCTCACTGTTAGGTCGAAAATGATCCTGATACACAATTAGGCGCAATTTACGAATTTTTGGCCGAGTTTATATTTAGAATTTGGTCGACCCTCAGGCGAGTGCTTCCCACAACATTTAACGGATATATTATAACGGGTTATCCAATTCGAGGTTGATAAAGTAGAAATCTGTATACCGACATCTGTCAAAGATAAACGTCAAGTACGCTGTCATTTATTTAGTTGACATTCTGCCATTTAAGAATATGGGGCATTTAACAATCGACCAACGCGTTAAAATTATTAAATCTTATTATAAAAATAGTGATTCTGCCGTATCCACATTTCACGCTTTACGAGCAGATTATGGTCGTCATAATCGTCCTACAAAGCAAACCATATTGAATACAGTGAATAAATTTGAACAAACTGGATCTGTTACTGATATTGTAAGGTCTGTGCATCATCGAAACATTCGCAATGCTGAAAATATCGCTTCTGTAGCTGAAAGTGTGGAAGAAGATCCAAATTTGTCAATTCCTCGTCGAGCTCAACATTTAGATTATGGCGCATTTTGCATCTGGATTTGCATCTTCATCCGTATAAAGTCCATTTGACACAAGAGCTAAAGCCTGCTGACCATGGACAACAAAGAACATACGCAAATTGGGTGTTGGAAAAACAGGCCGTCGATGCTGATTTTTCGAACAAAATTTTCTTCAGTGATGAAGCTCATTTTTCGCTTGGTGGATACGTTAATAAGCAAAACTGTAGAATTTGGGGCTCAGAAAATCCACAATTGATTGTAGAGAAGCCATTACACCCGGAAAAAGTCACTGTTTGGTGCGCATTGTGGTCTGGTGGTCGAAAATCGAAGATTATGATCTTGACGATATGTGGTTCCAGCAGGATGGAGCAACCAGTCACGTAACACGAGCAAATCGAGATCTTTTGCAAGAGAAATTTCCTGGACGTTTGATTTCGCGATTGGCTGATGTCAATTGGCCTCTAAGATCCTGTGATTTAACGCCTTTGGATTTCTTTTTGTGGGGCTACGCGAAAGATCGTGTTTACGCAAACAATCCTCAAACTCTTGACGAATTGAAAACTAATATTCGTAAGGTAATGGCCGAGATACCGCCCGAAATGTGCCGAAAAGTCATTGAAAATTACCGCAAAAGAATCAAGGCCTGTAAGAAGTCCCGTGGAGGACATTTGAATGATATCTTGTTTAACTAAAAATGGCAAGGATCAATCTGTAAAATGAAATAAAAATTACAATACATTCCGAATATTTTGTGTGTTTTTTTTAAGTTTACTTTATCAAGCTTGAATTGGATAACCGGAGATGTTGATACGTTTTATGCTTACATTCAATGTTTAGAATTTTAATATTTGGTTGAAAAACAAAAAATCTAAATATTGAGCGAACTTCAGGTTCTATATACAGGGTGGCTGAGACCAAGTGTTACCAAATGAAAACGCTGTAATTTTTTTAATTTTGATTATTTTTTATTGAAATTTCGTGGAATATGTTGAAAACATATTACATTTTATGAAAAACATGTTACTGCTCGATATGACCTCCTTTGCCTCTGATTATTTGATTCAGTCTTCCATAGAAAGCATTGCATGCTGACCGAACGTGAGCTTGCGGAATTTTATTCCATTCTCGAACAAGAGCTGACTTCAATGCATCAACACTTTCGTATTTTTTAGTGGACACCTTACTCTCCAAAATGGACCATATGGAGAAATCCATGGGATTCAAGTCTGGTGAATATGGTGGCCATTCTTTCGACGAAATCAGCCGCGGAACGCATTTTTTGTAAAAACTGCTGTGTCGCTCGAGCTTTGTGTGACATCGTTTAGGATCTTTTGGCGGTACACCTCTTGGTTTACCTTGATTCCATGTTCGATGAAAACCAGAGGAGTGCGTCCATCTGCAGTCACTGCAGCCCAAACCATAACATAAGCTGGTGATTGCTTGCGCATGGCAACTCTTGTGTCTAAATTATCGTTGGACTTGTGCTCTAACCAAACACGATCATTTTGTTTATTCACATACTGTTGAATGGTGAAAATTTTCTCATCAGAAAAGACAATTTTTGGAATCTCATCACGTTCGGCCAAGGCCTTCAATGCTCGTGTTTTTTCAAGCCTAACTTTTTTTGTGCCTCCGTAAGATCTTGAACTTTTTGTATCTTGTAGGGATTTAAGTGTAGTTCATTTTTCAATATGGTTTGAATGCTGTATCGTGAAACATGTAGACGTGCGGCTAATTGATTGGCACTTTGACGAGGATTTCGTTGGATTCGTTTCTTCACATTTCGTATCATTTCTTTTGATGTTGCAGTTTTTTTAGGACCGCCTCTGTTGCGTTTGGCGATGCTACCAGTTTCGTTGTATCGAGTTATGCTTCGATACACCAACATTTTATTCACATTCAAATGCTGGAGCTGACGAACTATTGCTGTTTGTGAATTTCCACCCAAATACAGTGCAATTACACTATTACGTTTGAATTCCATTACGATTTTTTTATGAAGATATTAATTTAGAACAATTATTTGTTGACCACATGTAAACAACTAACCAAACTTCAATCTGTGAAAAAATTGACGCGCGAAAATGACAACTACACAAATGACAGCAGAGTGAAGTCAGTAACATTTGGTCTCAGCCACCCTGTAATATCGGTTTTATATAATCCACGTTAAAATTCAATTATAGTTGCGCACTATAATTTAATTTGATCAACCATAAAAACTATGTTAAATTTTTTACAAACTTAAAATTCTCTGATTTTTTTTTAAATATTTATAATTTTTTATCTCTTTGCGTCACGCACATAACAAATTTTTAAGTTATCCCAATCGATTATTCCGGTAGAGCATTTCCTTTAGCCATATGGTTACCTTCCTATTACAATCATTCAGACCACCTGGGTTAATACGTATCATATAATGTTTAAGAGTCTATTATTATATTTTATTGTATTGTTCCTACGAACTTAATTTATTTTTTGCTGTGTTCTATGTCTTATGTTTAACTTTGTTGTACTGTATCGTAGAAACGTAATTTTCGATTTTAAGATTTATTCAGTGAACATAAATTTTAGGAAAATGTCATAACATTGGTTTATAAATAAATATAAACTCGATCGCAAGCATAGAAATAACTAGCCAAATGTATGTATGTTGGAAATAAATTTTACATTTGCCATTCGAATGTTAGTTTTAAAAACACGAGTACTACTCAGAGTACTGAACGACATCGTAGAATTTTTGCGGATTTGGGAAGGGTTCTCGATTCGTAATTTTAATTATTTGTACTTTCGAGAGTAATTTTAGGCCGTTTTATTTCTCTACCGTACGAATGGAAACCCATATACATTCCAGATTTACAAACATATTCATGATTGTCTTCTCCACTTTTTTTCCTTCAGTAAAAATTTTAATCACTGCCATCACTCACTGCCATCTACGATTATTGACGATTTTTATGATATTGGTGTGTTTGTTGTCTAGACATATGACAACATAAAAATTGACAATGAAACAATTAGATAATTATTTTTAAGTTCATCTTCTTTTATATTATGTATCATTCAATGTACTGTACGTACACGTGCTCTAGACGAGTGTTCATGTAATATAAATAGAAACACACATAAGTTTTCTCATTAGTTTATTTGCTTTGTTTAATGAATTGCGAGGCTGGTCTTTAGCTGATAATATGGGAAAATAGATTGAATGAGCAGAACGTAATTTAATAGCGTATTTTTTGAAAATTGAAAATTATGTTATGTCGTAAGTGGATAATTTATCCTTTTGATGGCCATTATTTCCATTTCAGTATGCTCTACAGACTAAATTTTCAAATCTATCAACCTGTAAGGGCGGGTTCGATTATGTGTACGAAAAAATAATGCTCGTTCTCCTCACCATATCACTCGCTGTGACTATCAAAGTCACCCGAGTTCCCTCAATTTTGATAGTAAGATTCTCCCGTTTTTTTGCGAATTTGTAGTACGGGGATTGATGTATTTGTTATAAATTTATTATTCGTTGCTATGGCAACTTCATTAATTTTTTTTAACAACTTTATTGATATGGCTACTACAATCTTAAACATTATTAATTCATTAGTAAGGTACTTATGAGATAAGCATAAACTTGTGTGGGTCTGCTGGACCAGTGTCCAGTTCCCTTGGTTTATAATTTTCATACGGTTAGCTCATGTGGTTTGATTCGTTTGAGCCGCCTTACTTCGTTTGTACTGTCCAGTAGTTGTACGGCCTCAAGATTGGTGTGGGTATGAAGTCTCTTCTCATGTTTTATGGCACATTCGCGGATAACGTCGTCTATCAATTGTATTTCTAAATCATTGTGGATTTCCTTGTTAGTCACAAATCGGTAGGCGTTGGTGACCATTCGAAGAAATTTATTTTGGATTTATGTGTACAACCCCATAGCTGCGCACCATACATCCATATTGGTTTGAAGATAGTCTGGTATACCAATCTTTTGTAATACAGATTCATTTTGGAATGATGTCCAATTAACCAGGACATTTGACGTTGTTTCAATCGTATCTGTTCAGCTTTTTGTTTCACGTGATGTTTCCAGTTGAGCCTGGAATCTAAATGTAGACCAAGGTATTTTGCCGATTCAGCCTGCGGTACTTGCACTCCTTTGAGGTGTATATGAAGAGTGTTATTTTTATGTCGGAGCGTAAATGTCACATATGTTGATTTGAGATTCATTCAGTGCGATTTTCCAGTCAATTGTTCATTTAGTAACGTTGTCCATTGCTCGTTGAAGATTTTCCTCTGCTCTTGGTTGAGATTCGTCTACTGACATAATTACAGTGTCGTCAGCGAACGTGCCGATGAATGTTTTATTCGTTGTAGGTATGTCCGCAGTATAAAGAAGGTGGAGGAGGGGACCCAATACGCTTCCCTGCGGAACTCCTGCAATCGCTCGATAAAAGTTAGAACATGTTTCTTCATGAATGACTCTGAATTGGCGATCAGAGAGGTATATGATTCAAGCAGCTGGCAATAGTTTTGTGGTAGAATTTTGCTCATTTTGTATGTCATTTCCTCATGCCAAACCTTATCGAAGGCCTGGGATACATCCAGAAATACGGCGGGGCAATATTTCTTTTCTTCTAACGCTTGCTCTATTACCGCAGTTATTCGATGGACTTGATCTATGGTGGAGTGGTTATTCCTGAATCCAAATTGGAAATCAGGAACGTTTACCATTAGCTTTAGACGTTTTAGTAGCAGTTTCTCGAGCAGCTTTGATAAGGTCGGAAGCAGTGAGATTGGTCTGTATGATGTTACTTCTTCATCTGGTTTACCTGGTTTCTTTAGCATAATTATTTGGGCCATTTTGAAGCATTTGGGTGCATACTTCAATCTCATACAGGCATTAAATAACTATGTGCTCAAGATGATTACTTTACGTGGAAGTTCCTTGAATAGACCCGGTGATATTTCATCAATTCCAGGTGCTTTTTTATGATTAAGATTTTTGTCGATTTCTTTAGCAATTTCCATTGGCGTGACCCTTTTAAAGTCCTGATTTGGTTGATAAACAGGTGTTACATCAATGTTGGATTGAATGTCATTTGTTCCCTGATTTCAGCCGAGTATTTGACTTCTATCTTCGCTTTGTCCTTTGATTCAGGAGTAGCTAGTCTGGCAGCCATTCGAGGGTATTCAATAAAATTCTTTGTTTGTTGTTCCAATTCTTCATTGCTTTTGATACTAACTTTTAATTCAACCAGCTCTTCCAATTTTTCTCTGAAGATGTCCCAATCTGTGAATCTATTAGTAAGGTTTTGCCTTTTCTGTTTCTTTATTACTGTAGCGCTTACAGACAACAGTACAGGAATGTGGTCAGATGTTAGGTCGTTAATTCCTTCGACTCTAGTGTAACTTAGAGGAATACCTTTTATGATGAAGAAATCCAGTAGATCTGGTATTTTTCCTGCATCCGTTGGCCAATACGTTGGCCCCCCTGGGGACAGATATTCGCATTTGTTTTCATGAATGGCATTGAACAAGGTGTTACCTTTCCCAGGAGAAATAAGCCTGGAACCCCAAGCTGTATGTTTTTTATTGTAGTCCCCCCCCAATAATAAATCTTGGACCGAGCTTATTCAAGACGTTATTAAATTGTAACTTCGTTGGTGTATGCCGTGGAGGACAGTACGCTGCTGCAATATTTAGATCTGCGCCATTATATTGGATTGAGATAACAGTTGCTTGCAAATAGTTTTCATGAATATCCTCTTGTCGATTGTGTTTGATATTATTTTTGATTAGTACAGCTGAACCACCTCTAGCTCTTTCACTAGGATGGGTTGTCCAGTAGGAATTAAAACCCCTTATTCTGATAAAGCTTTTGTTGGAGAAGTGCGTCTCAGAAATCAGCGCAATATCAATGTTGTTGGTATGGAAAAATATTTCCAGTTCATGGGCTCGTTGGTTGAGCCCATTAGCGTTCCAAGCTACAATGCGTAGGAACGAGTTAACCATTTGTGAGTATGCTGACTTTTTTGCTTGGTGGATAGATATAGGTTTCCAGTTTTGCCACCCTCTCTGCTAAATGACCAAGTGACTGTTGAATTTGGCTAAGCATTTTAATAATTTCAGTGTTATTTGACTCGTTGGCGATTTGCGCATAGGATAATCCAACTGTGGATGGTGTGATTGTTGTTTGTGGTTTAGCAACTTTGGTTTGTAATCGCTGCACTGCGCTTGTTCTATTATTCTGTTGACTTTTAATTTTGTTCTGATATACACGGCATCCTTTATAATTTGCAGTATACCCTTGTTGTTGACAAAGAGCACAAGAAGGCGCGATATCTGGTGTTTTCTTGCATTTTGTCGTGTGGTGATTCTCCGCGCATTTAACGCATTTGGTTTGACGTTAGCAAAAGCTCCCCTTGTCTTGTTAAGTGGCTCAATTTTAACTATACAGTACGCAACTTTCTTGATATTGTATACTTCTTTATTGCTGTCTTTTTGTTTTAAGTCGATGTAAAACAATGGAAAATGTTTCCTGACTTTTACACCATCAATTGTGACCATTTTGTATATGTTGGTAATACCTGCAAGTTCATGTCCCATTTTTTCTAAGTCTGCTTTAATTTCATCGTGACTAATAGAAGAAGGTAAGCCTCTGATAACCACTCTATAGGCCTTTTCACTCTTCAGCTGGTAGGTGTGATATTGAATATTTTCTAGTTGGTTGCTAGATTCATTTTTTAATTCTTCCAGTAATTTTTTGACATTTCTGTAATCATTTTCATTTTGAAAGGTAATTCTAGTGTCACTATTTGAGAGCGCCTTAAAATTAGTTGATTCACTAGTGGTTTTTATTATTTTTTGTCGAAAAAGTTCGAAATTGTTGATATTGCTCACATTAATGGGTGCAGTGGTATGTTTGGGTTTTTCTGTTCAGTGTTACTGTTCACACTTTGTGTATTATTTTTTGAGGAAGTTTTCGTTTTTGTGCGCCTACGTTTCTTAGGATTTCTGTTATTAGCTCTGGAAAGTTCTTCTTCAAGTTCTTCCTCAACTGTGAAATAATCCTCTATACTCAGAGCATTAAATCTATTATTCTGTTGAGAGACTGGAAATTGCTGCAGAAACCAGTTGGAATTATTTTAATGATGTTGACTTGTTGATGGCTGAAAATGGTTGACAGGCAGGTTGTTAGCTCGTGCTGAATTCTCAGTTTTACTATTTTTAACCTTTTCTTTCAGTGTAGAGTTTTCTCTTTTAAGTTCAGCAACTTCATTGCTCAGCTGCGCGACTAGTTTCTCCATTTTCTGAAACTTGGATAACAGATCCTCGCTGTTTATAATGTTTGTTGATGCACTCGGCATTTGTAATGAAGTTCTTTTTTTAGTAGAGACCGCGTCTTTTGCAGTTACTGTGGACGCAGTAGCTGTTGGCACAGTTGTCTTTAATTGTAGTGTACGTCTACGTACATTTGGAGGTGGTGATCTCAACATTTTCATGCTCTTAGGAAAGTTGTTCCCTTTATTTTCCAAGGGTTGGTTCCCCCCAGAATCTATGGTACTAGAATCCGAAGAGTATATGGAGCAGCACGGTTGATTTGATGCTTCTATAGACGCATCCGTCTCGGTTCCTAATATTATTAGGCTATTATTTTCATCATTATTTTTCATCATAAATTTTTATTTTATTCCCACGAGTAGCACGAGAAATTAACGGTTGCCTATGACAGAGCTCTGCGTTATCATAAGAACGCTAAGGGTTTAAACCGAATGACGCCAAATTCGAAGTTCACATACTAACGACTAAGCACCCTATTAGCCACGCAGCCATAGGCGTATGTAGTACCACCTTAGCTTTGGTGTGCTATTTTTTGGTCTGCCCCGAGTATTTAATTTCCCCGGTACCTACCATATCTGGGAAGCATTCCCCTATCCGTCACCCGGGGAGGCGCCTGATGGGGGTAATAGCAAACCCCACACAGGAACTTTATTAATAGTTAAAATTTTTGTCTCTCTAATTTGGATTGTTGTAAATATTTTACTATTTTGGAAAATTAGCGCAAGAACTTGTAAAAGTTGTAACGAAAATATTGTAAATAAAAATTCGTAAGTCTTTGTGGCGGATTAGCAGATTACTGTTATTAAAAACAGATAACTGTTATTAAAAACATGCTATAATTTAAATTTGGATTTCATCCATTCGGAACCATGTTAAAAGTGAGTTCAAGTCGCCTCACGACCCGAAAGGAGGCCCATAATAGTGAAGTTAATCTCAGGCCTGGTACGATTTTCATATCAGCGTACATTCATCTTGGCTCTCAAAATTACTTGAATCCTGTTTTCATATCATGACTCTTCTTTTTATTTTATCGAGTCGTTTTTTGGGGGCGCCGTATATGGATTCTAGCCTATTTTAAGGTTTGACATTTATCATTATGGATACCATATTGCGTTTTCAAAATGTTTTAGGTGTTGACAAATAATTTTTGTGAATATTTGAATATATTATGGTTTCATATTTGATTCACTCAGCGATTTCAATTCACTGATTTCATGTTCACCATCAATATGCAGGCTTAGGGTTCATACATTTCTGTTTTCATTGGTTTGATTTTTCAACAGCAGCTTTGTGTAAGAAAAATCAATAATGGAGTGTACGATCTTATGAAGACAACAACAGATATGTTCAAACTGCTACACACAATTATTTATTTCCATCAACTTTCATTCTACGCATTCGCAAATAGTAACTTTTGAGAGTAGCGCTTTCTTGAGCTGTCTCTTCAGAATCTCAGATTTTGATAAAAGAATCGAATTAACGATCGAACTTACAAATTACAGCCACAATGAAAATATTAATTACAAAACTAACGTCAAAAATTCAGAAATTTTGAAATAAATCAGTTTCTTGTGACAGCAAATAACAGATGTGTGCACATCGACCACGGAAAGAAGCGAGCAACAAAATTTTGCCGAATAATTGAATCGAGTCGTTCACTTTCCATCGCTTTGAAATCCGCGAAAAATATAGTGGATGCTTGTTCATAGTCCAATTTGTTTGTAATATTAGTGGATTTTAAGGTTAATATCAGCCAGCAGAAGATGCTAAGTTCATGTTTACTTTTTATTAAAAATCACACCATTCAAGTTTAGGCCAGCATGTTTGACGTTAGACTCGCTCACTGAAATAAAATATGAAATAAAATGGAGGGAAATGTTGTGGTGCCAACTTTCGCTCCCCAAAATTTTTGTCAGAAACGAACGAATTGTGTTATCATCAATTCAAACTTAACTTTGACTATTCCGGACTCCAGGAATCTTTCAATTGATATTGATTAACCTTAATAAACCTTCTCTCAGTGTATCCTATCCATCTCCACTTTCATTTATTAATATCACGCTCTATTTCAATTCAATTTTTTTGCCGCAGAAGCTAGTCATTTGTGACCTTGTTTGGCCAGAAAAATTTTATTAATCGTCTAAGGCAATTGTTTACAGATACCTGTAGTGCTCTGGTAATCTTGCGCTTATTTTGATGGAATCAGCGCGATCGAAGTTCACGAACCAACTGTACTAATACTTTCATTATATTGAGGAGAAAGAATCCTCGCTAGTGCGTGCATTGTCTAACGTCGCCTTTCTTCGGTATTGTTATGGTTAAGTCCTTTTCCGTTTCGCTGAAATTCTACCAGTATTTCATATTTTTGCTAGTAGTAGAGTTAGAGTTTCTTCAGTTGTAGGTGCGAGGTATCCTTTATTCGTGGTAAATTTGTAAAATACCCCAGTAACTTTTTACACATTGGTCGAGAATATCTTAGGTGTATTTTCTGCGATTGTTTCTTGCCATTTTTTTGTTTGTTTAGTTGTATTTTCGTATTTCTTAGATTTTCCGCCGTATTTTCCGCAATTCTTATCTCTGATCCATTGTTTTCTGGTGTAATCTTGGTAGTCGAGCACGTTGGTAGTCTGTACATTTGCTTCTTCTATTTCTGTACATCTGCACCTCTTCTTGCTCTGACGTTCTGGTTTCTTGATTTGGTTCTGGTTCCTTCATCTGGTGACGTACAAATGTATTAATGAATATGTTTATGTTTTTTGTAGGAGCGCCTAGCACTTCTTTACCCATAATTGATGCCAACACAGTGCTGTCGGTTACAATCTTTGCTTTAATATCGCCTTGCCTGTAGTGTCATATCAGTGTGTTTAGTGTATAAATCATCTTTCGTTGTGCAATCGTTTTTTCCGTAGACCCATAACACTGAATAATTGTCTTATTTTTTTTTGAGTGGATTCTTGCGGTTATTCTTCTGCTACTGATTGGTTTCCATTCGAATAGGAATTTCTTTTCAACGACTGTTGTAATGTATATGTCACGGTAAAAGTATAAAATCATGTAACAAAATATATGTAAATGTGCAAATATACTGGACAAATCTGTTCCATGGCTCTTTTATGGTAATAATACAAATTCAGCAAGCAAGGTCAGCAAACATATCGTGAATAATATTTTTACAGCTGATTTTTAATTAACAATTTAAATATATTTTAAATTGCGCGCAGTTTACAATTTTCCACTTTAACCGTAATATGTACGCCAAATATTTCCATTTTTCCAATTGAGCCTAGTTAAATTGAAAAATTTTTCAATTATTTTTACCTTCTCTCCTAGAGATTGTTACGAATACAAATTGAAACCATTTTAAAGATCACTATCCATCTTCTACATATAGTTAAGTTTGAGTTCTAAAATTGACGCTGATCCTAGTTCAAGGGGTTTCACTTGTATTATCCCTTAGCACAGCCATAATCCAATTTTTGGTACGTGTAATCCACTTATTGTGATGTTTAACTTGCTGAGCGGATTTTTGACGTTGTGGTTTTTGATTTTAAATGATTGTGAATTTTTTTGATTTTCCAACCAAAAGAAATGGATTCCAATTGGAGTGAAACAATGTAATAAAATTCGGTTTCTATGCCAAAACTGGAATTCTAATTTAAACAAGAAACGTGGTTGTGGAAAATACCCAATTATGAGGGCGGAGTGAGAAGTCTGGTAAAAATGACACAAGGAATAATATTTTCGGCCAAAAAAAAATTATTTTTCGACGTAGTCGCCTTTTAGCTCGATACAGTTAGTCCAACCTTTTTCTAATTTTTCGACCCCTTTCGACCCCCATTAGAGCCGAATCTCTTCCTGCCGAGCCATTTCTTCAAGTTCGAAAACAGGAAATAGTCGCAGGGGACTAAGTCTGGAGAATATGGCGGATATGGAAGCAATTCGAAGCGTAATTAATGGATTTTGGCCATGCCAAACACACATGTGTGCACCCGTGCATTGTCTTGATGGAAGAGAACTTTTTTCTTCGCCAAATGCGGTCGTTTTTCTTTCAAAACGTCGTTGAAACGGTCCAATAAGTTGCAGTAATATTCACCGTTTACTGTTCTCCCCTTTTGAAGATAATCGATGTAGAATATGCCGCGTGCATCCCAAAAAACTGTGGCCATGACCTTGTTGGCCGATAAACCCGCCTTAGCCTTCTTCGGCGCTGATTCGCCAGTAGAAATCCACTGTTTAGACTGTTCTCTGGTCTTCGGTGTATAGTGATGGACCCATGTTTCATCCACAGTTATGAAACGACGCAAAAACTCCTTATTTCGCTTGAACATCGCCAAACCTGTTGTCACACGTGTGCGTTTTTCGTCTATTGTAAGCAAACGAGGTACCCAACGCGTGGATAGCCTTTTCATATTCAAATGTTCGTGTAATATATTGCGCACACTTTCATCTGAGATGCCTCCTATCTCAGCTATCTCACGTACTTTCACTCCGCGGTCTTGCAATACCGTATCATAGATTTTGTCAACCATTTTTGGTGTGGTGACTTCATTTGGGCGTCTTGAACGTTCGGCATCAGTTGTGCTTATAGGACCACAACGAAAATTAGTAATCCACTTGTGAATCATTTTGATCGATTGTGAAGAATCTCCATAATATTTATCAATCTTTGTTTTGGTTTGCGTAATGGTTTTTCCACGCAAAAAATAATGTTTAATTAATACACGAAACTCACTTTTTTCCATGTTTGCAAAAAACAATGGGTTATCTGTTTTCAATGGCTGTCAAAACTGAACTAAATGACAGGTCTCTCTGAACATTTTAATTTGGTGTAGTAGCAGATGGTATTGACATGTGTCATATGGGATTTGCGATTGTGGCGCCCTCTGTTGCAATTTTACCAGACTTCTCACTACGTCCTCGTATTACAAAAGTAATGTCAATTAATACCTATATACCTCTTCAGTTAAAACTAGCAGTGTATCGTTCTACGTCTTATCCAAATCTGCTAAATTCGCTTTAAATCCCAATCGATAGCAACATGACTAAGTCTCATTCAAATTGATCGCTTTCCAGAATCATACCAGGAACTCAAGTTTGATTCCCAATTTCAAATTATACATTTTGCAGAATATTTTCAGGAACTAAACTCATAATATTTACCATACAAACGAAGTTTCGCTCCAAACGATTGAGAAATTTTCAGCTACATTTAAACTGGTTATTTTTCAAAAACTTCAGCCAGATTAGGGAATCTCCATTGCATAATACGAACACATCTTAAACGGTTGGAAAAGGTTTCATCATACATTTTTGCCACTTTTTATCAATTCGGCAAAGAAATAGTTTAATTCTATTCAATTTGAAGATTATTTAAAATTTCTTTGCAAATTTTGGTGAAATGTTCGTTTTTGGTGAATGGTTTTTCATAAATTTACAGAATCCATACAGTAGAACCTTAAATCTGTAAGTACACGAATTTTACGAAAATATTTAAAAAAATTTTTGATCGAAGAATGTGATAAATCTGTTGCACAAACTATACTGATATATTTACTTCTAAAATGATTTAAAACTAAAATAGGAACAAATTGGATTTTAATGAATTTTTTTTGAATTAAATGGCTCAATTTGTCTCTAAATGAGAACTAAATTGACCATCGACTTTAAAATTTCGCTGAGTTGATGAAATTTCAAGGCCGAGTCGATATCGACACAACAATCACAAAATAGGGGTGATGATCCTGCTTATGGAATTACAAGCGCAGCATTGATAATCGGATGCCTCAAAATAAATGAACCAATTGTGCTTGTTTCCTCTCTCGCATTTGTTCTAACAATTTTAAGGCCGTTCTATGGCTTTTGCGAGGGCTAAGTTATTGAGATTTATTTAGAAACAATACTTAATTTAAATTTAATAAGTCTGATTTATGAATGAACTTTATTAAGACAAATATATATTGATAACTGATACAAAATAATTCTGCATAAGATGGTGGAAATTTCCTGCGGAAAATAACAGTTTACGTTATTCACCACAAGAGGCAGCACTATTGCAAAAGATAATTGCTTTTGATACCTGGGCGGACATTTTTTTATACATTGGGCGCGTTCAGGACCGCCAACTGTTGGCATCATGATTAGTGAAATCATCGCCAATTTGATTTCAAAAGTTCATAGTACTAAACATTTTCATAACGTTGGCTTTGATTTTACTCAACATGTTCCCAACTGTTGGGTGCCCTGAATGCGCCCATTGCCTACTTTATTTTAATTAAAAAACCACATTCAGTGACACTATTCTGGTTTATCCTGGGAATAGGAAATTTGGAAAAGTATTTATATATAGGATTTTTATACAAATTATTCTTTTCTGGCATATGCTGCGGCAAACAGTTACTGAAAAAATTTTTTGAGTCAACATTAAACAGGGAAAATCCTTCCCAACCCATTTCGATGAGGAATTAATAATTCCCAATATATAAAATTTTACATCAAAGTGTTTTCCTCAGTAGGCAAGAAAATTTTTATTTGGCAAAATGCTTTGCAAAAATTTTCCCCAACTTCCTTTTTCCATGGCTCGTCAAGTTAGTGTCACAAAATAAAATGTTAACAGTTTCTCTGAAATTCTTAAATTGTGTGATTTTCGAGGTCAAGAAACTCGGTCTAGGGAATTTTGTAATCATTAACTTAACTCGATCATTACTTAACATATTACAGGGGTCAGCGCTTTAAGACTTTCCAACTTCATGCAGCTGCAGCAACCAAACGGGTAATGACAGCGCGCTATTCGGCTGTTATGTTGTTTACAAGTCTACGGAAGCATATCGTTTTACGTCGCAGTTAAAAAAGTTATCAAAATGGAAGTAAAACACAACCTTGTTATTGCTGTGTATTTGGCTGGGAAATCGCAATCAACCAAGGTTAATGAGCTACGACATGTGACCAAAACGTTTGTGTATCGGATCGTTACACGTCATACTGATACTGGTAGCATCAAAAACGCCATGGAGATGAACATTCAAAAACAGCAATCGCCAGAGTGAAGGCCAACGTAATCCACGACAAAGCGCAGTTCAATTGCAAAAAATCTCAATCTATCTGCCCGTAGCCAGGGGTGCATATTAAAAAATGAACTACGATTGAAGCCCTACAAAATACAAAAGTGAAAGATTTAACACCTGCACAAAAGGCAGTTCGCCTAGCAAGAGCAAAGGTGTTGAAACACTTGCGTTGGTGGCGAGCGTGAGAATTTTGTCTTTCCCGATGAACAAATTTTTACGGTTCAGCAATATGTAAACAAAGAAACAATTTGAAAACAATTTGGATTAGCGAATTGTTCTGCAAAAGCAAGCGCCTGCACAAGACGCTTACCACTCGTTTTGATTGAGCAGGGCGTAAAAGTAAATCAACAAATCTATTGTGAAAAGATTTTAAACTATGCTTTATTACCTTGAACACGTAAACAATTCGGTAGAAATCATTGAACGTTTCAATAAGACTCGGCACCAAGCCCGTGAAACCAAACGATTTTTACAAGAGTTTCATTTCTTCACGGCAATGGACACCATATTCCCCAGACTTAAACCCAATGGATTTTTTCATATCGTTCGTTCTGGAGGCCAAAGTATTAACTAACAATATGAGACGATCAACGCCATAAAGATTGCTCTTCGCCGAGAATGGAGCAAAATACCGTGTGAAGCTTTTTCGAACAGACTCGCTAGTATCCGCGCGAAAGATGGCTCTAACAGTAACATATTTTTTGTTAAATTTGAAATGATTTTATGATATACTGCAGTTTTGAAATAAAAAAAATAAAAATTGACAAATATACAGCATTTTTAATTGGTAACACTTTCAGTGCCGACTCTTTTGTAATGAAATTTGGTTTGCTAGTTTTTATGGAGCTTCTGCCATGTTTGTTAGATGAAGTTCTGAAAACTGTCCATGTTGAAGCAAACCTCGTTTTGGATGAAGTATTTGATCATGTGGACGAACTAGGCAGCCAATTATTAAAGGCCAATTATTAAATATGTTGATCATCGGTTTATAAGACTAAGTATCAGAATTCGAATATGTAATGAACGAAGTTGTGGAATCTGTCCATGCCCGGCGCTACTCACTTACTTTTTATAAAATTTGATATGTAATTTAGAAAGAAATTGGATGGACTATGACTATTCGAATCTGCAGAAAAAATTGGGTACCGTCTATCGTTTAGAATCCACTCCATAAATTTGTGGCATAAAATTATTTTTAATTTCTGGTCAAAACCCCTAACATAGCATCCACTATATTCAGTTGTGTTGCTCAGCTGTTTCTCTAGTACGATAGATGAAATTACATTTATATGGGGAATTTTGAGAAATCTATATTTTAAAGACCCCATAACTTTTAGAGTTCTTATTATTTGCAATTTCTATCCAACAGATTAGCCACCAATCCAAAACCATAATCTAGCCTTGAGCATTAAATTTTATTACACCATGAAAAAATTCACCATGTGTACATTCCATAACTTCGTCCAGTATTTGTCAAAAAAGTCGTTGAAAATTGCTAGAAAACTTTTGGGATTTTATTGAGATTTAATATACGGGGTAGACTGTAACCAGTAGCCCACCTTCTATCGATGGTAGATAACAAATTAAAATAATTTGATAATGGATTAGTCATAAAAATTTCGAAAATTGGAATCGAAAGACGTAATTACCTTTACGGGAAAATCTAATTATTCGCCCTTCCATCCATTCTAAAGTTCCTCGCCGATAGAACTATTTTACCACTGCTAATCAATACTAAAAACTACAGACTGTTGCCTAAATTTTAATTTGCATAATGCGATCTTATATAATGCTTTTAGTATGCAAACTATAATTTAGAAAGGCAAACCAAATTAAACCACAAAAACTAATATTTTGGAGTAAAAACGTTATAAATTGCGTTCGCAAAAATTCTACATGATTGTATTTAGTTTTGAACCAGTTTTATGTTTTATAAAAATTTTTAGCAAAAAGATTTATGGCGACAAATTTATACTAAAAATAAAAAAAAACTGAAATTAACTTTTCAAATATAACAATAAACAGAGTAAAAAATTGAAAGAATTATTTATTATCATTATTTTTTTTTTATTATTATTAATGTCACGTAGTCGTAAAATACATTTTTTTTTAGAAAATATCGTTTAGTTATACGAGCATGTATAAATTTAAGAAGTGATCGAAAGTTGTAAGAATAAATCTAATTAAATTTGAAACCTCATATGTGAATGTATTATTGGTGAATGAATGAAAACTCAAAACCTACCCTTATACCTTTACGGTAGTTTTCACTAAACTCGATATATGTTCTTGTGAAAATTTGCTCATGCATTAAATCCGCTTTATTACATAGAACCGCAAACATTTCCACGCACACATTAAGTGGTTGTTTTATATCCATATAATTTACGAGTAATGATGGTGTATTTTTGTGTTCTCGTACGAGTGTTTACCACTTATATATACGAGTATAACACCTAAATAGGAAGTTTAATTTTTATTCACAGCTATTTTATTTGGTATAAAAGTTAATTCCAATTAAATACTGTAATCTGGATGCAAAATGTAAGAAATCATTATTAGGTTTCGGGTGTCGAACTCAAGAACGCAGCGTGGTATGCAACCTTTTGATAATTTATTCCGATCTTCAATCCAACCTGTATCAATAAAAAAATGTGTCGACTCATCGTATTAAATTTAAACCATGCACTCAAGGATGTTTGAAAAGGTACATGCGAGTGTACCTATAATTTTGTTTCACGATAGGGGTTCAAAATGAAAACCATAAAACCACAAAAACTTACTTACGCGGTCACATAAGTCAGAAAAATATAATCTTCGTATCACAGTCGACCTATCTGTCTGTCACAAATATCTGTAATCTAATTTAATGATTAATCAAAATCGAATGACAACAAGCACAGAAACTACATCAAACGAATCACAAACCTTAGAAAATATTTGGTTTGTGCGTCTATATATAATACCAGGTCATTGAATAAATATTTGAGAACATCGTGACAAAAATCGAATTCTTTGGGAATATATAAAACTAAAATGTAGTAGAAGTTTGTGTTTAGAAGTCAAGAATATTTTTCTTTTAAAACATCATTTTTCATCAAAATTAAGATTTTGTCAGAAAGCAAATCATTCTCTCGGTTTTGCTGTCGTTATTTATATTTATTTGTTTGTGTTTCTACGTACATAATTTTTGTGTTTAGTGGAAAATGTCACGTTTTATAGTTTTCATTTCCTATATATTCATAATCGTATACACAAAATCAATTACTTTTCTGTTTTTCGTTACGTTAGTGGCAGTGAAGTTACCTTGAATTTAACATTTAAATTTAAAGGGCAATTCCAGTACGGATTTATACGTTATTAGTGACGAACTATTTTTTGTTGTGTCACCACCGTGATGGTTGTTGTATGACTTATTACATGACAATCGCAAGCTGAATGTGAGTTTTTGCTTTGCGCAGTATGTTCGACTGTCATCCAGATTTGTTCCTTTTTTGGCACAATTTGCCTTAACTGTAGCGACTCAAGTGACAAAAAGTTACGACTGAATGTTTTTAAAGTGTTATGTGTTACATTGTGCATTGTATATACAGTGGCGAGTAAAAATGGACGAATAATTTTGATGATTCTTAAATTTCGCATTTAATGAGTTTATATAACCAGTTAAACAAATAAGACCATGCAAGTTTTATTGTTTATAGTTTATTTTAGGAACTAAATAAAACAAATAACAGTATTCTTAAATAATAACTTAAATAACTAATAAGAAATGCAACTGAGTACATTATTCCAATTTTGCACGAATCCACTTTATAATTTTTTGCTATTGTTCTAGTATTTCGTCCACAGTCCTTTGTTCGCAATGCCACTTGTTTTTTTTTGGCATGCTTTCTGTCAATTTCTCTAGTGTGGACGATGGAACTTTACTCCATTCCACGTTTACACGATCCCATAGCCCACTGACTGTTTTTGGGGGTTGATCATAATCTCGCAATTGTCGTTTGAGAATTGCCCATAAATTCTCTATCGGGTTTAAATCCGGGCCTTGCGCCTTTTTAAAGTAGTAAACTGTTGTTCAGTTAACCATTTTTGAACTATTTTGGCACTGTGTTTCGGGTCGCCGTCTTGTTGAAATACGATGTCATCAACGGGGTAGGCACATTGGTCAATAGAATTTGGCAAATTGTCTTTCAAAATGGTTAAATAATCTTTCTTCCACATTATACCATTTATTTTAGTTAATAGACATGTGTTCGTCCAAGTGAAACAGCACCAAACCATTAAATTTCATCCACCATGTTTCATTATTTGCTTAACTTAATGTTTCTGCAATTTCTCGCCAGGCCTATGCCAGTAATACTCTTTACCATCTGACTGAAAACGATTAGTTTTGGTTTCGTCTGAACATATAACCCTTTTCCAATCTTCAACGGACCATGATCTATGTTCTTTCGCAAACAGTAGACGAACTTTTATATTTTTATCCGACAAAGCGGGTTTCTTTTGCTTTACACTGCTCACAAACCCAATTATTTTCAGCGCCCTTCGAGCTGTCCATTCACTATCAGATTTATTTATCACTTTAGCGACCTCTAAAGGTGCTTTAACATTTCTGGTTGACGTTTTCTCGTTCAAATGACGCTCCATTACGCGATCATCTTGGTCGGTTAGTAACCTGGGAGGCGCAGGACGCCTTTTGTATGCACAAAACCGCTTCGTTGGCCAACTTGTTGCACAGTTTAATGCGAAATCTTACATAGGCTTGCTATATTTCGAGAAGAATACCCTTTTTCTATTAATACTTTAATAGAATTTTCTAATCGACGCACTCGACAACGCACAAATAACTAATAAAATAAATCGCAATAGCCGGTTTAAACATGGGATGACATGTTAACATAAAGTACCGTTAACTATAGAGCAATAAATTTAAAAATGTGAAAACGAGCAAAATTAGGAGAATGTTTAAAGGTGAGTTATTTACGTACTATTTTTGAGTACATCTAATAAATTTATTTTTATAATTATTTTTAAATATAACAGACAAGTTAAAAAAATTTACAAAACTTTTTGTTGTAATGCCTATAATAAAGTAATGCGTTTACGTGGAAACGGTAAACCGAATACATTCGTCCAATTTTGCTCTTGCCTCTGTATATCGCAACCCATAGTTGTCGGTTTTTCCCCATAAATATTGGTTCGTGGATCATGTAAGTAGTTGAACTTAACCGTTAAATTTTTTTTATCTTTGGATCTTTTCTGAAAAATGTCATTCTTTAAATCTTAAAAAGCTTAAAAAGCGTTTATTTCAGTGATGGTCACATCGCTAGAATCAAATTTTTCCTCTTCATTTCTAGTTCGCTTTTGCGAATTTGCGCGTCATTTGAATTAGACCAGCCATTTTTTATAGTTTTGCTCATTTCAGTTTTGTTGTTGTAATTTTAAATTTTTTTCTCTCAAAATCTTTGCTGAATTTGTAACGAGCCGACTGAGACATAAAAACGGTTTCGAGAAGTGCGTGGTAGTAGTTACAGTAGTAGTCCGATTTGTTTTCGTGGTAAAACATAAATTTTCGGTTGTGTCACTTGAGTAAGGCCAGTAAAAAAACTGCATAAAAAATAAAAAATTATGCTTTCAATAATGAACTTGTTTTTTTCGCGTATGTTCCTGCGTACTAAAATTGAGTAGAATCACCACATAGAATCATAGAGTGCCTTCAAATAATGTTGTTTTTATAGAGTCAATTAAGGATTCTTTGTCTTGAAACTGAGCTCTGTTTGCGTAGACATTCTCCATTATGGTTAAGTCCGAAGAGTACGTTGGTCTTTGCAAGAGTTCCACGTTTTGGGCTTGGATCCATGATATTATTATTTTTGAATTGAGGAAACATGTTTTCAAGATATTTTTATATGATTTTGCGGTAATTTTTGAACTTTCAAATATTATTTCATTCCGTAATAAGCAACAGCTTTTCAGGCCTTCATTATTCGGTCTTCTCTTCTATGATATCTGTTTAAAATAATGCCCATCCTTCCGGAATTCGTGAAAATAAAAGCCATAATCGTCAGGAAACACAACATTTCTTCACCCGTTCGTTCATAACATTTTTGCCTTGCCAAATTGTGTAGCCGTTTTCTTCCGTTGTTTGTTAAGTGGAGGTTTAAATTTGATTGCGCTGTAAATATACACATGATTTAATAAGACGGTGTACTATTGAAACGCTGGCTTTAATTCCGGTTTGAGCTTTATTTTTAGCTGGTGATTTGCCATGAATTTGATGCTGCTTGCAGTACTAAACGCTTTTTTCGCTGAAGAGGCTCGATATCCTGCAACTATTCATGTTTTTCCTTAGCCCTCAGTATTTAAAAAAAATTATTAACTAATGTTTTGCTTCTCTCAATTAATACAGCTGTAACTCGACTTATATCCCCACCCATTCCACACCTAGATTTATGCCATTTCCGCGACAGATAACATTTTCCTTTCCTCAAACAACCAAACAACTATGGCACAAGTAGCACGGAGCATTGAGCAACATTGTGCACTATATGCTTTTTCAGCCGAAACCTGATAAAGCCTAAAACCATATAACAGCCAATTCAACTATGGCACAAGGAGCACGATGCATTGTACATCATTGTGTACTATACAATTTTTTAGTCGGACTCTTATAAATTCAGAAACATACGATCTCTCGGAAAAACCTTACAAATTCAGCCGGAACCATACCCTCTAAAGCCAGACTAACTATCGCTCAAGTAGCACGATGCATTATGCATCATTGTGCACTATTCGCTTTTTCAGCCAGAACCTTATAATTCCTGCCAGAACCTGATAAAGCCAGCCAGAACCATACTACAGCCACACCAACTATGGCACAAGTAGCACGATGCATTGTGCATCATTGTGCACTATATGATTTTGCAACCGAACCATATAATGCCAACTAGAACCATACAAGTCCAGTCGAAACAAAATGTTTACAAAAATAATTTTGGCGCTTGCACACCGGTTCTAAGTGCATGTGCAGTGTACTGCTCATTTAAATTATCATACTCAATTACACCGCGCAAATTGAACAATTTATCACCTAAATTCAGTGATCTCGTTATGCCACTTATTGCTGAAGCCATTTGCTGTCTTTCTAGTGGATCTAGTGGCTTGACCTCCAGTGTTATTACACTATTATATACTTTATTAAAATTATGTAAGCTGCCACAGCTACAGTAAGATTCCCGAATATTTTTAGTTCCACATTTATCACAAATTCTTTCAATATTATCACTAAAAGTAACAGCATCGTTAAATCTGCGAAAAATGCTCCAATTTATGATTTACAATAAATGAAAGTACGCATTCGTTTGAGCTATAGTTGCCCGATAAGATAAAATGTTCTCGGCCAAAAATTCTGAATCTCCGCAGATAATTTTCCAATGTTTGACGAGGAATTGTAAAAAATTTCTAAAAACCCGGCAAATTTGCTAGGTTTAGCTAGACCGAACATTTCATCTCGAAGTTGCCTGTCATCAAAACATAATGCGGCAGAGATAGCAAAAATGCTATCAAACGGACACGTATTGATAGTGGTTATGCCGCTTTTGTCAGTGCTGATATACCCATTTTTTAAATTTGATATTTTTATCATGTAGCTTCTATTTTGCGGTAGCAATATGGAAGTTTTGCTTCTACGTTTTTTTATTACCCAACACGCTTTGTGAGTTGCTGTTTTTGTTTAGTCACTTCCAATTTTCTTTGACTTCGGTGATCGTATCTGATTCGATTAGCAACACTTCTGACTCATTGATGTCCGCACTTCCAAGATGTCTTATTCGCATTATTTCTTCGGCCTTTTTGGGAAGCAAGAGCCATTTTGGTTCACACCGACATCATACGGTTCTGGCTGGCTTTGCGAGGTCTGGTTGAGTTGGCTTTGTGGTGCATAATGTTTTGATCATTCTGGAAACCTCATATGTTGCACTATGATCCAAATTCCACTGCGACCATTGAGCAAGCGCCAAAATTATTTTTGTAAATATCTTGTTTGGAAGCACAGAGCATCGTGCTACTTGTGCCATAGTTGGATTGGTTGCTATACGGTTCTAGCTGGCTTTATCAGATTCTGGCTGAAATTATAAGGTTCTGGCTGAAAAGGCGCATAGTGCACAATGATGCACAATTCATCGTGCTTCTTGTGCCATAGTTAGTTTGGCAGTAGAGGGTATGGTTCCGGCTGAATTTGTAAGGTTTTTCTTCCCGAAACTCGTCTATTTCTGGATTTATAAGGTTCCGGCTGAAAAAATTATACAGTGAACAATGATGCACAATGCATCGTGCTACTTGTGCCATAGTTGATTTGACTGTTATACGGTTCTAGCTGGCTTTATCAGATTCTGACTGGAATTATAAGGTTCCGGCTAAATTTTTAAGGTTTTTTCCCGAAAAATCGTATGTTTCTGGATTTATAAGGTTCCGGCTGAAAAAGCATATAGTGCACAATGATGCTCAATGCATCGTGCTACTTGTGTCATAGTTGTTTGGTTCTGGCTGGCGTGACGGACACGATCTTTCGTATAGTAACACAATAATGAAAACTGGTTTTATCTAATAACACAATAAAAAAATTTTTTTTTCCATGGATCGAAAACAAATTGGACTACTACTCTAACACTACTTTGTAAACCCATTTTTCGTCTCAGTTTTCTTGTCACGTTACAAACACTCGTATTGATTTTGGGAGAAAAAAAATATATAAACTTCAACAACAAACAACTGAAATGAGTAAAAATGTAATAATAATAGAAGACCTTACTCCAATGACGCGCAATGCATGTGTGCAGGAGACGGACACCGTTCCTGGTTTTACATTTTTGAACATGTCCAGCTAATCTCTGGTGTACATTGATGGAGAATTTATAAAAATATACAGATTTATTGAAAACTGTTTACAGTCGTAAAATTTTAGGAAATCCTGTATAAAATGTTCACGAAAGAAGCAACAGATGACACAATTCATTTCTAATCAGAAAAAACTAAATAGCTAAATCGTTCTAAATGAAAATGTGATAAAAGATATAATATTTTGGTATTCACAGTGGTTTTTGGATAGAAGTGTTATTCTGGGATTCTTTGGTTTTAGGACAAAAATTTGTTTCCCATTAATAATCTGTACTCTTTGGATTTCCTTAGTTATGAATCTGCCTCTTCTACCTGAAAGCCTCCATCTTGTGGAAAGTTCTCTTATGTTCAAATGATCTCAATCTCATGCATTTCAAATATTTTTATCCTTCAGTACCAAATGTTGGATTTTCTTAAATTTTCCTGGAATTCAGACATAATTTGAACGAATTGGACAGGTTTTGGTTTACTAATATACTGTGCTGTAGACCAATCAACTACTATTCTCTTCCATACTTAAATATTGTAATGTATAATTGATTACCTGATTAATTAAGTAAATTTTGGTAAGTAATTATTATACTTGGAACTTCTTAATAGAATACAGAAAATAATTGAGAGAGTTAAAACATATGCGGGAAAGATAGTGCGACCGACGAAGCCTTTTTGAAGTTAGTATCTTTAGAGCAGGACAGGCCGAGTTACGAAGGAAATATAATGTGCCTAATATAATAGTTCATAGTCAACGATTCATAATATAATAACCAGGTGGCAGGAAAATTTTAAAATTTACATTTACAGTACAAAAAATATTTAGTCGTAATTATTTCACCCAAGCGAAATATTATGCGTTTTTCAATTTCATTTTTTCCATTTCCGAGTTTTTGTTTCTTCGTGTTGTTCTAGGTGTAAAAATACCTTAACAGTATTATGCTGACATCTATGTGTAGACATAAATTGCCGCCACATGAAAAAAACGAGGGTAGTTGAGACCATTATACAACGAGCTTTGTTTGTTAAATCGTTTAAAGGTAACCTTAAGAACCCTTGAAGAAGAAATTTGAAGCAAGCAAATAAATTTGACAAATACAAAGAACATCTCCTCTAAGAAAAGTATGCTCTTGGTAACAGCCTAAATATGTGAAAACCGTTTCAGAAAATGATAATTTTTACTCGAAATCGTGATATGTAACTTTACATCAACAAATTTGATGCTGTAAAGTTATACGAGTAGAATAAAATTTACGTTTATTGAGCCGAGTTACATTTTGTGAATACCATTTTGAGACATTCGAACATATCGGACATTTTACTAACGTTTGTGAATTAGACTATTAGTTTTAGATATAAATACTCTGAAAACGAATTCTAAATCTAACGAGTCCTTGACCTTGATTCGAACCACCATCACAACATCAGTTTCCATTTCTTCGATTTTTACTCCCGAACATACGATATGTTTTCCCTGCAAAAATGTGGAGGTCAACATTTTCATGATTACTATACTTTATTTTACTATGTCAAAAAAGGAAAATGAATTTACTAAAAACTATAATTTGGTAAAATATAGTTTTTATAAGAATTTATTTTATAAAAACTATTTTTTAACAAGTTAAACTATTTTTTACAAGTTTTTGACGTAGTAAAATAAAGTATAGTAATCATGAAAAATTTTGACCTACAAATTTTTGCAGATTTACCATTCGTATATCAAACAAAGTCAAACAAAGTAGTCAAACAAAGTAGTTTTAAAAGAATCTGTGAGTGTGTGTGTTGTGCCATGCAGACTAATTTACTGATCGGGGTGAATTATTCATACTTTTACATGAATTTTAAAAAGTATATTATTTACGAGAGAAAGATTTGCAAAAATATCGGTTGAGATCGGGTTTCTAAAATTTAAGTGGAAATAACGATTTTTGACAAACACTATTTTTCAACAAAAATTTGGGCAACTATACAGACTAGACGAATTGTTTGGTCGGGATTAAACTTCACAATTAAGCATTTTCTTTGTGATTTTCGGCCGAACTCAGCCCACAGGAAGTGGAAGTTTCCAAAGAACATTTTACGTTTTCTGAAAATTCTTTAAAAACTACTCGTATATATCATTTACGAAAACGATTAAAACCAAAAAGATTGTAAATTAAATTTCACTTTTATTTCTCCAAAATTCGGCATGTCTAGACCTAAGGCGGGTTAACTAATCGGAATGAAATTTCATACTTAAACGTTTTCAATTAATTGGGAAGTCCTTGTGAAATTTGGCGGAAGACTGTGTACTCTGTGGAAGTGGCATCTTCCAAGCGAGCTTTTTCAATGTTTTGCAACTAAGATGAAAAATTTAGCATTTACAAAAAAACAACAACAAAAAATTGAAAGATTCACTCACATAAATTTAAAGATTAAATTTTCTAACAACAAGGGTTGACCTTGTTGGTTTTCTGAAATTTAAGCAGGAGTAAAGATTTCCGAAAATACATAATTTTTAGCCTTAGAAATCAAGTGTGGTGTATTCGAGCATAACGAATGTCGGATATTGGCCACAACTTATTCATCTCTCTATTTTTCCCCACATCCACGAGAAGTTTGTTTGTTTAATTGAAAATTCGTTTTGACATAGCTTTGTCGAGTTGAACTTCTGCTATTTGCTATTTCATTTAATTAATTTCATTCCATTAATTAAATTTTGAAAATGGACGTGGAAAGTGATTGTAAGCCATTTTCCATCGTCCCTAAAGAGTAAAGTACATCATTATTGACTGATTTTTCAATAAATACAGTGCTGCTTTTGCCCGAAGAAGTAGAGAAAATTACGTATTAACAATATATTTGCGATTAGGCATTCTATACGTAAATCAGGAAGCGAAAGATTAATTACGCATTTCATTAACATAATTACTACACAAATTAAATAAATGCCAAATGATCATAAATTTCCTATTCCCCGTTAAGCCTTTTAAAATATGATAACACCTTCACGAGTTGAACGCAATTTGCGATTGACTTAATTTGTTACAATTAAGTATAGGGTGTCAGCCGGGAAGGTATACTACTTTGTTTATTTATGATTTTTGATTAAATGAAAGAGAATGGATCTTATATTGATAAATGTTTTATTTAATGTTGGCAATTATGTATGGAATACAATATCAGATAAATGTCCGCCTCATGTGGTATTACATTAATTTCATCACGAATATTTTGTTTGAGTTGCTCAAGCGTTTCTGGTTTGTTTGCATAAGGCTTGCTTTTTAGATATCCCCACAAAAAGAAGTCCGGAGCAGTCAAATCAGGCGACCGTGGAGGCCAATCAACATCACCATTTTTTGAAATAACTTGTTGTGGAAAGTGTTCTCGCAGTAATTCCATTGTAATCCTGGCTGTATGCGATGTGGCACCGTCTTGTTGATACCACATGTTAGTCAAGCCCAAAGTATGCAGTTGTGTCGTTAAAAAGTTTTCAATCATATCACGATATCGCTCCCCATTCACAGTTACCGTTACGCCGTTACGCCGTTATTTTCAAAGAAGTAAGGTCCAATGATTCCTCCTGACCAAATTGCACACCAGACTGTCACTTTTAATGGATGTAAAGGTAACTGATGAATAATGTGAGGGTTTTCCATTGCCCAGAACCGACTATTCTGTTTATTCACATATCCATTTAAATGAAAATGTGCCTCGTCACTCATTATGATTTTTTCATGAAAATCGGGGTTGTCATGGGCGAGCTGTAACATCCTATTGACACGATGGTTTATCGAATATTTTTCCTTAATAAATTTGCCACGTGTCTACTTCACGACTGTCAAGTATGAACTGTCAATACTAATATTCGCCTAAATGGCGGCAAAACAAAGTAGTATAACTTCCCGGCGGACACCCTGTATTAAGCAAAATGCATTCAATCTAAAATGTCTACATCAAATTCTTAATTGAAATTCATGATCAGATCAGGGAACCGCTAGAAATTATGTATTGAATGCATTTTGCTTAATACTTTTAACTGTTCGTTTTCTAATTTATTCAAAAAATCACTACAACCACTTAAATACTTCAGTCAGTTCAGAGATGGATCATCTAGACTTTCGAAGTTTACCATTTGGTCTGAAAAAGGATGTTGATTTTGATCACCAACAGTTGGGTGGTTGTAGTCATATTTTGTAACACAAAGAAATATATCCAATTTTAACGAATTAAAAAAGAAGAGATTTTCTTTTTAATTTGGGAATTTTTGATACTGCAGACATATTAAAAATTAATAATCCCAAAAAGGAAAAAATCCTCAATTTTTCATATACAGGGTGGCTGAGACCAAGTGTTACCAAATGAAAACGCTGTAATTTTTTTAATTTTGATTATTTTTTATTGAAATTTCGTGGAATATGTTGAAAACATATTACATTTTATGAAAAACTTATTACTGCTCGATATGACCTACTTTGGCTCTGATTATTTGATTCAGTCTTCCATAGAACGCATTGCATGCTGATCGAACGTGAGCTTGCGGAATTTTATTCCATTCTCGAACAAGAGCTGACTTCAATGCATCAACACTTTCGTATTTTTTAGTGGACACCTTACTCTCTACGCATTTTTTGTAAAAATTGCTGTGTCGCTCGAGCTTTGTGTGACATCGTTTAGGATCTTTTGGCGGTACACCTCTTGGTCTACCTTGATTCCATGTTCGATGAAAACCAGAGGAGTGCGTCCATCTGCAGTCACTGCAGCCCAAACCATAACATAAGCTGGTGATTGCTTGCGCATGGCAACTCTTGTGTCCAAATTATCGTTGGACTTGTGCTCTAACCAAACACGATCATTTTGTTTATTCACATACTGTTGAATGGTGAAAATTTTCTCATCAGAAAAGACAATTTTTGAAATCTCATCACGTTCGGCCAAGGCCTTCAATGCTCGTGTTTTTTCAAGCCTAACTTTTTTGTGCCTCCGTAAGATCTTGAACTGTTTGTATCTTGTAGGGCTTCAAGTGTAGTTCATTTTTCAATATGGTTTGAATGCTGTATCGTGAAACATGTAGACGTGCGGCTAATTGATTGGCACTTTGACGAGGATTTCGTTGGATTCGTTTCTTCACATTTCGTATCATTTCTTTTGATGTTGCTGTCTTTTTAGGACCGCCTCTGTTGCGTTTAGCGATGCTACCGGTTTCGTTGTATCGAGTTATGGTTCGATACACAAACATTTTATTCACATTCAAATGCTGGAGCTGACGAACTATTGCTGTTTGTAAATTTCCACCCAAATACAGTGCAATTACACTATTACGTTTGAATTCCATTACGATTTTTTATGAAGATATTAATTTAGAACAATTATTTGTTGACCACATGTAAACAACTAACCAAACTTCAATCTGTCAAAAAACTGACGCGCGAAAATGACAACTACACAAATGACAGCAGAGTGAAGTCAGTAACATTTGGTCTCAGCCACCCTGTAATTCGAGTGCAATTTGTTGGTATGGAGTTTTCAGTACGATATACCGAATATAAAGAATAATATAAACTAGAAAATAGGCCCAATTGATCACACTCGCTTAAGAAATGTTTGTTTCATTTCTTGCCCGGTTAATGAAAACGGACTCTAATATGTTTAGGCAACCATCAGTCTCGGTGAGTTATCGTTTTCAGTGTCGTTTCTAATGAAAGGTCGATGAACTTTCGTAGGATGATTCAAAAGATAATTCACATAAATATTCGGTATAAATGGAACAGGAGTTCATTGTAGGCCAACAAGAGTTTTTCGCTCCTGTTGTATAGGGTTTTCCAATAAGAGTGATATGATTTCTTAAAAAAAACACACTAATTGTTAAGGAAATTGAAATGATTTTTATTTACTGTGAAGTACAATCGATACAATTAAGTTCTGAATAAAACGTCATTCAAATCGCCTCCACGACTTCTTCTGCAGGAACGAATTCGATGAACCCAATTTTCGAGTACTTTTTCCACTAAATCAAGTCGTATGTCATGAATAGCACGTTCAATATTGACTTGTAAAGCTTGAAGAGAGTTTGGTTTATTGTTAAAGACTAATGAATTCAAATAACCCCACAAGAAATAGTCTAATGGTGTTAAATCACAACTTCTTGGAGGTCATTCAATATCACAATTTCTTGAAATAATCGAATCTCCAAACTTTTCTCGCAATAATTCAATTGTTGCACTTGCTGTGTGGCACGTCTTGTTGGAACCAAATGTTGCCAAGATCGATTTGCATTACTTCGAGCGAATCTTTGTCTTATTGGCACTTCAACATTATGTAAAGAAAATGTACGCTCAAAATTTACAACACTTCGACGAATGGCGAGCAAACTTGGACGATTATTACGACTATAAAATGGCAAAAGCGCACGAAAAGTTGCAATTGGAGATAGTCGGCTACACCAATATCTTGAATGTTTGGCAATAAAAATTCATCGATCATTGACCCAGAGCTTGAGAACGGCGACGAATTGATTGATTGCGGTCTTCACGTACATTTTCAGCTACAGCAGCAATATTAAAAAAAGATCAACTTGTACGCATTCTAGCCGGTTGATGAATATCCAATAATGAAAAAGTGGTTCGAAATTTATTGATTGTTTCGCGAATAGTGCGTTCAGTTGGACGATTATGAACAACATAAAATGGGCGAAGAGCACGAAAACAATTTTTCAGTGAACACTGATTTTTGAAATAAATTTCCACAATTTGTAAACGTTGTTCTCGCGTAAGTCTATTCATGGTGAAATGTCAATGAATACTGGATACAAATGTCATTGAACATGACAGTTGTGACGCATGAATCCCAATGAGAATCTCAATTGGAAAAAGTATCTCCTATTCCTTATGTTGCAAATGAAGAGCAAAAAATTAATTATAACCATTAATGTACTTCCCCTGTGCCTTGTGATAGCATATCATATTTTAGCATAGCATATTTTAGCAACGATGTTGTTTATACATATTGTAGTGTAGAGATTGTAGAATTCACATTTCAAAATACTACAATATTATTTTATTACAATTGTAAATTTTCTTTTATTTTCATTTTCTTTTTTGTTTTGACATTTGTTGTCTTATTAATTTCGTTTTATGTTTATTTTACGGTTAAACTTATAACATTAACAAATGTACGAAACGTACGTTAGACACAGTTATTTTGTGTATCCCTCCTATTATTTAAGAATAATTTTACGAGATCAATTTTACTTTTGTTTAGATTTAAGATTACAATAGTGGTATAAGATTAATTTTCTAAAGTTTTATAGATTATACTCAAAGTGTTTCTTTTGTATACACATTTGTATCTAGACATAAATCTCTTGAATACAATACATACTCGTATATCTTAGCTGATTGGTTCATTACGAATTTGAAAATTAATTTTATAGTTTTAAATAATTGAATCAATTAACACCTTACAGTTGCGATAACATCGATGTTCTTATGCAATGCGGCGGTGGCGAAATTTTTTATCGGGCGTGTATATAACAATTCGATAGTTTATTTAATGTGAACAGTACACGAATAATTCAATAACAAATATGTTCGCATGATTTTTATTTCCTCCGTCATCGAGATGTAAAAATATTTAGAGAATCGACACGAGTTTTCTCTGTTTTGAATTTCATTCATCATGAGTTGATGTAGCCGAAAAAAATTGTATGGTATTATTCATGTGTGTACCTCTATCTCGTCTTATAAAATTGGATTTATTTTTCCAAAATATCGATGGCATACCATTTCGCATAGTATGTTCAAACACCCTTTGATAACTTTCCATTCCTGTCAAAAAAAAAATTTTTTGTAATATGATTTGCCAACAGCGGGTATGTACAATTATACAACATGTAAGTGTGTCAAATCACAATCTAATGTTGTTTTATGTAAATGACATTGACTGTGATGTTTGTGTGAACAACTAATTTTACTTCACGATATATTTGCTAGCGAGTTATCAAAACTCTGTGTCCGATCAATCAACTTACATACTTGCATTTTAGAGATTTGGTATAGAATGTTGCATCATACACTCGGTTTTATTCGGACCCTTAGGCTGTTTTCCAAACACCGACTTATTTGTGGACACTGACTTATTCAAATAAGTCACCTCGCCAGGAGACTTATTTGAATTAGAGCGTCTACACAGAAATGTCTCCAAAATTTTGTCTTGACTAAATATAGAATCATAGAGCAGTGTTTGGAAAACACCCGTACTATTGAAATCGATTGCCTTCGTTCATTATCGCCTCTAGTTGAACCCTGGGGTGGGATTTTGTAACATCACTTTTTTCGATACTACTAAATTTGAGTCTCTTTCATCACGAATAAAACGTTTTTTCCGTTCTCAATAACATTGTTTCTATTGCGATCTCAGCAACTTCGAATAGAATATTATGTCCCTCTACTCTTTTTCTATCATCTATTTGTTTTATAAATGATACTTTATCGAAAATGGAAAAATACACTAACAACAAAATTTTTCTAGTAGTCTACGATCGCAATAGAAAAAGCATAGCTGAAAAGCGAAACAGTAAGCAAATTTACTCTAGAAAAAAGAGACACAATTTCGAAAATCGTGATGTTACAGAATCCCACTCGAGTGTTTTCCATGTCTCACTATTACAATTTTTTGTTGATTCTCATTTGTTCTAATTGTTTACCATATGAGCAAAAATTCAACATACAAAAAATTGGAATTTTTAAGGCTGCTGCATGACTGTGAGATTTTACCTGCACTCACAGTCTGAAGTTAGTATCTAGTAGTTTTTGATCAATAAAATTCGACTACATTTTTTGACATTTTCTTCATTCGATTGAAATTTTTGTCATTAAGTAAAATTTTTTAATTGCTCTAGTTTTACCAAGTTTAGTTGTGTCAAAAATACGCCAATTGTGTTTTTATTTTCATCGAAAGATTTTTTGCGTATTTAACAATTTAATTTTATTTTAACAATTATTAGTCAAGCCATATTTTTCAAACATTTTAATCGTGAAAACATTTATTTAAAATTATTTTCGTGTCTCACGATTGAGATCGCTGTATTACTCCAGCTGCAGAAATATGAAGAAACCAAATTCTGAGATATATAGGTATGTTCAAAATTTGAACGCTTCCATCGAATTTCGGGACTCCTTTATGATAACAGCGATCAATCGAAAAATCGACTTTAATGCCCCGAATGCCTCATATACATTTTACAAGAGATGGACCACAGCAGCTTGACCTATTGTAAGTTGTAATACAACAAGAAATCTAGATGATTTTAACCGGTTTTTAACGTTTTAGCAATTCAATTCCATACGTAGAAATTACTGTGTGATAAATAATCCAAAAATGCTGATATGATTAGAAAATCTGGTCAATATGTCGGCCATGAAAGCGGGATTTAAACACAATAAACATGAGTGTGTGTGTGTATTGAGAACGCAATTGGTGAATAATTTGGCATAAAAGCTGCTCGTATCTTTCGAGTTGTTAAACAACAGAAATATGAAGAGACAAAGCTATTAACGTACCGATTATTGAAGGAAAAGTTCTTGCAAATATTAGAAACGTTGACGGCGCCCGAACGGTTTATTCAGAAAACATTTCGGTTGCGCGATAACGATTTGTACAGTACCGAATTTGGTCCAGACGATACAATATTTGTATTAAATAAGATTTCCAGATCAAATTTGGCATTTTTATTCCTTTCATTTATGAAAATTTGGCGAACACAAGCCAAACACAAAAAAAAAATTGAATGACAAATAATTGTCATAAAATAACTAAAATGTTGCCCATTTAATTTTTTAAGTAACATTTTTTATATCTGTAGGTTGATCGTCTGCGGACCAAGTAGCGCAAAGATAAAACTATTTTAACTCGCAGAGGAATTTTTATACGAAAAAAATGAAGGAAAAATATTTTCAAGCGCTTTGATTGGTTTAGTCTGAAGATAGTAACTAATATCGTAGTTTTTGCTCAATAAAATTCGTCTACTTTATTTGACGTTTCGTTAATTCTACAAAACAAATGATTTGTATTTCCTTCATTTTGAAAAGTTCACAAGCCAAACACAAAAAAAAAAATTAAATGACAAATACTTGTCATAAAATAGCAAAAAGGTTACCCATTTACTTTTTTAAGTAAAAGTTTTTTTTATATCTATAGGTTAGTCGTCTGCGGACAGCGTAGCGTAAAGATAAACATATTTTAACTCGCAGGGGAATTTTTATACGGAAAAGAATGAAGGAGAAATATTTTCAAGCGATTTTATTGGGTTAGCGGGCGGATCACAAATTATAAATTTTCCCTCGCACTCGTGCAGTCGGCACAAATATTTTATTTATACTGTGATCGATGAATCTAAAACGAACATAAATTTAACAAAAGAAACTCAAAACGAAAGAAAGAAAATCATTATCAAAAGAAATCCCCTTCTTATATGAAAATTGTAACCTATAGCATTGCATGGTACCTTAACTAAAATTAATTAGAAGTTAATCAAACGGCAAATTTGAGGTCAACGTAATGTATAGGACAGTCATTTCAGTAACTCTCTTTAAAGTTGAACATTCGCCTTATTTTTTGATGCTTGAGCTGATCGAGTTCAATTCAAATTTCATGAAACAACGCTATGACGCGTCAGATAGGCTTAATAGAAACTGGTTGTCGCTACTAAAGGGTGGTTAAATTTTAAGGGCCGGTGTTGATTTTGAATAAAACACAAATTATTTAGGAAATTATTATCAATTCGTTTTATTATGATAATATGGTATGGTTCAATTTTGTATGGAACAAAATATCGGCCAAATAGCCGCCGCGACCTCGGCAGCACACCTCCACCCGATGGTCCAAATTTTCGATGACGCTTAGGCATAATTGAGGTTCTATTCCGTTACTGTGCCGAATTATTTCATCCTTTGGCTCTTGAATTGTTGCTGGCTTATCGACGTACACCTTTTCTTTCAAATAACCCCAAAGAAAGAAGTCCAACGGTGTCAAATCACATGATCTTGGCGGCCAATTGACATCGCCACCACGTGAGATAACACGGCCATTGAATTTGTCGCGCAAAAGAGCCATTGTTTCGTTAGCTGTGTGGCAAGTGGCACCGTCCTGTTGAAACCACATATCGTCCACATCCATAGCTTCCAATTCGGGCCATAAAAAGTTCGTTATCATCTCACGATAGCGAACACCATTCACAGTAACTGCCTAACCGGCCTCATTTTGGAAAAAAATACGGCCCGATGATGCCGCCAGCCCATAAACCGCACCAAACAGTCACTCTTTGTGGGTGCATTGGTTTTTCGACAATCACTCTTGGATTATGATTCGCCCAAATGCGGCAATTCTGCTTATTGACGAATCCACTGAGGTGAAAATGTGCCTCATCACTGAAGATGATTTTCTTCGAAAATTGATCATCCACTGTTGCCATTTGGTAACGCGTTGCTCGATTGTGTATCTTTCCATGGTTCAAATTGAGTTAGTCTGAAATTGAGAAATTTCAAATTAAATGCAGAAAAAACTTGACGTTTAGGTGTGGTTCACATTCAACGTCGGCCCTTAAAATTTAACCACCCTTTATATAAGTTTTGGAGAAACCACAGCTGCCACCAGTTTAACACGATTTTAGTTCGAGTATATCCGATAAATATTGCATTTGTATTCCTCTCATTGTCCGTTTCAAGCTTTTTAATGTGTTTGAGTAGATAAGACAATACGTTGATTATTTTGAATACAAGCTAATGAACCTATCTGTACAGAGAACTTTTTATATCATGGCGCTTACTGGACTTCCCTTTAAAATTTGAACTGATCGGAATAAATGGGTGTCACGAAATACAGCTATTATAAGAATAACAACGAGGGCTAGTAAGTCTAAATAAAAGCGGATATTTAAATATAACTTGTTTTCGAAACACAGCAACTTTAATTTACAAAGATTAACTTGATGTTGATAAGCATCATATAAGCTAGTAACCATGCTGTATGTTTTTAGATTATCTACTTACGAAACAAGTGAACGTTATAAAATAATAAAAATATCACAAAATAAAATTGTAAATAATAATAAAACCTATGGTTGAAGTTTGTGGACACCAGAACTCTCTGACAGAGGTTTACACAAATGAAGTGAATGCAGCCATCGGCTCTCTGCAAGACATCGTCGCACAAATAATCATGCTGCTAGCCTCGCTTGTCTCAGCTTTATTTTTAGAGAAAAGACGTACTTTGTTAACCTCAGATTGGGTCAGGAATAAAATATTTCCCCTTCCGGCATTAAAGCCCAAAAGATATTCAGGTCTGAGAACCGTTTAAACAAAAATGGAATATGTTTTATGAAGAATTAAGTAAATGAGCATAAATAATTCATATATGTAATTGAAATTTTTATTCATTTGAAATAAAGAAAAATTAATAATCAATTACCTCACATTTTGAAAATACTGCATTAAAACAAACTTTGTGTAGCTTAAACCGATTTTGTAAAAATTCTACGTGGACTAAGACTTCGTATGTCGATATTAGGCTGAATTAACTAAAGGCCAATTTTCAGAAATAATTTTCGATTTTTTTCCTATTTCTTATTTTTTTTTTGTATCAGCAATTGATGGTGGTAATCGTTTATTTTTTTTAATCATACCCACCAAAGTAGATTTTTTTACGAACTAGTTTAAGGCCAAAGGATAACTGATGTACCAATTATGTAACGTTGTACCACATGCAAACGATACGGAATCGACAGTGCAAATTTTAATCCCGTACTTTACTGGCTTTCTCGGAACATATTGTCTATATATGGTGACGAAACAGCCTATTTTATAATTTTATTGACAATTATTATGTATTAAATAATTCGAATAAGTCTCGTATGGGCGCAAGTTTATCAACCAATCGTCGAGCCAACCGAGTTTTCACGCTGAAGTGAACAGTTGCCCATCGAACAGTCATTTCTACTTAGTTACTTCCGATGTAGTTGATAATTCAAATAATTCAGTTCAATTGAACGTGTCTAATATAGAAAGTAACATACAGCATAAGCAGATTAGTTGTTTTTGGCCCATTAAATTTGTTTCTGGAATTCACAGCTGCCTTAGTTGTAGTTTAAGTTTGAATTCCCAGTATGGTGCTAATTCTCGCTTAGAGATTTTAAAGGTACATACAGCAGTTGTATAAGTTGAAAGACCAAAAAGATTATCCGGCAAAACTGGTTGCTGAGAGACACAAAATGCGAGAAGTCCAGAGTAATCAACTGGGTTTATATTACCACTAGAGGATAACTAGGTTGTTATATGACCTGAGTAGGCTGAAAAGTCATGATAGTTGGTGAGTGCTCCATTCTATTAAAAGGCAAATAGGCAAAAACGTTTTGTGTATTTATCACATCACATTATGACAACAACAAAGGTGTACTTAAGTGTCCTTCAGAATTCCAATATTTCTAGAGCTACTGATAAAATGATACAACTGTTGCTTATGCGACGATTAACGAAGCATGGATTCATCACTAGGCGCGAAAATCAAAACAACAGTCAAAACAATTTTTCCATTGTTTTGACTGTTGTTTTGATTGGTTTAAGTGATCTAAAGTAAGCAAAAGTTGTTGCATCAGATTTAAAGGTTAGTCACTGTCTTTTAGGATGCACAAAGCCTAAATCTAATTATGTTTACTGTTCCATTCTAAAGGCTTATCAATCCACCCTCGTATATTTCGTTAATAGAACGCATGTCACTTTCCAGTTTGTTTTGAGTGTGCTAATTACTTATCCTAATGAAATGAAATAAGATGATGAAAGTTGAGGTAATTCCAGTTAACCGCTACCCCACAGGAAATGTGTCAACATGCATATGAATCAAAGAATTGATATATACATACGATTTCATTTTTAACTTTCAATTTACAAATGTATGAACGAGAAAACAAATATTGTTGACCAATCCATGTCCCGGTCATATCTTCTTCTCAAATGACAAGTCGTTTAATTTTATAACAAGCAGACCGAACATTGGATATGTCTGCTATAAATCAGTTCCTTTATAAGAATTTTGGGTGACGTGTACTCGATCGTTCTGTTTTAATATGGCGTAGATAGAAAACCATAAAAATACAAATTTTGTTTCAAGTCGATTCAAATTGTTATACCATAAATGTTTGTTAAAAATTAAACATTATTTTTTCAATTGGTAAGTACATTTTTTTTAATTATATAACATTATTTATATTTTCGTATAACTAATATTTTTTTCCATATTCGGGAAAAAATATGTAATTCTGCAATTCCAGAAAGTTGATTTCTTCTGTAATTAAAGATATTAAATATTAAAAAATGTATATTATCAATAAATTATAAATATTACTTTTCGTTTAAATAAAAAATTTCATAATTAAGCTCAGTTATTTAGCAATTATTGATACTTATACTTATTTGCCACATATGAACTGTCCTATCATTGTCACCAATGGCAAGTCACATAATAATCATTCATAATAATGATACATATATGAACCGTCATACACTAATCATCTTAGACATATCACGCACGGATATTAGTCCCACTCTCCGGTACAATTCCCGTCTTTGTCACAAGAATTCCTTGCAGAGTACACTCCGAGAA
Source organism: Nephrotoma guestfalica (assembly GCA_963691935.1). Taxonomy (NCBI): domain Eukaryota; kingdom Metazoa; phylum Arthropoda; class Insecta; order Diptera; family Tipulidae; genus Nephrotoma; species Nephrotoma guestfalica. The sequence goes on along the minus strand of OY829913.1, from coordinate 232,344,352 downwards.
AAAAACAACTTAAAAATAAAAAAACCTTTCGTTAAAAAAAAAATTCATGTATTCCAAACAACAACGAAATATTTTAATTTTAAAATGATCATTTTAAAATCGTATTTGTTTAAAAAAAATTGAAATATCAACTTTAAATTAGAGATATTAACTTTATTTTAAATCGGTTAACATACAGAAGTGAATTGCTGAGGTTTTTAATTCAAAATTTTGACTTTAATAGTGTTGTAATTTTCATTTAAATTTAAAATGCAACATTAATGATATGAATACGTTTTAAAGCATCATTTGAAAAATTTACCTGAATGATTTAAAAAATAGAGGTTATGAAATTAAAATCTGTTGGATTCATTTCTAAATCGAATATGTTTTAATGTTAATAAATATAAAACATTTTATTTTTAATTTAAAGTTTATAATTTTAAACTCAAAATTACACCAGAATGATTGCGAAAATTTTAATTTTGAAAGCATTTTGATTTTGATTTAACTATAGTTACACGGTCGAGAAACTATTTGTTTAAGAAACGTACAGCTCCTCATTTTCTTTTTTTTGAACTTCGTATGAATGAGTATCGCAATGGTTGGCTCACCCCAGAATCCATTGAGCCAGCCTCGTTAGAGGGACAATTGAGCTCTGTTGGAGTACCACTTGGGGTATAATAATTCCTTTTAGTTGTGAACTCTTTGCTTTAACATTTAAGGGCTGCAGAGAGAACCTCATTTGCTATCTCTCGGTGTTCGGTTATCCCGCCATTTCTCAGTCGACGGAGTCTCGCTTGTGGATTAGAAGAGGGCATCATATGCACGAGAGGTTGACATTTGGGCTGTATATTGTTCTTCTATACCGACGCCCTTTACCCCCTTAAACAATTATGATGTTCGACTTTTATTGGTTCTTAGTGATTTTTTATTGTTTGGTGCATAATTTTTCTTGGCAACGCAGGGCGGCAACTATCATTAATATACCCGACTTATTATTAACTTTGGATTTGTATGATATGTAGCGAAAAGTAAATTTGGCCAAACAGTTAAACTTTGTAAGAAATTATGTTTTTCTACTCTTGCCACCAAAAGCAGCACTCATTTATTCAAAAATCTAAAGTAATATTCATCATTATGTCATGAACAAACATAAGTAAATAATGATGTATTTCACTCTCTAGATTTACTTACTAAATATCTGATTATAAATTTATTGAAAAAAAATATCGTGTGTTACTCGTGAGTAAACGTTGATTATTACTCTTGATCAGTTACCAATAACTCAGTTAATTCCTTCACTCGAGCGATAATCTCCCATTTTACTCCCTTAATACATAATCTACTATAACGATGTTACCACCCCTTTTCTTCTCAGGAATGAATTCAAAAAGCAAAGGAAGTGGAATACGATTGATCGATATTTAAAATACAGTGCAAATAGGCCAGTGTTCTGCACGTAGTGCAATGAACATTCCCTAAAGTTCATTAGCCCCTTACAACAATGTTAGTCAAAAACCACAAAAGAATGCAACAAGCACAAGTGTTTATCTATTAAATGTTGATTGATTGTTAGTATCTATGTCAATAGTTTTCTGAACTCAGTCATATAAGAAAATATCTCAGTCATTTTTAGTATAATGTTAAGTGTTTAAAATAATTTGATTTTTATTATTGCCAGTCAATTTATTTTTAGAAAATCATTCAGTTAAACCACAAAATGTTAATTTTAATTTACTACTTTGCTTTTTAAATATGTCTCCATCATTCGTATTGCAATCCGACCATTTAGGAGTTCTTGCATTAAAGCATTTATACATAACATTTTCGTATGTAATATTATGTACTCGTAGTTAAAGTTAGTTGCAACAAAGAAAAACAGAGAAAACTAAACTAAACCATTCCTCCGAATCAAATCAAATAAAAACAACAAACACGTTAAACATACACTAAAATAACAGAAAATTTTATGAAAAGACACGCAAGCCTCCTAATATACATAAAAATACATCGAAAATATTTTAAGAATCTACTGTATAACAAAAATTATTTTGAATTGTAATAAATTTTAAAAGAAGACAATTTTTTTTGTATTTCGAATGAAAGCAAAAAAAAAAATTTCTTGAATTTTCTTTAAGTACAAATAATTTTGTTTTCTTGTTTTTGTTGATTTGTGTTGTTGTTGGTTTGTCAAGCACACAACAACAACAAACACATATAAGTATTACAACCGTCAGTCAGCCATTTTATATTCCTATTATTAAATTCTTATAATATAGTTTTTGTATTTTCTAATTTCGTTTCGTGTATAGAAAATGAAAATTTATTTTGTGTGGAAATGAAAATAAGCGAAATGGAAAGGTTTAGGTCTTGCATAGGACATTAAAAACGAAACAAAATTAATTTTATTTCTTGATTTGGTCTATTTTTAGGTATTGGTTGTTTTCACAGTTTCGCTTTTTTAATTATATTACAACAGATTAATTGTTTGTGTTTGGTTTAAGTATTTATTATGTTTGTTTTGATGTTTAGAAATGTTGTTAACCCATTATTAGATCTGACAAAGGTGTACTAATCAATCTAATCTTTCAAATGTGACACACGCAACTGGAACAACAAAACTATTTGTCGAAACTGTCGTTTTACATGCTCGTAGTATTACATGGAAGATATTTTTCAACTTACTATATGGAAGTTATAAATCCCAACAACAAATTGGCTACCCAAAATTAATAAAGTAATTGAAAGAAATATTTATATTCATGCATTATTTCTTTCAGCTTTCATCCCAGAAAAATAAAAAATGGCAACACTAAACTAGCACGACAGTTGTGAAATCCTGCCCTATCAACATTTATCATCCCAGGAAAAACTATAACGACACTAAAACATCATCCCATAAAATAATTTGAACCCAGCTATCGCTATAGCGAGATTCAATTATCCGATCAATGTCAGCCCAGAAATGGGCTATGTTTCCATTATTACTGTCGATTGTCTCTAAATGTTTATTAATTATCTGTCTGTGCTCGTCATCCATTGTACCAGAAATACATTTATTTATGGTTCCTAAGAAATTAATCAATCCTCTTTTATGGATTGAATGATGTTCTGTTTTAATGTCATAAGTTTAGTTAATAAAAGGTTCAATTCGTCTAATAATTGTCGACAAGTAATTTCTGTAAATTTTGATATAATTTCCCGTATTAAGTTTTTCAGTTCCAAAACTATCGTCTCTATTCTGTATGTTTTTGGAATTAATAATGGTGTATCCGTTATCAGTTTCGATTTTCTCGACTGAGAGTTGAGCATGTGTCGGTATTGCCATCAGTATCGTCAGTGTTTAATGTTAGTCGGGTGTATGTTTGCTAAATTATATCTTCGGAATTTCGGTTGGTCTTTATGTCTTAAAGACTTATAGTTTTTAACGATGCTCTTTAACTTCCTCGTAATTTTCGCTAGTTCTGTCATCTTTGTCTAATCTTTTATTAGTAGGCAAGTGTTCTTATAGATCTCTTCTTTTGTATACCTTCTTCTGCTTTTGATGGGTTAGCTTTAATTGTACTGTGGTACTGGTTATTATAAGTTTTGATTGCTTGTAGCATTTGAATGCGCACTGGATTTATTTGTTCTAGATTTAAAATTCTTAATTTTTCCGTTAAAGACTTATTTAACCGTTCCACATCTGCGTTTCCCGTGTAGCTATTTGGTTTAGCTAAGTGTAATTCAATATTTTGTTAATTTAAAAATTCTTTAATATTAATATGGTGAAACGAGTTAAACTTTAGCTACTGCAAAAGTTAACCCGGTTTCACAGAAATTTGCCGCTACCTGTATTCATCCCCAGCGGCATTAACCCGTAGCTCAGTCGAAAGAGGTTAATCGGTCGTGGGGATGGGGATGCACCGGTAACGGCCTAGATAACCGCATCAAAAGAAACAAACATACAAAAAAAAGGAAAAGTGGGTTATCGGACCCCGAAGTAGTGGTTAACATGACCTGCAGCATCAACTGTGGTTGTATAGGTAAAATGTTTAGAATAACATTTTACCCTAACCTAACTAGTCTAATTAAAACAATTTGGCCCACCTAAAAGGTGGTGTTAGTAAGGGGAGGGGTTGATAGTGGTATGCTACCGATGGCAGCAGAATGAAAAAGAGCCGCTTAGCGTCAACAATTTTCTTTCCGCCGGCAGTCGACGTCAACCCACTATCATTATTTATTAGGTTAGTAACGCCTCCACACTTCGAACTTACCTGATAGATGTTCCTGCACCACACCAAAAAAACTCAAATTGAGCACCAAAATAACTAAACACGAAAAACATTCTTTATAATTAAGTTTATTTCCTTACACCAAACAGCAACTAAACAATTATGCACACTTATTAACAAACTTATTAAATCAAAAACTTAATAACAAACACCAAAATTATTATTATTGAATTTATTATTCCTATACACCTAATCGCGCACTCCAAAAGCCGACCTAGCGTTGGTCTATATCAAAAACTGACTGTCTAGAAAAACTAAAAAGCGACCACCGGTTGGTCTGTCTAAAATCTAACTGTCCCCAAAAAGCAAGAAAAATATTGTACCTATTTTGAGTTTCATAGGAAATTTTATGCGATCTCATCACAAAAATTCCTATGAAAATTGTACAGCAACGTGACATCGATTTTGCTGAATCGATCCACGCGCAAATATTTTTTTCTTCAATTCATCCGTTGAGGAAGTTCGAACAACAACAACCACAATGCTTTTCAATATTTGCATCGGTCATTGTCATTCACCTAATAAATAGATCAAGTACATTTATTATGTACATAGGCAACGTGATCAAATTACGTTGATGTACATATCTGCGTTTACTTAACTGTGGCACATATGAAAAATTCTAAAGTGAATGAATCATATGATACCACTACAAATAAATGCAAAGGAGAAATGTAGAAAGCCGGCATGACGTTTGCATGAATGGGATGTAGTTGAAGATATTATCTTCGAGGTCATGCCGATGAGGAAGTAGATTTTGTTGCGATGGGTTGGTAACGGAATTAGGTTTAATTCCGTTACAATGGTTGAACTCATTCTCGGCTATGATTTTTAAGGGGTTTTTGTGAAGTTAAGTTTTTCTATTATCTCAATATGGGTTCTATTTTCTAAAGGATACGCTGTCGCGAATTTTGTGAATTAGTATACAAATATTTGTCTTGTTCTGTCATATTTTGCTCTACAACAAATTTCGCAATTATTAGTTATTATGTTTATAGTAATTTTTATGTTTTTAATTGTAAATTTTGAACTTTAGGTCTTCGTAAAATGCTGTCATCCTCGATGTCCCAGATCTTTATGTTGTTTTGATATTACTCGTATTAACTCATCTTCATTTTCTATATCTTGAACAAAGTAAGAACATTTGACAAATTTAGTAGTGGAAAATTCGTTCACTAAAATTTGCTGAATGTGGTAAAACTCTTGATCGGTTATTTGAGTGCATATTGCAACTTTACTTCCCGTTATATAATTTTTAGTTTCCTAACTAATTCTTCTCTGGCCAATTTTGGATTTAAATTTATTCTCCTATTTCCTAATACATTTTCAAATTTCTGACTAAAATTTTCTGTGAAGATTATTTGAGTTTTACATTGATTTATTATTGTCTCGAGAGAAGAAATTCTATCGTTTTGTTCTTCTCCTTGCGAATGGATGGTTAGTTGCATTAAATTATCTTTTTCAATATTTTAGTTTACGACTTCTAAATATAAGCTTCTCCCTTCGTTTGATTGAGACATATCTTCAACTTGAATATTCAACTTTGATATTATATTTAGCTCAAATGGCTTTCCATAAATGTATGGCCAGAAATATTTCACGGCCAATACAACGAGGAGTAGTTCCTTTTCGGTTGTGCTGTATCGAATTTCATGGGTATTGAGAGGGCTATTGCTGCTAGCGAAAGCAATTGGATGATTGTCCTGGAGTAGCACAGCTCCAATTGCAAATTGACTTGTGTCTGTATTTAAAACGAAAGATTTGTTGAAATCGGAGTACTTTAATATAGGGTGAGATGTAAGTATAGTTTTCAATTGCTCAAATGTATTAACATAACTGGGATCTAACTTGTTTATTTTAGAACTTTTCTTTAGATATTGTGTCATTGGCTTAGCTATCTTCGCGTAATCTTTGATAATCTTTCTGTAGTATCCCGTGATACCAAGAAATGACTTAATTTGTTTTGGAGTTTCGGGTAATTTTAATTGTGTTGTATCGCTAATTTTCTTTAAGTTGGGCTTAACCCCTTTGGTTGTCAACAAATGTCCCAAATATTCTGTCTCCTATCAGAAAAAGTTGCATTTATCGATTTGAATTTTAAGTCTGGCTTCCCTTGAACGATTAAATATCTCAATAGTATAATTGACGTGTTCTTGCATTGACGTACTAAAAATTAAGATGTCGTCCAAGTATACAACGCATATGTTATTAATAAATTCTCTTAGCACAGAATTCATAAGTTTATGAAATGTGACGGGGGCATTTTTCAGCCCAAAAGGCATCCGAATATACTCGCGTTGTTTATGTGTATTTTAATTTGACAGGCGTTGTATTTTGTCGCTGTATTTCTGGTTCTGTTTATACCATAACTTGTCTAAGATATTTTCAATATTTGGGAAATTTATCGTCTACTGTAATTTTATTTAATTTCCTATAATCGATTACAATTCGCCGCTGCTTGATATTAGAATTGTCCAATTTTTTTGGCACAATCCAAAGTGGAGAATTGTACGGCGAATTTGGAAATTGTTCGTGAACCTGTGGGTATCTATACATTTTGCTATAAATTGGACTTTCTTGTTTCTATTTTATTTCATGGCTTATCTTGTGAGTGAAAGGCAAATTATCGCTTTCACTATAGAATAAGTCTTTATTATTTATCAATATTTCTTTTAAACATGTTTTTTCTTCCTTATTACATTTACCTGACTAATTTTATTAAAAATGTGCATCTTCGTTTGGGTAATCAATGTCTTTGAAGGGAATTATTTAGATCGACGGTCGCTTCAAAAGGTTTCAAAAAGTTGATGCCTATTATGATATCGTGTTTCCCGCTCTTTAGAGGAAAAACATTCCAATTGAGCGTTCCCGTTTTTATGAATTCTTTTGGGCTATCCCAAAAGAATTCATAAAGTCGGGACACCTATGTGTCACCGTTTTTTGTGTTACATAATTCGGACCTCCTAAAGAATTATACTTTAAAGGGTTTTCGAGTGTGATTAATTTATATTTTAAAAGACTCGTGTCTGATTCGGTATCGATTAAACAATTTATTTTAAAGTTATCGAATGTCAATTTTACTATGGGGAGTTGATTGTCGGAGCTGTAAAATTTACTTCCTCGTTAATCGTATTGTCTCTATTGGTATTGTCCACTTCCATCGGTTCTAATTGTCCACGTCGTCGAAGTCACAGATTTCACTACATTCACTTTTTATTTTATTTAACTTATTAAACATATCTTTTAAATTTAATACCTTTATTTCCATGGCCTGGAAGAGTAGCTGGTGTATGGTGTTTTTCGGGCGATACTTCAAACGTAGCTGTTGAATCACGTTAGTCCATGTTCGTTGTTCTTCTGGGTTTTCTACTATGGTGTTTCTTGCACTTCCTATTATTTTAGTGTTGATCAGCTTTTTCAAACAGTAATGCTTAAGATCTTCGTTGTTCTGGACACAGAGACTCTCTTTTCAGGAAAGGCTTTAATTTGTACGAGTCTTCTCCCGAAAAAGGCTGGATTTCATTAAAGTTACGTTTTAATTTTATTTTCTTATTTGTTGTTGTAGCACTTTAATTTGTTCGGTTAATTCTGTTGCTGTTGTTGCTGTTGCGCTATTTGATTTTGTAACGATTCCAATTTTATTTCACTTTTCTATTATTTCTTGGATTTCTAGTCTCGTTTTACAATTTTCTTTCTTACACGTTTCTATTTAACTAATCTTAATATTATATAATGTTCACACTTTGTTAGATTTAAACGATTAAATTTAAAACACTTTTAATGAAAACGTTCGTTTCTTTGAGAACTTAATGTTAATCTTCCGCTTCGTGCATTTTTATTTTCTTCACGTGGCATGTCTTGACATGTAACTCGCGTGATTCGTACACGATGTTTAAATATGGTTAAATTGGAACAAGCTCTGATGTTCTGGTTTTAAGCTTGTATATACAAAAGGATCCTTATGTGTGGAAACCTTAAAATCTACAAGCATTTAAAAGTAATTGGCCATTCTTCTTAATTTTAAGCTGGAGCTACTGCGAATTATTGAATCAGGGGGGTATATGCCAGTCAGCATGATACTGGAAAAAACTACCATCTCGGTCCGAGTTCGAAAAATGAAAGGCGAACTTCAAGACTCAAAGCTTCTAAAGCACGAATCACTCTCCATATGTGTAGTAATTTATCAGGAACTTTGTAAATAAAACCTATGATCATAAATCGTTGTGCAACTCCTCGAATAACGAAAAATATAAGATCTAATAAAAACGCGTGGATGACGTAAAGACTATTTACGGACTGGTTCTATAATTGCTTTATACCGCGAGTGGAAGTCTATATGATGGAAATAAACGTTGCTTTCAAAGTTTTATTGATTCTTGGTAACGCTACTAGCCATAGCAAAAAACTGAATCATCCATATGTGAAAATAGTTTTTTCCGTTCTAACTGTACTCCATTAATTCAACCGTTGAACCAAGGTATCATCCAAACAGTCAAAATGTACTACATATAGGTCAATTTGTCCAAACTGACAGATTACAAAATGATGGAGATAAATCTCTTATTCAGGTGTGGATAAAATTTTCCATTTGAGGTTGTATTCGAACTGTGTCTGTCAACAGCTTGTGCAGAAATTAAACCATCCACACTTAATGCTTGTTGGAAACCTCTTTTGCCTTCAGTTACAGCAATAGTAAACATTGCTTCTGGTTTAAGTGGCGGATTTGCAGATATAAACAATGCAGATGTAGAATAACTACTTCGGGTAGAAAGTTTAAAAGAGGAGGAACTATTAGAATTAATTGATGCATCTACCTCAAATACCTTAGTGGCAAAAAATGCTGATAAAGTATCCGTGGCAAACTTCGGTTTATATGATGTGGAAAAAGGACTAGCTCTGGAATTAGAATTTCATTTCGCTCAGAGTCCATCTACGGTGCGCACCGGTAAACAGGTTTTGATAGAATTACAAAGTAAAACTACTTTTCAAAACGAAAATGAAAGTTTGCAAAGGGAAAAGGATTTTCGGCCAATTAGAAAACCAAAGTTAAAAGCACCGAATAATAAATTAAGTTTTTTTTTTGTTGGAAACCATTTTATTATTTTATTTCATTATATGAACTATATATTTTTGTTTCACTTCATCATGAAATGCCATTCATTTCATGTACTCTTGGAAGTTCCAACGGATTTTCCATGCCAAATTTTGATTGTTCTGAAGAAGATTGGGCGGCTATTGGTATATGGTCGTAATGTCCCTCCGTAAAATAACTCACTTCCTCACCTTCGAATGCCTCCAGGCATATATTTTCGTTCAAATTTGTAATCTGATTCTTAAGTCTCTCCCTATGAGTGAGAGCTAGTTTCAAAACCTGTTCTTTTCTTCCATTGTTCGTGTTGCTTCTATATCTTTCCATAACTTCAGCATTTTAATAAGTTGTTGCTTTAACCGTTTAAATTGTCCTCTATACAATGTGCTTTCTTCACTTGCATCTGGCCGGAAATTGAACTACATCCCTAGTTGTCATTCGTTTGGAGTGTTTAGTGCATTAAGTCGTTAATAAATCTCTTCGATAAAGGCCCTTAAGTTTTCGAAACGATTCCAAAATATTCCAAACAGAATGTAATAAAAAAACGATTTGGAAGGAATGGAATAGATTTTTGACAGTAATTTTTTTAGTTGTTTGTTATTTACAGTGTTGTGTGTACTGTAAAATAATAGTGCGAATAAATTAAATATTTAAAGGGGATGGAGAGATAAAAATTAATTTCATTTGCATTAACTGCAAAGCTAGGTTGGGATACATTTTTTGAGGACGGATCTAGCGACTCAGAAGATGAAAACCAAAAAAATGAACGACGACAGTTCAAGTCGCATTTCAGGATATTGACGAGTACATTCGAGCAATTGTACCAAAATATCTTACAAATCGAATCGAAATATATTGATATGTCGCCTGGTCATCCTATGGTAACGCTGGAAAAGCAGCCTTTAATGACCTTGTGGTATTTGGCTAACACCGAATGTTTGCGGTAACTGATTCAGTTGTATATTTATTTTCTTGTTAATATTTAATGATTAGTAAAACCTGATTATTAATGTTTACCTGTGTTATAGATCTGTGTCAGATTGATTTGGGATTTCGATCTATGCGTGTTGAAAGGCATTATTTGACATATGTCAACAAATACTGAAAATGAACGTAGAGAAAATAATAATTGCTTGGCCATCAAGAGAGAGATCACAACAAATTGCCAACCATTTTCTAGAGAAGTCGAAATTCCCAGGTAAAACTGTTTTACAAAACAAATCATGAAATATTATAACAATAAAAATGTTATTTATTAATTAAATAATTATATTATTTAGGTATTGTTGGTTGCATCGATGGGTCTCATATTGCTATTTCGGCACCTAAAAACTATCCGAATTCCTAACTTCAAGCAGTTTGTGATGAGCAAGCGTGTTTTACAGATTGCTATGCGGGTGAGGCAGGTTCTATCCACGACTCATGCCTTTTTCGACGTTCCAATTTATATACTAAAATTATGAATGGTATGCACTTCCAATACATAAATAAGATTACCAATAATTGAACACTACCAATCTTTTAAATAGGTTCTTTAATAATTCCGCGAGATCAGCATATGGTGGGCGATTTGGGAAATGGTCTAAAGACACATTTAATGACTCCATATAAAGATACTGGAAGCTTGTCGACAGCAAACATCGCGTTAAACAAAGCCCATTCTTCTGCCAGAATTACAATAGAACGGGCTTTTGGACTTCTTAAAGGCATTAAATATTAATTCAACATATTTCACATAGTTATTCTACTACTACTAAATATAAATACTTAATTTCAATTTATATACATACTAAATAAATAGTAAAAAAATAATTAAATTTTGTCTATGGATTTTTCAAAAAGACTTAAAAACTTATCGGCCCTCTGCAATTTTACGTCATATCGTTTCTTTTTCAAATCTTCACTAGCTCGACACTTTCTTTACAGTGCAGAAGGTGTAATACTTGTCGGTGTTACCTCTATCATATCAGATAGATAAAAATCATCCGAACTTGTCAAGGTGATTGCCGTGAGGTTGTTGACTGTAACGTCTGCTTGATCGCTGGAACAAGAGGCAGGGGGATTTATTTCGGGACGGTTATGTAAAATTTCGTCCATCAAATCAAAATATTCCCATCGTCTACGAGAATTACCACTTTTATTGTTGTGGTCCTTAATTTAAAATACATTGATCTCCACTTATTTTTTTATTTCTAATTTTAGAAATCTTCTGGAAATATAAAGACAAAAACCTGTTGATTACAAATTCATTAATTAAAACATTTAATAATACAGGGTTTTTCAATAAGAGCACTTCAACTTTTTTTTTTGAATAAAACACAAACTGTTCGACTTTTGAACTAACTTTTTTTTATTAACGAATTTGAACATACACATTTAAGTATGAAACTCGATTTCTTTTGCATGACCACCGCGTGCACGTTTTACGAAGTCCAATCTTTGAACCCAATTTTCGACCACTCTTTCGCATAAATCGGCCGAAATTCCAGCAATTTCACGATCTATATTGGCTCTGAGCTCTTGCAACGTCGTCGGCTTATTGGCATAGACCAATGACTTCACATAACCCCAAAGAAAATAATCTTGAGTTGTCAAATCACACGAGCGGCCACTGGACGGGCCCATTTCGCGAAATAACACGCTCATCGAACTTAGTCTTCAATAACGCGATTGTATCGTGTGCTGTGTGGCATGTGGCCCCGTCCTGTTGAAACCACATGTCGTCCAAGTCCATTCCATTCAATTGCGGCCAAAAAAAATCGTTTATCATATCGCGGTATCGATTTCCATTAACAGTAACGTGGCGATCGTTATCGTCGATGAAAAAATATGGCCCAATGACGCCGCCGGCATGTAATCCGCACCAAACAGTGACTTTTTCGGGATGCAACGGTGCCTCATGAATCAAGTGTGGGTTGCTTCTTGCCCAGTAACGCATATTTTGCTTGTAGACAAATCCATTTAGCCAAAAGTGAGCCTCATCGCTGAAGATGATTTTTCGGTGAAAATCTGCATCATTTTCGATTTACTCTTGAGCCCAATTCACGAATCGGCGTCGCTTCAAATGGTCAAACGGTTTTAGTTGTTGTGTCAGCTTGATCTTATACGGATGTAGGCCAAGATCTTTACGTAAAATTCGCCACAATGATGTCACAGAAAGGCACAATTGTTGCGAGCGTCGTGTGAGCGACACATTCGTGTCTTCTTGAACTGAAGCCCTGGCGGCTGCGATGTTTTCAACACTTCGAGCACTTCTTGCTCTCGACTATATACGGTCGATTGTCGAACGGGCTGGCTTGTTAAATTTACCGTAAAATGGCCGTAATGCTCTTAAAGCAACAGAACGATTATTTTGATAAAAAATTTGCACGATTTGCAAACGCTGTTTACGTGTGTAGCGTTCCATGATGAAATGTATACTAATGAAGTTTCCAAATGACAAAAGATTAATAAAAAATATGGCGTCGTTCGCCGTCCCTATCGGAAAAAAGTTGAAGCGCACCTGTTGAAACACCCTATAAAAACAAAAATCTGTTGATTACAAATTCATTAATTAAAACATTTAATAATATATACCGACTAGGTCGTTCCACACTTTTTTTTTCGAATAACGGTCGAACATTGCCGTATGTTCCGAAAAATTGTGGATGAGGCAACGAATATCCCAAGGACTCCATTTACAACTTCCGACAGTATTTTTAATTATAACATTTTCATTGCTATAATTATTCTCCATTTTAAAACTATTTTATTTTATTTTTTACACTAACTATTTTTATGTATATGCACTACATTAAAAAAGAAACAATATGGCGACTAATATTAAAAGTATTCTTTTCGTTCTACCTTTTTTTATTTATTTATTTATTTATTGATAGATTGACAAAACAATTTTAGTAGAGGAAAAGCACATATGGAAGCATAATAAATGAACATCAACAAAAAAATACTTCCATTAGGCTTCCATCAGATTTTTTCAAAAAACAAATCCACTCCATGCTAATACCCTCCATGTTGAGCTCAAGCTCATTTGTTACGGAGGATACTGCAAGAAGTGAATGCTTACAAACTACGTACAAAAACAATATAAATAAATGTATTGTCATTCAAGTGCGCCACGCTAAATAACTCGTTATAAAAGATCTAAGCGACGCCGATCTCATAATATCTAATGGAATAGAATTCCAAAGAGATATACCTCTAAGAGAAAAGGAAGTATTTAGAGACCTACACAAGTTTATAGGGGGAAGTAAACGTAAATTTGAAGAATAAGACCTACTGAACAATAACTTATTAAATAAATAGGGAGGTTACTTAGTCCTGAGAAGTTTAAAAATAAAAAGACAAACGCGAAGTTCATAAAAATCAACTAAATTACAACCCAAAATCAAACTCAAAAAGAGAGAAATGTGATCATTTTTCCTAATACTAAAAACAAAACGAGTACAAGCATTGAAACATCTTTGGAGAACATTCATACTGCATACCAAACAAAACAACATCCCCAAATAGAAAATGTGGAAGAAGATGCGAGAGGAACATAAGCTTTTTAAAATTACTATCAGAAAACCCAACAACTTTATACAAACAACTAAGCATTCCAAAAACCGTTTTGCTAACCTTAATCAAATGATCACAACAAGTTAGAGTTTTATTGAAAATTAACCCTAAATTTCTAACTGTATTAGAGAATGGAATTAAAGAATCACCGAGAAAAATTCCAGGGAAAGAGGAAGTATCTATAGATTTTTTATAAATTATAATAGACTGAGATTTATTAGCATTAAGAGCGAGCCGGTTAGATAGTGACCAATTATAAATTCTTACCAAATCTTCATTAATAAGAGCAATATTAGAGTTAATGGAATCATTATCAAAGCGACTACTCCTATAAATTTGTACATCATCAGCAAAAATATGAAAAGAAGAATGGCGAATCGAACATGCAACGTCATTAATGTACATTGAGAATAGTAAAGGACCAAGAATCGACCCCTGAGGAACGCCAGAAGAGACAGGTAAGAAGTCAGAAAACGAATTGTCAAAAAAGACTGCCTGAAAACGACCCGAAATATAGTCTAAAATTAATTTAGCAGCAGAGAGAGAAAAATTAAAGTTCGAAATAAGCTTATTAAACAAAATTTGGTGATTAATTGAATCGAACGCTTTCGAAAAATCCAACAAAGTAGGGCAAGGCATTTCTCTTTTACTCATACTACGACGAATATCATCACAAACATTCAGTAAAGCAGTGGTAGTACCGTGGAATCTTCTAAAACCCGATTGAAAAATACTAAGCAAATTAAAGCAATCAATATGAGATTGAATTTGGTTTTTTACTACCAATTCAAACGCCTTGGACAGAGAACTTAAAATACTAATAGGTCGGAAATAATTTTAAAAACAGGAATAATTTTACTCAACTTCCACTGAGCGGGATAAAACGAGGTCGTTAAAATAAAATTAAAAATATGTAACAAGTATCTTGATACATTAGGAAAAATACGCTTAACAAATTTTAAACTAACCATATCTAGACCAGTGGATTGCGATTTAATTTCCCAAATTGCAGAATGCAAATCGGCAATTGATATATTTGCAAACGAAAAAGAATTTAGGGATGCTACGGATACTAAATCAATATTGGGAATATCATGGGTGGAACTAGAATTACTTAGGTAATGGTTAAAATCATTAGCTTTGAAACTTACCGAAAAACCCCCTTTGCAACTACCAAGGCCCAAATTGCGAACGTTACGCCAAAATATCTTAGAGGGAAGAGAGGGATCTAGCTTATCCTTGAAAAAATGTTGCTTATCGATACGAATTAAACTTACCACTCTATTTCGAGATTGCTTATAAGCTAGATAAGACCAAGAATTAAGGTTCATTTTCCAAAGACGATATTTGGAAAACGAACAGAAATAGCATTCGAAATCTCTTGCGTCATCCAAGGGGGGATCTAGGTCTAAAATAAGTGAGTGGAACGCAATTGTTAAATACATAATTAATAGAGGAGTTAAAATAGTCAATTTGATCGGTAGAAGTACTAAGAGAAAAAATATCGTCCCAACGAATAGAGCCACAAATTGATGAAAGGTGAAATTCATCAATTTTCGAAAAATCCCTAAAGTTGAAACTTTTAGGTTTAGGACGAGAGTAATAATTAAAAGAAAAAACAAGGAGATCGTGATGAGAACCAATACCAAGAGACAATTGATTGAAAAAACAAATGGAATTATCAGCAGAAGCGACAACATGATCAATGAGAGAATAAGAACCACCACTTGCGGTTGCATAAGAGTATGTGGGCGCTTCAGTGTTATGAACTGAAAGATTAATGCTATTTAAATAGCTACGAGAAAATAAAGTCTCTTGAGAAATATCAAAGTTGAAATCACCCGAAATGAAAACCTCATCATACCGACAGGAAAAATAACTAAAAAGACACTCAATGTCTAAAAGCGATTTTTTAAATTGAGCATACGACCTCTTGTTCGTTTTAGCAGGATTATAAACTACACCAAAAAGAAATTTCCGCTTATTGACGAAGACATTTAGAAAAAGAAACTCAAAGTCAGAAACGAGCCTTTGAGAAATTGAGAGGGGTTCCGATACAACATTACATTTAATATGCTCGTTAACATATAGGCATACTCCACCATAATTAACCGGTGGATTAGCTCTATCACGCCTGAACAAATTATAACCACTAATGGCCAACGCGGAATCGGGAATATCGGACGATATAAATGTTTCCGATAAGCAAATGACATCAATTGGGACCCCATTAAAAGTATGACGAAGTTCGTCAATATTTAAAATAAGACTCTGGACGTTTAAACTAACCAAATTAAGTAAATTGGACCTAGTCCGAAGCATGGATTTAAGTTAAATGGAGGGCAAAGAAATACTTTCGGTGGATATCGCGAATCGTGGCACACTTCAACAACAATACTTACATGAACAATTTTTAAATAAATAATTAAGTTCGTCTTCAAAAACCAGGTTAATTTCAAATATCAAATCTGAAGCAAAACAAATAAAGCCAAATAATACCAGCAATATAAACGGTAATAGTGGAATGATACTTATCTAATTATAAACTCTTCAAACTATAGTCGAGCCCCAAAACCCCCAAAATATATATACAAAAAATGTAATGGAAAAAAAAATTAATTTGCTGGCAGTCGCAAAAACCAAACACGCGCATCACCACATTCATTCAGTACGAAAAGAATACGTTCCGAACGTTAGGAATAAATAAAAAAAAATAGCAAAAAAAGTAATAGAAGGAATGGAATGAATAAAAAAACAAAATATGTCCTGTTCGGAACGTCCGGAATATTTGGAATGAATAAAATAAACACTGAATAGGTTACTACGGGTGGTGTCTATTAATCACTTGTGTTGGAATTTTGCTTTAGATTTACCTAAAAGGTGTTATTTCTACAAGAGTTTGCAAGAAATAGAAGAGATTCAAAAAATATGTTAAAAATTAATGTTTACTGCATTAGTGTTGGGTGTCCGGAAATATTTCAGACTGATTATTCTGCATGCAGCATTCTCAACAATGTCGTATAATTTTTTTCATTAATACTTATTTAATAGTTTTTAATATATTTATTTGTTTGTCTACAGAATATACATTCTTAATTATTTTTTTTAATCGATGTTTACTGCCGAGTTAGATCAACAATTCTCAAAGTTAGCTCATGTACAATATTTAAATATATTATTTTTATTCCTAGAACTGAGAAAGCCAAGTTTAATTCTAAAACATAATAAATTTAAAAATTATTTGCTCCGTTTACTCCACTTATTTCCCCGAATGCCTGAAATTAATGCTAATTAGCCGAATCATTAGAAGCTGAGCATAGACGATACATTAAAATAATTTCTATAATTTTATTATTTCTATTATTTGACGTAATCATTTTTAAAAATATAGTAAATTAGCCAAAGAAGTAATAAAAAATGCCATAAAAGAAACATAAAACTTTAAAATGTTACTTAGCTATAGTATATTGAGATTCAATTAATCAAACTTCATTTAACGTCTGAACCTCAGAAGCCCCGAGTTATCTTAGTAAAATGTTAACACAATACAAACTGTAAATCAAACTAATTACATTAATCGTTAATTAAAAATTTAATTAATACTTACAAGAAGCGCCGTTATGGCAATGTGCCAAAAAATCGTAATCTCATTTTCTTAGCGATTGATAGATATATGCTGTAAAAATGTAAAACCATTTGTAAATCTTAATACAGTTTGTTCATCTATATCCACTAAACCATATTCACTGAATCTCCAACTTGCAAAGAAAATGATCCATACACAAATACATAAATACAATTCAATTACAAAAAAAAAAAATACTCAATAAAAACAAAATTTCATTTTCTGTAATTTGTTGAAAAATTGCCAAAGAAAATAAAAAGCTGAAAAACCTTAAAAATGAAAATCTGTGAAAATTTTTCAATTATAAATGTTGCATTAATTTTATTATTCCTAAGTGTTATTGTTGTTTCTTCAATTTTCTGTTAAGTTTTTTATTTTTTTGCTTGGTTGCTTTCATTTATCTATCTCTAGTTTTTTACTAAGTTTTCTTGGGTTTGGAATTAATTTTGTTCTGCTATCTTCGTCGTATAATATGTGATTGCAAATGGCAAAGAACTGGAAAAAATTATTTTATGTACACAGTTAATACTCATTTTTGGATTATTGGTTGGATGTTTAAAAAATAACCTTTTTGTGCTAAAAGAGAAAATTAAATAATGAAAACTAACACAAATTTGAAGAAAATTAAAAGCGAATTTGCAAATATTAACTAACAACAATAATAATAATGGTGGCAGTACCACTTATTGTTATTGTAATAATTTTAATGGGTACAATTTTACACTCTCTCGTTTTTTTTAACTTTAGAACAGCTGTTTTATAGTTTTTGCAATAAATTTCCTGAAAGTTGATGATTCATATTTTAGTTAATATTTGTAATGTCACGAAAACTAAATTAATTACGAACAGAAGCAATCATTTTATTCTTGTTTATAAATAATTAAAAATCTTCGAAATGTTTTCCAGTATAATGATTCATATTCTGTTGTACGATTCCTTTTCCAGAATATCAGGAAAATAAGGAACAAAACAAAATGGAAATAAGGTTTTAATACTTGGTTTATGTGGTTCTGTCTCAACTGTCAAAATCAATATTAACCACCAGTGGCCCTATTTTGGTTTTTCCCGGGAATATGGAATTGGGAATTAGTGACGATTTTCTAGCAGTTGGGAATTTTTTATTCCCTAACTAAAGCGTCGTTTTTAGTTCGGGATTTTTTTTATTGGGAAATAATAATTCCATTTTATAGCAGTTTTGACGATAATTTCCCCATTATTTTTGGGGGGAATTCTGATTCGTACATTTTTGAATTTTTAAACATTATTTTTTCTAGTAAATAAAGGGTGTCCCAATAAGAAGTTCACATTTAAAAATTTAATAAAACAAAAACTGCTTAATATATTTCCCAATTTATTTTTTGTTTGAAAGTATAATCCTCCTAGTTATTTATGGAAAATGATTTCATTCAAATGGGAGCCGCGGCTAATTTCTGGGTTGTGTGCGGATCTATTTTGGCAATGATTGCTTCAATATTGACTTTCAAATGCTCAATTTTCTGTCGATGGTCCGTATGCCACTTGTTCTTCACGGCACCTCACAAATAAAAATCCAAAGGCGTCAAATCACAGCTCCTTGCCGGCCAATTCACGTCACCATTTCGACTGATAATGAGGCCATCGAATTTTTGACGCAGTTTCGCTATTGTAACGCCCGATGTGTGACATGGCGCACCATCTTGCTGAAACCAAAAATCGTCCAAACCAATATCTTCAAGAGGTGGCCACAATAAAGATGTTAACATGTGGCGGTAGTTGATTTCGTTCAGCTTCGAAGAAATATGGCCCAATAATGCCGCCACGCCACAAGCCGCACCAAGCAGTAACACGAAATGGATGCATTGGCTACTCCACATATCCTTGTTTGTTTACGTCCAATTTTGTATGTTTACGTAGCCACCGAAATGGAAATGTGCCTCGTCCGAAAAGATGATTTTTTCAGCAAAATCCTCATCAATTTTGAGTTTGTCGCAGGCCCACACAGCATATCGATATCGAAGCGGATGGTCTCGGGGCTTCAATTGCTGGAATTTGGGAACGGGAGATAAGTATTTAGAAATCAGTGCAATTTGTAAATACAACAAAATATTTTCCCAATTCCTAATTCCCCGGGAAAACCAGAATAGGGCCACAGGGCGACCAAGAAAATAGAAGATTTCTGGGAAATAATCATTTTAAAGTTCTTTGTTAATTCCATTGTATTTTGAATTATTCTTTACACGATGTACTGTTTTCAAAAATCCTTCTAGTTAGTTTTGCCCAAGGCCCATCATCATGGTAACGTATCATAGTATTGTGATTCCGATTATCGCACAAAACTCATAAACAAGTACGAACAACATGAATGTTATCGAACAAAACCAGGGCTGGGGTGTTGTACCATCACTATTTTCGACTATCGATTTAGTTTATGTCTCAGTTTTTACGGGTAAAATGGCAGTCTATTTCATTTCCAAAATTAAGCATTTTCTAATGTGTTCTCAGCTTGCTCGAGTAAAACGTCACTCTATTTCTTTTCTACGATTTCTAAGATTACTAGATTAATCGACTCTATTTATCACCAAATAATTTTTGGGTGAGAGGCGATATAAAACACAACGCAAGATATAATGTTAATTTATTCATGAAAATTGAGACATAAACTAAGTCGAAAATCGAAATAAGTGATGGTTCAACATCCCAGCCCTGGTTTATTTGTACTAAATTTTTGACTACAGTTTCATACCATCACTGAAAAATTTAAAATAATATTATGATTGCTTAAATAGTATTTATCCACTATTGAATAGAGGGTTTTATACAGCAACCATAACAGGGCCATAAATGGATCGAATGACCTCCCTTCCAAATGTAGATAGTAATCTACAATAGTTAGTGCGTAGGTCTTATAAGTGTTTTATAAAGTGCAAGCTTACACGACTAAGATAGATATGTAGAACGCAGGAATGCGGGCGTTATATATACGTTCAAGAATTTGGTCAGACTTATTGAATGTCTAGCGCGAGGATTTCTTACTTAACTTTTCTTAAATTCGCATCTCTCTGTGTCACAAAGTTGATGTTGTATAGAGAATGTATATATATATATATATATATATATATATATATATATATATATATATATATATATATATAACGTTTTTCTAGCATCATCCTCAAAGTGAAACACCAGTCAATGGTTGATCGGTTAGGGCGAAAGCCACACACCGATGACATTTTCGGCAAAGCGGAAGTTTCGGGCAAGTACAAACTTAGCCAACACGGGGGATGGTCGTCGTTTTATTCAGCGGACATGTGAATGAGATCTTCCATTCCTCCTCGGAAAGGTCAACCTGGTCCCATCGCAGCTCCTCCGTGTTTTAATAGTTGGATTCCATCTAAGGGGGATTCCATCTACGGTTTGAATGTTGGGTGGCCATACTGAGAGAACATCAACCACGTTTGTTCTCAACTCTGCAGTCGTGTAGCCTGGAACTTACTGTAACACTAAGTTATTTTTGGCAATCATAGGTTATAATGAATTCTTTGTCTTGCTTTGACTTCTTTGTCTCGTGCTTCACACATTACCTTAGATCTTTTTCTTGATATCGTGGCCTTCAATTTCTCTCGGTTCACAATACAAAATGAGCATGCGTCGGTTGCCGAAACTCCAAACCCTATATTGTACGATTTATTAAATTCTGTTTAAAAATGAATGTGTTATTAGGATTAGCTGACTATAATTTCGCCATATAGCTTACCTATGTTTAGTTCAGTCGTTAAGCATTGTCTTTAGAATTTTCGTAGCAACAATATGACCCATTTATAGTTAGACGTTCAATAAATTATTTTACTGATCTGTTTTTATCTTCGAAATTATTACTTTTGGTATCACGGCCACGTTTCTCAATTTGTGGATCACCAGCATCCATATGTCGTTTGCATACTATATTTACTCGCAATTTTGAGATGTTGCGAATCCTTAAAAATGTCTTACAGGGGCAATATGTTTTTGACCCGTTTGCCTTAACCCCTTTTAATGTAATAAACTTTTTTCTCAGAACTCATGGGCTCACCCATCCTCTAGGCATTCATTTAAATATCATAGAAGACCAGTGAACCAACGGAAATTAAAAATATACATTACATAGTTTTGGAACAAAATAAATTATTTCGATGAGATTTTTACGACAATGCAACATAGTTTTGGATATTTTCCATGAGACTGTAAGTAAAACAAAGGTAGAGTTTTCTACCTTCTTTAATGTTAGTCCAGTTTTGGAACTATCCTCATTTATTCGTATCAAAATAATATTTTATCGAGAGGTGACAAAAATAGAACTGATCTGAAAATCATCGATATATCATCATCAACATTAGACTTAAACACAATGAAGTTAACCTTCACTGTATTTTCCGAATGGAAACAACGTTTGATAACTTTTACATAAGGCTTTAAGCTTGTTACCTTTTACATAATAATTTTTCGATGAAAAGCGCTAGAAATGCGCGTTTTTGTGCATAAATCTAAATCTAAAAACTTGCTTGCTTTCGGTTCTGCTGTGTCTTTGTGTGAAGGTTATACCCGTCGAATTGAAAGACAGATAAACTTAAGAATAAGTTTTATAGCCCTAAAATTGAGTAGGCCTGCAACTACCTATTATAGAAGTTTGATGGTGAACATAAAATAAATTGTGCGTCGATACTACCTTCCGTGATAGTTTTAATAAAAATTTGCGGAAAGACTACTTTATATTTCAAGCCGACCATCAAGATACCTCTCGAACAAATGTTCGTTTAAACTTCCAATTTTTCTTAATCATAGTGCTGCGATGTTTGATTTTAAATTTCAAATAGGCTTTTTTATATTTTGGAGAAACCTACTCTGAAATAAAAATTACTTAATAGGGGCTAACAAAATATTGTTAGTCAAATTTTTTGTAATCGAATTCTAATAGGGGCAGAACGCGAAACATATTTTTCATCATGAAATTACTATCGATGATGTAATTGAAAACAGTTACGACCTCATGTTAGCACTGTTAAAGGTCGGCAAGCAAGTATGCTTTGGGTAGGGGATCTACAAAAAAACCGATCTTGGGAGTAAGTCGGTTCCAAAACGGAGTACAATCAAGCAAATTTTTCGTAATATCAAGCAGTAATTACACCGACAACTGAATATTGTGAGATACGTGCCGAATTCAATCTTATTTCAGTCTGGCTAGTTAACCGTACACCGGCTAGTTAAGTTGAAACAAATTTTTTAATGGTCACCTGACTTGAGAGAAAGCAAAAGTTCTGTTCAATCTGTAGTTATTTATATTTTTAATTTCACCAACTGCACATCTACAAATTCCTCCTACATAATTCATTTTCTTTTCTACTGTACACATACAAAATAGTCGGTTATTACGTTTCTTTCCCATAATTGAAGAAATAAAAAATCACGAACTTTTATCAAGCGGCGAACATTCGATAGACGCACCGTACCAACCAAGTTTCATTAATATTCTAGTAACTACACTTTATACACGACCGACCAATCACTAAATAAATAGCCAATCTGACCAGTATTAGCGTTCACAAAGAGTCTATAAAAACCAATTGTGTTAAATAATAAAAAAAAAAAAATCAAAACAAAACGTGTTCGATTCAAATATAACCTAATTTTCATAAAATAAAAATTAAATTCTCAAATCGATTTTCTAATTTTCAATTTTTTCTTTTGTTCGCATTTTTTACATTCGCTTTTCTTATTTATGTGTTTTATTGATTTCCTTCTCCAAAACCAAACCAATTTATTTATTACATTACAACAATGGGGAAAACGAAACCCATATACTCACATATAAGGATATAAGGTTATATACAAACATGTAATTTACATTAGTAGTTGTAAGCACTCATATAGCGCTGACTGGAAATATTTTCCTATTATCCTTTCTTCACGTTTGTATTTTTTTTATTTATTAAAATGTCGAGTTTTTTGCAAAAGATGTAAATGTCCTTCGTTCGTTTTGTACTTGAGGATATTCTTGAATTTAATTTTATTTACGACATCCTCGGATGTACATACTCGTACATATATAGACTTTTTATCTCTAGAATTCCATTAGATTTAAATATTTCATTTTATCGATAAAAATAATTCGTCTTCGTTTTTTATCTGTGATTTATTAAAAAAAAATTTGTATTCCTACTTTTCAGTTTTCCTTTTTCATACTGGAATTTTCTGAAGCGAAAAACTATTTTGTATTTGTTTTTATGCTCACCTTATGTGAAACTGGCCGGTTTTTATTAAAGTTAAATTGTATGGCTTGATTATTTGTACGTTTTGATAATATTTTACTGAATTTTATTGGAATTTCCAAATTCTGGATTTGAATTGAATTTCAAGAGGTGGTTAATACTGCCTGGATTAACTATTTAAAAGAGTAACCAATTATCATTGGTAGGTTGGGTGTTTTACCATCATCGCACTAGAGCAGTGTGCGTTCCAAACTGTCTGTTATCACTTCATTTTTTAAAAAAAAGCCTTTCTGTGCAATGTTCTAAGCAAAATGTATATCCGAATTATTTAACAATAATTTGTACAGTTATTATAATTCACATTGCTTGTTCTTACAAAATCTTAACATCGATAAATTTTCAGTAATGTTTAACAAATATTAGAAATATTTTACCAGCAAAACTAAATAATTCAATATGAACCCGCTCAAAAGGGATAATAAGCCTATGAATATTATTATTATTTTTTTATTTTTATATATATTTATTTATTACAACTGATTTACAAATCATCTAGTAACTTATCTTTCATAATTTATATTCTTGTTTGGAGGGTTGTAGCCCTTTGGCTAGTCCCGTTTACAATTTTATTATATTTTTAGTCGATCCTGATTGGATCTTGTAGATCATGCGGTTTCTTCCTTCGCAGCCGTCTTACTAGGTTTGAATCATCCAACATACGACGTATCTCAGCATTTTGGTGTAGACTAATACGTTGCATGTGTTTTCTCGCGTGTTTGCTTATTTCTTCACTAACGAAATCCATCTTCAGATCTCTATGGAGGTTGTCATTTCTTATATACCACGGTGCATTAACTATTCCACGAAGGACTTTGCTTTGGAATGACTGGATGATATTGACATTGGTTTTCTTTGTACAGCCCCACAGCTGAATACCGTAAGTCCACACAGGTTTTAGGATTTGCCGGTATAGTAGCAATTTATTATGTAGAGTTAGCTCAGAATTACATACTTAGTAAGAGCCAATCCATCTTTCTCTATTTGATGTTTAACTCTTCTTTTTTCTTTTTCACATGCTCTTTCCATTTTAGTTTCGCGTCTAGAGTCATGCCTAGATATTTTGCTGGGAGTTCAGTTCTACTGGTATCCAGTTGACCTTCTTGTTGGTAAAGTTTACGTGAACAGATTTTGTTTCATTAAGTTTTATTCGCCATCTCTTGGTCCAGGTACTGACAATATTAGTAGCTCTGTGCAATTTGCTTGTAGATTCTGCTATGCAATGAGCAACTGCTAAGATGGCCGTATCATCCGCAAACGTCGCTATGTTAGTATCCTCTATCGTTGGCAGGTCCGAGGTGTATAGAACATATAAGGTTGGTCCCAGAACGCTACCTTGTGGTACCCCTGCTGATATTTTCTTTATTTCTGAGTATTCGCCATCTAATTTAACTCGAAAGTGTCGGTTAGATATGTAAGATTTTAGAATTTCATAAAACTGCTTTGCTAAGTCTCTTTGTAATTAATATTCCAAACGTTTATGCCATACTCTGTCAAAGGCCTGTACTACATCCAAGAAGACGCTTGAACATACTTTCTTTTTTTCAAGTACGTGTTCAATTATGTTTGTAATTCGGTGTACTTGTTCTATTGGTGAATGATTTTCGCTGAAGCCAAATTGATGTGGAGGAACAAGATTTCTTTCTGCTATTATTAGTTTTAGTCTCTTTAGGAGTAGTCTCGAATAATTTTGAAATTATTGGGAGTAAGGAAATCGGCTTATACGAATTTTTGTCATTAAGTGGTTTGTTTGGTTTAGGTATCATAATTACTTCTGCTACTTTCCATTGACTTGGAACGTGTTTAAGTCTGAACACTGCATTAATTATTTGGAGTAGTTTACGTAAACCTTTTTCAGGAAGAGCTTTTACTATTTGTCCTGTAATTAAGTCATATCCTGGAGATTTCTTTGTATTTAGGTTGATATTGATTTCCTCTTTTAATTCTTTTTGCTTTGCACTTATAGCCCATGTGCCATCTTTATTTTTACTGGTGGAATTTGTAATTTAGGTCGTTTTAAACTTTTTGTCGCTTTCCAAAGGGAATACTCGGTATCTTTTTCCCCAGTAAGGCCACTCAAATATTTATTAATGGATTCGTTTTTGATTTCTTTAATTAGCAACTTTAGTTTATTGGATAAAAAATTAAGAGTTGTTTTATTTTCAGGCGCTCGACTTCATTGCCAGGCCTTTCTTGCTTTTCGTTTTGCTGCAACCAGTTCCCTAACTTCTAGAGGATAAATAGCATTTCGGCGCATTTCCTTTGAACTTGAGGGGGTACTACTCCACGCCGCTTCTTGTATACTGTTGTTGAGTTGTTCTAGTTCTTCTTCTAGCTCTAACGGGTTTTTAATTGGCACCTGAAGGTCAATATTATCCTCAACAAGTTTCTGGAATTTCTCCCAGCAGGTTTTTTTGTTCGTTAGCGAAGGTGGACTAGTTTTTTTAATAATCGCTGCACTGATTGTCATAATAACAGGCGTATGATCCGACATAATCCTCTCGCTGCTTTCTAGGTATATGTAGTTTTCGTCTATACCTTTGGTGATAAAGAAGTCAATGATATCGGGTATTTTGTTTCTATCCGTAGGCCAATAAGTTGGTTGATCTCCAGAATGAAAATCGCAATTGCATAGTCTTCCTGCTGCAAACAGCTCTCTTCCTTTTTTTAGAGGTTACTGTTGATCCCCAGTAGGTGTTTTTTGCATTAAAACACCTCCGATTATGAAACTTGATCCAAGTGATTTAAATAACGAGCAATAGTCTTGTTTAGTTAAATTAGATCTTGGGGGGCAATATATTGACGATACACTATATTCTTTGTTGTTATTTATAAATACTTTTAAGGTGACTACTTGCATAAATTCCTCTTCAATTTTAAGATCTATAAAGTGTTTGATGTTTTCTTTTATAACCACCGACGATCCTCCCCTTGCCCTTCCTGCTGGATGAATGGCGTGGTAACAATTGTATCCATATATTTTAAGATATGAAGTTGAAGTAAACTGGGTTTCCGATACTAGGCATATATCTATTTTTTCAGTATTTAGGAAAATTTCTAATTCTGGAATATGTTGCATTAGCCCATTAGTATTCCAGGTTATTATTTTAATAGAGCATGGATTTCATTTCATTTAGAGAGTCTTGCTTATCTAACCTGTTGCTTAGAGCTTGAAGGCATTTCTCTTGTTTAGCTAGACGAATGTTAAGAGCTTCCATGCTTCTTAGTATCTTTTGGAGCACTGCTGTACCTTCAGTAGTGTGCTCCGAAATAATTGGTTTTTGTCATGACTACTTGCGAGTACAGTTTTGGTTTTGGTTCTTCCGTTTTACTAACATGAGGTTTAGGTTCTTCTTTGGTGGAAGTTTGATATTTTTTTACCGATATTCCTGGACTTTGTTTTCGCGTTTTATTTCTTATTCGTTGTAGCTCCTTAGCTATTTCACATCCCCGGTAGTTTGCGGGATGTGACTTATTGCAATTGACACATTTTGCAGCAATATTTTTACTAACCGGGCATACCTGGGCATGATGCTTTCCGGCACATTTCACGCATCTAATCTCTCTTTGGCAATATTTCTGCGTATGATTAAAACCTTGACATTTTTTGCACTGCGGTATTAATCCGTTATTCTTTTTCAATGGTTCTATTTTAACTCTCATGCTAAGTATTGCCTTGATATTATACACATCTTCCACTTTTTGTTTGTTATTAAAAGTGAGCATAAATAGTGGAAGCCCTCTTTTGTTAACTTGAACTCCTTGTTCAGTTTCGATTTTTTCTTTCTTAATTATGTTTACGGCATTTTCTATTTGATAACCCTTTTGCTTGAGATCCTCAATAATTTCCTCTTCTGCACAGGTTGGGTGAAGACCTCTAGCCATAACTTTAATTGGGCGATCATTCTTATCCTCATAGGTAAACCACTGATGCCCCTCGGAATTAAGCTTTGTAGCCAAAGCTCTATAAGTTTCAGAGTCTACAACATTAATTTTCCAGACGCCGTTGTTTAGAGATACGAGTTTGTACTCGGCTATCGTAATCGATTTCATAATCGATTGTATAGTGGAGAAATTTGATATCCCAACCACATTTATTGGTGGAGGTGATTTTTCTTTCGGTTTAGCTGGTTGTTGTTCTAGAGCTAGTTGTTTCTTGATGATTAACTGATTTCTGGCAACCTCTTTTGAAGTTGATGGTAAAGTCACTGCCATTTCTGGTGAGTGTTGCGCTTTCCTTTTCTTACTTGGTCTTTTATTCCGGTTCAACATCCAATTTGTTTCTCTTTCTAATTCTTCTTCATCCGTATGGAATGAATTAATGCCATCATCGACTGTTGGGCTAGGTGTCGTCCCAAGTTCTGCACGTGTTTCAACTGCTTTTTTGAGTTCTTCATTTTCTTTCTTTAAAATTGTAAATTCTTCTTTCAATTTAGTAGTAAATTCTTTTATTTCTCTTAGTTGTTCACGGAGTTCGGCATTTTCCTTCTCGTACTGAAATATATTTCCAATTGAAGATCTTGGTGATCTTGATAATTTGGAACTTCGTCCAAATGGGTTAAACAATGATTGGCCCACCCCAGAATCTGTTGGGCCTGCCTCCGAAGAGTGTGGATTTGGCAGCATATCTGCTGCTGTACCACCTGGGGTATTACATTCCGTATTTGTTGTATTCATTGTTTGTTTTAGCCAATTTATACCACTGGCATTTGGTCCCCGGTAGCACTTTGCTACTGTCGAAGCAGTACCCGCCCCCCGTGACAAGGACGCGGCTATCTTGGTGTTACCTAGGTGTACACAGAGACAGCCGAAGCTCTCTGAGTACCCTAGGCTGAGGGGCATGAATATTATTGATTTATATGTGAATTGCCATAATTATTACAAATGTCGTACTGGCTAATTATTTGCTACATCTTTATTGTTCCATAATTAAGAGAATTTTCCAGTTTTTCCTATTCTTCCACGATTCTTTTTTCGAGCATGATTTCAATACCGTTCCATCTGCTTTAACAATCTAATATAAATTTAGTTCTGTGCAAGTTTACATGTAAAATTTATTGACAACGCATATGAAGTTGCAACGTTTGCCAATTTCGATCGTTTTGCAACATACTAGAATAAATGTAAGCAATATCTCTTTCACTAATATCGTTGAAGTGTCGGAGACAAATCATTTGACAATATAATGGATTATACCTGACAAGTGGTGCAGTGGTTAAAGCATCGGCACTTGGACCGGGAGGTACTGGATTCGAATCCCTCCAGAGGCTGGATGCAAAGCGAATTTTTGTCATCGATTACTATCGGTGATCTTAATAAACATTACTAAGACTGTTGCAGTGCAGAATTCAGTGCCGACTCCCCGTTTATGTTAATGTACAGGTTGATATGGAGCTTGCAATCCGGAAGTGGTAACTGTAATAGTGTGAATGGGTGGTGTGTGCGCGAATGAAAACGGGGGTAATAAATGACCTTCAAAACAAACTTTTAATGTAGCACGCTGGTAAAAATGTCTGTGACCCAAATGTATTTATGAATCATGTTGCCATTATTGAAAATGTTTATAGCGAGGTTACTAGAATAAAAATGAGTCGTTGACTTTCCTTGCAGTGTTACTCTTGGTCTGGATTATGTTTAAGATTATTACCGGTTCTTTTGTGAATTTTGTTTTCTTCGTACACTGCTGTATAGCGTGCATTGTTGATTGCTGTTTCTGGATTAAATACGAAAATGAAAACATTTTTTATAAGAATTCTTTCGCAAAGGCAGAATATGTATTTCTATATCTAATGATATCAGTGCCACTCTCATTTCCATGTCAGTGTGCAGACTAGCATAGAGTTTGGAACGCACAAATGTTGTACTGTATTTCTCTGGGTAGTTGGATGAATCAAATTGAGTGAATGGTAGGAAGATGTTTGTAAGTCTACGGACCGCAATGTGTCTAGGTCAGTCCATCGGGACAGCCCCTCCTTTAAAAATTAAGACGAGCATTTGGCTGGTTCCTGTAACTTATAATATCAATAAGAATATCCCAGTTGTGGACATGATGTAAATTCACATCAATCTGTACGACGAAGTTCTAACTTTAGAAGCAGAATAACTCCTTTATTATTTTCTACCTACTTCCTTTCACCTTTGCGAAGTGATTGATATTAGTTTTGTTTCTCTTGACTACTGATTTTGTTCCAGCCAAGAGGGTTATTTATGTTTGATGAAAGGTGTAACTAACTGATAACTCTTCTCCGCCGATCTATCGGTTGTGTCATGAAATTTACGCTTTGGTACTCTTGCATTGTCGAATTATCACTAACTAAATGTCTCAGAAAAAGAGATTAAGGAAAACTGCTAGGAAATTTAAAAATCTAAACAGTCTCAGCTGTCAATAAACCATGGTTTACATAACGGAAATTTAACTTCTATCAAAAAGGATAATAATGAATTTCTTCTGTTTTCTTATTGAGCGATCTCTAATTAATTATGATGACGATTAATTTTATTAACTAAATAACACCAACCACTCGCTACACCATCGATTAACCCTTAATTTTTTTTTGATATGAATGTAATACTTAGAATTTGAACTTGATCTATTATCAGGTTTTAATTGGCAGGAACCAAAATTTTAATTGTATTTTTTTTGTAATTTATAATAAAAAATAGAGTTTACACATATTTAATTAAAGTCAGTAATTCTAAAATAAAATAATATCAATAAAAATAAAAATATTTGCAATTAATTATGTAATTGATAATGAGTATAATTATTTATTACTTCAAAAATTCTGCTCGGCATGGAATCCAATCCATTAACCAATCCTTGCAATCCCATTTCGGCAATTTGCTCCCATGCCAGTAAAACGACTTTATGCAACTGAACTAAGTTGTTCTACTTGCTTCCTATTGTCATAGCTCTTTCGTGCCACATTGCCCGATAAATTCTATATATGATTTAAATCAGCAGAACGTCAGCCCAAAACTACGAACTGTCTAAATTCGAGTCTAAATTTTACATATAGGAGTTTTTCCAACAGAGGAAAATGCGGCCCAGTCCATCAAGGAGCTGCCTTTAAAATCTTGGCTCATTGATACTTTTTTAGCCGATCTTAAATCATGTCAGTAATACTTGAATCCATCAGGCCCGTCTTCATTGAACTTCTTCCCGTCCGAGAGGATAACATTTTTCCAAATTGGTCTCATGAACATGTACTTTCTGACAAAAGTTCAATCTATTAATTTTATGTACTTCCATTAAAAATGGTTTTATTAACCTTTTGACCCATTTAACACGGTTGCTCTGATACAAAATTTGTTGTATGCGGCGGGTACTAACTGGCAGATTAAGTTCCAACACAATTTTTGCGGCTGTTGATTCCCCTTTATTCGCAATTCCTAGGATTTTTGTTCCTGGCGAGGTGAAACCTTCTGATAATTTTTATTTTTTCGATTTTTCTCCATAATTCTAGTTTTCATTCATAAAATTGTTGGTATCCGCTGGTGATCTGCCTAATTTTATATCCATTTGCCGATTGGAAAGCTTGCCATCCTTGTTCAAATTTTTTCTATTTTCTAGTTGCATTGGAACTTATTTTTTTTCACTATTTTCTATTTTATTTTAAAATTACTGACTTTAATTGAATTTCACAGTGTAAAATCTATTTTTTATTATAAATTACAAAAAAATACAATAAAAATGTTGGTTTCATTTTAAAATTTGTATATTGACATCCCAATTACAACCTGATAATAGATCACGTTAAAACTCCTATTAAGCCTTACTTTCATAACAAAAAAATTAAAGTGGCTTTAATTGAATTTAGCGGAGTGTATTTTGTGAAAAAAATTGTATTTTATTATGCTTCGACATCGCACGCTTTTTCACAATCAAAACAATGTGGTTTTGCTTTACTATTTTCGAAACAAGATGTCGCATGGTTATTTGAGGTTACATAATCGGTTATCTTCGTGTTAAAGTGTAATTGATGAATTTGAATACTGCTATTGGATGAGGTATACTGACATGCCAGGAAGGGAGATCTCACTTTGCTTCCACATTTATGTTGTTCCTGCGGTTCATTTATGCGGTCAATTTAGTTTGTAATAACCCAAACAACGGTTGGAAAAATGCTCACATCATAGTGAGGCTCACTGGTTCGAAATAATGCGGAGGGATCTAGAAGTACCAACAATACGGAAGAGATAAAGATCTCTAGTATTGGTTATCACTCGACGCTGTCGATTCATTCAAACAACCCTGTGAAATCCATAACGAAGCTAAGCTGTAATAAAATTAGTTAAAAAACATAGTTAATTTTAATAATTATTTAGAATTTATTAAATAATAACCCTCCAATCATAAACATCCTCCAATTAGGGTTTCCCCATAGGTAAAAACCGGTAAATTTGACTTTTTTGAATTATCGAAAATAATTGGTAAACTTTTTGTTTAAAAATATAGGATAATCATTAAAATGAGCTCGTTCGTTCAAATGGATCCACACTCAGTCATTTTTCTCATACATTGTAACATAGGCCTAAAAACTTTATAAACTAAATGGAAAGAAATAAGATGGTCGCAGTTAGCATAAAAAAAAATTTGCTGTGACGAAGGATTATGCCATAACACTCCCGGCTCAGTCGATGTTAAGGTTACGTAACTACGTATTTGGTCGTGGGTTGTTTGTTATCACAGCTGTGTTATGGCGTATTGTAACCATATTAACGATCACTCATTTTTTACCACTTCAACTCACCTCATTGCATGACCTAGTTAAATCACTTAGGTCCTCATTATTAATGTATGTATCACTGCTGATAAAAATAAACAAATTGTATTTCTTTTAATGTAGAAATAAAATCAAATATATTCCTCCGACAATATATATTGGCAAAACAACTATAATATATAATATTGATACAATACAAATGTTGATTCGATTTCAAATAGAATTCGTTTTCAATGTTCGAAAAATGGTTATTAACATTAACAATGAAAAATCTCAATACTTGTGCTCAACAATTAATGCAAAAAAAAAAAGCAAAAAAATATATACCTACCTGTCTTGATCCTGTAGGGAAGATTTAATTAAATCAAGAAAAATATATTTCACCAAAATCACCAAAAAAAAAATAAAACCGCAGAATGAAACTTATTAATTAACTTCAAGCTTACACATAAAAGAATATGATCAATTTATAATAATTGAAACTGAAAATTGAAAGCAAAAGAATTAAAGAAAATTTTAGTAAAAATAACCAAACGAATTATTGAACCAAAACAAAATTGAATGTGGTTTGAAAAAAAAATTAAACAGAAATATATTTATAATGTTATACGTAAATTGAAACTAAAAAAAATTGAAAACAAAATTAACATAAAAATTGTATGAAAAATTTAACCAAAAAAAAAATATTAACAATGTATCCAAGGTACTCTTTACAAAAAAACTAATCCTCCGGTAATGCGATGACATATGACGTATCGTATAGTAAGCGCTAAGTTACTCTGCACTCAAACTGGAACATACAACTTTTATGGTATGTATATAATTATTCCGGGGTAAAAATGCAAGTCGGTGATCGCGTGTATTAAACCATATAAGAAAACTCCACTTTTCTTAACCAACGGGATATCCGGTGTTTTTGCAATACTTTTATGGTAAAGCTGATAAATGTGCAACTCTTTGCTGTATCACTAACAACTATACGTATATACACGTTGTTTTTAATTTTTTTTTCTGCGCTCACTGTATGATAGTATTTTACACGCAAACACAATCTTTATAATCTTTAGAGATGCACTCTCAAAACAACCAACTATGTATTTCTTAGTACTGGTTCTTTTTAAGTCGTTCACTAAACAAAAAAATACAAAATACTGAAATGTATTTTAAGTAAACAGCGTGTTTACTATCTGATGTCTCACAATTTAATGATCAGCATCCCAACAAAAATCTTTATCGAAAAAAAAATCAACGGCTTATTGCAAAGTCGCGTTAAAAACTTGACATAGATTACCGCCAAAACGTATCGAAGCAAATAACCAGTAAAATACAGTCGCACCCCAATAATATTATCATTAAGCGGCTGCTGGTAATTGCGGGTGCTACAATCCAGGAAAGTTGTATGTAATTTGCTGGGTTGTAATCCAAATTATGGCAACGTTGTTTCGTTGCGGATTTTGTCCGCAAACCGCAACTTGAAAGTTAGAAGTTTTTCTGTCGTTTCATAAACGCACTAAAAAGCATGCTACTGAAGTTAGCCGAAAATATCGGCCGAAAAAAATTTAAATAATCAATATCACATAATCCGAATGTTTAAAGGTCATATGAAAAGGGTGAAGTTAGACCATTTCGTAAATAGCTGGATCCCATATTTATAATTTGTCGTATTAGAGGCCAACGAATTTGAGTTGTGGCACTAACAGTGAACACCCGTGCCAAAAATCAGGCCTAATTTTATGTAGCATCATAGTGAAAT
This sequence comes from Nephrotoma guestfalica, assembly GCA_963691935.1. Classification (NCBI taxonomy): domain Eukaryota; kingdom Metazoa; phylum Arthropoda; class Insecta; order Diptera; family Tipulidae; genus Nephrotoma; species Nephrotoma guestfalica. The sequence goes on along the minus strand of OY829913.1, from coordinate 232,310,062 downwards.
AAATTAAAAACTGGACGCATGTTTAGTGGTAGTTTGTACTTGATGAAGTTAGGCAGACTCGAAATTAGCTGGATCCCACATTTATAATTTGTCATGTTAGAGGCCAATGAATTTGAGTTGAAAGCCATATCAACTCAAATTTAAATAAATATGAATAAACGAATTGATCTTACTTCACTAAGTACAAATTACCACTAAACATGCGTCCAATTTTTAATTTATTTCACTATGATGCTACATAAAATATGACCCGATTTTTGGCACAGGTGTTCACCGTTAGTGCCACAACTCAAATTCAATGGCCCCTAACACGACAAATTATAAATATGGGAGCCAGCTAATTACGAGTCTGTCTAACTTCACCCAGCACAAATTACCACTATACATGCGTCCAGCTTTTAATATATTTCACTATGATGCTACATAAAATATGGCCCGATTTTTGGCAGAGGTGTTCACTGTTAGTGCCACAACTCAAATTCATTGGCCGCTAACACGACAAATTATAAATATGGGATCCAGCTATTTACGAATTGATCTTACTTCACCCAGGACAAATTACCACTAAACATGCGTCCAGTTTTTAATTTATTTAACTATGATGCTACATAAAATATGGCCCGATTTTTGGCACAGGTGTTCACTGTTAGTGCCACAACTCAAATTCATTGGCCTCTAACACGAAAAATTATAAATGTGGGAGCCAGCTATTTACGAAATGGTCTAACTTCACCCTGCTCATATGACCTTTAAACATTCGAACTATGTGATATTGATTATTCAAATTTTTTACGGCAGAAATTTACTGTTAACTTCAATAACATGTAATTTTCGGCTAATATCAGCAGAATCTTGTATTATCACCTTATACGAAATATGTCGATAATGCAGGGTTTTTTCGGCTGAAGCTTTCGGCTAACTTCAGTAGCATTAATTTTCGGCTAATATCAACAGAATTTTGTACTACCACCTGATACGAAATATGTCGATAATGCAGGTTTTTTTTCGGCTGAAATTTTCGGCTAACTTCAGTAGCATCTAAAAAGCAGCAAAACTCCAACTCTCAAGATAAAATTTTCTTCCGTCAATTTTTCGTAAACGTTTTGTAATGTGTGCTCCAAATTCCGGATAACAAGTTTTTCCAAAATGATCTCACCATTGTTTTATTTATATGCAAATTAAGTTTAGATAAAAATGGATTAACATAGCATAATTTTGGTCTAGCAGGATAACTGTATTAAACGAAGTTTTTGTATATCCAATTGAAAGACAAATTGTTTTGACCATATTGGCTGAACTTTAAATTCAACAATCTGATTGAATAGCGACTACATATGCAAAACCACAAATTTTCGTGTTTGCATTTAGACACTTTTTCATAGTTTGAATCAACTGAACATTGCAGCAAAGCATTGCAAAAATTCTCAGCGGAAAGCCAAGGATGGATTTTTATGAATTACCGAATTTTTTTTTTTTAAATTGATTGATTGATTGATTATAAATGTACTTCCAAGTTCTTACACTTGAATTCCCGGATGACGCCGGGTCCACCGTACACTCTTTTTACACATAACAAAACCGAAGGATTGGATAGGTTAATTAAGTGGGACAGAATCGGCCCGGTTACAGACACCTAGGTATAGCCGATAGTTAGTAACACAAAGACAACACAATACTAATCTACAAGAAGGATAATGGTTTATTAGGTTAAAAGGATAACGATGGTATTGGACATCAACAATTGCTTCATACAAATCAGCAACCTAAGAAAAATGTTATTAATTCACATATATTTGCAAATTCCCTGAAATTTAAAACAATATTAATATTTTCTGACTACCTAATAAAATTGATTAATTGAAACGACCCAGTTGCATACACCTAGGTAAAATCAATAGTTAGTAACACAATGCCAATACAATTCAAATCTAAACAATCCGCAATACACATTACCTAGAAAAATAATTTCTCCAGCATTTGAAAAATACCTGGAATTTTATACTAAATAAAAATTTTATACTAAATAAATAAATACACATTTATTAATTTAATTTTCACCTCCTGCAACTCCGCAACTTGCAGAAGAATTTCCTGAAGTAGAGTATAGATAACTAAACTATCATCAAAAATAAAATAAAAATAAACATGTAAATCTAAATAACTTAACTAATTATCATTGATGCCATCTATCGACATTTATGTAACTTAAAATTACAAATGTTCACTGATACATGTTACTTCCTTAAGTTATAATCATTTAACAATGGCAACTCTAAATAATTTATTACTCATATTTTGAATTTATTACTCATCCTAATTATCATTTTAAATAACAAGCCAAGCTTAATAGTGAAGTATTGATTGCACGTGATAGTACAAAAAATAAAAATAAAAATGAAAGAGATTACACAAAATAATAAAATAGCATATAGTGATTTAAATAAAATAATTAATCGTTCATCAAGAGTTATAATTTATAACATCACAACACTGTAAGTAAGATAAAAATTAATTTACATTTAGTGTTCATCTTCTCAGTATATTTCATTTGTTGCTTATTTGATAATATTTTAAGCTATGGAAGTTTATAAGATTCCAGGAGATGGCAATTGCTTTTTTAATGCTATTCTTCATCAGATACAAATGAAAGAACCCCAGAAACCATCCTGCAGTGTTAATCAGCTATGGACTACCGTAACTGAGTACCTCAGAAATAATCTTAACGATTATGTATATGCATCTAACCTTAAAATGTCTGAGAATGATTTAATAACAAAATATTTAACCAATTTACAACAAGATGGTTTCTGGGGTGGTGCTGAATGTTTATCAGTAATTTCCAAACTAAAAAAACATAAAAATTAATGTGCATTACCCTAATTCCCAACACCAAATCAATTCCTGAAACTCCAACATACAAGTTTGAAATTAATTTATTATACACCGCAAACCATTATGACAGTTTAATTCCACAATCTAATTCATCTTCATTACAGCATTCAGCTTCCCAATTTTCACATCACCCAAGTAATACTCATAATACAGAACGAATCATTCATGCCGCTGATTGATTTATCGAAAGCCTTTGATACAGTAGATCTAACTGTGGTTTCCGATTGTTTACTGCAATATGTACCACAGTATTTGGTTAATCGTATCATCAAGGCTTGTTTTTGGGAACGTACCTCAATTAAATGGTACAATATTTGTACTAATAAAATCAAGAAAAATAAAGGGGTTAAACAAGGGGGTATCAGATTTATATTCTGAATTAAGATTGGAACAACAAGATGAATTAAAATTGCCTCTAATTCTTTCTTATGCCGATGATATTATTCTAATTAGCCGGAACATTACCACAATTCAACCTATTCTTAAAGAATTAATTAACTCACTAAATGTAGTTGGCTTACAGATAAATCCGATGAAGTGTACTACACTCATCCGAGATCCCGATTCCAGCTTAGATCCTCCTCCTAATCTTACCTTAGCTGGAATAAACTTCACGTGTGTTGATATAATGCGTTATTTAGGTACATATTTGAGCTCAAATTTAGGTCGACCACACACTATTCGAACTCGATACCACCAAGCATTGGGAATCACAAGACAAATGCAAAAGTTCATAAAAAAAAATAAAGTTCCATTTAATACAGCAATAAGAATGTATAATACTGTAATATCTCCTATAATAACATATGGACTAAAGACAGCAGCTCTCACGTTTGCCAATCGTCGTCATTTAAGAAAATATGAGTTCTACATTTTGAAAAAGTTAACTGAGTCTAGTATCAATAAACCCGCAGCTCGAAAGATAAAAATTATATTAGCGGCAAAACTATAACTAAAAAAATTAAGTCACAACGAATAAATTATTGGGGACATATTCATCAAAGGGGTCCCACTCATATTTTAAAAGTTGCTATGGCCTATAATGCAGGTCCAGAAAAATATAGGACGGCCTTGTTACACATGGAAAGAATCACTTCACCAAGATAAACAACCAATAACTTAATTATGATAAATCTACTACCGAATGGGAAGCTCTTTTACCAAATCGTACCGAACTGCGAAAAACTGTTAATGAAATTTACTCAAATGACGAGTCTGATTCCAGTGAATTACTGGAAGAAGACGACCCAGAAGTAAACATTCAGTTATAACTTGATCTACCATAATGAATCATGTTTCATCTATAAATTCAAAATTGAGGATTAGGCCTAACATATTTGGGGAAACCTCTGAAATAAAAATGCATTGAAGCCTACTTCTTGGGTAATGGTGGAAACGGCTTGCTCATCTGGTAACATCAAATCAATACTAACCAACAAAAACCATTCACCCCCATACATTAAAAGAACAATCCATCCCGAAATAAATTGATCAAACAACACATACCATAACTAAACAAATCAAAATCTTGAAATTTCGGTTCCCTACCAATGCAACCACAAAACTCTGAATACACCATCGCAAACAAAGACAAAACACAACTTGAATCACATACTAATGGCCGCACAGTATGTGGCACTTCCTAGTATTACTACATATCACTTACTAACCTTTTCGATAACCATGCTCCATACAGAAAAACTAAAATCAAAAAAAAGAAAGAAAAAAACCACACTTACTTACTACCACTTCCATTTCCACAAAAACAAAATTCCATCAAAATTTCAAACCAAACAACAACTACACGAGCACCAATAACTCAGAAACACATCTATATTTCACACAAAACATCACAACAATTTGAGTCATGTACAGGAGCCACATATCCCAATGCATTACGAATCATAATGCTCTTACGAGCATACAACAAAAACACTACATTCACCTACCAACAACACAAGCTACTCTCAACAACAAACCCCAATCTCAATACAAAACCCCCATAGTCACTCATATAGCACAAGTAAAATAAACAAGCACAACTTCTACAATTAAACACAACACACACAAACATATTTACAGGTCAAACCCCCAAAATACGGCAACCACCACTAGGCTCATCTAGATCTGCACCTCTTCACATAAAACATACACCGAAATTATTTTTTTTAAATGAAAGAAAATAGATTTAATGTTTACAGAACGATTATTTATTGTTTGAAATTATGTATGAAAATTCATCTCTGCCAAATGTCCGCCTCTATTTGCCTTACTTAATGTTCCTTGCAAGTCGTTCAATATTTTTGGTTTATTTGCATACACCTTACTTTTAAGATAATCTCATAAAACGAAGTCGGGAGCAGTTAAATCGGGTGACCGTGGAGGCCAATCCACATCACCAGATTTCGAAATTAACTAGTGTGGAAACATTTTCATGGTTTCTCCAGCAGTATGTCTGAACCATTCGGATTTTCCTAAAAACACGGCCCAATGACCCCACCAGAAGAAATTGTACACCATATCGTCACTTTCATGAGATGTAATGGTGATTGATGAACTATTTGTGGATGCTCTACTATCTAGAACCACTTCAGTGACTGATTGATGTCGTTGGATTATCTCGGACACTATCACGTACAGCAGCAATATTTTCTGGTGCTCTGATTATACGTTGTTGCACACACATTGGCTTATTTGCCACAGTCCCTCTTTCTCCCCATTCTTTGATAATCCGGTAAATTTGTAGGTTTTGAAGGCACCATATTCCTTTCGAAACTTTCACGTAATTTTCTTAATGTTAATGTAATTGATAATTGACTTGTGTAAAAGGCTTTTACTATTATCGCGATGGACTGAACACACTGACTTCCTTCTTAGAAATTTTGTTTTTTGGAAGATTTTATCATTAGCAGAAGTAGTTGATCATACTAAGCCGTGCGATTTTTAAGCATCAGGGCTGGGATGTTGTACCTACAATCACTTTTTTCGACTTTCGATTTAGTTTATATCTCATTATTTTTAAGAGTAAAATCGCAGCCTATTTCAGTTTTAAAATTACGTATTTTTTATTGTGCTAGCTCGGATAAAATATCATTCTATTTCTATTCTACGATTTCTAAGTCAACTAGATCAACCGTTTTTTTTATCACTAACATTTTTCTTCCACGAAACGTTTATCAAATGAAGGAATAAGACAAAATTCACAATTATATAAAGAGTTTGAACTCGCGTGCAATTGTTAAAAGTCGGAAATTGTGATAGTGACATTTTGATAAATACTGATTTCTGTGTGTGGGGGGATAAAGGGAGTAAATTAGGCAATTATTTCTCGAGTGAAGAAAAGGGTGCACTCAGAGCAGCGTTGCCATATATTTTTTTTCGAAAAACTGAATTTTGAGTAATAACACTGAGTTAGAAGCAAAAAAAAAAACACAAAAAATAAAAGAAAAAAGGAATTTTAATACAAAAATTCTTCTCATATTATTTATTATTGCAAATACGTATAATATTATGATTTCATCTTAAACATAAAAATAAAAATGCATTTTTCAAACGCTTTGTAAAACAGTCCAATTTTTATCAATAACTTATTCAGATATAATACTCAGTCATACATTTTAGAGTTTAGTTTTTTCATCATTATATTTGAGGGTTCCAAATTTTGCGAACACCCTATGTCGGTTTTTAAAGCATTCCTTTGTTCTTATAATTCCTGTTAAAGTCGGAATTTCTAATTTATTCCTTAGTTTATTTTTATTGAGGCTGATTTGAGAAAAAAATCGTTCTACGTTGGCGGTTGCGACCGGAATTTGCAGAATTGCAAAAATTATTTTTTTTTAAATTGGGGAAACACTCACTTCCATCATTTCTCTTTAATTTAAACACCGTTTTCCAAAATATGTCGATGTTGGTGTTTTCCTTAAGCTCAATTTCTTGAAAATTTACTGCGCGCAATTTTCTCCATTGATCATCTACCTGTGGCACTATTCTGGTAATTCCCCAGGAATAGGGAACTGGGGAAAGAATTTATATGAAATTTCTATTCAAATATTTTTTTGCCGGCTTACTGAGGAGTAAAGTTTGTTGTAAATATTTATAAATTAGGAATAAAGTTTCCATACCTAAATTGGCAGGGAAAATTATTCCCGAACTAATTTTGTTTTCAACAAAATTAACACTAACTTTTTACCTCAGTATGCCAGAAAATATTTATTAAAATAAAAATTACGTATAAATTCTTTCCCCAGTTCCCTATTCCCGGGGAATTACCAGAATAGTGCCACTGTTGTACATTTTCAAGATCAAAAACATTGGAAACAAATATTTGAAATTTGGAAATTGTGGTAATTTTTTTATCAATAATGTTTTTGGGGCGAGCATGGCAACGGATTGCAGGAATTCATTTTGAAAATCAAATTTGTTCAATAAATTGTTGCAAAAACTTACATAAAAACAAAGGCAGTGTGTTCGAAAATCTATTTCTTCAGTTTAATTTAAGTGCAGTCGAAATTTCAGCTCCAAAATAAATATCGTTCAAATTTTTAATTTTTTCACTGAACAATAGTATCGGTTTTTTTGAACATTTCACTGCAAATATATTCCACTTTTATAAAATAATCAAAAATATTCATGTGCAATCTAGAAACTTCAAGATATAAATTGTGAATTTGAGGTTTCTCACTCTGAAATAGACGATTAAGTTTATTCACATGGTCTAAAATAAATTTTAAAAACTTCAAATAAAGTTCGAATTGAGGATCGTAAAGATTATCAATTATTCGTTGAGTTTTGGGAATTTTTTTCAAACCTTCGTGAATGAAAAACAATTTTAATGCCTCAATTCGACTTAACAGTTGCACCACTGTCGCTTCAATAGATAGCCACCGAGTTTGCGATGAGTGAAGCATTTTGCGAGGTTCGAAGTCGAGGAGGGCTTGGATTTTAGAGAATAATTCATTCCGTTTAGGACTGTTTTGAACAGAATTATATATGGCTCTTGCACATTGTTCTACATAAGATGGAAGGGAATCTATTGCGTGGTTGACACAAAGGGCAAATGAGTGACAAATGCATTTAAATATGATTAAACTGAGGCAATCTTTTTTAATAATAGCGCCACCGAATGTTTCGCTCCCGTCATAACATTTGCCTAATCGGAAGCAACCCCGATAAGATTAGTTATGTAATTAATTTTTTTTTCTTTAAAAACTTCTATAATTTTGGTGTACATTCCGGTCGTATTGCATTGTTCTATTTTCACCAAGCTAACAAATGAATTTTCCATTAAATTTTACCCTTACCACCGGGAACAACAATTTTGATGTCGAAACGTCGGTCGACTCACCAACACACAGCGAAAAAAATTTCGTTTTTAAAATAGCACATAAATCTACAAAATGACTCAGGCAATTTACATTATTTACAATTGCCGTGGCTTTTGTACGACCAAGAGTTATTTTTTTATAACATCGGAATCGGGTACCGCAACTTTTGAAAACGAAACCAGGTCTTCAACTGCAATAAACGATAAATTATGTTCAGCGTCGAATGCTGCTATCTGTCGTTATTAAGAAATTACTTAATAACATTATTAGATGCCGATTGGATATCAATGGCCCTTGATCTTTCACGCCCTTGATCAAACAAATAAAGTTTTGGCGAGCATTTTTGAGTCGGTAATACCTCCACCGGCTTTTAAATCACAGTTGCATACCTTACAGAATGCAAAATTATAATCACTTTTTTTAAGCCGTACTTTTAAATCCACGTCGGCCTCCCATAAACGTCTTTGGTTTTTCTTTTTCTAGGAGAAAATTTAAATTACAATTACAATTTATAGTACGAAAAATAAAACACAAAAATTTAATCTTACAGTAGTTTCATCATCCTTTTTTTGATTCTGCAGATTTCAAAGATGCTGATGTACTAGGGGTAGGGGGACTAGTTTCCAAATCACTATCTACCTATAAAATAATAAACTTATTTCCAGTAAGTATAAGTAAGTATTTACTTAACACGAATATATAAGCGAATAAGTACTTACTTCTGCTTCATGTTCTCAGAGATAAAAATACTCAGAGTCAAAGATGAGTCTCAGAGTCAGAGAAGAACCTCATTTGTAACAACCGAATTATTTGATCTTGAACACTTTTCAATTGCCATTTGTCACAATCTATTCAATTTGAATGAAAAATTAGTGGTAATTAGTGGTAATTTATTCGCAGAATAGAATTTTTGAATTTACAATGACTTACATTCCGCTGTGTTAAATGATTTTTTATTCACAATCAACATAAAGTTCGATTGGTACAACTGCAAATCAGTTGGACTTTATTTGATTACTGCGATCGAAAATACTATTGCTACTACTGTGCACGGATTTTGGTCGAGAATTGAGACTGAAAGTTAGAAATTTTACTGACGTTTTATGTCAATCGGGCAAAATCCACCTACTTTAATAAACTAAATTCCATAAACTAGATTTCCATAGTAGGTACTGCCAATATTCATTCAAGTTCAATAATAATAAAACTAATGATTTAGAAGCCTTACTAATTTCTTTATTAATATTAACGTTTTGATGGTCATTTTCATTGCTAGTATTGAAAATTGATTTTTTACTGCTATTGCTTGGTTATTAATAGAATTTGCAGTTTTCCTTTCATCGATATCTTCTTTGTTTTTCAATCACCGTGAATTTAAGTTCAAATTCAATTGACGTAAATGTATTGTATTATATAAAAATGTACTCGTACACAGCGCGGAAAAATTAAATTTTCTTTCGTTGAAATGGAAATACATCCACTTGTTTTTGCTAAACCCTCTATAACGTTTCATTTTATGCTTTGGTGCATAGTAACAGTAAACCAAATGTTGAATGGAGCTCGCTTAATTCAATATTAATTTAAAACTGTTTATGTTCGTGGCTGACTCTTTAATCACTGTGAGTTCCATAATCGATATTGCATTCCTGAGATTTAACGTTCTAGTTATCGAATGTCAAAAATTTAAATTCATTGTTTCCACTAAGTATCCACCGCGCAGCATTTCAGCGAATTTTACTTAATTAAAATTAATAACAATAATTATTTTACTTAATAAAAATTTAGTGAAACTGAAGTAATTTTAATCGTGAATTCGATATTACTCAAGCTCGATTTTCTTTACAAATTAAACTAAATTTTGATATTTTAATTATTTAAATTTGGAAATAAAAATGTGTGTAAAATTATAATACGAGTATGATCTGTTTGATTTAGAATCTACCTTGTATTGCTATTATCTTTGGTTTCGGTTTATAAAACCGTGACGAAACACGAAAGGTTATGGGTTCTTTCAAAAATTATGTCGTCCCGCATTATCTCAGCGGCATTGGTGCAAAACTCGTAGTTTCTCGATGTAATGAATCAGTTCTTATCAGGATCAAATTGAACTAACGCTTCTCCGTCGAATCCAAACTGGTAATTACATACTGATAGCCTGCCAATAGATTTGGTGGTTTAAATAGACAAAATAGAATACCTTGGAGGTAAAACAAATATTTTTATCCGTTAACAACTTAATTTGTTAATACTAATACCTAGTTTTGTGAAAATGAAATTAGGATGATACAAATAATTTCTGAGTAATCATGCCCTTCAATAAGTCTAAGAAATGTTATGGACACGAGCTTGCTTGACAGAAGAAATCATTTTCTTAAAAATGTTGATCAATTTTTAATTTTTTAATTTAATCTTTGCAATCTGTTGTGGGGCCGAAGCACTTCCAAGTTTCACAGTTCGCTTATTTGAGGACGTACAGCTATAGCCCGATTTTATCACCATCTGCACATTGCATAGCTCCATGCCAGCATATACTGGCAGGGGTCCTAGTTGTGTCCCATTTCATCAGAGATCGTAATCTGTTGATAAAAACTCTCTTTTGCATTCTGCCCCTATCGGGATTCGAATCAGGTACGCCAAAGCTTTTACCAGCGTGCTCCTTGGTCGGTATAAAATTTATTTTGGGTGTACTTTCTAAAGGGTGTTCAAATTTGAGATATCGTGTGAAATCTTTATTTGTTTTCATTGGAAATTAAAGTACATTGGTTCCGGTTAATAATGAAAAAGAACGTCGAAATTTTTAATAACTTTTTTGCATAATGATATGAATTATTAGTTAGTGATATTTGCTCGATGATGTTGTCTTTGATGTATTGAACAGTTTGAGGATTATCCGCCTAAACTTTATTCTTCAAGAAACCCCATAAGAAGAAGTTCAATGGCTTTAAATTGCATAATCTTGATGGTCAATTCATGTCTGTTCTTCGAGAAATTATTCGATTATTACACTTCTATTTCAAAAGATTACGTTGCTGTGTGGCATGTTGCACCGTCCTGTTGAAACCACATATTATACACATCAATATCTTCCAATTGACTACATAAAAGTTTTCTAATCATCTCTCGGTATCGAGAGCTTCATTCACAGTAATTGCATTGTCATTTTGATTTTCAAAAAATATGGACCAATTACGCCCCCACACCAAAATCCACACCATACAGTAACTTTTTTGCTTTCATTGTCTTTTCAAACAATTCTCTAGGATTTTCTTCAGGTCACATGTGGCAGTTTTGTTTGTTGAAATGGTCGCCAATTTCAAAATAAGTTTCATCGGTGAAGATAATTGTCTAGAAAAAATTCTCATTTTTTTCTTGTTTTTCTATGGTCCAATTAACGAATTGCCAACGTAATGCGTGGTCATTTGCCTATAATTCTTGTGTTAACTCTATTTTGTAAGTCTTTACATAAAGATCTTTGTAAAAGATGTAAAATATTGAACAAAGCTGTTGGTTTGATGTTTAATTGCTGTGAACGACGACAAATTGATGTCCCTGGCTCTTCAGCAACACTTGTGGTAACAGCTACAATATTTTCAATTGAACGGGCAATACGATGATAAACACTTTTCTGTTGTTCAATCGTACATCTTTCCATTTTAACTAACCTATATGATACTCTAGTACAAAAAATATAAATGGCGGAATATTTAAAAAAATACCTCAAATTTGAACACCCTTTAGATTGGTTAGCATCTGAATGTAATATTGTTTTTGAATTATACTGTATTTGCTTAGTTTCAGAAAAACTGAGAACAATTTCTTGGATAAAGAAATTATCTTTCTGCTGATTGACGCATTCAATAAAATATTAAATCAAAATTTAATTTTATGTTTTAGTTCAAGAAAATGTTTCTCTGTTGAAGAAATTAACCTGCTAGAGAATTATTATATGTTCGTGGTCGTTATAAAAGAAGTTCTTCTGTGTGATAGTAAGACGATAAAGGGCGATAAATTAAAACTATTACCATCGGGATTCATTAATTTTATCCTTATCGCACTTTGTTCAGTGTTTTAAGAATATAAATGGGTTCCAAAGCATTTTAATAATAATAATAAAAGAGGTTTAAGAATATTAGCCTAGTTCAAGACGTTAATGGCTGCTCAAATTATGAATTTGTATAGTTGGTCAACGTTTGACATACTCGTAAATGCTAAAACGAAGAGAGACTAGAAAAAACTTTAAAAATTGTTTACTGTGTGATTTTGTGTATTCTAAAGTTCCGTAAAATCTATGCGTGACGATTTGCCTTTCCATGTTCCCGAAATAGACCGACACCGATTAACTATAGGGTTTCCAATTGGAATGATATGATTTTTAAGTGACGTTTCGGCCATTTGTAATATGTTATGATCTGTCATTTTTTGTTTCATTGTATTCAGTAATGTTTACAATTTCATTATGGTGAGATATACGCAAGTTGCTGATTTTGCCTTGGCCATACGTTGCTGATTTTGCCTTGGAACAACTTGAAAACGATAACGATTTTTTTAAGAAAATCATTTTTTCCGATGAGGCTCACTTTCATCTGAGTGGCGCGGTAAATAAACAAAACTGTTGATTCTGGTGCGAAGAAAATATACAAATGATTCATGAAAAACCATTACATTCACCTAAATTGACAGTTTGGTGTGGTTTTTGGTCTGGTGGAATCATCGGTCCGTATTTTTTTTCGAAATGAAGCTGGTAACACCGTTACTGTCAATGGAGATCGGTATAGATCGATGATAATCGATCAACAACATAAAATCGTGACAACATTTGGTTCTAACAAGACGGGGCTACGTGCCACACAGCAAGTGCAACAATTGAATTATTGCGAAAAAAGTTTAGAGATTCGATTATTTCAAGAAATTGTGATATTGAATGGCCTCCAAGAAGTTGTGATTTAACACCATTAGACTATTTCTTGTGGGGTTATTTGAAGACATTGGCCTTTAGCAATAAACCAAACTCTCTTCAAGCTTTACTAGTCAATATTGAACAATATTCATGACATACGACTTGATTTAGTGGAAAAAGTACTCGAAAATTGGGTTCATCGAATTCGTTCCTGCAGAAGAAGTCGTGGAGGCCATTTGAATGACGTTTTATTCAGAACTTAATTGTATCGTACTTCACATTAAATAAAAAACATTTCAATTTCCATAACAATTAGTGTTTTTTTTATATCATATCACTTTTATTGGAAAACCCTATATATTCGTTAAATATAGCATCTTCATTTAAGTATTCTAAACGTAAAAGTTTAGCTTCTTTGAAATCTGGATCACTATCAATCATTCTGATAAACTCGGCCTACCAAAATAATTTAGAAATAAAACATTACCTATAGCCTTTATTCCCTCACGCACAGAGTATGTTTTAAACGGTACGCGACAACTCGGCGAAACCAACTCGGGCGACGGACAACTCGGCGATGACAAACTCGGTGACGGACAACTCGACGACGGTAAACTCGGAGACGGACAACTCGGCGACGGTCAATTCGGCAACAGGAAAAATCAAAAATGAAGATACAAATTGACTAATTGCGGATTTGCTGATTTTTGTCGAGGTGTGCATGTTTAGTTTGTCTGTGTTTAATTAAAAATACTGCTTTGTGGAATAGATATAATATTAGAATACAATAAATTCTAGTTGCATAATCAAATTGTAAATATTAATACGATTAATAGCGTAATTGCCAATTTCTGCAGGTGGATTTTGACCAAGTATCAGTATGTAAAGTTTAGCGAATAAAGTTTTATTCGATAGTCGATTTTACACTAACAATTTTTTTTCGATTTAGCTAATGGATTCAGTGGAAGCATAGAAGTATTACCGACCGAAGTGCGAGAAACATGAACAAATGTAGCGGATATGGACAATTGTGACGAGCCCTTCTTATTCAACGTTGCAGTAATATGACATAATACGATAGCTAAATTTCACTCCATGTTATAGTTGTACGATATTCCGGTATTCGAAGGTATTCGATTCCTTATAAACGTAAATATTATTTATACACTTGGTAAATATTTTCAAAAACACTCAAGAAGAAAAAAGTCAGTAGAAAATACCGCCATTTATATCAAGAATGGCAACCAGAGGATACACCAATCAGTTACATTAGTTACTGATATCCGTTAAAACAATAAGAGGGGGCAATTATTTTTACTTCCCTAGTCATTGTCACAGATTGCCATTTAATTTTAGTTTGAAAGGCCCTAAGTTTTCTGAATTTGCCGGTTTTCCGAGATTTTTGATTCGAAACAGCCAAAATATGCAAGTTTCTTTCATGACTGCACTTCTGTGTGTTAACGAATTTTAAATGAAGGAATATTTGATTTTCGACGTAACCGTCGGCATAAGTTCTGAAATTTGGATTTTCGGATTAAGATCTGGTCATGCTGAATATAACTTGGAAAGTTTTTTAGCAGATTTTATGAAAATTTTAATTGTAAAATGTTGCTGTCGGGAGTTTTATATACATTTTCAACGAAATTCTAGTTATGCGATTTGGGATTATAGCAAAAAAATTGGAGGAATTTTGAATATGAATGCTGATGGATCTTGGCCATATCTTAGACCATTTTATTGAATTGAAGTAGACGTTAAAATAAATCATGTGCGAAATTCTAAAAATGGCCTTGCCCATTGGAACTTAATCAATTCTAACCTTCGATTTTGCTCGAATTAAGTTTTTTTATGATGGAATTGGTTTTCTAAAATTTGAAAGTTCTGAAGCTGGACTGGATTCTTAACCGATTAAGTTTAAATCTGTTTGTAATATAAAACTGAAATTCTAATAGAATTTCTCGAGATTTTGGAATATGAAACTACTCTTAAAGGATAGGATAACGATTTTAACACAAATTGTTAATTAAGTTGCTGTTGAATTTTAAGCAAATTTCAATAGTTTGTTCGTGTATAAACCGAAGTATAATTTTATTAAATTCATTCCTTTATGCCACTAATCCGAGCCCTTATAGAGTCTATAATTCAGAATGTACGCAGATGAATGATATCAAACTAAACTAAGACATCTATTTGGAAAAGAAAAAGTTGAGCAGATCTTATACGTTGACTTGACGATATTTTTTACTTAGAAATTGCGAATTTAACAAATTTATAAATACCCTGTGTGAAAACTGGATAGGCTCACAAGCGTACGATGCTCCAATTGAAAAGTGAACTAAAATTTATATTTTTCTTAAATAGATTTTGATTCACCAAATGAAAAAAGCTGGAGGAACTGAACTCAAAGTTTTTTGACTGAAATTTAGTTTCCCTTGGAGGTTCACGTAGTTCGCAAAATATTTTGCTTCCTTTCTCAATATTTAAAGCAATTTTTTTTTTCGAAATTACCTGGTTTGACTTTTCTACTAGGTACTGACTAGTCACACATTATCAGCCTCAACATCCTTTTCCAGCAGAATCATATTCGGAGTGTTCAGTTAGATGAAATGGTAATAAACAAGGTTAAATAATTTTGAAAATTAATTACAACATATGGATAGGCTTATTAAGTCTTGCTGCAATTTTCATGACTTTTCCCAAAATTTCAGGTATTATGACTAGGATTTAATTTTCGAAAGTGGTTTAATAATTCTGGTATGGCCGCTTGACGTACACTCTTTCTTTTAAATAAGCCAATTGAAAATGTTTCTTTTCCAAATTATTTGCTCATCAAAGATATCTCATTATAGAGCCGTTTTGCTCGTATACATAAAAATTTCTAACATCGTCCAATGTTGAGCACGGAATATTCTTAATGTGGCCAAAACTTAATGTTTCCTTGTTGACGTTTCTGGACTATTCTGCACACTCTCCGCTATACGTTTAATATTATCATACGTGCGAGTCGTACGTCGTCTTACGGAATCTGGGAGGTTCCTTACAACACCTTGCCGCTAGAAATTTGCAACCAGATGATTTATTGTTAGTTAGATGGTAAATAACGCATATTAAAATACCGCCTTTAAGTGCAGTGTTGTGTATTGTTTATTATAAATTTCCCAAATCAGTTACAAAATTCTGAAAATAAAATAAAAAAAATAATTTAAAAAAAGTTATTATACATTCACACTAGAACGGTCTTTTTGCGCCAACCTGTACATACTTTCCCTTTAATTTATTGCATACCGAATCGTGTTTATCATTGCGTTCATCGTGCTACTATTTATACACTACGGTGATAATGCTGGTTGCGTCCAGAATGTTCACAGACGTTCTGTTCTAAACTTATACTGTTCTAAAATTGCTACTCTACTACTTCAACCTAGATGTCACTAATTTCAAAACCCAAATAACCACCTACTGGGTGGGGACTACTAATAGGGGATTAATACGAAAACTGCACAGGAACATGGTTCCTAATAATTAAAATGAAGCAGTTGTAGCTTACATATAAAATATTCAAAATGCGATTAAGGTGACGCCTTTAGTTGTAGTACTGAAACACATTTAACAAAAAGAACAATAAAAACTTGTTCTAAAATATATAATTTTCTATTTGGTATACTCGTGACGTATGTTTACGTATTTAAATCTAACCTATAATAACCTGGGATGATAAGCTTTCTTTCCCTGATAAAATGTAAAACAAATTATATGTGTGAGTGGTGACTGTACTACTGTCTTGTTAACTTTCGAACAAAAAATTGTATAATCAATCTTATTAAAAAAATTTGCGGGGGAAGTTTTAGATTGAATCCTATTTAAAATTACAAAAATTGAAAATTTACGTCTGATGATGTACATACGAATAGGTTAGCCCCGAGGCGACGTTTCTGGTGCAAGATTAAAACAAACTCAACAACAATTAACTTTTATGCCTTCATGCTTGCCTGGAGGCATGGTTAAAATTTCGTTTGATTTTCTTTTATATATAAATTGGCACTTAAGTAAAATGTTTTATGATGTTTACATCACCAACTCTTTAAGATGTTATTTCTACTTTTTATGACTTTTTCATTGATTTGATAAATTTCCGTTCTTAAAATACGAAATAAAATATTTATAGTAAATATAATCCACTTTATCAAAAACATAAAATCCAATAAGAAATTGCGCCAATATCTTTTTATAATTTTTATTTTTGGAAGAACAAACGATTTTGAATCATACTTTCTTTTATTTATTACAAAATTGTTACTTTTGAGAAAATTTCTTTTGTTTGCTATATAAAATATAAGTCGCCTCAGCAAAATCATTTGTTTATAATCTATTTTCTTTTATTAATTGTTAGTTAAGATATTCTTCTTAGTAGCTAGTTACTATTTTTAATTACTCTTCATACTCGTACATATGCGAAAATACGATGAAAATTTAGTTGTAGACTTCAAATAATTATTTGATTTTCGATTTTCTAATTGACATGTTGTTAATCTCATGACAAATTGTTCAAAGATTTATGGCGATAACGCTATGGTTTTTCATTATTGTGTCGTGTAGGAGTAAATTAAATTTGAGATTTTAAGTTGTGTCGTTGTTTTTATTATGTGATTTTTAGGTTGGGTCTTAAGAAGAATGATATTAGTAGTTTTTGATTTGGCTTGTGATATCCGTTTTAACAATATTTAATTACTAAAATTCGATACCAAGATAACAACATACTAGATGCGCAACTAAATTTCCGAGTGCTTTTGAAAAATTAAAAATGGAAAATTTCAATAGAAATATAAAAAATGGTTTATCCAAAGTGTTGTCCTTCGCTATCAACACATTTTTGCCATCTCTCTGGCAATACATGAATACCACAACGATAAAACGACGCGGCATTGGCCCGAAACTATTTATCCAACCAATTTTGCACTTCTTCGAAATTGGCCAAGTGTAGCCATGCCAAGCCACGCGCCATCGACCGGAACAAGTGGTAATCCGAAGGGGCCAAGTCTGGCAAATTAGGCGGGTGTAGTAGCAGATCCCATCGCAGCGTTTTGATGGGAGGACGACGGGAGTGCGATGACATGGAGCGTTGTCGTGCTGCAATATCACTCGTTGATGAGTTGTTGTCGGTAGTGTTGCCGATTGACGATTCCTTTCTGGTCCCACCAAACGCAGAGCATTGTCTTCTTTCCGAAACGGTTTGACCATGCCGTCGATGTTGATGCTTCGCCAATTGAAAGCCACGACCTTTTGCGTTTGGGATTCTTAAAAAAGATCCAATTCTCATCTCTCGTAACAATTCGATGCAGGTGGTTCTTCGAATTTCCATCTGTCTCTCAGTCAACTCATACGGCACCCATTTCCCCTCCTTTTTATTATTTCCCATTGTATGTTAATGTTTGAAAATAACATGGCACATCGTGTTTAATGACTCCGCAAGTTGATTTTGAGTTTGCGTATCATCTTCATCCAATAACGCTTGCAGCTCAGTGTCTTCAAATGTTTTTGCTCTTTCGGAGCGCTTTTTGTGCTCAATGTCTAAATCGCCACTTTTGAACCGTTTAAACCAATCTTCACCGGTAGTTTTCGATGGTGCAGAGCAAATGACGTGCTTCAGCTGCATTTTTTTCAAGTTGAAGCAGAAAAGCAAAGCTTCTCGCAAATGCTATTTGTTTGGCACAAAACTCGAGATTTTCTTTCTTAGAAAAAATACTTTTGGGTTGCAATATGTGCTTGTATTACAACGAGTTATCGTTAACAACTGTCCACGCTATGAACAAAATACAACTTCTGGCATAAATGACAAATAAATGTGTCGCTAGAACCATCTATGTGTGAAACCCGGAAATTGTTCTAATTACATTTAGGTTTAATCATGTGGGTAAGAGAATAAATTTCAAATTTTGGTCCAATTTGTGTTTATGCTGTTTGTTTCTTCTCTGTGTAAATATTTGGTTGTTTTAAGGTATTATAAGAACACGGGAAGGACAAAAAAAAAATCCTAACGTTCCGGAACATTGTTTTTTTAATTTTTGTCATACTTTTTGCTGCCTGTGACCAGTTTTTCACTTCTACGTCCGGTTGATCATTATATAATAATGGTACAATCAAGGTTACTTTTTTTTATTTCGAATCTCTCCCAGTCCTTATATTGATTGGTCAGTATAGGACACGCCCCTTAAGCTAGCAGAACCCATACAGCAGAACATTACAAGATAGTATGAATAATTATAGGCTAATTAAATGCTCTAATAAACAATTTTGGGCTCCACTCCTTCCAACAAAAACGATGGGTTCTGCTAGCTTTAGAAAAAGTTAGCAGAACCCATATCAAAAAATATTTTAAAAACAATTGGAAAATTAAAGGTTAATTTTAGGCTAATTAAATGCTCTATGTAAATTTTATTATTCTGCTCATTCTAGAAAAGACATAAGGCTTTATCATTTCAGAGCTAGCAGAACCCAAAACGAAAATCGGACCAAAACCGAAATTGGAACCCAAAACGAGATCAATTAACATACAAATAATTTTAGGCTCATTATGGCCTAATCAAATGCCCCATTAAAAAATGGTGGGCTCCACTAGTTCTTGACCAAACTTCAGGTCATGTAATCTTAAGCTAGCAGAACCCAAATCGAAAATGGGACCAAAACCGAAATTAGAACCCAAAACAATATCAATTAACATACAAATAATTTTAGGCTCATTATGTCCTAATCATTCAATCTAAAATTATTTGTATGTTAATTGATCTCGTTTTGGGTTCCAATTTCGGTTTTGGTCCGATTTTCGTTTTGGGTTCTGCTAGCTCTAAAATGATAAAGCCTTGTGCCTTTTCTAGAATGAGCAGAATAATAAAATTTACATAGGGCATTTAATTAGCCTAAAATTAACCTTTAATCCAATTGTTTTTAAAATGTTTTTTGATATGGGTTCTGCTAACTTTTTCTAAAGCTAGCAGTACCCATTGTTTTTGTTGGAAGAGGTGGAGCCCAAAATTTTTTAGTAGAGCATTTAATTAGCCTATTAGTAGCCTATATTTATTCATACTATCTTGTAACGTTCTGCGGTATGAGTTCTGCTAGCTTAAGGGACGTGTATAGGACCCTATTTTCGATTACGATATTAAAACGAGTTCAATTAATGGTTCTCCTCAATTATAATTAAATTAATACAGGAAGGGCCATCTGTTAGTCCTTTTTCATTTGTAAATAAAACACACATTTTGGGATGAAAAGTCCAAATTTTTTATTGATAAGGAAAGGTGGTTCTATGCCATTTGTGTATGAAAAACAATATCGTTCGTATGCCCACCATCCGTGGCATCCGAACATCAAAATTTCAATAAAACTTAATTTTCAATATAATTTTCAATAAAATCATAAATAATATATAGACTCTGCTAAGGAAGGTCGTGTTTTTATCGGTACTACATGCGTTTAGCTTTGCTAATTCTGTTGTGCAATAAATGCAGCGAAACTTTCGCATGGAACGCACCCCTTAGGATTTTCTTCTAACGCTTTCTGATTCGTTTTCCTTTGCAGTTTCTCGGCTACGACCTTTTTTTGTATAGATTTGTAATTTTGGTATAAAATTTATATGCCGCAATGTATTGTTTGTTTTAATTGTTGTTTTTTGAAAAAATTATGAGAAGTTCTTAAATGACTGCCTGGATATTTAATTTCAACTTTTGTGTATTGCCCATTCCTCAAAAATTGATTACAATGCATCGAGTTACATATCTTCCTGTTCACGTAATGTTTACCACCCTTGTAATATTAACACAATTAGCACAGCCTCCACCCTAAAAATCTAATTGCATCGTATTATTTTTCTGATTGCTTAATGGCTGAAATCGTTTGTAACTGATAGAGTTCTTTTTCTGTTTATGTAACGTGCGGTCTCAAATTTATTTCAATAGACCACATTAACCGTTTATATTTGATTTTCTGCGTATCAACAAATAAATATCGTCCACAAGTTACATAACACATCGCCTGAAAAATTCCAGGTCTAATAAAAAAAAACAATTTTTTGGGGAAAATACATTTTATTCATCAACATAATTTCCTTCTAAAGCGATACAATCAGTCCAACGCCTCCTCTCTAATAATTGGATGCATTTTTTGTAGAACGATTTATCTTTGTCTTCAAAATAAGCTTCAGTTTCAAGCAATCACTTCTTCATTGGAACCAAATCACTTTCCCTGTAGCTTTTTCGAGGTCTGGAGCAAGTAATAATTGCTGGGGGCCAAATCTGGCGAATACGGTGGATGCGGAAGCAATTCAATGTGCAATTCGTACAATTTTGCCATTGTTGCGATCGACTAGTGACATGGTGCATTGTTTTGGTGAAATACCAATTTTTTGCATGGACAAATGTTCGTGCGAAATATTACCAACACATTCCATTGATATGTTTACAATGTCAGCTATCTCACGCACTTTACGGTCTCTACAAACAATTTCGTGGATGTTTTAATGTTTTCTGGAATCACAGAGCGTGGTGCATCATCGCGTGGTTTTACGACCACGTTTAAACTCAACATACCTATCAATGATGGTCGATTTTCCTGGTGCAGAGTCTGAATAACACTTAGCAAGCCACTGCATTGCTTCAATGGTATTTCTCCCATCAAAACAGTGTTTAATTAACACACGAAATTCTTTTTTTCCATTGTTTTAAAATTAACAAAAGTAGCGTCACTAAAACAACGTAAAGCAATTTTAACACATATCGTTTGAAGGTTGGTAGAATTTAAAAATCATATGGGATTTAAATTTGTGGTACTATCTATGTGCCAGACCGGGAACTTTTCAGGCGATGTAATAATTCAAATATCGCACCCTGTTTTTGTCACCTTGTAAGGCAATTTATGGGATAAAGTATTGGTGAGTTCTAGAGAATGATAACAAAATTAAATCAACCATTTAAAAAATTTTTAAAGATAGAATTGTAGATCTCAAAAAAATTTGATGCAAATGTCAGTTAAATAAGTTTTAAGTTGCTCCGCATTAATATTTTGTGAATCGAAGGGTCTCAAAAATGGAACCCCCAAAGTATATAAAGACAAGGCTATACTCTTATATCAAACAAATTATAGGGCCGTTACGCCTTCATTATTTATTACCACTGTATGTTTTGATAATTTGACTCCACTACATAACTACAACTACTTGGAAGAATCCTGGAAGAATTATAACATTTGCGCTTCGGTCCGATAAGAATAATAATTTAAAACAAATTTTTCATCGCATCACGCCATATTATTTGAATATTTATTTGTATATAATAATACCCCTTGCACTTGTAGTTCTAGCGAATTATTTTTTAGCCTACAAATAGTATTACCATAAGTGTAGTGGTTGGGAAGTTCATTGAAATTTACTAATATAGAAACCAATCACATGGTACAATCAGCCAAAGATCAACCAAAGCCATCTTTACTACTGGTTAGTGACAATATTAATTTGTTGGCACATTAAAACAGAAGATAAACGTAATACCCCGCCTAAAGCAAATTACGATGAAAATGAACATACCCCTTCTAGAGGCACTGACAACCGTCGACCAGTAGTAAAGACGGCTTTGCTTGAACGAATCGGCTATAAAAAACAAAAAATAAATTTTACATCTAGTAGGTAGGAATTGCAACAAAATGTTAAATTCTCGACATTTACTCAGGCGTTTATTTTTGGCCAAAATTCAATTTCATACTAATCACGTAAAAACAAAAAAGGTAAATCTGGCTCTAATTTTTTTTTTCGTTTCGGTTAGTGAGTATACAACTCCAGCTGCACATACAATTATTCCTGTATCCCCACTTTAAAATTTTGTTTATATGTGAGGTGATAAGAGACGGGGAAAAAGCATCTTGGTGACCTGCTGTGACCGGCACAATAGAAACTCAAACTATATTCCTTCTGCGAAAGTAATGAACATCAATTTGTTTTGTATTACGCGGCTAACTAATTCGATCTATTTTCTGATTGACGATTGGTAAAGTGAATTTTGCGCAGCATGCAGAAATTGTTGAGCTTTGATTTTGGTACAAAATGATGTTGGTCTAAGGTCTTACCGGTACAAAAAAATTTGTAAACTGTTAAATTTTCTATGGACTGCTTTACAAATAATTATTAATGAAAAACCTTCATTTCTATTTTTGATATTTCATAGAATTTCAATTTATTAGTGGGCGTGACACGCAAAACCAGAATCAAGTTGTTCAAAAAAATTCTCACAATCCTTTTTTCTGTTTCAAATAATTGAAAGCTTTTCTTAGAATTTCTGCTTCTTGAATATTACGTTATTACTTTTGTTTGAATACATTTTTAAGCAGTTCGTAATTTCATTCGTGGACATTTTTTTCTGTGCTTTTATTAAATTTATTTACTTGCAGGAGTGTTTTTTGTTTGCTGTTACGATAGTTCTTAGAATAGAATTTTGTTTGTTTAAATTATCATAAACTTTACAATTTTACAATTGTATACAATACAGACGTACTTTTCAATATTTTTGTACGTATTTTATAACTACAAATTGTATTTTGTTCATAGAAGATTATAATTTATAGTATGCGCGTCTCCATCAGTTGATACTCTGCATTTGCCAAGTATCTCGAACAGTTTATCAGTCGACTTCTGATTTATTCTTTGATCTGACTGCGGGTTTTAATGAAATTTTTACTATTCCTAATAAAACAGAATTTTGTTATGCAAAGCTTTTTCTGTATAACGTAATGTGGTGCTGTTACATTTGGTTGCAGTATTACAGATATTTCGTGTTCGATTCAAATATTTTTCAAAATATAGCGCAAATTGCTGATGTTATTTCTTTGTATTTCAAGGAACTAAGCGTATATTTAAATATTTCATCCCGGGTTACTTTAAAAGACAAATATTGTAGCTTCAAATTTTCAATTATTTTGGTATAATTGATTTTTCCAATGCAATCGTATATTATGTTAGCTACCCATCTCAATTTGAGATTTATTTCACTTGAAATGAAAGATCATTAATTCAGTGTTTTAGATATTAATCTGTTTACATAATTTATTAAGGTTTCGGACTAATTAGAAATATCATTGTTATAATCTTTATGACATTTGCGGCCAGTCTAAATTTTACCAGTAATTACAATATTGGCTTTTAAATGAAAATTTTATTAAAATAAGGTGATATCATGGGTTTCTGTCATAATGGTTAATTAAAGTAGGTACGCCATTTTGGCTAAAAATAATCCAACTCTTAGAAGAATCTCCATTAAATACAAATGCACGTTATGAAATCCACTTGTTATCAATATAGTATTCTACAAAATGGTAGGCTACCACATTGGAAGTTTAGCGAAGAAGAATCCATCAGTTATAATGAATTTCTTAGCGATTCACCATCATCATTCATTAAATTTATTTCTGCAAACCTATTTTCACTTATACGATATTAAATTTCAGATGCGATTGGCTTTTGTCCTTACAAAAAAAAATATTACTATTCGCCACGAGTTTGGCTAGCAGATTTAAATCCAGAGGCCTTACTATGTATTACGAAAAGATTCGTATATTTTTTATTCAAAAATACGAATTTGAAACGAAATTTTCAGGTTGTATAAGTATTGTCCCATATTTCTCTGTTTTCCACAAGCTGAACAAAATATGCAAATATTTCAGTAATCGGGCATGTATAATTAGAAATTCGACACGAATTTCCGAATTCTAATAAAACAATTTTCGTTTCGGAATGCATAGTAACCTTCTGGTTATGGCAACAGGTTTTGCTAGTATTGATAGGCTACCGAAACTCCACTTCATGCCAGGCGTTATTAGGTGGATTGATTTAGATCTCCCTTCTATGTTTACGTAAATAAACACCAGAAGATCACAACTAAATCTCTTCCGCAGGTTACAACTAGAACATTCCCACCGATTTATTCCTAAAGGGTTGTTTGAATCTGTATTTAGAAGAATAAAAAATGGATTAGAGTTATAGCAGCTACAATAAATGTCAAAAATGTGGTGTAAAGAATCGGGTAAGGATTGTATAAGTGGCCACTACTGTGTCTTTCCGTATATGTATGGTGTTAATACGTTTTGGTAATTTTGATGCTGTTTCATAGGCTTATCGCGTTGACTTCAGGACCGAGAACTCGAATCGTATCTAATTCTGTCGCGTTTAATAACAATTATCTAACGCCAATTGAGTGTGTCACTGATCAACCCCCGATATGTGTTGACAATTTCGAAAAACACAATATCTTGTCTCGGTAACGTGTGCCAATTTCAATTTGTTCATTCAAGCAAGCCTAGCCTTAACTGATTAAGGATTTAAGATCGAGTCATCGATTATTGAATTTTAGAATCTTTAATCTGTTTTATCTCGCCTCAAGTGGCAGCACTATCACGAAAGAGAATTTCTATTATTATTTTATAACCAGCGAAAATTGTTTCTTTATTTTGTACCGTTTTGTACATAAAATAAAACATTTCAAATCAAATTTCATAAGGATTGGTTATGAAATGGCCAACGTAAGTCCAGCATGAACAGACCCTAAAATTACTAACTTTAGAACTCCTAACCAATACTAACCATTCTACTATTCAAATTTCATCATAATCCGATATAAATGGCGGAGAAAGATGAAACATTGTAAAATTTCATATACCGAGTTTCTTTACTTCGAACGTCAATCAATTTGGTATTTTAAGGAACACTTTTAATATTTTAGTCCACTAGAATGTTTTATTTTGTCCAATAGTCATTTTTTTCACTTGTGGGGAGTAGCGTATAATCTCTTACTTTCTGTTCAAATTCGAATACTATTGTTGTGTACAGATTTTAATTCAAAATCCTTTCGCATCTATACCACAGAATACAACTAAAGGGTGGTTAAATTGTAAGGGCCGATGCTGATTTTGAATAAAACACAAATTATTTAGGAAATTATTATGATAATATGGTATGGTTCAATTATCGCCGCGACCTCGGCGGCACACCTCCTCCTCACCCGATGGTCCAAATTTTCGATGACGCTTAGGCATAATTGCGGTTCTATGCGGTTAATGTGCCGAATTATCTCATCCTTTAGCTCTTTAATTGTTGCTGGCTTATCGACGTACACCTTTTCTTTCAAATAACCCCAAAGAATGGTGTCAAATCACATGATCTTGGCGGCCAATTGACATCGCCACCACGTGAGATAACACGGCCATTTAATTTGTCGCGCAAAAGAGCCATTGTTTCGTTAGCTGTGTGGCAAGTGGCACCGTCCTGTTGAAACCACATATCGTCCACATCCATATCTTCCAATTCGGGCCATAAAAAGTTCGTTATCATCTCACGATAGCGAACACCATTCACAGTAACTGCCTGACCGGCCTCATTTTGGAAAAAATACGGCTCGATGATGCCGCCAGCCCATAAACCGCACCAAACAGTCACTCTTTGTAGGTGCATTGGTTTTTCGACAATCACTCTTGAATTATGATTCGCCCAAATGCGGCAATTCTGCTTATTGACGAATCCACTGAGGTGAAAATGTGCCTCATCACTGAAGATGATTTTCTTCGAAAATTGATCATCCACTGTTGCCATTTCTTGCCACCATTCTGACCATTGACGACGTTTGGAATAGTCAAGAGACATTAGTTCTTGAGTCAATTGCACCTTATAAGCGTGTAAATGCAAGCCTTTATGCATAATGTTCATCAACGACGAGCGTGAGAGGTGCAATTGTTGGGCACGACGACGAGTTGAGGTGGACGGCTCTTCAGCCACACTATCGCGAACAGCAGCAATATTTTCTACTGTACGAGCTGTACGAGCATGCACTGGTGTTTTAAAATCTCCTACAGACCCGGTTTGCTCAAATTTTTGCACGATTTTTCCGATTGTACGCACATTTGGACGATTAAATTGACCGAAAAACGAAGTGCACGATATGCATCTATGGGCGATTTGAACGCCCATTTTCATAATATGCCTGAATAACTTTAACGCGTTGCTCGATTGTGTATCTTTCCATGGTTCAAATTGAGTTAGTCTGAAATTGAGAAATATTAAATTAAATGCAGAAAAAACTTGACGTTTAGGTGTGGTTCACATTCAACGTCGGCCCTTAAAATTTAACCACCCTTTATAACCAGAACAGACATTACGTAGAATAAGAAATTTATTTTCCTACCTTTAAATTTTAAATATAAATATTTATAATTACGGTGATGATTTTATGTTAACTAACTATTTTTGTTGAAATATACTGTCAAAGCTTCATTATGAGTCTATAATTGATTATTTGAAATAAAAATATTCAAAACTTTAAGTGAGCCAAGATCAAAAAATGAGTCTATATTTTTCCGTACAAAAGCAGCGTACGAAATAACGCATCTGTATAGTTATTCTGTGTCTATACATATTTCCGGGTACCAACATAAACATATATTTAGCATCGTTTGTAAGTATGAAATCGTTTATAAGGTCGTCTGTGTGTGACGTTGTGCTCTGCAGCCGAGACAGATTGGCTGAGCGGAATGAAACTTCGTACTTAAGCTTTTTCCATAAATTGGGAGATCCGTACGAAATTTGGTGCAAATATGTGCGTCAGAAATGGCAGAAATTTTGATTATATAATACAGTTTTTACCAAAGTTTGACTAAGTTTAATTTTTCTCTTTAGAAACCGAATGTGGTGTATTAGCGATATATAATTGTATACATTCATGGTAAAAGAAAGTCGGAAGAAACTCCAATAAAATGGGTAAAGATAACAAATTAATGCAAAGTTCAGAATACTTCTATTTGACGGGTAACAGAAAAATATACAACATCAAAAACTGAAATTTGTTCCAAATTTTATAAATTATAAAAAAAGAAACTGCTTAAGCGTCAAGCACGATCCGATATTATTATCGCCTATACTTTAGATGGCACTATTGAACTTTCCAAATAGAACTATGGTTCACCAGATATAAGTAGGGCTTGCAATACTGATTACCGGACGATTTTTAGATACCGAGCTTGGAGCCATTTACGCCCTTTAAGCTCAACGAGATTAAAACTACGTATCTTAAAGTAATTAGTCCAATCAAATCTAAAGGAAATTCAGATTTTAAACATAAATTGAACAATTGATGAAAGCAAATATTATTCAACTAATAGTTAATATAGTCAAAGTCAAGTAAAGATGGCTTTGATAAAGTCAGGCACCTTACTACTTCAAAATTGAATAAACAATTGGATTGGAACGAAATGTACCTATCTTATCAGATACATTAGTAAAATTTAACAGCATACAAAAAGCCCTGAATTTGGCCAGAACCATAAGACTGTCTTCGAACAGGTATTACTGCGAAGAAGAAACGTACTGAAATATCGGCATTTAAAATTTGGGTCGGTATTACAAGCTCTAGATGTAAGTAATGCTTTTCGGGATTCCTCGGTTTTATATCCAATTTGTTATATTTGATAAGAAACACAATACAATTACTATATAATGACCTATTTAATTATTATCTTTGCTCACACCTATAAATCTACACGTATATCACATTATTATTTGACATTATTTTAAAAAAACCAAATCATTTTCCTTGCATCGCAACGATGGTCGTTTTCTTTGATTTGAGCCTATTTACCGAACGTTGGCCAATGCAAATATTGGTTGACATAACTAATGTGAAAACCATACACACGATTAGTCGATTAGTGGTGGGTACAAATACCCGATCATATGGAGCCGGTTATTGACAAAGCTAACATGTTGGTCTGCTATATAAAATTTGAATGTTGTTCAACTATCAAAGTGCACAAGTACATTTAATTTTGGTCTAGTTTCAATTTAAACCTCTACGAAGTTAGTCTGAAAAATTTTCCCGAAATATAATTATAGTTAAATATGGCAACACTAATATATGTATATTGCGACAAAAATTACATCAGAGGAATTCATATGATTTTTTTTAATTCTATGAGGTATGTAAGAGTCGGTTACAATGTTGTATTTGCGCGCTTCTTTTTAGAAATTGATAAAACATTTTGTATGAATAAGATAGTAATTAGTAATTACAATATTAGATAAGTCAACCCAAATTGTTCTAAATTGCAACAAACTCCCTTTTAAGTAAAGGTTAATTGTTTTAAAAGACAAAAAAATTAATAATTTTTGATCTGCACGCTAAACCAATCAAAACATTTGAAAATATTTTTGTTACATTTTTTCAATTAAAAATTCCTCTGCTAGGTAAAATATTTTTATCTTTGCGCTACTCGGTCCGCAGACGACCAACCTACTACGGGCCCGTTTGGTATCTTCCCACTTTGGGGACTATTAGTCCGAAAAATTTACGAGGGTAACGGCCAATCGAGACAATAAATGATTTAAAATTAGCTAATCTACATGCCTGGGAAGAAATATCACCCGAATCCATCAATTCATTTGTTAGAAGTCCTACCAGGCTTTTGGCAATAGAAGAAAACGAACGAGACCGACCAAACTTGCATAGTGGTTAAAGCTTTGGCGTTTGGATTGGGAGGTACCGGGCTCGAATCCCGATAGGGGCAGGATGCAAAGGGAATTTTCATCAACAAATTACGATTTGTGATGAAAAGGAACACATCTATGACCCCCTGTCGGAGTGCAAAACTCATGGGCCGACCCAACTTCCATGCCAGTATAGGCTGGCATGGAGCTATGCAATGTGCAGATGGTAATAAAATCGAACCTATATCCGTACGTCCTCGAATTGGCCGATACAGGCGTAAAAGTAAGGAAATAGGTAAACCGCGAAAGAGTTGGGAGAGCCTTGGCCCCAGAACAGATATCAGAGATAAAAAAAACAGAAACAAATTTAAAAAAATTGTTTTTTATTAAAAGCAATTGAATCCTGCAACGGTTTCTTTATATTTCGCCGAATTTTGTAGTTTTTTAATTTTTAAAACTTTAGCATACTTTAGCATTAAAATATCGATTGAATAAATTAATTATGAAATGTTCTGTGGGAAATGGTGAATTTATACACGTTTATTCCACTCGCAAACAATTAGTTTAAACATTTTTAAAAGTGACCTATACAATACAAACTAAATTATACACTCGCGCATCCTCGTGAAAAATGATTTCAGCTTTGTGACAGCAATATTTAAAAATGAAAAATTAAATTTATTACAAAAATATTAATAAAATCAAATTATTTTAATCGCCCGACGAACACAAAAATATATATTGAAATGCGTCACAAAATAAAAATGAACGGACGCGGGAATTATGTGTATGTCTGAAAATCATGAAGAAAAACGATCAGTTTTAAATAAAACTTCAAGAGTTTCAAAAGTAAAAAAAAATCGTAAGACAGGCCAATCTGAAATAGATTTTTACTTTTGGCAAAATTCCGAGCAAATACAAATACAATTTTCAATGAAATAATAACAATATTGTAGTAAATGGAACAAAAAATAAATAATCCGTCTATCTAGAAATTTCGTACTAGGGTACACAGGGTAATTAATAGTCGGTATACAAGCACCACATTTAAAATAGGTTAGATACTTTCACACCCTGTATTTGAAATTAGCATTATGGTATCGCACAGCGCAGGCAACGTTAACATTTAAATTTATGGTAATTATATCAAACCCAGTATAAACAACATAAATTCAAAATACACAAACATTACTTCGAAACACTTTATTAAATGAGCAGACAGAAAATTATAGTCGGAAGTAACCGTTTTCTCGGCGATTGTTTATGCGTATGTGTAAATCAGAACGTTCGTAAATGCTCTCAAGCACGTGATCGCGCAAAAAAACAAAACGACTATCATCTCGAAACCATCGCGTACGAAGTTTTCAAGAATATTAATGTTTATATGAAAAATCATTTGCTTATTGTTCCATAATATTTTTAAGGTTATTTATAAATAAATTAAAATTAAATTTATTTATTTTCCATTTATTCTGTTGTTGTTGTATTTTCTCGCTTCTTTTTAGAAATTGATAAATGATTTCGTATGAATAAAGATGATGGGAATTTAAGCTAGTAATTACTTTCTGTTTTGTTTTTCGTTTGTAAAAATATTTTGTAATTAATTTAATGGTGACATCGTGACGTATGAAAATTGTACCAAAGCTTTTTATAAATAAAATAATGATTTGAAAGCGAAATTATCAGAACAAATATACATGTCAGTGGTGTATCATTATTGAAACACAGGGGTGCCAAACATCCAACGTACGACTCATATCCAAAAATAGATAATACTATTTTCATAGAGCGAGATTTTTCTGCAAACCTTATAAATATAACAAAATTATAAAACAATTCTAGTAGCAAATAAAATCATAAATTTGAATAAAATATTTTGTCTTTGTTTAGAGGGGGTTTCTCACAGAACCATTCAACGTTCACAAAAAATGATAAATTACATTATATTTGTCAAAAAAAAACGAGAAATTTATTATTTACGAACTCGTTCCACCCCGAAGAAAATATGGAGAAGACAAAAACCGGCAAATTGTTAAAATAAGAACAGAAAATTAAGGAATTCAAAATATTAAATTAAATTACTATTTCAACTTATAAAGGGTGATTTTTTTGTGGTTAGGATTTTCATGCATTAGTATTTGACAGATCACGCGGGATTTCAGACAAGGTGTCAAAGAGAAAGATGCTCAGTATGCTTTGACATTTCATAATGAATAGACTTACTAACGAGCAACGCTTGCAAATAATTGAATTATATTACAAAAATCAGTGTTCGGTTCGAAAAGTGTTTCGCGATTTACGTCCGATTTATGGTCTACATAATCGACCAAGTGAGCAAACAATTAATGCGATTGTGACCAAGTTTCGCACTCAGTTTACTTTATTGGACATTAAACCAACCACACGAATGCGTACAGTGCGTACAGAAGAGAATATTGCGTCTGTTTCTGAGAGTGTTGCTGAAGACCGTGAAATGTCGATTCGTCGCCGTTCGCAGCAATTGGGTTTGTGTTATTCGACGACATGGAAGATTTTACGCAAAGATCTTGGTGTAAAACCGTATAAAATACAGCTCCTGCAAGAACTGAAGCCGAACGATCTGCCACAACGTCGAATTTTCAGTGAATGGGCCCTAGAAAAGTTGGCAGAAAATCCGCTTTTTTATCGACAAATTTTGTTCAGCGATGAGGCTCATTTCTGGTTGAATGGCTACGTAAATAAGCAAAATTGCCGCATTTGGAGTGAAGAGCAACCAGAAGCCGTTCAAGAACTGCCCATGCATCCCGAAAAATGCACTGTTTGGTGTGGTTTGTACGCTGGTGGAATCATTGGACCGTATTTTTTCAAAGATGCTGTTGGACGCAACGTTACGGTGAATGGCGATCGCTATCGTTCGATGCTAACAAACTTTTTGTTGCCAAAAATGGAAGAACTGAACTTAGTTGACATGTGGTTTCAACAAGATGGCGCTACATGCCACACAGCTCGCGATTCTATGGCCATTTTGAGGGAAAACTTCGGAGAACAATTCATCTCAAGAAATGGCCCGGTAAGTTGGGCACCAAGATCATGCGATTTGACGCCTTTAGACTATTTTTTGTGGGGCTACGTCAAGTCTAAAGTCTACAGAAATAAGCCAGCAACTATTCCAGTTTTGGAAGACAACATTTCCGAAGAAATTCGGGCTATTCCGGCCGAAATGCTCGAAAAAGTTGCCCAAAATTGGACTTTCCGAATGGACCACCTAAGACGCAGCCGCGGTCAACATTTAAATGAAATTATCTTCAAAAAGTAAATGTCATGGACCAATCTAACGTTTCAAATAAAGAACCGATGAGATTTTGCAAATTTTATGCGTTTTTTTTTTAAAAAAAGTTCTCAAGCTCTTAAAAAATCACCCGTTAGTATGTCATTTTAATGTAGGGTTGGAATATAGGGTGTTTGCAAAAAGCCGTGCCTCGTTCCAAGACCGATGAGACGATCAGCCTTTGTTTATTATAAACTTTCAGCCCAATTAGTTCTTTTGATCGTTGATATATTCAAAACACATTTATAGTGCCAACCCTATAATGGAGTCGATTCACGTGATCCCATTTTGATAGAATTTCTTGTAATATTTTTTAATGGTAAATTAATGGTAGATTGAAAATAAAAATATAAATTAGAGAGCTTTAATTATTGAAATGGCACAGGCTGAAACATATCATGGAACATTGTTCAAAAAACATGCAAAATATATGACAGGTTGAAACGTGGCATAGTGTTGCTAACAAAGTATTTTTAAGACCAAAAATGTTATATTGGTTAGTGCTTAAATTTAAATTATTAGAGAAGGATACACTCGGACAGTAAGGTGGTTTTTGTCAAATTTATTCTAAAGCAAATGTGTGATGATCTAAATATTTCCACATCATTTTAGTTTATTACGCATATATGTTTCGCTCACTGCGTGCAAGAAAACTATAAATCAAACACGTCATTTTGCAGGAGAACGCATTTTAGATTTTTCAAAGAGAACTTATTGCACATACAGTCAAACCTGATTATAATGAATGCCTCGGGACCAACAAAAAAGTTCGTTATAACAAGTTTTTAATATAATAAGGGAAATAATTACTTGTTCGTTATAAAGGGGCCAAACTAAAATGAAAAAAGTAACGTAACTTTTGATTATGTATTTCAATTGATACAACTCAGGTACTTCAAACATATAAAATATTTAAATAAAAAGCGTAATTCAGTATTGCAACTCAGCATGCGAATTATAAAAATGCCTGTTTAGTGTGAGCTTTACTTCGTATACGCAGTAATTAGAGTTTGTTTTAATGTTATGCTTCGTATTTGCTCCAGTTTCCGCTCCATGTCAGTACGATGTTGAAGTTCAACTTCATAATTGGGATGGCAAGTAAAAAAACGTCGCAATGAATTTAAGTACGATTCTAAATCCTTTTTCGATAAGATTTCAATATCATCTTCACCATCGATATCATTTTCTACAGTTAAATCACTATGCATGTCTGAATTTAAAATATCCTCATCAGTAATTTCCTCAGATGTTATAATTTGCTCACCCATATTTACATTCTCAATCGACGAATTTTCCCAATATAAATTTTCCACATCGGAGCGAGTATTATCGTTACCAACATCAATTAATACGTTATCACTATCCGTTGGCCAGACCTTCTTGAAGCAATTGGCTATGGTATTTTGTTGTACTAAATCCCAAGCAAGTTTAATCATGTGGCATCCATCCAGAATGTTTAAGCTAGGTAAACTGTTATTTTTTTCAATGTTTAAAATAATTTTTTTTATTAACAACTTCCGGTAGTGTATTTTAAAATTCTGTTAAATTTGGAGGCAAATATTTTACTGACACTGATTTAAGTCCTTCAACATCCAAATGTAATGGGCAGTTATCGACAAATAAAACAATTTTTCGTCGTCGGCTGTTAAATATTTGGTCAGTATGCCGCAATTAGTATTCCCATTCTTGAAATTGTCATCCACGACTTAATATTTCCTTCTCGGGTTTTGGTATTTCCCAATGACAAGCAAAAGTAATTTTTCCGATCCTGTTAGATTTGCTCCCAATAGTACGGTAAGACGCTCTTTACTTTTTTTACCTCCAACACAGGGATCATTTCTGAATGCCATGTCTTATCTGGCATCAATTTATAGAATATGCCAGTTTCATCCATATTAAATATATCATCCGGTTGGTATTCATTTACTATAGTGGGGAGCTGCTGTTGAATCAAACTTGTGGCTTGAGTCGTCGATGCCGATGATTTTTCACCGGAGATTTTCTTAAACACAATATCGTGACGTTTTTAGAAACCTAAGAGAACAGAAAGACGATATTTTATTTACCTTCAAACCAGCTGTTACTAGCTTTAAAGTCCAATATGTTCAATTTTTCTGCAAATTCCATTGACTTTTGCTTTGGCGGAGTTTTGCGCAGCTCTTGCAGACCAACACATTTTTAAACTTTTCTTTATTTTTTTTTATTTCACTCACAGAACTCCTGGTTGTATTGTATTTTTTGCCAAATCAACATTAGACGTACTAGTTTTTTCGGCATGGTCAATTAATTTTAATTTCACTTCTAAATTAATTGATTTTCGTTTTTGAGCCATTTTAATGCAATAATTATAAACACATAGCACAAACAACACAACATTCAACCATACTAAGTTACTTGACTCAAATAACCGTTGCACTTGGAAAAAATCACTATTTTGTTATGTGTTGTAGTACATAACTGTCTCTTTCTTTTATTATGCAATAGGGTGTTAAAGAATTTTATTTTCGTCTAGAATTTGCGACTTTCCTCATGTTGGACACAGACATTATGGTTTATATTGCTGCTTTTGGATTAGCCTATAAGTCGCATTTATGGTTACAAATACATTTACAAATTAAAAACATAAAATAAAAAGAGAGGAGATCGTTGAAAAAATTTCTCTTCAAAAATTAAACAATCCTCATGGAAATGCGATCGTTATAATGAGTAAAAGATTGATGGAGTTGAAGCATTTTGACTGAAATTCTGTTCGTTATAACGAGTTTCTTATATAATAACGGAAATTTGTACATAAGTACGGATAAATGAGTTTTTCGTTATAACCAGGGATTTTATAACCAGGTTTGACTGTATATTAAATTAAGATAATTCTTTACTACAAATGACTAATTTCCCCGACAATTTGGGAAATCAATTAAATAATCTAAAAAAAATTCGTTTAAATAGGTAAAGGCTTTACTCATCGTGCACAATTTGCCTAGTATGTACCAATTAATATTTTATAAGAAAATAAAGCAAAGTTTTTATTTTTATTTTTAAGATTATTGGTTATTGATTGGTAATTTTAGAGCCAATCCATCTTTCTGTACTTGTTGTTTAACTCTTCTTTTTTCTTTTTTACATGCTCTTTCCATTTTAGTTTCGCGTCTATAATCATGCCCAGATATTTTGCCGTATTTGAATAGGGAATTTGCTGGAAGTTCAGTTCTACTGGTATCCCGTTGACCTTCTTGTTGGTAAAGTTTACGTGAACAGATTTTGTTTCATTAAGTTTTATTCGCCATCTCTTGGTCCAGGTACTGACAATATTAGTAGCTCTTTGCAATTTGCTTGTAGATTCTTCTATGCAATTAGCAACTGCTAAGATGGCCGTTTCATCCGCAAACGTCGCTATGTTAGTATCCTCTATCGTTGGCAGGTCCGAGGTGTATAGAACATATAAAGTTGGTCCCAGAACGCTACCTTGTGGTACTCCTGCTGATATTTTTTTTATTTCTGAGTATTCGCCATCTAATTTAATTCGAAAGTGTCGGTTAGATATGTAAGATTTTAGAATTTCATAAAACTGCTTTGGTAAGTCTCTTTGTAATTTATATTCCAAACCTTTATGCCATACTCCTTCAAAGGCCTGTGCTACATCCAGGAAGATCCTTGAACATACTTTCTTTTTTTCAAGGACGCCTTCAATTATGTTTGTAATTCGGTGTACTTGTTCTATTGTTGAATGATTTTCTCTGAAGCCAAATTGATGTGGAGGAACAAGATTTCTTTCTGCTATTATTGGTTTTAGTCTCTTTAGGAGTAGTCTCGAATAATTTTGAAATTATTGGGAGTAAGGAAATTGGCCTATACGAATTTTTGTCGTTAAGTGGTTTGTTTGGTTTAGGTATCATAATTACTTCTGCTACTTTCCATTGACTACTAACGTGTTTAAGTCTGAACACAGCATTAATTATTTGGAGTAGTTTACGTAGACCTTTTTCAGGAAGAGCTTTTACTATTTGTCCTGTAATTAAGTCATATCCTGGAGATTTCTTTGTATTTAGGTTGAGATTTATTTCCTCTTTTAATTCTTGTAGTGTGACAGGAGATATATTGCAGTTATCCATTTTATATACTGGTGGTATGTTTTCCTCTGCAGTTTGTCTAGGTAGAGGCTGAAACGTGTTCTCGAGGTGGGTTGCAAACAACGAAGCTTTTTGCTTTGCACTTATAACCCATGTGCCATCTTCATTTTTTACTGGTGGAATTTGTAGTTTAGGTCGTTTTAAACTTTTTGTCGCTTTCCAAAGGGAGTACTCGGTATCTTTTTCCCCAGTAAGGCCACTCAAATATTTATTAATGGATTCGCTTTTGATTTCTTTAATTAGCAACTTTAGTTTATTGGATAATTAAGAGTTGTTTTATATTCTGGCGCTCGACTTTGCCAGGCCTTTCTTGCTTTTCGTTTTGCTGCAACCAGTTCCCTAACTTCTAGAGGATAAATAGCATTTCGGCGCATTTCCTTTGAACTTGAGGGGGTACTACTCCACGCCGCTTCTTGTATACTGTTGTTGAGTTGTTCTAGTTCTTCTTCTAGCTCTATCGGTTTTTAATTGGCACCTGAAGATCAATATTATCCTCAACAAGTTTCTGAAATTTCTCCCAGCAGGTTTTTTTGTTCGTTAGCGAAGGTGGACTAGTTTTTTTAATAATCGTTGCACTGATTGTCATAATAACATGCGTATGATCATAATCCCCTTGCTGCTTTCTAGGTATATGTAGTTTTCGTCTATACCTTTGGTGATAAAGAAGTCAATGATATCGGGTATTTTGTTTCTATCCGTAGGCCAATAAGTTGGTTGATCTCCAGAATGAAAATCGCAATTGCATAGTCTTCCTGCTGCAAACAGCTCTCTTCCTTTTTTTAGAGGTTACTGTTGATCCCCAGTAGGTGTTTTTTTGCATTAAAATCACCTCCGATTATGAAACTTAATCCAAGTGATTTAAATAATGTGCAATAGTCTTGTTTAATTATCGGAATGTGATAAATTTTTAAAAAATGCATGATAAAACCCAGGGATATAATTATTTTTTCATAAAAACATCAAATCATTAATTTCAATTCAGAAATCGGTTCCCTTTGATTATATAAGTTATCGTCACGGTTTATTACTTCTCTTTTCCTTCCTCGATGTTTTGCTGTAGAACACGGTCATTGAGAAGGTGTTCATAGGTAGCTGAAACTTCAGTTGATATTGTGTTGCGATCGTCTTCAACCGTGATCCAATTGATATTGCGCATGTTAAAGTCGCCTAAACACGCAGATAATCTCAATCATGATCTTTTAAAGCATCGACATTCCAACGAATTTTATGCTTGTCTGGAATGCAGATGACAATTTGCACTTGTATTTGAAAAGGAGAAGCATGTGGTGGCTGCAAGATCTCACGTCGGATATTCTGGTAGAATGCCTCTTACAGATCACGTCATCAACTTGAAGTTCAACCATCATTCGATCTTCGCGTTACTTTGTGAATCCTCGTATGAGGAAAAAACGGTATTGGCCGTTGTTTTTACTAGTTAGGTCAAAGCAGTCCAGACCGATGTGCGATGTATTTCCTGAACTTCCGACTCGACAAAGAATAGATCTATGTGACGCCATCTGATTTATTTGTGTTGCTTCATGCGCCGAGGAATGAGAAAGCCAACTCCAAATTTTCCTCCGTTCTGATGACCGATGTAATGAACAATGTATCCATTGGTGGTGGCATGGATGAACTTCTAGACCATCGAAGTTCTTGTGGTGCGAGTACATCTAATGTGTAAATCTTCGCCTGACTTGAACGGTTCCGTTGTCCTATTTTTAAAGCGTCGTGTTCAGCTTCCGAGGCCTTTGTTTAGGGTTTTTAATATAGTTCTTTTTATGAGAGAGTGAAAAGACATTTCGCCCTACCTTCAACACATTTAAAATGCGAGCCACTTGATACAAGACAGGCTACATGTAGCCTTCTTAATTGGTGTTACGTTATGAGTATCATATCTTGGTGTCGAAAATAGCGTAGACATCTGATTTTTGTGTAGACAATGTCGACAATTGATAGAATATGTAAATGTAGCAAATTTACATTCGTACATAATGTAGATATTGTTTTTGTTGTTGTTCTTCAATTGGTTTGTTTAGTACGATTACGCTAACATACACTTTTTTCAGTTTATAATAAGGTTTTCCAATAAATTTAATTTTTGCGAACCAAACACGTGAGATTAGTACGTCTAAAATAATTTAACAGTAAGAAAAACCCATTTTCAAATTTTTTATTAGTAAAAGGTCTTTCAATAGGGAAGCTCGAAATGCAGCCATGTTATTAAAGAAACATCTGTCAAATTTGATGTGAATTGTTCAGTAGTGAATGGCAAGTCACCGTGGAAGATTATAGCGTCGAACAACGTGTGCAAATCATCAAATTTTATTTTCAAAATCAGTGGTCCATTTGAGAAACGTTCCGCGCATTACGTGATTTTTATTTTCGCCACAACCGTCCTACCGAGTCGGATATTCGACGTTTGGTTGCCAAATTCAACCGAAAAGGTCAGCTGAAAACGCCCTTGCTGTGCATGAGAGTGTACGGGAAAAGGCAGTTAATTTCTCGTCGAGCGCTACAGATCGATGATAAGCAACTTCTTGTGACCTAAACTGGATCATAGGGATACCAACGACATGTGGTTCCAACAGGACGGCACTACGTTCCATAAGCATGCCACGATGAACGTTCCGCACGGGCGATCTGAGATGGTTATCTATAAATCGAATAAATCGCAATAAATACGTGCCATTATTTTATTCATTTCATTATTCTTTCTTAATGCCACAAAAAATTCATTCAAATAAAATAAAAATTGGGTGGATACTGGATATCTCACATACAACTTGTGTTATTAACGAGCGTCCTTATTGAAAGACCCCGCAGGTATACGCAGAACGGTATGAAATTTTCATAGCACCACTGTGTATTAAAATTTGTTTCTGCTCATTACAGATATTTATTTATTAATTAATTTATTTGCCACAATAAAATTTATATTGAAATTGCACACCTCATTTTGAGCTTTCCAGCTCATTCTTTGAGCTTTCTTTTGAGCTTTCTCAAATAACTCAATAATGGCACGATATGGTTATAAACTCTCTTAGGTTTTGAATTTCAACCTCTTTTTAGCGAGTCTTTTTTAGCCGGCTCCTACATCAAGGAAGTGCATGCACTGCATCCTTAAGCAACGTTCGTACCATCAGATAAAAAAAATAAAATTTCTCAAAAATAATAATTAAATTTTTACTATAAAATTTTATTTTCCAAAAATCGAACTATCCAACATGAAAGTCATGGCCTATCCATGACTGAGCACTCGAAGCAAACTAAAATGATCACCGTTGATGTCGTTAAAACGTAATTGAGTGTTATCCTGTTACTGGGAGCATAGCGGCCATCTTGAAATTTTCTTCATAATATTTGTATTTTGCACTACCAAGGGGGAAAATTCGTGTTCCGTGAAAATATGAAAAGGAGCAGTTTCTTTATTTGGTATTCTAGGTTTGAATTGCCTATAAGAAATTTTTATTTCGCACAGTAGAATTGAAAATTTCGTGCGAATAATTCAAGCTACTAGATTGAAGAAAACCCTTCATTAGCATTATTTCATGGAACGTGAATTGACCCTCAGTGTTTAATCATTTTAAAGTGAGTGCATTGCCTAAATTTGTCCTTTGATTTTCCATAAGTGTATTGTCCTTCAATTCATGTTTATAAGCAAATAAAGTATTAGTAGCAGTAATGTATACACTCCAAAACATTTGTAAGCCCTGTCTAGCGGCATTTTGGCTAATCGATGATTTCTATATTTGTATAACTCTATTCGATTCTATTCCCGTTCGTGAATTGAAATTATTTATTTTTTCAAATCCAAAATCAATCATATAAAATATTTTCATTAGTTAGTATTGTTTTAGCAATATTTGAGCTACGACTAGTATCAGTTTTCGTGCACTGAGTGCATTGGGGTCCAAATTATTTCTCGTATATCGAGTCGATGTAATCCGTATCGTATAAACTACATAAAATCTGTAAAATAGGAGAATCGACAAATAGTTTTTCTTCATCCAGGATTCTTTATAGAAATTAATAATTTCAATTCGTACCAAAATCAAATTTCATCTTTAAAGAGAACAAATTAAATGTCGGTATATCATGATGTTGTACGAGGCTACAAGCAGCTTCAAAAGTAATTCCCTTTGCAATGTGCCAAACCTCACCTACATCTTCGAAACGAATATACTGTATGCTTGTGTATGTTCATTGCCAAGGTTAAAGTCGATTTTTTGTGCAACATGGGTGGCACACAGATATGGCGACCACACAACAAGGTTACGCACGAGTACAACCAATTACTTTTCCAGCTATAAATCCAGCTGAAAAATTAGTATTATGTATTAACTGTAATTCATGTTTCCTTTGAGGGAGATTTGATTTTTTATAATTCATTTTATTCCGTCCAACTGAGATATACATTTAACCGAGAAATTTGTTTCCTGTTTATTTTAACTCTGGATTTATATTGCCAAAAATACCCAGCCAGCTTTCTATAAAACGTTCGCATTTATTAGGGTTATGAACCGATGAACTAGATTGATCATTAAGTATTTACTTGCCAGAAAAATGTTTATGCTTTAAGCTTGTTTTGGCCAGAAGGTCATTGTAGTACATTGACATTATGATGGCCCTGCATTTGGTTTAAAAATGACACTGTATGTAAAACCCAGCTTTTTAAAACAGGTGTCCGTGGTTTTTTTTGGTACTAAAACAGTTTTAGTTGTTGGGAGGTTTAAATTTGGCTTCAATTTTATCAAATGTTTGCTAATAATGGAGCTCTCCATCTTGAAATGCTTCCATTTAAAAAATCATTCATGTTAACAGAAATAATAATTTTCAACATTGTTGACGACTATACATTACTCATTTGCAATTAATGAATTTAGATCCGTTGTCTGATCTTATCGCTCTTATTTTACCGTTCGATTCTCTCTCCGTTCGATTAATTCACGTAATTTTTGAAAAGCGTGATCGTTACTTTCAAGAAGTTCCATAAAATATCTTCTAGAGTATTGATCCACAACTGTTAAGATATACCTCATGTTTTATAATGTGACTGTTGGTATGAAAGCACGAGAGGTTAAGAAACTTAAGAAGTTCTTCAATTTTTATAGTGTTCAACTCATTTTACTTTCTTTTATGTAGTTAAATAAAGTATAGTAGTACAAGCCCAGAGTAGGGTTTGTCTGATCGCGGTGAAACTTCATTCCAGTGATTTTTGGCCACAATTGATTCACTGAAAGCGACAGCTTCCTTAGGAGTGTAGAATTTATTTTTATTTCTTAAAATATTTTTTTAATGTATTTATGATTTATTAAATACAATATTTTTAATTTATATTACTAATTTAATTTATAATAGTTAATTATTAATTTAATGTGTTAAGTTTAAATTAAATGTTATATTTATTTAATTAAATTTTTGTTTATTATCCGCTAGCATCGTAGTGCGCGGCGGTGTTGAATAGCAGCGACTTATTTGACAAAAACAACAAAAACTCGGATTGAGTAATCGGGATGAAACTTCATACTTAAGCATTTACCATAATTTGGTCCCAGTGATGTTTGACCAAAATCGGTCCACTAGAAGTGCAGTGTAGCTTCCATATGAGCTTTTTCGTTTTTTGCAAATATTTTGAAAATTATATAGCATTTACCAAAACATAAATAGATTGTAAATTAACCCTTTCGAACGCCACGTACAATATATTGAACATCGGATTTAATCTCTTCTAACTATGGTTTATTTCATTCTCGGTAAAAAAATTTGGAGTGTATTTTTTGGTTAATGTGTGTGCTATGAAACAAAAGACTTAGCTAATGTAATAAAATTAGCAAAAACTCAGTTGCCTTAGAGTTTTGGTTCAACGAAGTTGTATTATATTGCGTTATGCGGTAAGAGATTTTTAAATCATCAATATTTCTATTTAACAATTAAAATAAGACAATTTTAAAAATATCAATTACATTAGGGATATTTAAATAACATAATTCTAAAGTAACCGATAAATATTTCGTATTTCAATAACATATAAACTCGCGTTTAAATACATGTACAATATATTGCACGTAATTTGTCCTATAATCAATTTTCATACATTTTGACTTTAGAAATGGTGCGAAAACAATTAACCGAAGG
The DNA here is from genome assembly GCA_963691935.1 of Nephrotoma guestfalica. Classification (NCBI taxonomy): domain Eukaryota; kingdom Metazoa; phylum Arthropoda; class Insecta; order Diptera; family Tipulidae; genus Nephrotoma; species Nephrotoma guestfalica. Next base: position 232,266,876 of record OY829913.1, on the reverse strand, counting down.
AAGAAGAAATATTGGAATTGCTTTATGATTCCGATTTCGGCAATGATTCGGGCGATGAAATGAAAAAATATCGAAAATGATGATGTAAATGCAGACGTTCCAGCACCCATAGATTGCTATGACATAAAAGAGATGAACGTGCCCGTACAACATCAATTCGATCATTTCGAACAAGAGGATGACCAAAACAATGATGAGGAAGATAGGGATGTACGGTTAGTCAATCGATCCATAGTTGTTGGTTAGCTAATTTACACCTAAATGTAACATTCAGTGGAGGGGAAAACAATTTCAGCCAGAAGTAACACCTTTCGTACCAGCCCAAAACACTACATTCGAAGTATTAACTCCACTGGGGTATTTCATGAGGTACATTCCGAATAGCATATTGCACTACATTCAAACCAACATGCCCTATTGAAATTAAAAACTTTACACTTATTGATGGGCTGCTTGAAATTCCCAAGATTGCGGATGTATAGGTCGCCGATTTTAAGTATAGAAGTATTTCGGAATGCCATGAGTAATAAGCGCTTTTGCCAGTTGCGAGAGAACTTACTCATAGTTACAAGGCCATTGATCGAAGCAATTCATTCGCATTGATTTTAGCTATACCAGTCGAAAAAAGGATTTCAATCGATGAGCAAATAATTCCTTTCAAGGGGCGCTTATCAATTAAGCAATACATGAAAGGTAAGCCAAATCCGTGGTGCATAAAGGTTTTTGTTATGTCTGGCAAGAGTGGAATACCGTACGACTTTTTTGTACCAGGGTAATACTACAGGCTTATCATCAATAAACCTCAACTGTTTTGGATTTGGGGCTAGTGCTGTATTGCGATTAGTAGAAAGATTGGCTCGAGCAGGGCATAAATTGTATTTTGACAATTATTTGAGTGGTACGTACTCGTTATTTGAAAATTTAAAATAAAAAGAAATTAATGCAGCTGGTACCATAAGCGTTAATATATTTGTCAATCCACCAACCACGACTGATAAAGAAATTTAAAAAAACATCTTGGCTTTCCAGATTCGGTCACAAGTCGTGACGGAAAAATTACTGTAGTTAAATGGAATGATAATAAGCCAATAAACCTTGGATTAAACTTTGTTCGTGTTGGAAGTACTGATACGGGTCATAGATGGGAAAATAAATAAGTCGAAGTTGAGAGACCAGAAATAGTGCGATTATACAATTCGAGTATGGGCGGTGTAGATTTGTTGGACCAGCTAATTAGCTACTACCGTATTTTCATACATTCTAAAAAATGAACTTCACGAGTAACCTCACACTGCGTTGATTTCGCTGTTTGTTCTAGTTGGCTAGAATACAAACGACACTGTGATTTACACACTATAGCGAAAAGGAACGTTATGGATCTACTGGAGTTTCGGATGGAGGTTGGAAATTGTTTGGCTATTGTGGGCCATACAAACAATATGAACAAGCGTGGACGCCCCTGTTGCACAAATGATAATAATGTATCGTCTCCTGAAAGTCATACTTCATCAACCAAATCTAGATGTGAAAAGAGATTCAGGGATATCCAATATGACGAAATTGGCCATATGCAAGCTGGTAGAACGTTTTTTATGTGCAAGAAATGTAAGATGCATCCTTGTTTCATTTAAAACATTCAAGTACTTAAAATGTAATTTATGCATTTATGATGATAATATGTTATATGTTATATAATTTTAGATTCAACTATTTTAATTTTATTTAAAAAACCTGAATTAAACTTGTATTAACGGCTGAAATTTATTAGAATAAATATTTAAAAAATAAAAATATAAAATTTAGAAAATAAATTATTCTAAGACTCTCTGTACAATATATTGTACATTTTGGAAGCTCTCTAAAATAGGCCCAGTGAAATAAAAATTGCACCAAACACCATACACAATGTCTTAAAATAGCCTCATAATTTCTAATTCAACCAAATAATAATTTTAGCTCTTCTAACATTAAATGGCGTTCGAAAGGGTTAATTTTTAAAGAATGGCATCTCGACAAAAACTAAATGATCGAGGTGGATCGACTATTTGGAATACTACTTAACACTAAAGTTTTTTCCATAAATTGGGAGGTCCACACGAAATGTGGTGGTCAACCAGCTTCAGTTGGAACTTTTCAATTTTTTCAATTAAGATATTAAATTGTTTAGCAAGGGTTGACCTGGTCGGTTTTCTTAAATGAAAGCAGGAATACTGATTTTTGATTATACAAGACAATTTTGTTCATAAAATAAAGTTTGGTGTGGGCCACAACAATTACATCCCTCCATTTTTTCTTATGATACACGAACTACACTAATTTATTTTGCCATTTAAACTTGGTGCTGACAGTTAATTCGGTCCCAACTTTGGAACATGTAACAGATTTTAGTACGGTTACTTTATTCTATGTTGATTCTTCTATTGAAACTAATTTGCAGTTCCATCTTCTTCCATTTTCTGCGAAGTTTATTATTTTTTTATCACGTACTTGTGTCATAGGTGTGGTACATGCTGAATCCAAACAGCTTACCTTATGCTGTATTATTTTACGCTTCTTCAGCTACATTGGCTCGTACCCTTTTGAACGATTTTTTATGGCTGATTATTATTCGTGAACCGTTGTAGTACGAAATGTTTTGTGTTTGAACTATTATTTGTATTTTTGTTCCAATAGTTAGTCTGTAGGTGCCCTGACTACGATTATTTAATGCAACAAATAATAAATAGTCGAAGTCAAAGCATAAAAATCAAGGTCGAAGTAAACAAGGAATACAAATTAAATTCATAAGCAATCTGAAGATTTAGAGACAAAATACAATTACAACTAACAATTCAAGGAAAAAAATTGTTGGAATTTCTTGAACTGTGCATCGCTGTAAATGTAACGACGAAATTGTGCTTGGATACTTACTATGTAGACGTATCTTCAGTTATATTTTATTTTTTGCTTACCTCGTCGGCTACGAACATATTTCATTTTAGAAATTTTGGGGTAATAGCCAGAGAGTGTTTTTATATCAAGGTGACCAAAACGTTGAAAGTTTAGTTTCGAACTAACGAAACATTGAATTCTGCATATTAAACAATTCGGTCTCATCAGACTGCATCACGATACCTTAAACACAATGACTGAAACCAAACTTCCTACGTCTTGGTACTTTCATCATGATGTAAAAACACTATCTGTATATTACTATTCAGGGTACCCAAAATTTCATATAGAAATCGCTTGTATGCGTTAAATACAATAAAATTCGCGTTTGGATTCAACTTTTTTTTATGGAGATTTTAACTTACAAAACAACTTGTAAAACAATTGGTTCAACGGAAGGTATAATAGAGATAATTTACAATTTGGATTCGCAGTACAAGCATTTACAAACTAAATTTACAAAAATTCGTCCAGAAATGAGCGTGCTGCAAAACTTAATAGCATGGATCGTGCTGGCCATATTAGAAAGCTCCATTTAGCACGGCCTGTTTTGGCGGTATTCACTAACTGAAAACATTTATTTATAAACCAAATTAAAGTGTCAAAACTGAATTTTATCCTCGAGAATTCGTGATCTTCGTGAAGTTGAGCTTAAAATCCCGTTTTAGATTTTAAGCTCAACCCTATTCTATCTTATTTAGTAAGGGCTAACCTATTTCATTTTTCTTGTTAAGACGCTACCAAAAACAATTAATTAACACTCGCGTAAATTTTTGAATTAATAATTTTTGTTGGATACTTTACACCACTGGGTAAAACGTATATAAATAGTAAGAACAAATGAAATGCAGCGAATCTTTAGAATTAGCCTATCTACGGTATTCCATCATCCACAAACTTGAAACGAATTATCAAGTGTTTGGTTTTGTTGTTTGTGCTTCTCAATCCTTCGAGCTCGAATATATTAATTTTATCCAACAACAAGAACAACAACAGTTACAAAAAAAATATCTGCCCAAAACCAAAATACATTATGCTGAAGAATAGATTGAACGATGAATGGAATTCAAAGAATTAACTATCGTAGATAGACTTTGATTATTTGACCAAACCAAGAGGAAAAAAAACAATTTTATACATAAGAATATTACATTTAAAGAAATATATAATTTTATCGTTAAAAAAAATTATCAATTATTTCATTTCACATTTTATTATCAAACGAAAAGATATAAAATGCCGCGCTAAAAAAAAATTAAGAATTGTTAAAGACAAAAGAAACTCTCGTGTAAAGGGGAATATTATATAAAACTTAAAATTTTTAATTGTCTTTTTGTACCGAGAGAATGGATGAAAACGTTAAGAAAACATAAAGTTGAAATTTTTGTGTTTGAAAAAAAAAAAAATTTTTTACGATTCTTCGTTATGAATGCAAAGAATTTATTTTGATAGTTTTTTAAGTTCTAAAGAATTTTCTGTTATGTTTATCCAAAAGGATGAGAATTTCTGTTTGTGAACAGAACACAACACACAAAAACGCAGCCAGCAGTGGGAACTTTAAACATACAGCGCAAATTTTTGTTTGATTCTAACGTTTCCTCCTCATCTCTTTAAATATTGGGAGTATAAAATACACTTCAAAGACTATCGACTCCTAATTTATTTATTTTTGTTAGATAAGATTTGGTTTGTTGTTATGTGTATACTTTTTAAATAGGATATCAACTGTAATTTATTATTAACGAAATTACATTCACACAAACTTTTGTGCAATTTTTATTCCATTGGAATATTTTACAAAGATTGTTAAAAACGTAAGAAACAGGTTCTTCCTATTCATCTATAATACGATGTACTATAATTAAAATCGCCATGAGTATAAACGTTGTGTTCTTTGTTACTATGGCAAGAAGAAAACGGTTGAACGAAAAGCAAATGCAGCAGGAAGCTATAAAAATGATTCGACTTTTTTTTTATAATTTTCTTTAGCTTAGTACGTTTTCCCCATTTTGTTTGTAATTTTTTTGTACAGAAATTGGAAATGCTTTTACAAGTCAATTATATCTCGTTTCAATTAAATTTCCGGGAGACTTTTTAACAGTTGGTATTCTATACAACAAGTGATATTATGGTTAAAGAATACAATGTTCTAGCTGAAATAAAATTAAAAAGTGTATTTATGTCTTAAATGCATTTCATATTCTCTCTAACACTTATTTAAATCGATTGAAAAGTGTCCGGAGCAGTCCATACAACGGGCTGGCTGCTTTGATTTGTGACACAGTAAAGTTTTAATTAGACTTATTTAAATTAAAAAGGAAAATTAAAATCTAAGCCAGCCAAAGTGTTGACGTAGCGTGTTTGTATGGCAAATTTCTAACTTCTTCGGGTATCATTATCGATTCTGAGCGAACCCTTTCTGTGAAAGATTTTGCCATTCTGTGTTTTCGTTTAATTTCCAAAATGTGTTGCTTACAAATTAAAATAATTTTTGTACGTTTAAACTGGATCGAAACTAACTAAATTGCTAATACCCATGTAGGATCTATTTTTGTATCTAAACTGGGTATCTATAACTAATATATTCCGCATATTTAATGCAAACTGTTTTTATTTTTGGGCATAATATGATCAAAATCATTTTGAAATGTTTTACAAGCATTCCAATTAGTTTTAGTTATTGTCGTACTTAAAGGTCAAGGCAAAGAAATCTACAGCAATACTCAAAATTTAAATTTAATGTTTTGAACAATATTCGTAACTTGGTGCTGCATCATAAATAACAGCAGAATGAAAAGCAATTTGTAATATCTGTTGTAGAAACGTTATGGGACCACTAGTAAACTGTCCCACAAAATTTTAAAAAAAATCAGTGAATTTCTATGAAGTAAAATTTGAAAATTGTTCAGCAGGAAATTTAAAATTTTCTTTTCTCTTTAGTTTTAGGAAAATATTTTTTCTGTTAGTTTTACAGTAAAAAATATACATGGTGTCCTCGTCCAGTAATGTTATATTGAAGATGCTGATACGAAGGGCAGAAAAAACCAAATAATAATACTGCGAATATTCGATATTACAGGGTCGGCACGCGAAGTGTTACCAATTAAAAATGCTGTAAATACGAGTATCGTAAAAAAATTTAAAAATTTAACAAAAAATGTGTTACGAATAATAGCTTCAAGTCTGTCCGAGAAGGCTTCACACGCTACACGAATGTGGTCTGATGGTATTTTGCCCCATTCTCGGCAAAGTGCAATCTTTAAGGCGTTAATCGTCTGGTATTTTTTAGTTAATACTTTGGTTTCCAGAATGAACTATATGGAAAAATCCATTAGCTTTAGGTTCGGGGAATATCGTGGCCATTGTTGTGATGAAATGAAACTGGAAACTTATTATTGAAAAAAGCCGATTTGCCAGCCAAATACAAAGCAGTAACACCGTTGCGTTTGAATTCCATTTCGATAACTTTTTTTAACTGTGACGTAAAACGATATGCTTCCGTTGGCTTGGAAACAATATAACAGACTGATGCTGGTCAAAAATGACTATAACTAATTTAGGCATATGCAATTTAGAATTATTTGTAAAAGATATTTTTACAGCAAAAATATATCAAAATTAAGGAGGGGAAGTCAAATCGTTATAAAGTGGAGCTGAAAAACCAGCAATAGATGAAACAAGTTTTATTTAAATGATTTATTGAATCGGTAATATTTAAATAATTGAAATGGATTGAGATATTTATTTTTAAAAACGGTTTTAAAAATGTTAAAAATAAAAATATGGAAACTGTAACCGTTTACCAACAGAATATACTACGAGGGTTGTCTTTTATACTTATTTCGGTATCAGAGAACAAAAATAAATATTTTTTTATCAAAAATTGCTCTATTGTTCTTCAAAATATTCTCCATGAAGATCAATACACTTTTCTATCTGTTGAACCGATTTTCCAAGTACTTTTTTCACTCCGATTGAGGTACCTCCAAAACATGCATTTGAAGCATCAATCGCTTCTTCAGGTGTCGAAAAATGTTCACCTCGCAAGTCATTGGGTGCCAAATCACCTGTCACGCTGTTATATACAAGTTTTGAAGCCCCGCCACCATATATTTAAGCATTTTTTTCAAACAATTTAACACGAGTCTTTTTGAGGGTTGGTCAAATTATGTGGAATGTGAAAAAATCTTTTAGAGGGCCAAATGTCCTAGAAATATCGAATATATACTTGTGCCACTAGTGCCTAAGGATGCCTCAATTTCACGATAAATCACATAACGAACTTGCAGTATCAGTTTATGCACAGCATCAATGTTTTTCGGAACAACAACCGATTTTGAAAAACCTTCTCGAAATTCGTCGTTGAACAAACTGTGGCCACGATTGAATGCTGTAAACCATCGATGAACATATAGCGGTGTTACCGTGTTTTATTAAATAAAAGATTACCACTCACTTTTTAAACCCGACTGTCCTTTTTCGTTTCTCATGTCTTTCTCATTCGCGAATGTAGGTTGCGAAACAGCTCTATTCAGCAAAACGAGCTTTGCCTCCTACTTAAGCGGCGCGGTGTATAAATAGTTCTGCTACGAGGAGTGCCACGAAGTGACAAGGATTTTGAGCCGCTACAAACACTGTTCCTTGTTGGTGCTTCATCGCCAAAAGCCGAATTAACTTCATGCACACAAAGTTGTAAAAAAGGATTGGACGAAAATGTTCACGATTCACTTCCATTTTCGAACTGAAATAAACTTTTGTTATAATCACTAAACGAGCGCATATTGCCGAATTTCTCGGAAAAGTATCTTCTAATGCGGTTTTGAGCCCATTTTGAATTGATTCAAGATGAATTAATCTTAATAATTCAAAAAAGATCAAGAAACAACATAAAAGTACGGATTTTAATTAAATATAAGCGTTTGAGCATATTGCCAAATTTCCCGGAACGTTCTGAGTAAATATACCATCTTAAATGTCAAACTTTACGATAGAGCCGTCAGTTGCCAGATGGCAGCACTAGGGTTGCCCAATCCCGATTTATAAAGGCAACCCTCGCATTTCTGGGTTGTAGAGTAAATTAATACGAATATAGATCGAAATCTGTTTTTCACAGACCTGTAGTTCGTTAGACGATATTTCGTGCTTTGGAGTGGTATACGCTGTACCGATTCTGAAGTGATCTATTTCCATTATAATACAAATTCTAATCATTTATATTTGGCTTAACTAGTTTCTTTGTTTTTACAAGTCTGTTCCTCATACTCGATGAGTTCCTTTTTCTGCATATGTTAACTAATAGCATTCTACATTACTGCAAGAACTATTAGAAATATTAAATCCTATATAAAAACCGTTAACTACGCTTCACTCGACATTGCCTTTACATCTTGTCTGCTTTCATTTGGATAGAAACAGTCACAGTGTTTCCAAATTCTAGAAATTAAATTGAAGTTTAACATAAAATGTTTACAAAACGCTCGTACTAGTAAAAACTTGACGATTTTTGGCCAGATATGTAGGATCAACTGAAGCTGGGTGATAAGGGGTTTTTTCAACCAACATAGTGAAGCAAATTGATATTAAATTGCTGACTACTTTCTCTCTGTGTAGTTTTCAGAAACCGAGAAGAAATTGTGCCGCTTGGTGGTCCTCCATCCGTTTCAATCCATCGCTCACGCCCTTTTGTTTCGACATTCTATTATACGTATGTCATGCTCGATGCTTGTTGTTGTTCGAACACTCCATTTACCATGCTTCGTTTTGGGAATCTTGCAACGTGGTCCAGTCATGGAACTCTTTTGGATTTCATAAATCGCCTCCAAGAAATTCTTTTATATTTTACGGAACTTTAATAGGAATAAAGATGAACCAAATTATCCTCCTTTTAAAATTAAATAACAATTTACAGTCTCCATTGACTCAGGGTCCAGCTCTCGCTGTCGAAATTAACAGGTCTCATGAGTACCAGATAAAGTGCAAGAAAGCTCGATGTCCGATAGTATTTCAGGCATTCATGATTGCAAGTTTTCCGCGCTATTAAATTATGTTCACCGATTCCGAGATTTATGATGGAAATACTCCTCGGTTTTGAAAGTAATTTTGATTTGCTGCTGTTAACTTCCAAGCTACTCGAGCGCCAAATTGAACAGGCTCCCAACATTTTTCCAAAAACATCCTAATGGTGAAGCATGTGTGGTTGCGGTTGGGCCAAAAACAACATGAGTCCAAAATGATTCGACGTTAGAGGTGAGTCTGACAAGTACATCATTAGCCAACACTTTGTATTCAGTGTTCAATAGAGCTATGCTGCCATAGTTTTCACATTTAAGTCTGTCGTCTTTTTGTGTAGCAGAGTATCCCGTCAACTCATCGGAAAGGAACATTTCAGTTTGTAATCTTTCCAATTGGTTAAGCAATTGCTATAATAGGAGTCACCTCGACATTCCGATTTAGTAAACTTTAAAAGTAGGTTTACCATAATGAGAGAACATCAGCCGCATCTGTTCTCAGCTTTCCATTCTCGTGTTTGATGTCTGTATTTCTTGAGTGGAAGTCTTTAGTGAGATTCCGGGTGTTAATAAAACAGTCTGTTGAATTGCCTTGCTTCGCAGCTTATATTTTCGATGTATTTCACCATAGTTCGCGATTCTTTTGCCGTAGGTTTTTCATCATCCTTTTAGCACGGATATAATTTACCAGTGTGCTAATAGTGCTATGAATCAACCATTTTTCACGAAGCTTTTGTATATTTTCAACAACCAGGCGGCACTGATTATCAAGATACCACGGCGTGGTAGTAGTTATGGCTGGTTAATAAAACATGCAACTAACAAATTTTCGAGTGGCAAAATAATAATAGTACACTATAGCCAAAAAATTTTGAAAATAAATCAAGCAATGCGAATTAAACTAAATTTGTTGTACAAAACAGAAAAATATTTCGACACATACCCACCCTGTCGTTATAATTAAAAAGTTAATGGGCAATGCGGCTTATTCTCAGAGTGAATGTACAGGAATGCATTTCACCTATAGTGCATGTAATGGCAATGCACGAGCACGACCCAGACACGATACCCCAATTGGACGCTTTCCCACAGACTCATTCAAAACCTGCATGGAATTGGGTACAATAAACCCCTGGTCATTCGAGGTGAGCTGCGTCTACTTAAGTTTCCTGCTGGATTCGAAGGCCAGCAACCATTTTTGGCCACAGCGGTCTTCTAATATAATTCCTTTCGAATTTCTCTGTTAGGTTAATATAAAGAGCTGTTTATGTAAGAAAGAGTTAATGAAGGCGAGCAGGTGATACGACAACGAATAACCATACGGCATGGTTTTCAGTTGTCCTTGATCCGAAAAGCAAGCAGGAAACACAAATTAAATCCAAACAAACGAGGCATCTGATGTGTATCATCTTCAAATGGAGTGACATTTTCCACTTATAAATGCAGCTCTGGCGAATTATGCCACATCAAAGTAAATAAGCCTCGTTTATGCCACGGCTAAGTTCGCAAAATTAAACTCAAAATGGCAGAAGTAGCAAGGAAATAACTACGGCATTCTTATGACTCACCCAACTTAATTTTCATTTTTTGAAAAATGACTTCTGTAGTAAGGTCAATTTGGCTGTGAATAAATGCAGCGCATTAAAAAATGTCTGGCTTGGGCTAATTTCACTCAATAATAAGTGGATATTTACCCACCTTGGGGATAGAAGCCTGAGATTTTACACTGTATCGGTGAATATTCAAAAAAATTAGTTCAAGGTAAATTTTAAAATATTTTTATTAACATTTTTCGAATGTTCACAGCAAATGCTTTTTCAAATAGCATTTAAATAATATAACACTTGCATAAATTTTTTTAACATTTATATTATGGCTCAGTTAAATGTTCATAAAAATTGTTAGTAATAGGGGGCCTTTAATTATTATCCTTGAGTAAAAGATATTCGATTTCAATTATCGATTTGTGCCCTGCTAATTTTCTATAGTGAAATCTAATATTTTGCCATGAGCGAATTGAGTCCAATATTGTTTAATAGATGGCTGCATCAAGATTTTTTTCTTTAACGTCCTATTTTGAACCACTCTCAAAAGAGAAATATTTTTGGCAGATTTATTGACAGTAGCTGTTACGATCCAATTGTAACAAACATTTTGGATTCGGTGACGGAAATTCAATAAACTTCTTCCTCTAGTATGGCCATTGCAAACTCCTTACATTTATGGTGGCTCATTTTTCAGAAATGTTTTGTAATTTTAATCCTATTTTGAAGTGTTTGCATACATCACCATAAATGTGGTTAGATTTCTTTATGCAATCAGCGCTTCTTCAACTGTACTACACCCTGTCATTAGGTCATCGACATAAACAACAGGATGACTGTTTATGTTTCATACACTCTAGTTTCCAAAAATGGCGTGGATGCTGTCACATAATTTGGTATTTGATGTCTTGTACTACAGTATAAGGATGCTATCTTTTCTCAACGTTCATGATAATAATCACTGTCTGCTTGCAAAATATCACATACATGCTGTGCACAGTTGTATTCTGTTGAGCCAACCATAATTATATCGTTCGAAGAATTTTCGGTGCTTGTTTCATCCGAATCATCAAAAGGAATGCACAGCTTCGTTGATAATTTTAAATTTCTATGATGGGGGAGGAGATAAGTTCGAATTTCCATTTTCTTATGGTGGACTGGTACCATGCAATTGGTCGCTATCTATCTCGTTAAACATGATTGATTAACCGTATCATGTTTGGCGACCTTGCTCATAATACGCCTATTTCAAATAGTGTACGAGTAGTCTAGATAATTTGGGATTTCATTGACAACGTGGAATACGCAGCGTGGTAGCCAAAATAATATCATGGTGCTTGGACTCCAACGTAATGATTAAATAGTTATATTAAATAGTTCGACCTTCCTGATTTTGCAGTTTCAGATAAGGACGTAAACAAATTAAATGTTAGGAGGCACCAAACAAACACTTTAAATAGAGTAGCTTTCCAAGGCAGAGCTTAGAAAAAGAGACATCTGATTGTAAAAACAAACTATCAATTACGGTATTTATTCCTATTTGCAGTCTTAGATTTGGTAAAAATTCTAGGTCAGCTGATTAAAAAAGAAAGCATTAAATGTGAAGATAAATTTGAAGTAGATTCTACTATTTTATACAGATTAAAACGATTTAGATAGTATAATATGATGCTCTAAGAAACACTTCACCAGCATGGACAGCGTTCATGTGCTTGTCATATTCAAATATATGTAAGTGCAAACTGTTATCTATTTTCAATAGACAAGCACAAAAGACCGTTCGATGGAATGACGATCCTTTAAAAGACCAAGCATCACTGCAGAGTTACCAATCAGCTGGCACTAACAATTTAGACTGGCACAGTAACAGCAAAGAAGCTCCTCCTAACATCAAGGAGCAGTATATCTTTGTGCTAGGAAAGCCACGACTAAATATCTTCGACAAAAGAAACGCGTTCATATGAGATCATGTATCGAAACCATCAGCTTCCTAGCGGAAGAACGAAATTTAAGGGGCTGGTTTGCTTACACCAGGAATCTCACTAAAGACTTTCACCCAAAAATTACAACCATCAATAACGGGAATAGGCATCTGAGAACAAACGTGGCTGAAATGTTCTCTCAGTATGGTAAACCTATTTTCAAAATATGATGATTCGGAATGACGAAATGTATTCCATTATAGCAATTCCTTCCATAAGAAGAGGCCCTTGTCGAATATCCCACAGTGGAGGAACAAGTCGCAGCTATTAGTAGATTGAAAAATGGAAAGACACCTGGTCTCGATGGAATCCCCGCAGAATTAATTAAGCTCGGAGGCGCTACTGCATTAAATTTATACGATCCCATTGTCTCTATTTGTGACCAAGAAGGACCTCCGGCAGTCCTTGGAAAACCGCGCTCATACCTATGTCTTATTTATATATAGATTTCCAATAGACATATGATAGTATAAACCGCGAGAAACTAAGGGCCGCGCACATATGCCTAGGAATTCAAGAAAAACTCGTCTCAGTGTAAATTAATAACGTCTAGATCTGTAAGTCGAATCGTAATATAAGAAACTATATCGGACTTCTTTGACATAACATCTGGTGTTCGACAGGGAAAAGCACTTGCGCCTTTGCTGTGCAATTTGGTGCTTGAATACGTAGTGAGGACAAGCAACATTTGAACATCGTACTGTATATTTAATCAATCAGGCCAATTCTTGGATATGCAGATGATATCGTGCTTCTTGGCCGAAAATTTAGCGATATGAAGCACACTTTCATACCGCTCGAAAGTTGCTCAAGAAGACTTGGTTGCAGGTGAACAATAGAAAACCAAATATTCAGCAATTCAGAGGAAAATATCGGTGAAAAATCTCTTGGAACGGTTAAACACCTCGAGTCAGTTATATAACATCGTTGAATGATATCCAGGCAGAGATGAAAGCCCGAATCGCTACCGGACAACTGGTTTGATCTGTGATGATCTATCACAGTCGTGCAAGCTTGTAACGATTGTAGATTGTTATCTGCCTTTGAAAGGAAGGTTATTCTTTCCACCTTTGATTCAATTAAAGTTGCGAACAACGAATATCGGATTCGTATGAACCACAAGATAAAGCAACTTATCGGAGGCAGCGATATCATCGGATTCATCAAATCTAATCGAGTTAGATGGCTCGGCAACGTTGCAAGGTCCCCACAACAATGCATGATTAATAAAGTATTCCACCAACAACCAACTAGACGATGTGTGTCGAAGAAGAAGATCCCGACTGCGCTGGCGTGACGATGTCGAACAAGACCTACGCATAATAGGATGTCGAAACTGGAGGACGAGAGTGATCTACTGTGTCGGATTGAGGACCATGCTGTAAGCGGCAAAATCCCTTCTTGGGATGTGAAACCTAAAGAAAGAGAAATATGCAGCTAAAAAATGATTTTGAGTAACACTAACCAAACCTAGATGTCATCACTTTCACTTATAAATATCGGTTAATATTAAGTGATTGCGTTTAGTTCGTATAGTGCCAATTCCTTGGAACGTATTTTTTGTGTTTGCTTATTGACGCCCGCCATCCAATGTTTCAGTTAACTTATATATGATTCGCACATTCCCGTTGCATCTTCGGTAATAATTCGCTAACTCACTACTAGTATCATGGGTCCTCTACCTCAACGTCACTTGATATTGATGTATTTGCCCAGTAAACAGTCTAGCTCGTCCGTCTAAAATCCCTATCACTCTTCCTAAATTCCACTCATTCGTAACTCTTAACCATCTGATATTTTTGACACCAATCTTTCTCTATATGCCGTAACCATGCTGCTGATTTTCTCTCCACCAGCGCTGCTCTCTCAAGTTGAGTATCTCCGTTATGATTGTGTAGGATTTCTTTCTTGCCGCCAGCAATTTCTGCATAAAACTCTCCCTCCCCCGTTCTTGGGTTATTGCAATACTAAAACTGTCCACGTTAGACGTCAAATTGCCTGTCGCTAATCTTCCAATTTCGCTGTCGCTAATCTTGCCACCTATTTCAATTATTCTTGGACACCATTCCTTTTTTACGTTATTATCATCAGGCCCTGCTTCCAGATTTGCTGTTTGTTATCAGCCAAGAGCATTGCCGCACATGCCACGAGTATATCATTCTTTAAGACATTCTCTGACGTTAAGATAATTATTACGTTTCTTATGTGATCGTTTTCAGTTGCTGTCACTAATATAGGGTTTTTCAATAAGAGCACTTCAACTTTTTTTTTGAATAAAACACAAACTGTTCGACTTTTGAACTAACTTTTTTTTTATTAACGAATTTGAACATATACATTTAAGTATGAAACTCGATTTCTTTTGCATGACCACCGCGTGCACGTTTTACGAAGTCCAATCTTTGAACCCAATTTTCGACCACTCTTTCGCATAAATCGGCCGAAATTCCAGCAATTTCACGATCTATATTGGCTCTGAGCTCTTGCAACGTCGCCGGCTTATTGGCATAGACCAATGACTTCACATAACCCCAAAGAAAATAATCTAGAGGTGTCAAATCACACGAGCGCGGCGGCCACTGGACGGGCCCATTTCGCGAAATAACACGCTCATCGAACTTAGTCTTCAATAACGCGATTGTATCGTGTGCTGTGTGGCATGTGGCCCCGTCCTGTTGAAACCACATGTCGTCCAAGTCCATTCCATTCAATTGCGGCCAAAAAAAATCGTTTATCATATCGCGGTATCGATTTCCATTAACAGTAACGTGGCGATCGTTATCGTCGATGAAAAAATATGGCCCAATTACGCCGCCGGCATGTAATCCGCACCAAACAGTGACTTTTTCGGGATCCAACGGTGCCTCATGAATCATGTGTGGGTTGCTTCCTGCCCAGTAACGCATATTTTGCTTGTTGACAAATCCATTTAGCCAAAAGTGAGCCTCATCGCTGAAGATGATTTTTTGATGCAGCAACAGAATTTGATGCAGCAACAGAACGATTATTTTGATAAAAAATTCGCACGATTTGCAATCGCTGTTCACGTGTGTAGCGTTCCATGATGAAATGTATACTAATGAAGTTTCCAAATGACAAAAGATTAATAAAAAATATGGCGTCGTTCGCCGTCCCTATCGGAAAAAAGTTGAAGCGCACCTGTTGAAACACCCTATATCATATTCGTTTTGTTTCGTTGAGTCGACTTCTCTGGAATTATCGTTATCACCTTTCTCATTCTTTATCGACATCCTCATTTACTTTTTTATTTATCTCAACCGATTTCCACTTGTTAGGTTATCCTTAGCAGTACCACTAAATGGTTTTACTTTAAAATGTTTTTCAGCGTTTCCTAAGAGCCGAAAACATTATCAGTATGTGTTTATCTTATGAAAATAACTTTTCCTATTCAAGCTGACTAATGGTTCGCTATGAAACAATGATTCTGCATAAGTGTGATTTCCCTTCTTCAAGCATAACTAATCTAATTTCGTTCGTAACCGTTAAACATTTTGAATAATGCCTTCTAAACTACTGGCCGCTTACACCAAATGATGACCAAACGCTAAGTCGACGGTTCAATATATGTTATCCAGGTGGCAAAAAAGAAAATTACATTACAAAATATATTTAGTTGTAATTATTACATCGAAGTAGAAGGTTATTCGGTTTTTTGTTTTCGTTTTCCAGTTTTTCTATTTTTTGTATCTCCGCCTCGTTCTCGTAAAATCAAACGTATAAGGAGTATAGTATACAATATTATATTAGTGTGTGTAATTTTTCTGTGGTAATTTGGTTGCTTTCTGCGAATGTAAGCATTAACAATTATGAATCTGTACAAATCGGTTCAGTTTTTTGGTGCTTATGTCGTTTTGTTCTCTCACTTTTCTGACATCTCCCTTGCTTTTGATAAGGCGCGTTAACACGTTCACGCAAACTACTGCTATAGCAGACATACAACTTTTCGTTTTTTAACACGCTCGCGCAAACAACTTTCATTTTTAAGGAATAACTTGACATATTTTTCAATTCTCAACAATACATTCCTTTCCGCGACGAAATATCATTGCAATTACAAAAGTTATCAAATGTGTGTTCCTGAGTAGTACACACATTTGGAAAGTGTGCGTCAATGTGTTAAGAAAACAAAATTATTAACTACACACACATGTTACGATTTTAATTTTTTTTTTCAATGCGATGTCGAATAAATGTTTTTTTTTGCAGAAACACAGAATTTGCAATTATTTTAAGCTTAAAATTAAATAATTAAAATAAATTTAACTTTATTTTAAGCATATTTGCATTTACAAATTTTAAACTATAAATGGAAATGTTATCTAGAAATGACAAATTCAAAACATTTAAATGACGCACATTCGCACTAACACAAACACATATACCACGACTATATACTTGCGGTTTTTTTCGTCAAGTCTCGGATTTTGAACAAAATAATCCCCCATAACGCTTATTTTGGTCCAAAAATAATGACAGAAGAGAAGAATTACCGGAATGCAATAGTGTTGATAAATGTGTTTGTATTAGTAAACACGTGTAATTCGTTCGGGAGTAGTGCTATACCATTTCACACTCAAAAAATAAAATTAAATTAAAAAATAAATCCCAAAAACAATTTGCTTTAAAGATTCTGCTTTAACGATAAGCCCAAAACACTGAAATGTTCAAATTTATACTAAAAAGTCAAATTCCCCATTCAATACCATGGAAAAATGTCTCAATTTCCGCACGAAATAGGGGTCAGTTGTTTTCTAATTTTGTTAGAAATGTTGTCATACAAACTGTTGAAGTCGAATGATATGCGTTTCCTAAAATTTTTTTGTAATGCATGTAAATTTTTACAAGTTACATTTTTTAAGTAATTCTTTTGAGATGAAAAGTGGCGCTGGTAATCGACGTTGAAAATACAAATCTAGACGAGAATATGGAAATAAGAAAAAGAAATACAAAACGGGCAACACGTAGGAAGTCGAAAGTCGTATTTTTTGGATTCCGTGGACTACACACTCCATATAAATGAGCTTTTAAGCTCACAATGAGGCGTGCAGTCTAAACATTATTGTGTGCAACTAACTAACTAAAAATAAATAAATAAATAAGTTGTTTATTAGTTTGAATAGTGAAATTTATTCCGTCGTAATAAGGAAGCAAGGTGCCCTCTAGAAAATGAATGTTGTTACCGGCCAGCTAGAAGGCACTGTTTTAAACCAATCTTATGATATCATAATCGAATCATTGCCACCAGTTATGTTATGAAGTTGCTTTCTGAATATAAGGTTGGTATCATTGGATTGCGAATAAAAAGATCAATTTGGCGGTTAACAACAATACATCATTAGTTTATACACCTTCCGGTGGATCCAAAGTTCCACTTAACTCTTAACACACAACAACAATAATGTTCATAATTATTTATTAATTCACTTAACACAATTCACAACTTTTTCTTTAATCATTAAGGTTTTCCTAATTTCCGTTACAACGAGAAACTTGAGGAATGAATATGTTATAGAAAACACTACTACTACGTTAGTACTAGGAGAATATTCTAGATTTGTTTGAATTTACCATATAAAGGGTGGTTAAATTTTAAGGGCCGACGTTGAACGTGAACCACACCTAAACGTCAAGTTTTTTTCTGCATTTAATTTGACATTTCTCAATTTCAGACTAATTCAATTTGAACCATTCAAAGATATAATCGAGCAACGCGTTAAAGTTATTCAGGCATATTATGAAAATGGGCGTTCAAATCAAAATGCATATCGTGCACTTCGTGATTTTTTCGGTCAATTTGAGCAAACCGGGTCTGTAGGAGATTTTAAAACACCAGTGCATGCTCGTACAGCTCGTACAGCAGAAAATATTGCTGCTGTTCGCGATAGTGTGGCTGAAGAGCCGTCCACCTCAACTCGTCGACATGCCCAACAATTGCACCTCTCACGCTCGTCGTTGATGAACATTATGCATAAAGACTTGCATTTACACGCTTATAAGGTGAAATTGACTCAAGAACTAAAGCCTCTTGACCATTTCAAACGTCGTCAATGGTCAGAATGGTGGCAAGAAATGGCAACAGTGGATGATCAATTTTCGAAGAAAATCATCTTCAGTGATGAGACACATTTTCACCTCAGTGGATTCGTCAATAAGCAGAATTGCCGCATTTGGGCGAATCATAATCCAAGAGTGATTGTCGAAAAACCAAATGCACCCACAAAGAGTGACTGTTTGGTGCGGTTTATGGGCTGGCGGCATCATCGGGCCGTATTTTTTCCAAAATGAGGCCGCTCCGGCAGTTACTGTGAATGGTGTTCGCTATCGTGAGATGATAACGAACTTTTTATGGCCCGAATTGGAAGATATAGATGTGGACGATATGTGGTTTCAACAGGACGGTGCCACTTGCCACACAGCTAACGAAACAATGGCTTTTTTGCGCGACAAATTCAATGGCCGTGTTATCTCACGTGGTGGCGATGTCAATTGGCCGCCAAGATCATGTGATTTGACACCGTTGGACTTCTTTCTTTGGGGTTATTTGAAAGAAAAGATGTACGTCGACAAGCCAGCAACAATTCAAGAGCTAAAAAATGAGATAATTCGGCACATTAACGGCATAGAACCTCAATTTTGCCTAAGCGTCATCGAAAATTTGGACCATCGGGTGGAGGTGTGTCGCTGAGGTCGCAGCGGCCATTTGGCCGATATTTTGTTCCATACATAATTGAACCATACCATATTATCATAATAAAAAAAATTGACAATAATTTCCTAAATAATTTGTGTTTTATTCAAAATCAACAACGGCCCTTAAAATTTAACCACCGTTTACATAGATAAACGAACGAAATTTACTTACAAATGCCTCTGAGTATCCCTACCTCAACCTTGATGTCACCATAGTGTGTTTAATTTACACTATACTCGTAATACAACATGATGGAACACATTACGAGTACGACCAGACAAAACAAATTATGCTTACATAATTTTTTTTTATAAATTACGAGTACTAGTGAATAAAAAATAAAAAATCGTTTTTCAGAAGCAGTTATTCGCTTTTATTGTTTTAGCTTGGAAATGAAACAAACTAAGGAAAAATTGGAAAACCTCCTGTCCAAAATTGGAAAACCTCCTGTTAAATTCATAATTAAAAATTGTGAAAATATATACTAGCGCTGCGCTCCCTGTGTAACTTTGCTCGGTCAGGTTCCGGCATTTTAGATCATATTACTGAAACACCCTGTATATTTAATATTTTTTTTCAACCTTCATGTACCACCTGCGTTTAAACTATTTTCCATATATTCCTATTTTATTCCATCGCCGTTTTTTGCAAGATGCATTTTTATCAACCAACGACTAACTCTTCGTTTCTATTGATTTTAGTGAACACTAATACAATAAATCCATTTAAGCATATATCCAATTTTAAATATTAAATTACATCTTTCTTTTCGGAAAATCACTTAAGAAGAAAACGTTTCACAAATATTAACAATAGCATAGTAATAAAAATAACAATAACCGTAATAATAAAATAAAAAAATACGAAAAACTGACCCACAGAGAGAAAATAAATTAACAATTTTCTGCTTTAAATGTGTATGTCGTCGTACAATTTCCATTTTGCCAGAGACAAAAATGTTGGTCAATTTTGTTTTTAATATCAACATCCTAACAATGACAGTTTGTAGAGAGGAAAACAGGAATATGGGCGGAGCTTTTTTCCTTTTCCGTTGTTGTTGATACAAAGATTTTTATTAATCGAAAAGCTCATTTTCTTTCTGTGTTGCTCATTTTATTATATTGCTTGTTCTTGTCGGAATTATTTATGTATTTGTTATACGCTTTTGAGAATATAAAATATGATAATACAGGAGTACCCTACAATGTGTGTGGAGTAAAAGAGATATTTCCAATTAAAAGCACTACGTGTATTCTTGTGGTAGTGCATAAAGGATATAAGAATAGAGGAAAATTTTACATTTACTTACATCCATACATAGATATGTACTCGTACGCTATGTACATATATTATGAATGTCTGTAGAAGAAGGATGAAAATCTCAGTGTTAAAAAATTAAAAATTTGTTTTATTAAATTACCGACGGTTTAAAAATTGTTCATGTTTATTTCTATAAAATGTGTGAGTGTATGTGTGTGTGCTTGTGGAAAGAAATGAAAAATTGAAAATTTATTGCTTGGTGTTTGGTATGATGACACGGATTATATATGTGTACTCGAAAATTTACACTAGGCGTAATAACGGAGAAGAATGAGGGTTTTGTTCGATATACTCGTATGCATATGTACATAGGAGACTTCAAGACCAACATATTGTTACAGTGTAGGTTAAATTTATAAATTTTATTAGAGATTATAAGATCATTAAAAATCATTTGCGTTTTGATTGACTGAACAAATGTACGTATTTTAAATGTTCTGTTAATGATGCCAATTAGTGTTAATGATCAGTTTAGAAAATATTTTGCTAAACGGGTTTTTATAATTTGGCACCGACGTAACATTTGACCGATTATTTTAATTTACCTGTCCAGCTGCAATAGTTTTTAGATGGCTTACATATTTAAAAAAATAAACCTTTGTGGTAAGTCGTGTGGTCAACGGAAAAATAATTACTTCCATAAGCTTACAGATAAACATTGGAATCTTATCAAGTTTAATGAACTTTGTCACTTAAATCCAATTCTTCGTAACACACTAACATGTCGCGTTACGTCATATCCACCGCAAATTGGCCGTAATCAGTAAATTCGGCATACTTTAAACGGCAACTTTTGCGTATTAAAATAGTTAAAATTGTTATCAAACATACATAAATTATAGTTCAGACCGACAAAACTACCGCAGCGTGGCCTTGAGATTTAAGACTTACACAAAATATAGCCCTCTTATCACTGCACCAAATTGAATTAATTATAAACGTATATTAAGAACCGCAGATATGATTATCCGTTTTTAAATTAACTAGGTTATACGTTTAGTCTGTGTTACTTTTTTATATACACAAATTGTTTAGTAAACCTCAAAAATTAGTTAGATCTTTGGTTTGAATTCTTTGCGGTTACTGAAATTAGTCTTAAATGTGTGTCAATTAAATGATAACAATGAACTGTTTTTGACACAAATATTGCTAGACCATGTTAAGTAGATCGATTTGTTTCCACAATAAAACTTAACCTGACGTCACAATATTCACCAATTGAATTAGTTGCTTGGTAAAAGAATTACATCAGATTAGAAGACTTAAATTAAGGCAGTTAGATTCCATTTGTGTTTACTAACTAATTGTCTAACCAATATTTACTTTGGAACATTGTAATTGGATCTAACAAATTGTAATAGGAGCAATTTTTTATGTGGGGTGGATTATAAAATTCTCTATGCGTGTAAGGGTAAATAGTGAATACACTAAAGGAAATATAAATAATTATATATCAATCCCATAAGGACCTCCTTACTTAAATAATGCATATGTTTGAATTAATTTTTTAATTTTGATCTGTTAACAATTTTTTGATCGGCTTACTCTACCCTTTGGTTAACGTAATCTAAATTATCCTTGTCATACGCCGTCGTATTTTTGCATCGGTTATCAGTTTTAATATTTGTGAAACAAATCAAAAGCCCTCATGGGCGAAACTTTATGCTTAACCGTTTCACCTAGATTGCGTGGTCCCAGTGATTTGTGCATCGGTACATCGGAAGCAGCATACATAGGATTATTGTTTCTTCTGTTTTCCTCATAAATTATAAGTGGGTTTTTCAAAATGAAACCTTTTACAAACAAATGAAACCTGTAATTCAAGTGAAACATTTAACAATTAGAATGAAAAATAAAACTTATATTATGTTTGTAAATTGTAAATTCATAACCTGCTGATGCTGGGATTGTCTTTTCATCGTCATATTTAACATAAAGTTAAAACAATTTGTAGATATAATGGAATTTACCTTTATCTGTTTAATCACATCGACAGGGTTTTGATTTATCGTAGAAACCAAAAAGTTTTGAGCTTTTGATTTAAGTTTTGAGAACGCTGTTTCGATTAAATTTAACTTTGGGTAAATGAACTAATTTATTTCTGGCGTTTTATGAATTTAGGCATTATCGATTATCATAAAAAATAATTAGTACCACCAAAACTAGAAATGAATTTTGAGATGAAATTTAAAAACTGACTTGCTACCTTCTTGAGTAATTTGATATTATTTTATAGTTAAACCCGCTGTAAACCTTACTTTTTTACTTGTTACTGAATGTAGAATAATACGAGAGATAAATGTTTATTTCAAGTGGATTCATCCCACAATATCAGTAAGAAAATGAAGTTGGATTAATGTTTAAAAAAAATGTGGTATTGAGCGTTTGTACGTTTAAACTTCATTGCTACATGGTGGGCCAACTGTTAGTCCTATTTACAATTATTAGTAAAACACACATTTTGGGATGAAAAATCAAAAAATTTTATTGATAAGGAAAGGTGGTTCTATGTCATTTATGTATGAAAAACAATATCGTTCATATCCGGAATGACCTCAGTTTTAGCTCAAATGTAGTTTTTAAGTTGTTGAATTGTTTGTGGATGATTAGCATACACCTTACCTATCAAATAACCCCGCAGAAATAGTCAAGTGGTGTTAAATCTGGGCTTCTTGGTGGCCAAGGAACTTCACAGTTTCTTGAAATTATGAGATCAGCAAATTTTGTTGACAATAAAAGGAATGTTCCACGACTTGCGTGGCATATGACTCCATCTTGTTGCAACCAAAGACACAGTGGAGAATCATGAGGATTCTCTGCTCCCCAAATTCGACAATTTTGCTTATTGACGTACCCATTAAGATGAAAATGAGCTTCATCGCTGGTGATTTTTGATGAAAACCCTTAATTTCGATCAAGCGTCCAAATAATAAAACGACGACGATTTAAACGGTTTGGTGGCTTCAATTTTTGAGTTAGATGAATTTTGCCATCCATTGTAAATGAAGATCAACATGCAACATGCGTCGTAATGGTTCGTGGAATGTTTAGTTCATGTGAACGACGCCTGCGGTTGGTGTACGTGGTTCATTACGAACACTTTCACTAACGTCAGTCACTGCATCAGGAGTCGAACTGGATGAATATGTTGTCCACTGAACCAGTTTCTTCAAAACGAACAAAAATTTTGACGTCCATGTCGACCAAAACTCTCACGTAATTTAAGAAATGTTGTTTTTGAACGATTATTTTCATAATAAATTTAGGCAATCAAAATGCGTTGTTGTGTTGTTAGCAACACCATGATGATGAATGGCATATTGTACAACATCGAGGTGTACAACATCGAGATGTACAACATCGAGGTGTACAACATCGAGGAGCTAAATGACCCATTTATGTCATATTTTAGCGACATATACATTTTATCCAGCTCACTGCATTTTCTTTATCTGGATATAGAATTCATTCTAGTTATCGGCAAGAACAAGCGTCCTGGTCTCAAGACTTTAAAAATGAAATATTTCAGACGATAGACCAAATAATTGCACATTGCCGAGCATTAAAGGAACTTTGGAACGATGATGGTTTCGAACCAGAATTTGTACAATTTGTTCTTGCTCCGACCATTATTTCCGAGCTCACCTATTTAAACCAAAAGCAGAAAAATCCCAATTTGCATAAGCCATTTTAAAAACCATCAGCTAAACGAAATCATTAAAATGTATCCCCCTTCAGATATTTTGATGGTTGGACATCGATTCCACAACATTCCATTAAATAAACTTGGTAAAAAACGCAATCCCAGTTAAATAAAAATATTATCATATCTCTCCTGCAGTCCGGTCCGTTTTGCACACAGAAATAGATAAGCTGCTTGCTCTCGGTAATCGGGTAATCGAAGAATGCTGTGATATTGAATAAAAAGCCTCGATTACATTAGTCCGAAAGGTCTATGGAAAAGTAAAGTGTTTACAACCCCAAGAAGAACCGTAATCCCTTACCTAATATCGACGGTCTGCTAAGCCGCGTAAATTAAGCTAGATCAAGGTAGATCCAGTATAGATATAAAAGACGCACTTTAACAGATCTGTTTTAGTCACCACCTGACTTGGCTGATTATAAATGGTCTTCCCCTAAGATTCTTCTAAATAACAACGTTTTTTCAGTAGAAAATTAGGTAGATATTTTAAAAGTTAAATTAGCAGTAGAAGGTTGACCTTGTCCATGTAATCAAATGATTTCAATTTCGTTTCGATCCAACCAATTATTAAAATAATTAAAATCCATTATGAAAACGGTGGATCATATAAAAATAACATTTCAGTAGTTCCAAACTAGCAAACAACAGCAACACGTGATCGTTAAATCGAAAATATTGCTATAGTGAGAGAAAGTGTTTCAGAAAATCTACGTTTATCGATTTCACGACCTTCTCAACAATTAAACTTGTCAACAACGATCACCAGTCGAATTTTACGGCCAATATTTGATATCCAGCGCTACATATCAGACAGCCAATGAAACTATCGGTTTATTGAGAAACATATTTGATCGACAAATTATAATCGCGAAGGTGGTTGTTAGTTGGTCTCCAAAACCACGCGATCTACGCCATTATCTATGAGAATAACCCGCAATCAACTGAAGGCCTCAAAACCAATATTAAACGTGTTATTCGTGAAATATAGCCCAATAATGTAGAAGAGTGACCAAAAATTTCGACCAAAGGATCACCTTTTGCAAATGTACTTGTGGTAGATATTTGCTTGCTATTATTTTTCATACATAAATTGTCAAGTGTCTACACTAAATTTCAAGAAGATTTACGTTTATTTACGTTTAATTTCAAATTTAAAAAAAGTTCTTATTCGAAGACCCTGCGTATAATTTAATTTTAGAAGTCAAATCAACTGTGAATCAATTGGATGATTTGTTTGGATTAGAAGATGTACGAGACGGATCCCGGGCGGACCCACAGACGGGGCCTGACTATCTTTTTCGTTGGAGAAAATATAGTTGATGAACCAAATTGACAATTATCGATGATTTCTACTGTGAACTATTTCTTTGCTGTTTCTAATGCCAAATGTATATTTGATTATGATGGTTGTAGTGATTTTCTCACCGGGTCCATTCGCATAAATGAAGGGTGAAAAGAAAAAAGGCCAATGGAGTTATATCACATGATCTTGTTGGCCAAATCACATAACGTTCAAGTCAATTCATGCCATAAAAATAATTAATCAGGTGTCAGTAGCGTACTCCATTAACGGTAACTGCAATGCCATTTTCATTTTCAAAAATTATGGTCCAATTACACCTCAAGACCAGAAACACAGCAAACTGATTCGGTTAGTTTTGTGGATGTAAACGCATTTCATGAAGAGCATGTAGGTTTTTTGCACTCCAAATGTGATAATTATGCTTATTTACGAAACCAATAACGAGCTCAGCGCTGAAGATCATTTTTCCATGAAATAATGGATCTGTTTCAAGTTGTTCTAGAGGCCAATCTGCAAAATTTATACGCAATTAATGGTCATTTGGTTTAAGATCTTGAGTCACTTGAATTTTAAAGCAACTCTCGCTTAGACGACGTCTAATTAATTGTTCTCGATTTTCATACATTCAAATTGATTCATTATTTTTGTAATAAATTTTAACAATTTCTAAACGCTGTGCAACTGTGCGTATCTTTCCCTGGTGATTTGACAGTCAATACGGACAATAAATTTCTATTTTTAAGGCAATCTCCAAAAATAGCTGCTACCATGTTTTTAAAATAGATAATACTAATTTGATCACTCTTTACCTGACTGTGTGTTAATCTTAATTTATTTAGTTACTAATGAACGTTTAGCATATTTTAAAGGTGTGATTCTGAAGTTAGGGTTTTCACGTTGGAGTACATACATAGCGATTACCGCAGGGCTTCACACCGCCTCCTCGCGGCGACCTCCGGTAACTACTCCAACTGGGTAAACTAAGTATGTGAGAGTTGTGTTCCTTCTACAGAGGATTTGCGTTGGTATAACAACTTAACCAGGAAAAAACAATTGTTATGAAATTTCAACAAAAGCCTCGAATAATTATAACTGGAACTTGCACCAAAGACCCCGCAACGAAAACTGAACTTGGAATGTATTCATCTCAAACCGCCCGAAAAGGCATCCCAGTATAAGCTCAATGTAATTACACTACAAGAAACTAAATTTATTGGCAACAACATTGTCGATCACAGTCGCCACGGATATAGACACGAGTTTGGGGTTGATTTTATGATCAGTAATCGTTTACACCAATTCGTAACAGATTTTAGATTCATAAGTAACCGGATCTACGTACTCAGATTGCACACGCATCACTTCAAAACCTCATTTTTGAACGTACATGCCCCAACGGAGGCGAAATCAGAACATTCTTAAGACACTTTCACAACCACTTCGAAAGTGTTTTAACAAAATTTCTCAGCACGATGTAAAGATTATTTGGGATGGCTTCAATGCCTTATTGAGCTGCAGGAAGAGAATACCAGAGGCCATACCCCCAGACAAAACGCTTTCCCGATTATATACGCAAAGACAATATAATTAAATTAGTGACAGACCACCCATCTACAAATGTATAACTTATAAGACGTTCGGAAGCGCAACGGTCTATGTTGTACCGTATTTTAACAAGGAAGCAACTGCACTCTTATCATGTGCAACGTGCAACCTTACTCGCAGATCATGAACAAATGTTGCAATTTTGTCGAGAAATGTTGCGCCGACAAAAAAAATGGCAATAACTTAACATTTCATGGAACGATGAAACATGTTTAAACAACTAGCTCTAGAACAACAACCAGCTAAACCGAAAGAAAAATCACCTCCACCAATAAATGTCGTCGGGATATCAAATTTCTCCACTATACAATCGATTATGAAATCGATTACGATAGCCGAGTACAAACTCGTATCTCTAAACAACGGCGTCTGGAAAATTAATGTTGTAGACTCTGAAACTTATAGAGCTTTGGCTACAAAGCTTAATTCCGAGGGGCATCAGTGGTTTACCTATGAGGATAAGAATGATCGCCCAATTAAAGTTATGGCTAGAGGTCTTCACCCAACCTGTGCAGAAGAGGAAATTATTGAGGATCTCAAGCAAAAGGGTTATCAAATAGAAAATGCCGTAAACATAATTAAGAAAGAAAAAATCGAAACTGAACAAGGAGTTCAAGTTAACAAAAGAGGGCTTCCACTATTTATGCTCACTTTTAATAACAAACAAAAAGTGGAAGATGTGTATAATATCAAGGCAATACTTAGCATGAGAGTTAAAATAGAGCCATTGAAAAAGAATAACGGATTAATACCGCAGTGCAAAAAATGTCAAGGTTTTAATCATATGCAGAAATATTGCCAAAGAGAAATTAGATGCGTGAAATGTGCCGGAAAGCATCATGCCCAGGTATGCCCGGTTAGTAAAAATATTGCTGCAAAATGTGTCAATTGCAATAAGTCACATCCCGCAAACTACCCGGGATGTGAAATAGCTAAGGAGCTACAACGAATAAGAAATAAAACGCGAAAACAAAGTCCAGGAGTATCGGTAAAAAATTATCAAACTTCCACCAAAGAGGAACCTAAACCTCATGCTAGTAAAACGGGAGAACCAAAACCAAAACTGTACTCGCAAGTAGTCATGACAAAACCAATTATTTCGGAGCACACTACTGAAGGTACAGCAGTGCTCCAAAAGATACTAAGAAGCATGGAAGCTCTTAACATTCGTCTAGCTAAACAAGAGAAATGCCTTCAAGCTCTAAGCATCAGGTTAGATAAGCAAGACTCTCTAAATGAAATGAAATCCATGCTCTATTAAAATGATGCAAACAACAACAAATAAAACATTAAGAATAGTAACCTGGAATGCAAATGGGCTAATGCAACATATTCCAGAATTATAAATTTTCCTAAATACTGAAAAAATAGATATATGCCTAGTATCGAAAACCCATTTTACTTCAACTTCATATCTTAAAATATATGGATACAATTGTTACCACGCCATTCATCCAGCAGGAAGGGCAAGGGGAGGATCGTCGGTGGTTATAAAAGAAAACATCAAACACTCTATAGATCTTAAAATTGAAGAGGAATTTATGCAAGTAGTCACCTTAAAAGTATTTATAAATAACAACAAAGAATATAGTGTATCGTCAATATATTGCCCCCCAAGATATAATTTAATTAAACAAGACTATTGCACGTTATTTAAATCACTTGGATCAAGATTCATAATCGGAGGTGATTTTAATGCAAAAAACACCTACTGGGGATCAAGAGTAACCTCTAAAAAAGGAAGAGAGCTGTTTGCAGCAGGAAGACTATGCAATTGCGATTTTCATTCTGGAGATCAACCAACTTATTGGCCTACGGATAGAAACAAAATACCCGATATCATTGACTTCTTTATCACCAAAGGTATAGACGAAAACTACATATACCTAGAAAGTAGCGAGGGGATTATGTCGGATCATACGCCTGTTATTATGACAATCAGTGCAACGATTATTAAAAAAACTAGTCCACCTTCGCTAACGAACAAAAAAACCTGCTGGGAGAAATTCCAGAAACTTATTGAGGATAATATTGATCTTCAGGTGCCAATTAAAAACCCAATAGAGCTAGAAGAAGAACTAGAACAACTCAACAACAGTATACAAGAAGCGGCGTGGAGTAGTACCCCCTCAAGTTCAAAGGAAATGCGCCGAAATGCTAGTTATCCTCTAGAAGTTAGGGAACTGGTTGCAGCAAAACGACAAGCAAGAAAGGCCTGGCAAAGAAGTCGAGCGCCAGAATATAAAACAACTCTTAATTTTTTATCCAATAAACTAAAGTTGCTAATTAAAGAAATCAAAAACGAATCCATTAATAAATACTTGAGTGGCCTTACTGAGGAAAAAGATACCGAGTACTCCCTTTGGAAAGCGACAAAAAGTTTAAAACGACCTAAACTACAAATTCCACCAGTAAAAAATGAAGATGGCACATGGGTTATAAGTGCAAAGCAAAAAGCTTCGTCGTTTGCAACCCACCTCGAGAACACGTTTCAGCCTCTACCTAGACAAACTGCAGAGGAAAACATACCACCAGTATATATGAAATGGATAGCTGCAATATATCTCCTGTCACACTACAAGAATTAAAAGAGGAAATCAATCTCAACCTAAATACAAAGAAATCTCCAGGATATGACTTAATTACAGGACAAATAGTAAAAGCTCCTGAAAAAGGTCTGCGTAAACTACTCCAAATAATTAATGCACTGTTCAGACTTAAACACGTTCCAAGTCAATGGAAAGTAGCAGAAGTAATTATGATACCTAAACCAAACAAACCACTTAATGACAAAAATTCGTATAGGCCGATTTCCTTACTCCCAATAATTTCAGAATTATTCGAGAAACTACTCCTAAAGAGACTACAACCAATAATAGCAGAAAGAAATCTTGTTCCTCCACATCAATTTGGCTTCACAGAAAATCATTCAACAATAGAACAAGTACACCGAATTACAAACATAATTGAAGACGTACTTGAAAAAAAGAAAGTATGTTCAAGCGTCTTCTTGGATGTAGCACAGGCCTTTGACAGAGTATGGCATAAAGGTTTGGAATATAAATTACAAAGAGACTTACCTAAGCAGTTTTATGAAATTCTAAAATCTTACATATCTAACCGACACTTTCGAGTTAAATTAGATGGCGAATACTCAGAAATAAAGAAAATATCAGCAGGGGTACCACAAGGTAGCGTTCTGGGACCAACTTTATATGTTCTATACACCTCGGACCTGCCAACGATAGAGAATACTAACATAGCGACGTTTGCGGATGATACGGCCATCTTAGCAGTTGCTAATTGCATAGAAGAATCTACAAGCAAATTGCAAAGAGCTACTAATATTGTCAGTACTTGGACCAAGAGATGGCGAATAAAACTTAATGAAACAAAATCTGTTCACGTAAACTTTACCAACAAGAAGGTCAACTGGATACCAGTAGAACTGAACTCCCAGCAAATTCCCTATGCAAATACGGCAAAATATCTAGGCATGACTCTAGACGCGAAACTAAAATGGAAAGAGCATGTGAAAAAGAAAAAAGAAGAGTTATACATCAAATACAGAAAGATGGATTGGCTCTTAGGAAGAAATTCTGAGCTATCTCTACATAATAAATTGCTACTATACCGGCAAATCCTAAAACCTGGGTGGACTTACGGTATTCAGCTCTGGGGCTGTACAAAGAAAACCAATGTCAATATCATCCAGTCATTCCAAAGCAAAGTCCTTCGTGGAATAGTTAATGCACCGTGGTACATAAGAAATGACAACCTCCATAGAGATCTGAAGATGGATTTCGTTAGTGAAGAAATAAGCAAACACGCGAGAAAACACATGCAACGTATTAGTCTACACCAAAATGCTGAGATACGTCGTATGTTGGATGATTCTAACCTAGTAAGACGGCTGCGAAGGAAGAAACCGCATGATCTACTAGATCCAATCAGGATCGACTAAAAATATAATAAAATTGTAAAGGGGACTAGCCAAAGGGCTACAACCCTCCAAACAAGAATATAAATTATGAAAGATAAATTACCAGATGATTTGTAAATCAGTTGTAATAAATAAATATATAAAAAAAAATAAAAAAAAAAAAAAATGTTTTAAAGAGGAGGTTATATTGACTATTTGTACCATAGGGCCCGTGTAAATCCAAAAACTGGGTGACATTGTCATTTCCAACACCTATTAGGAATGAACTGTGGGCATGGGTAAAGTTGGGAAATTTATTGGCCCATTTGAACTACCATTTCGGATCAACGGGGAAGTCTAAATTTCCTACAAAATGACTTGGATGAATTACTAGATGATAGAGCTCCTCCTCACTATGCACTAGTAGTGAGACAGTACATTAACAAACCATTCCATGGTTTCCGCTGTCTCCTGATATAAATTTTAAAACTTTTTTCTGTGGGGTTATTATAAAGAACTGGTTTATGAAAGAGAACACCACACCGAGAAGGAGATAGAAAAGGGTTTATCCATGAAAATAAAATGGCAAATTCTATAAACGTGGCGATGATTTTTAATCGGCGGTTGTTTAAGATTTTTAAATTATTTTACTCGTATATTAGTGATCCAACTGGAAACAATTGAAAGATGAATTCAAATAACAATTGAACACTGAATTGTTGGAAGAATATCTAATGGGCTTCAGAATTTTATTAAATAAACACTTCATTTAAAGTTTTGAGTGATAATTATATGATTACTTGAAAAATAAAACTTAGTGAAGCCTAGCCGAAGCAATATACAGCGTAAAAAATTTTAACACTTACATATGTAGAATTTTGGTGTTTTGTTATTTTGTCTATCCTACAAAATCTTAATTGTCGAATGTAAATATATTCGCGATGAGATTAAGTAAGTCCCACTACTTCTTGCGAGAATAGAAACAACTTCATTGATTCTAAACCACAATTGAAAATAAAATAAATTATTTTAAAAGCAAATGACATACAATTTGTATGGAAGTAACTAATATTAGTTAAAGCATCGCAAGCTGAATTAAATCCCAACCCTTTCACAACCATATTTTATACAGACATACATACATAACAAATAATCCCCGTCAACAAAATTCCCAAAAATAATAATAAAATAGTAATGAAATTAATGTTTACCATTAAACCATTTATAATAAAAACTAAAAAAAACACAAACATTAATCAACTCAAATTCAAACAATTAAAGCTTCTTTGTTGTTGTTGCTTGCCCGCCCGCCCGCTCGCTGTAATAATAGTCGTTCAGCTCCTATGCTATTTTACTTTAATTTTATTTTGATTAGAAAAACAAACAAACAAACAAACATTCACGAAATAATAAAATAACGTGAAATTAATTAGTGCAATTTATTTATGAATTATGTTCTCGTATTATTACTGTTTTCTTATTCTTTTTTCGTTATACGTTGTCGTTAAGAATATAATATGTAGAAGAATTATTTTTGCCTTGTTTTCTAAACTATTAATTTTACTTTTATTGTTTTTCCATTGTTTTTCGTATTCGTTATAATTTTCTTTTCTTGGTTTATTATGTACCATAACAAGAGAAGAAAATAAAAGTAAAAATAAAAATTAATTAAAAGGAAACAAACATAGCCATCCACACACACTCACACACACACATACATAAGTATGTTCTATATACACAAAAGGAAAATGAATCGAACTGGCAGTTAAAGTTGAGAATTACAATTTGTCAGTTTAATTAAAATGATAATACGTACAGCTTATTTCTGTTTGTGTTATCCGCCCGCTTAATTAGCCTCTAATTATAGTTTTAGGGTTAGCTTAAACTTTTTTGATAGCTAGCATAAACTTTTTTGTAAGTTAACTCATTTTGGAGCAAACCCGAATTCAGAAATTTCGGATTCGAAGGAAAAATTGATTCCAAATAATAAATAAATAATTATAAATTATTAAAAGTGACATCTGTAGATAGAAGATTGGCACTCGAATGACGTCAGACTACTGCTATAATTTTAAAGGGTTTTTAGTTTCTTAAAGTTCTGATTCTGATATATTAAACTGGTTCTGCTATGTCATCCATTATTGCACGATTTTAAGATTTTGCAGTAGTCGCAATCTTCTGAAGAAATATTATTTATTTCGGAATATCTTTTAACCTTGAAATAAGGGAATATTTGCATAGGTCCTATGTTTACTAGGAAACGGAACTCTATCTAAAGCTCCTATTCGAGCTTTTAGTACCGAATAACTTATTTTTTTAAATTTGTAAAACTTATGTATTTAAGATTTTATTTAACATTTAGGAAGCATCCGGCAGTGCTGTGACTTCTATGAGCAAAATACGTATCAGATTTTGAATAGAAATTGTAGTAGATTGGAAATTTGTGGAGTACAAATAATTTAAAATGATTTTATACCAATTAATTTGGTACCCAAGTTTATTTTTACCAGTGTTGTGCATCTACGCGTATTGCCGAATTGTCTACATAATTTTTGTGGAGACAATATCGAGAATCGGTAGAATATGTAGACAATTCGTAGACAATATAGATTATTACTTTGTAATAGTTTTTCTGTGTGAAGTCGTCGTCTTCCAGTTTAAATTGGATTTACATAAATGTTGGCAGTTAAAATTCAATTTTTATTAAACAAAAGATGAGATTGAAAATCTTGGTCAATCGATGTCTTCAATATTGGTACAACCATAAGCGATTTGCTAGGATAGGTTCTAAGGTTTCAGTGGTTGCTTACTGCACACTTAGGCCAATTTTTAGGCCCATTGTGATACCACTCATTCACTCCACATCATTAACCCACCTGTTGTGGGGCTGCGAACGCTACTGCTGCTTAACAATTCTCAAATGGACTGGAAATAGCATTCGCTATACACCTTTAATTTTGTATAAAGTTAATTTTTATTATTTTTATTTTAACTTGACTCGACACCGTGAATTTGACAAATGGAATGACTGACTATAATTTTTTTTTTACATTTATCTGAAAAGCTTAATGTTATGCCATAATAATTTAGAACAGAAAAAAAAGTATAACAATTTTAATTTATAATCACTTTACAAAGATGGCACTAGCTATAAGTAAAAATATTAAATACAAATGTCAATAATTTGCCATTTGTTTTGATTTGGTAAGTACAATTATTTCTTTTCACAATAATAAATTTAATTAATTGATAATTTCTACTTTCAGATAAATGGCATAATCAACATAATTAAGCTAAGTATAATTAAATTACATACATTTATAATACAATAATAATAATACATGATTTTTAATTACAGGTGCACACAACGAAAAAACATTGGACATCCAGCTGGAATATTTGGTTTTCTTGTTTTTGTTTGTGAATAAATACAGTGTGCAAACAAATTAGCGTTTTATTTTTCAACTTGCAGGTTAATCCAATCGTTCCACATACGCTACCGAAACATACCGCCGGCGTTGAAACATAGTTTTAATTTACTGGGAGTATGCACAGTTTATGAATGGGGCGCTTATATTCGCCGTTCGCTGTTTTGATTGTGACTACCCGCACTATATCGTCACTTCCCGGATGTAGCTGAACAACCCGCCCCATTGTCCATCTCGTTGAAGGTGAATGATCATCCTTTATAATGACAATGTCGTCTAGCTTGATATTTTCATGCTTCCTCGTCCATTTGGTTCTTCGCTGTAAGCTGGTTAAGTAATCTCGATGCCAACGGACCCAAAAATTTTGTTTCAGCTTCTTAATTAGCTCCCATCTGGCGTTTGCTGACAATTTTTTGTTTAACAGATCATCCTCTGGTAGTGCAAGAAGAGCTCGACCTATGGTGAAGTGTGCTGGCGTTAAGCTCAAGTCATCTATATCATCGGATGATGAAACATTTGCGCATAGAGGACGAGAGTTGAGGATGCTTTCAATGCCGGTCATAAGCGTGCCAAATTCCTCCAGTGACATTATAGAATCGCCAACGACTCGTTTGAGATGGGTCTTCGCTGACTTTACGGCTGCTTCCCATAGCCCATTCATGTGAGGAGAACCTGGCGGATTAAAATGCCATACAATTTCATGCCTTAAAAGAGAAGAACTAATATTAGACTGGTTTGTTTTTAAAAACTGGTATAAATCTTTTAATAGTTTGTTGGCGCCCGAAAAATTGGAACCATTATCGCTGAACATCGCTTTGCAAAGCCCTCGTCTTGCGGTCATCCGGCTTAGAGCCGCAAGAAAACTTGTTGAAGTTAAGTCGCCCACGATTTCAATATGTACAGCCCTCGTGCTAAGACACACAAATATACATATGTATGCCTTGACCGCCTGTTGTCCTCTTCTTCTCATGGGAGTCACTTTAAACGGGCCGGCATAATCGACGCCGACATTTACAAATGCATCAGCGTACGTAACTCTGTCTGCTGGGAGATCGCCCATTAGCTGCAGCCCGAGTGTTGGTTTCTGCTTCACACATTGCACACATTTATGTATGATACCACGAATGACATCTTTGGCCCGTATAATCCAATATTTGCTACGTAACAAATTGCTAGTTAAATTGATACCGGCGTGATAAAAATTCTTATGATAATCTCGGACGACTGCTTTGGTAACGACAGATTTACAAGGCAAGATGATTGGATGTTTTGTATTATATGGCGCTGCTGCTTTACTGAGTCTGCCGCCCACTCGTAAGATACCCGTTTTGTCGATAAATGGATTCAACGTTTTTAGATTGCTCGCTTTATGTATTGGCAGTTGCTTCGTCAGATTTTTCATGTCTTCATCAAATGATATAGCTTGCTCAAAGCGAATTATTATGCCGGCTGCTTCGTCGACATCTGCCGGTAGTAATGAACCAATGCTACGCTCTATTTTAGGTACTTGACAATTATGCGAGAATCGTAGCACCAATGCTAATACCTTTGACATTTTGTAGAAGCTGGAATACTTTTCAATGATATCTTGAATGACGCAGTTCTCCATTACTATCTTGAAAGCAAACGTTTCGACTTTTGCTTCTTCATTTGTGCCGTATGAGACACGCTGTGGTGGCCAACTTTCGTTGGGCTTTGCCAGCCAAGAGGGACCATTCCACCACTGACTATTGTTTATTAACTCGCTGGCCTCTATGCCCCGAGAGGCGCAGTCTGCAGGATTGTCCGCTGAACTCACATGCTTCCAACGATCGCGTTTGAAATGAGTCAAAATTGAGGATGTGCGATTGGCGACAAATGTTGGCCATTTGCGGGGATGCGTAGATAGCCAATCGAGAACAATCTTTGAGTCTGTCCATAGCGTCAAACTTTCGAGACTTAAGCTCAACGCGTTTTGAACAATCAACATCAGTTTAGTGAGCAAAAAGGCACCATTTAGCTCTAATCTAGGAATACTCAGCTGGTTAATTGGTGCTACTTTAGTCTTGGCTGTTATTAGATGCGTGACTACTTTGTCTCCGCTGATGGCGCGGCAATATACTGCTGCAGCATATGCCCATTGACTAGCGTCGCTAAATCCATGCAGCTCAACGTCTTTATGGGACCCAAGCCATCGTGGAATTCGTACGTGTTGAAGGCTTTCCAAATCTTGACGTAACTCTTCCCAACGTTTACGCGTTGGGGCTGGTAGTTCATCATCCCATTCGATAGTTTGTGTCCAAGTGCTTTGGAACAATATTT
This sequence comes from Nephrotoma guestfalica, assembly GCA_963691935.1. Lineage (NCBI taxonomy): Eukaryota > Metazoa > Arthropoda > Insecta > Diptera > Tipulidae > Nephrotoma > Nephrotoma guestfalica. The sequence goes on along the minus strand of OY829913.1, from coordinate 232,230,117 downwards.
TCACCCGTACAATCGTAGGGGATAGCCAACCCAGCGGGTCAAAAATTCTACTCGATTCGGATAACATCGATCTTTTAGTATGTTTTGCGCGGCTTTCAAAATTCGTGGCAAAATAAAATTCATCTGTCTGGGGATTCCATTCCAGACCCAAGAGTTTTGTTACTTCGTGGTGCTCTGCGATTTTCAAGCTGTTTGTCTTCACATATGTCCCGCAGATATTTCGCCTAATTTCTTCATTATTCGATGACCATTTTCTCATGTTAAACCCTGCCGAGTAAAGGATTTCCGAAATGCTCCTTTTTAACTCAATTACTTCTTGCTTTGAATCTGCGCCTGTCATCAAATCGTCCACATACATATCGCGCTCTATTGCTATCGATGCTGCTTTATTCTGTTCGTGGCTCGATATAGCTAATTCTTTTAGGCATCTTGTTGCCAAAAACGATGCTGATGCTGTTCCATATGTCAACGTCTTCAATCGATAATGCCGTAACGGTTGTCCTTTATCAGCTCGCCATACAATGTTTTGTATTTTTGCGCTCTCCGGATCGACTAACACCTGGCGGTACATTTTTTCGATGTCGCCAATTAAAACGAATTGATGCTGGCGAAAGCGCAGAATTATGTCCATTAACGATGATTGTACGGTCGGCCCAACACGCAAGACGTTATTTAATGATTTGCCGCTATTGGACTTAGCTGAGGCGTCAAATACGACACGTAATTTGGTCGTTGAGCTAGAAATTCTGACAACCCCATGGTGTGGGAGATAATACTGCTGCTGAGATAATTGGTCGCTAGCTATTTCCTCCATGTGGTCCAGTTCTTCGTACTCCCTCATAAAATCGGCGTATAAATCCCGAAACGTGCTATCTCGCTCGAACCTCCGCTCCATTGCTCTCAATCGGCATTCTGCTAAGTGTAATGATGACCCAACTGTGCTGGGTGACTCGGAAAATGGTAACTGAACGATGAATCTTCCTTCTGAGCTTCTTCTGGTCGTTGCGCAAAATAAATCTTCACACCTTTGCTCATCATCTGACAACCGAGGTTTCATTGGCACTGATTCGACTTCCCAAAATGCGCGTAATGATGCGTCAATGTCGAGCAGTATACTGAAGCAAGCTGCGGCGGTTTCCTGCTGATGAACAAATCTTCCTACTACCACCCAACCCAATGATGTCTCCTCTGCTATCAGTTGATTATTTAGCTGTAATCTTTTTCCTCCTGTCACGGCATAGTATATTTCAGTACCAAGTAAAACCTCAATTGAACCCTTTCGATTAAACTGGGGATCGGCTAGTGTCAATCCCTTTAGCTGCTCACAGTCAAATGGATTGAAATCGCTGGATGGAATGGACGATGCTATGTTTGGTACGACAAATGCTTCAACTTCCAATTGCTGACGATGGGTGTTGAGAGGCAGCAACGAAAGACGTACTTTCCCTCTAGAATGCCCAAGTTTGGTATCTCCAAGGCCCTTCATCAACATTCGGCCATTTGTTCTTCGCAACCCTAGCTTCTGAGCGCATTCCTCGGTAATGAAGGATTCTTGGGACGAAGAATCCAACAGAGCTCTGCATTTTGCTTCACTTCCATCGCTGCATTTCAGCCGTACGATCGCTGTTGGCAATATGACTTGAGATGGCATCATAACCTGATAATTTTTTGATGAGATGGAAGGATTTGGTTCAATGGGTGATTTTAATACTGTTGAACTATTTTTTACGTCTTCTGGGCTAGGCACAACTTCTTCCCTGTGTAGCAAGGTATGATGCTTACGTCGACAACGATGACATCTGGCTTTAGATCTACACGTATGTATGCCATGGTTGTAGTTGAAGCAATTAAAGCATCGCCTTTCGGTTTTTATCACTTCTTCTCGCTTGGGTATAGAAAACGCCTTAAAGGTCTCACAATCGAAGAGTTTGTGATCATTGCTTTTACACAGAGGACATGATAATGGCGTGGTATTGCTGCTTGCCGTTGTGGCAAAGGCATTAGATTTGACTGGTTTCGTTGCGGGAGTTTTACACGTTTTCTTTGTTGAATATGCTGTCAAAGACTCCAATGTGTCCGTACGATTTTCCAAAAATTCGAAGAATTCTGCTAATGTAGGAAAATCCTTGTTTTCTATATCCTGCTGCGACCATAATGTTTGCGTTTCCAAATCGAGTTTGTTTAGGAGAACATAGATAAGCCACGGATCGCGCTGTTCCGCCTTTGTTCCTAAACATTTGAGACCACGAAGTGCTTCGTCCGACGTGTCAAGTAGCGATCGAATAGTTGCTGCTGTTGGTATACTGATCGATGGCTGCTTAAAAAATGCTTCAATATGTGAAGTGATAGTATGGCGTTTTTTGTCATATCGATTGATAAGCTTTTGCAACGCTTCGTTGTAGTTGGCTTCAGTTACATTTGTGTTGCGAAGAAACCGCTCTGCATCACCTCTAAGAAAACTCTTTAGATACTGGAACTTCTGCGATGAGGTTAGATATTCTTTCTCATGTATTGTCGACGAAAATAGGTCAAAAAATGTTTGCCATTCTTTGTATTCCCCACTAAAGATAGGAATATTGATTTTCGGCAGCTTGACGTCAGCAGCACCGTTGTGGGACGTGTTTGCTGTATCATTGTGCATGTGGTGCGATAATCCTTCTGCTACGCTTTTTTTTCGAATCCACGAATTGAGCCCTGAAATCACAGTATAATAATTATCTTCAAAGGGGCCGAGGTCGGATTCCTCCGTTGGATCGCACCGGATAATTTTCTCTTCGAGTATCAGAAATTGATCGAAGATTTCTTGTGCTCGCTTTGCCCTTGTCCTCAGCTGATCGATATCTTGAACATTATCGATTCTTAGTTCGCTCACAAAATTTAGCAATTTGGTCATGCTGCCCTTCTGATTAGCACGTAGTTTCTTTAAAATATCTAGTTCGCTCATCGTTGTTGCCTATGATTCACTCAGTATTTGATAAATGCGCAGTATACACTTAACTAATTATACTTGATAAGTTCGAGTTTATATCAATTCACACTACAAATGTTAATTCACTAAGCTCATCCAAATATTTCACCGTTAGCTGTTAGCGCTACTTTAATTTAGTTACATACACAGTTCGGCACAAGATAACTTTTAACGAATATGGACAAAACACCAAATAGACTTTTAATAAATATTAAATGCACGATATTTGTCTTTATTTGAACAGCATTAAATATATATGGCTCGATATTAAAATAATAATGTATCCACTTAACTGAATTAGCGTGCTCCACCGCGTGGCTTTTGTTCTAGAATGCGGTTCCCGTTATATGCTGAATACCGGTACAATTTCGATTTTTCTAGATGGCTGCTCAATTTATGCTGGTTACCGTTGTTTTGGAAAACATCCGGCTCGAAGGACCATGTTGTGGGGCTGCGAACGCTACTGCTGCTTAACAATTCTCAAAAAATGGACTGGAAATAGCATTCGCTATACACCTTTAATTTTGTATAAAGTTAATTTTTATTATTTTTATTTTAACTTGACTCGACACCGTGAATTTGACAAATGGAATGACTGACTATAATTTTTTTTTACATTTATCTGAAAAGCTTAATGTTATGCCATAATAATTTAGAACAGAAAAAAAAGTATAACAATTTTAATTTATAATCACTTTACAAAGATGGCACTAGCTATAAGTAAAAATATTAAATACAAATGTCAATAATTTGCCATTTGTTTTGATTTGGTAAGTACAATTATTTCTTTTCACAATAATAAATTTAATTAATTGATAATTTCTACTTTCAGATAAATGGCATAATCAACATAATTAAGCTAAGTATAATTAAATTACATACATTTATAATACAATAATAATAATACATGATTTTTAATTACAGGTGCACACAACGAAAAACAATTGGACATCCAGCTGGAATATTTGGTTTTCTTGTTTTTGTTTGTGAATAAATACAGTGTGCAAACAAATTAGCGTTTTATTTTTCAACTTGCAGGTTAATCCAATCGTTCCACATACGCTACCGAAACACCACCTACTTCACCTACTCACACAACTACAGTATACCACCTGCACATTGCAAGCTCCATGTAAACCTGTACATTGACATGGAAGGTGGGTCGGTGCGTGACACGGAATTCTGCACTCCATCAGAGGGTCTTAGTTGTATTTATTAGCATCACCGATCGTAATCGATGATGAAAATTCGATTTGCATCTAGCCTGTGATGGGATTCGAACCCAGCACCTCCCGGTCCAAGTGCCGCAGCTTTAACCACTGCACCACTTGCCCGGTTAAAATATAGTAATGAGAAAAAAAAATATACAATTTATCAACACAAATAAAGTTAGGAAATAAATTAAGATTTAATTCGGAATATTTAGTTCAGTAAAATGATACCATTGACTAACCAGATATCATATTAAATGAATGCGAAATAATTTAAATAAAAACCAAAAAAATCACTTACCAACGGTCACCAAGGTCCCTGTAGAAAGCGCTTTCCGCAAGTTCTTTGATACACCTGTGAATTGTAATAAAAATGTTTTATCGCGCACGAATGACACGCTAGGTATCCAATACGTTCCCGAATTACTAAATATTTGGAATAAAATATTTATAAAAGAGATTAAAAAAAAGTAATTTAACTGAATTTTACAATATTAAATTAAATGAAACAACACGAAAGTACAATTTATAAAAGTAAAATCTTAGTAATACAAGCAAAGAAAGAAAGGGGAAAAAACTGAATATCACTAAAATTACGTTACCCGTTACCGTTTTACATAAATTTCGTCACCACGTAACGTAAGGGTTTGTTTTAGTGATATAACTATAACTAAAACTTAACTGAATACCCGGCGAACTCCGTTTCGCCACCAGATGGCTTCGTTTTTTGTACCATTTCGTTTGGGGATTAAAAGATGAAGAAAAATTATTTTTTTTGTTTTATATTTGAAAAGGAAAAATTTTATTTCATTTCACAACAGTAACGAATTCATTTCGATTACAAAAATGAAGTGTAATTTAGTTGAACTTCTCTAAGTAAAAAATGAAAGTGAATCCAAAGTAAATACTGAATCGAAGCGTTATACGTGTCCGCAAATTATCCGTTTCATTGAAGTGCTCTTTGGTACACCACATTTTTTGTTTTTTGGTCTGACGTTAACACAAACAAAGCGGATGGTTTCCCAACTCGTGAACACGCAACGTATAGCTGCCCATGTGAAAAACAATGATTTTCTAAATTTATCCCGCAAACACTAAGCGATTGGCCTTGCGACTTGTTAATTGTCATTGCGAACGCAAGGCGAACCGGAAATTGCAATCGTTTGAAGTCAAACGGAAGATCAGTCGGAATCATTGGTATTCGAGGAATACATACATTTTCACCTGCGTACTTTCCGTTAATAATGGTTGCCTCAATCAAATTCGGCATAAGTCTTTTCACCGCAAGTCGAGTGCCGTTGCAAAGTCGCGGTGGATTCAAATTACGCAATATGATAATAACTGAACCAACTTTGAGTTGCAAGTTATGTGGTGGAAATTCTGGTAACTCCAGAGAGTTCAAAAACTCCGTTGGATAATTTACTACATCATCGGGATTTGTTATGGAATCAACGGACTTGTATGTCACCAAATCGCCAGCGATTTTTGATTGAATGGTGAAATTCAGTGCGTGTACATCATTATTCTTTGCGGCGAGAATTGCTCGTTGACTTAACCAAGCATAATTCTGATAATTCTCACTAATGTTTGGGAAAACATTTTCAATAAGAGCTAATTGAGAGTCTACAAATCGGCAAAAGTCGTTGGTAAGAGCAATTAATCCAGTTGTCGCATCAACTGGGACTTTTCCATTTCCAACAGTTAACAATTGTTTGGAAAATTGTGCAGCACTTTGATCATTTTGAAGTTGAACTCTCATATTAGTGGTTAGCGATAATGTTTTTACGTTATTCCACAAAGGTGATGCCTTCAGGCAAGCATTCAATTCATCTGCCGGCGTTCCACGGGGAATTACTGGCAACGTCTGCCTGAAATCGCCTGCCAACAATATCATCAAGCCGCCAAAGATGTTGTTATTTCGCCGAAGATCCTTCAGTGTGAAGTTAAGTGCTTCAAGTGATTTCTTATGTGCCATTGTGCACGCATCCCAAACAATGAGCTTGCATTGCATCAACAATTTTCCCATTGCACTGGATCGGGAAATATTGCATGTTGGAGTATCAATTGTGTTTAAATTGAGTGGCAACTTAAGCGCAGAATGTGCAGTACGACCGCCATCTAGAAAAGTCGCCGCAATTCCAGATGATGCTAACGCCAAAGCTATGTCACATCTTGATCGAATAGTGGCCAAAATCAATGAAACGACAAATGTTTTCCCTGTTCCTCCAGGTGCGTCCAGGAAGAATAGACCACCAGTATTATTGTCCACCGCTTGCATTAATGTTTCGTATACTTGTTTTTGCTGTTCATTGAGCAACGGCACATTATTTCGAACGAATTCCTGCAATGTATCAACATTGTATTGCAGCTCTCGATTTAATTCTTTGTTGAATGCATCGTGCATCGATCGATTTGGCGCAATCATTCCTACTTCAATCAGTAGCTTGTTTGCAATAGTCAAGCATTGATCCTCAATCAGAATCAATCCTTCATTGTAGATTTCATCGGTTATTTGCATGTCGGGATTATTCGTTCTAATGCGCAAACGATGCAAGATATCTTCACATATGTCGTCTTTGTATTTGTTCCATAACTGAATTGGTTGTGAAGGGAAACATGTGGTGATGATAATTGCGAACAGCGTTCGTATTTGGTACGCATTTGATGAAACAACTGAATCCGCAAGTGTTAAATTCCAATAAGAATCGTTCTCCAGCAAACCCAATAGTTGACTTGCTTCTCGATATGTTTGGCATTGGTGGCCATTCACAGTTTTCAAATGCGCAAATGATTTTGGTCCATGTACATTTACCAACAGCAGTCGCAAATAAAAACATTCATCATTTCTAGGATGAATAGTATACATGCGACCTAGCGCATTAGTGGAAAACACCTGTGGCCAATCTGGAACTGGGGTTCCTTGTTTGCGACGTTGGAATTTCTTTGTTGATTGATTCCAAGTGTAATACTTGGGCATTTCAACGTACATCAGCGTCGCTGCGAATGGATCTGCTTCACACATTGCAAAGAAGCTAGTCAATGTTGTCGATGGTGGTCTCTCAGCTCGTTGTGCCGCATTGGCCTCAGTGAAGTAAACTCTTTGTCCATTTTCCAAATGCACTGCTAAATGTACAACTGTGGGATATCTTTCATGAATTTGAAATGACAATAATCGCCACAGTGCTTCATTAGTACTGACGTATCTGCCCATTTGGAAGTTGCTGATTTCGTCATTCGCATTTTCCGACGCAGTACCAAACACAGCCATGTCGCTGCCTTTAGTGACGTACTTCTGGATCAGTAACTGGATCAGGAATTTCAGCTGATATGATGTCATCCACTTCATTTGAATGTAATTTGTACAGCAACCAAATTAGGATATGAGCATGCGGTAGTCCACGCTTCTGCCATTCCATCGAGTACATATAACAACGTGTGTCACCAAAAACGTAATGAATAAACCCGGAGTTCCATAATTTCGCACGTACATCATAGCGTCTTGAGCGTATTCGTGCATGTGTCGTGGGCTTCCGATATAAGATGATCGTCAGGAATCGTCACGAATCGTCAGGCGTCCAATATTCTGAACATTACCATGTAAATGAATAGCATCACGCAAGTGTATATAGTCCTCAGATCGTAGCTTTGCCTGATTGAATCGGATGAACGCTAAACGTTCGGTCTCGATTTTGACATACATGTCGACAGCGAATTGCTGGAATATCCGACGGCACTTCAGAATGACATTCTCCTCATGTGCACGAATCATCATACGATACGCATAGTAATTCATTGCGCTTAGATTTTTGTTCGTTGACACGCCTGAAAATGTAAAATTAAATGGATTGTTAATGGAAACCAATAATAGCAATAATTAGTGTGTGAATATTGTACCTGTAATTGGATCGACCATTTTCAACGTGATGTCGTATCCGTCTTGCCCTTGCCAATAAATGATTGGATATTGTAACGCATCATACAAACGATGTGTCTCGTTTACACGATGCATGATATTGCTTCTTCGCTGAACGACAATGTCTCGTGATTTAGTTGGATCGCCAACAATAATTGCAGCAACATCATCAACGGTGGGTGCATTGAATCTTCGCACATGTTCACCTGTTGGGGTACGATCCGCTCTTATGACAAATTTGTGCGTATCCGATGGCATTCGTTCCAATACTGTTTTGAACATATTAACCACAGCGTTATTAGCGTGAAAAAATGCTTGCAACCGTTCAATAATTCGTCTCTTTAACTGTTGTGTTCCCTGTATATTGCACCGCACATTCAGCTGATCCACCATCGATGAAATGAAATGTATTTGCAGACATTGATGCGGCTCATCTGGTGTTGGCACCATTGAACCATGCAAATGATATATTTGTCCTTGTATCTGTAATTGCAAACAATCATTAGTTAAAGAATACGGTGTGATTTCTAATCGTGTAGTGTGTGGTGTATGTGTAGTTGTTATGTGTTGCAATTGATTGTGTTGGTGTGATTGATTGGTGTGAGTGATTGGTTGTGTGTGTTGTATCTTTTACCTTGCAAGTCGGCATGAAGCCGCCTTCTCGAATGATATTAGCTCCAAAGGAAGTCATGCGAAAGCAGTTATTGTATTCAAGGATGCGTTGAAGAAAATGGTTGGAATCGGGATCACTTCCATCGAACAATGGTTTCAGTGGCTGTGATGGTGTAAGTAATGGATCCAGTTTGACTTTTCCACTTGCGCAGCACAATCCACCCGTTTCTCTTTTGAACTTTAACGCATTGCAATATCGGCATACAGTCGTCATTGGTCCAATATCTAAATTGTCATCATCACTGTAGTTCGCAGTGGGATCATATTGGAATGCCAAGCGATTGTATGATGCCAATGATCTTCGTGTGCTCACACGTTGTCTCAATCGGGCATTTTCTCTTATTATATTTTGTCTTTCTTCGTTTAAGTTCTGTAAATACACTTTTTGCTGGCTTGCATGTCTTGTGCGGAGGCCGATGTTCGCACGTCGTACTCTAGGCATTTTGGACTATGGACAGACTATTTATTTAATTTAACCTCAAATGCACGATCCACATAATTTACACAGTTCAACTTACCACCTTAAGAACAAATGCCTGCTGTTGAAATTGAATAAAAATTTCCACAATACGCGTGATTGATTTGATGGTTACCAATTGAACTGTTAGGAAACGAATAACTTTAACCTCAATTTCACAATTTCACAGTGAACACAATACCGGTTTTAAGTTAGCGTTTGAAAGAACGTGCGCATAATAAATGTCACATGAAATTAACTGAGCAGAGTACAATGAGTAGCTGTCAAACAATGTATCACGCACCGGCGCCATCTACTTAAAATGAAACGTACTTACACACCACGTACTGGCGCCATCTGCTCCACCACCATGCAAAACCATATTGGTTTGTAGTACATGCTATGTATCAGAGATGGCGCTGTATGTGAAAAATGAGTTTCCTTGTTTTCCTGTTTTTCTGTTGAAATTTTTCTTGAATTTTGTTTGCTATAAACCTCACGGAGCCCGAGACCTTTCCAACGAATGCAAAACCGTGGAAATCGGTTCGTGCGTTCTGGAGTTATAGCGTCAGGAAGGAAAACCCGACTTATTTTTATATTATAGATATGTTTTTTTTTTATATTTATTAGTTTCGAATTTCAGTTTCACTAGTAATTACTCCAATCGTCCACACATGCGCACCTGAATGAATAATACCCCCTCTCCACAATAACTGTTGCGTATAATCGCCTAGGCTCCATACGAAAGAGGTGGTCCGATTTTTCTGTACCACGAGTCCGCAGAATGTGGTGCAATTTAGATTGCTAAAGGAGGTAATAACCGAAACAAGTGAAAACACAATTAGCCATCAATCAAGATCATCAGAAATTCTTTTTTTTTGATAAAATCACAATTTCCTCAACTACATATCTAAGACAACAACACTAACTTAAACGTACCTCATAAACAATTAAATGGTGTACTCACTACGTTGAGCGAATACTACGGCACTAAAAAAAAAAACTGTTAAGTCTATCGATTTCACTTGCATTAAATTTTTTTATTAAGCAAACAATTTAACTAATATTTTAAATTTAATAGAGCACTGTTCAAATAGGTTCAACCTTCAGTTCCACCTTTTGATGTTTTTAAGCTAAACTTTCCAATTCGAATAAATCTTGCTTCGCAATTCAATTAACTTGTAGATTCAGATTTGATTGTAGTATGTGTCATGAGAATATCAATTCTACAGTACTTTATCGCTATAACATTGTTTTTTAATTTTAAACAAGGAACACAATTCGTGTAGCGATATGCACGTCATATCGTTACAAGTTAATTCTTTTCGGAGCAAACCCGAATTCAGAAATTTCGGATTCGAAGGAAAAATTGATTCCAAATAATAAATAAATAATTATAAATTATTAAAAGTGACATCTGTAGATAGACGATTGGCACTCGCATGACGTCATACTACTGCTATAATTTTAAAGGGTTTTTAGTTTCTTAAAGTTCTGATTTTGATTTATTAAACTGGTCCTGCTATGGCGTTTATTATTGCACGATTTTTAGATTTTGCAGTAGTCACAATCTTCTGAAGAAATATTATTTATTTCGGAATGTCTGCTAACCTTGAAATAAGGGAATATTTGCATAGGTCCTATCTTTACCAGGAAATGGAAGTCTGTAAAACTTATCAAAATTTGTAAAACTTATCAACCATACTCGTATTTAAGATTTTATTTAACATTTAGAAACAGTCCGCCAGTCATTCCAGCTTTAAAATTTAACCAATTTATTTATTAATGTTTTTTTCTTTTCAGGTAAGTGATTTCACATCTTGTAATTTAATTACGAAAAACCTTGTATCTGTAAGTATTTTTATATTTAAAAATAAAAAAAAATGTTAATACTACGAGTGCATGCTAGGATAAACTTGCTTAACCAACTTGAACTCGGTCGTTCCTACTGCTGGTAGTTTTATAAAATCTGTCGATTTTGTCAAGTCCATCTTCTCCTTATATTACGAGTATATGTAAAGCAAAATTGACAAAACTTTCTGTTTCACCGCCAACATGTTGTTTCCACTAATCGGCATGGAAAATTGAAATCAACATGTGGATATGTTGATAAGTATGGGATTGTCAAATTACGATACAAACATACACTAACGGGAAAAAATAATTTTTTGTATTAGATCAAAAAAATCAAATTTTAGCGGTTTCTCCACCAGATTTTGGTTTGAAGGATTTGGTCAATAGATAGGCATCGCTCCTTCAATATAGGATTATTTTGATACTTGGAGTCCGTAAACCTTGTTTCTGGAGGAAAATTATACTTATATAAATGAACTATTTTTTCAAGTAAGTATTGTGTTAAAATTCGTCACGTTTTGCGATGCCCACAGAAAACTTTTCTTTACCCTCGATTTTATTCAAATCTATGCTTCGGACTAGATATAACTTGTTTAATGATATTAGTTTAAACGTTTACAATCAACATTGACGAATTCCGTCATACTTTTAATAGGGTCCCAGTTGATAGCATCTGTTTCTCGGAAACGTGTTTTTCTTCAAATATCCCTTCAAATATAAATTGTTCAGGCAAGATAGGGCTAATCCACCAGTTCATAATGGTGGAGTATGCATATATATTAATGAGCATATTCAATGCAAAGTTGTGTCGATACCTCCCTCCATTTCTCAGAATCTGGTCTCAACAGGCGGGCATTTCTTTTGAGTAGACACAATCATAAAACTTGGTCAAAATGCTCTGTACATCCACTTTAAGGAGATTTTATTAATAAGAATTGTAGGCTTGTTGTTTTCTGTTATCTCTACTATTTCTACTTTAAATAATTTGACTAAACACTTTCAAGTTTTCATTCAACCTTCACCCTTTGAGCTTTACCACCTTTACCTAAACCAAAATAAAATAATTTAATTGTTAGTAAATTAGTCAATTAAAAGTTACACAGCTAAAAGCCAAAGTTACTTAACTGGGCTAAATTACAATTAATTTGTAATAATATTGTTGTGAGAGTTAAATAGTTTCCAAATTGTACCATATTACATAAATTAAAAATTATGTTTATTAAAGTGAAATTGAGTGACGCCTAAGTTACCATCATGCCGTTTTATGAATTTGCGAAATTATTCAAAAACAATCTGTCATGGAGCGCAGTGTTTACCAAAAGTTGTATCACCCACCATGCAAAGGCATTATTGGAGCAGCAAAAATTAAGGAGACTACTGAATCCACTTGGTCTTGCTCAGCTGGTTATTGCGAAGCATATGCTCCTGTTGTAACGAAACCTTTGTATGATTGTATACAATTTTCATCAGAAGATGAACCGTCAGAACGTCGTTTCGTTTTCAGAATATTTAATTACCGATTCAATGCTCTTGGGCCGTCATTTTGAGCGCATCTAGGATTCAGGAGTAAATGGGTGGGTTTTGCAAGGGTTGACCGGGTCTAGTTAAATCGCGGGGTAAAGTAAATATAGACAAAAATTATTAATTAAAACGAAAATAACCTAATAAAAATTTAGAGTATTAAGAGAAATCTAAATACTCTAAATATCTAAATACTCGATCTATTTAGAGAAGCGGCCAGAGTGGCAACGTCTGTCCAAATAGTAAACTGGAAATGAATAACGAAAGATAATATACTGGGTAAACAACTAATTCTGACAGAAGACAACTAACATTAATGATGATAAACTGCACCTGCCATGGCGCGCAACCTACCTAGGTCTCTCTCGGATTTTCTTAAGATCCCATGTTAAAGATTAATTAAAGATAATTATTTAAATGCATAATGATACTTAACATAATATAAATAGTTTATTTCATCATAAAGAAAAAGTATAGAAAAGGGGAAATATTAAGATTTATTTCCATTATTTATTGAATAAGTTAAAACTCTATATGTGACGTGGTCTATGAAAAGGTGACTTACGTGCAACACAAATTATCGAGAAAACAACCCTTAAAGATAAAAAACTCGTTGCGTCAGTTTAGCGTTAGTTGTTCCCTTTTATCTGTATTGCCTGGTGTTTAACTATATTCAAGGACGTTAAGTGTTGTTTCTGCTCGGAATATTATCGTAGTTAATCGCGTTAAGTTGAGTTTACAAATGTTATCATTGCGATCGCGCCGGCCGTCTTTTTCGTTATCACGATAGTGTAATCGTTTCTGTTGGTCTTTTGCAGGAAAATGAGTGTTCATGAGAAATTTAGTGTCGTCTACAGTCAATATTTCGATGATGATGAACTACATATGGCTCACAACCAACACGTAAAAAGATCTCAAGAAAGAAGTCGACGAAGAAAAATATAAAAACTATTTAGTAACGTTTTTTTGGCATATAAAATGTTTTTTGTATCTTTCAAATGTTTTTTTTTATCTTTTATCTTTAAAACCAGTTGTTTTTCGTATTTGTATGCTGGTTTCTCTTCAGTTTTAATAAATTTTTTCACACCTTCCTAAGCTAAAAATTTTTAACTAGAAAAATTAAACAAAAATTGAAAAAACTTAAATTACGTATAAAAATTATGAATTTTAGAAAAAAAATTTAAAACATGTTACTTGTTAATTGTTTCGTAGAAATTGATGAGCAGCTTGTTGCCTGTCGATTGAGAAATTTGTATGCATGTACGACTACATGATTATCCGTTGTTATCGTTCATCCCAATTTAATTATAATATTCAAACGATAATTTCAACAATTTTGGTATTATGTCCTTAATTTATATTATTAAAGTTCAAGTAGTTTTAAAAATAAATATTATTATTAGGGGTTATTAAGTCTTCCTTTAAGTTTTAGTTAGAATTCGATCGCATCTGGATTTTAACTTTAATTTATTAGTAGTTTCATATTTTAGAGTCTTCGACTCGTTCGGTTTGAGTTTTTTTTTTTTTTTATTATTTTTTTTTTATTTTATTTTAATCCATGCAATCTTTTCTGGGGCCGAAGCACTCCCTGCTCTTTCGCGGTTGATTTTCCCGTCTTACGTCTTACTTTACGCATCCCTGCCAAATCGAAGACGTACGGCTATAGGACCGATTTAAGTTACCATCTGCGCATTGCTTAGCTCTATGCCAGCCTATAGTACTGGACATGGAAGATGGGTCGGCCCATGAGTTTTGCACGCCAATAGGGGGTCGTAGTTGTGTTCCTTTTAATCACCAGATTACAATCTGTTGATGAAAATGTCCTTTTGCATCCTGCCCCTATCGGGATTCGAACTCGGTACCTCCCGATCCAAACGCCAAAGCTTTAACCACTGTACCATTTGGTCGGTTTCGGTTTGAGTTATTCACGGTAATTAATGATGGTAATTAATCGTCTGTGACAGGAATTTTCACTTATTAAGACTAAATTAACTGTTCTGACCGTTTACGGTTAATTTATGGTTAAACAAAAATTAATGAAAACTGCCATATTTGCTCAACAATACTTCATCAGATTCTGTACATAATGTGCTTAAATAGTAAGATATTACTTGAGACGAAGGGGGAGGAGCTTAAACTTTGTAAGAAATTTGAAGGTCCAGTGATTTTTGTCGAAATCGGTCCACAGGAAGTGTTATCTTTCATAGGGCATTTTCATTTTTAGTAATTATTTCTAAAATAATAGCATTTATGAGAAAAACGATAACTTCCGAAAAGATTCGAAATTAAATTGGATATTGGCTCAAAGCAGTCTCAAAATTTTCAATTACGGTTTTTGTCAAAAAAAAACTATTTTCAACAAAAATTCGGCCTCTCTACAGCTCAGACGGATTGACGATCCACCGACAATGGCAAATATTTTGAAAAGTATAGCATTTATGCAGTTTACGACTATGATAAAAAGTTGTAAATACTTGGAAATTGAGGTTTTTAATAAAACCAGTTTTCACTTAAATTCGGCATCTCTACAGCCCAGAGGGATTCCTTGATCAGGGAGCGAGTTCATGAAATACGACTGCAAAAATCAATTGTTCTAAAATATTTCAATGAACAAACACAAAAAGTTCGAAAAATGGTTAAAATTGGCCTAGATGATGATGACTAAACGAAAGTTTAATGGCAAATTTATATTCGACATCTATTTCTACCGGTAGAAATTCAATTTTAGAACTCTTCTACCAGATTAGTCAATCCTCTTAAAGTATTATAGAAATTATATTTATAGGTTACCCCACCATAAACTCACCCAGGATGAAATTTTTTACTTAAGTTATTTCCGTAAATGCAGAGATCCTAGTGTGAGAGAGTAGAGGAAAAAGCTTCCTCGTTTTTTTATAGTTTTTCTCAAATATTTTAAAAACCCGTTATGTACAAAAATATTCTTAATAAAATTTGCAACGAAATTGGTTCAAAATTTAAGCGGCAATATTTCTTAGGTGGACATGAAACTTTAAAAGTAGGTTTTTTACATGATTTGGTAGGTCCTAGTGAAATTTCGCTGAAATCAGTGTGTCGGATGCATAGCATTTGCGAAAACCAACCAAGGATTTTAGAATTCCAATAAATTTCAAAATTAAATTTTCCAGAAGGATTGCCTTTGTAGGTTTTCTGGTATGTAAGCGGGAATGAAGATTTTTGACAGACCCGCAAACAAGACAGTCTTTCCAAAATGCTGCTAAGTTGCATTTAGTGCAAAAGTTTTATAGTTTGTATCAAAATATGTACATTTAAATCGAGTTGATGCAACTTATGACTAATTGCCGGTGCAAGAAAAAGAAGTAGGAAGTAATAAGAAAATGGAAGTAATTTACTTAATGTTTGCTGATTTTATTTGTTCTGCGTAAGAAGATTGAATAAAAGAACCTGCGAATTGTTTTATCAATGAAACCTGTTGAATTATATTTTACACTTTATGAGATTTTAAAACCTCCAATTCAAAAACTCTTTTGTCTCGTCAGACTGTGGAAGTGCGCTGACCAAACTAAAAATAGAATACAGGGTGGGCTGAGTCACTGCACATAGTATTTTTGATATACTTTTTTTATTTTTTTTATTGAAAATGAATAATTTTGATTACAACAGATAGTTTTAATCATGAAGAGTTTTCAAAAAAAAAAAAAATTTAAAAATAATATCTGTTAGATGACTGCCATCAGCCTCTTCGCAAGCTGCTGCTCTTTTTGTACCTGGTTCATAACTGAAGCCAAAACTGGTTGGTTAATCGCAAAAATTTCATTTAGTATCTTGTTTTGTAGTTGTTGCAGTCCTTGGGGTTTATTTGCGTATATACGATCTTTCAAAAATCCCTACAAAAAGAAATCTGGTGGTCTTAAGTCGGGTGATCGTGATGGCCAATTAACATCTCCAAATCTTGAAACGATACGGTTACCAAAAACCACATTGTTGAAACCACATTTCTTGAGTATTATTAAGTTCAAAAAACAAGAAATTTTCTAACATAGCTCTGTAACGCTCACCATTTAGTCAGTGCATTGCCATCTTCGTCTTGGAAGAAACACGGGCCGTATATCTTGTCTGCTGGGATTCCGCACTAAACTGTGACTCTAAGTCAATATCTATCTTAAGGAAAACATAAAGATGCAGGATATTACAAATATTCAGGATGTACCTTGATGCGGTAAATCAACCTGGATTATAAACAAGCATAAACTTGGCAGTGATCTTATTTGATGTGCTACAAAAAAAGGACTTGCTGATATGAAATTAATGGTAACATCTCGCTGTGACCACGAAAACATCGATTTTAATAAAATCAAATTAAATTACAAAACGATTGCCTCGTATCTAATCCATGGAAATCGGACCAACGATACAGTTTTTATTGATGAGTATATGCTGGTGCTTGCAGGATATATAGGACTCGTGGTTATCCTTAGTAAATGTTCTAAAATATATAAAATATATCTTCTGGGTGATAAAAACCAAATGCCATATATTGACAGATTACATCATGTCAACATACAATTTTCCGATGCAAGCGCATTCGTAACAAAGACGGAATACTTGAATGTGACGTATAGATGCCTAGCTGATGTTACATTTGCTATAACGGAATACTACCCTAACATCATCAGTAGTAAGAATTCCGTGCAAATTTCAGCCAAATTTATAAACCTGCCGTCAACTTTGCCGTCGATACCTCTGTTGAATAACACATTCTATCTAACCGTTACCAAAGCTGATAAACAATTAATCTACCATCTTAAGATACCAGAATCTAGTAAAGTCATGACTATCCACGAAGCACAATCAATTCTCAACCACTCAAGACACACCCAATCATTTAGATATTTTTCACCACTGGCTAATGACAGACTACACTCACTTTTAATGAGAGTTCGAACATACACTACTACTCAAAAAGTAAATCAACCCATAAAATTCAAGAAAAGGTTGGTTTATGAGAAATATGCAATTTACTATCAAAACGTCAACAAAATGGCATGAAAAGCATCTAAGTTTCATAATTCCGTTTTAAAATCAAACTACCTAATCTATGTAATTTGTGAAACTTCATTAAAACCCGGCATAATGAGCAGTGTATTTTTTGGCCATGATTACGTCGTTTACAGATGCGATCGGTCTCTCGAAACTAGCTCAAAGAAATCGGGTGGTGGCGTACTGATAGCAGTACATTCTCAACTCTGGAATACTCTAGTAACTTTAGCCCCATCGAGAGTTGAACAAATTGGTCTAAAACTCAAAATTAACCAAACCAATCTATTCATTTACGCAGCATATATACCACCTCAATCAAATAGTGATCATTACAGGTTTAGTTCTAGTGCTTGGTGATTTTAATCTTCCAAATATAATATGGAATCTGGACCCGGAACTAAATCGTATTTTACCATGCAATATAACAACAGATGCCGAATCTTTATTTGTGGACACCATGCTCGATTATAATTTGAACCAGATAAACACAATTACTAATAATCGTGATAGATCACTGGATCTTGTCTTCAGTAACGACATTGACACTTTCAAAATTTCAGAATCCGTGTTACCTTTTGTAGTTAACGATATCAATCACAAGTCTTTAGATATTGTATTTGACTCAACTAATTTAATGGCGAGTTCGGAACACCTACAACCAATCAAATATAACTTCATAAAAACAAACCGTGCGAGGCTACAAAGTTACTTAGAATCCATCAACTAGCAAACAACTCTTAATTCCAATGATATAAACGAAAATGTTGATAAATTTGAAAAGCGGGTTAGAAGCCGACAAAACAATGTTTCTACAACTCACTATGTTGTGACGACTCACTACGAATTTAAAATTTACTTCAAATCAAAATACAGGTCGTATCTCGATCAAATTCAAGGAAAAATCAAAGTAAATCCAAAACAATTTTGGAAATACTTTAGGAATAAACGCGAAATTTACGGATACCCTGCAAATATGACATATAACAATACGAGCTCCTCAAACTACAAAGATATAGCTGACATTTCGCGAAGTTTTTCCAATCAGTCTATAAACCAAGCGTTACTAGTAGATTGTACGAACAATTGCTGTGTTGTAGCAACGTGTCAATAACTCCACCTGTTATATACGAGGATAACATTTTATCGGCTCTAAAGAGATTTGGAGACGGTTGTGGTCTTGACAATATACCCTCTTCTATTCTGAAGGAGTACGCTGACATTTTAGCAATTCCAATGTTACCTATTCAACCACTCCTTAAGCACTGGCGTGTTTCCCGAAAAATGGAAAATTTCAAAAATTACACCAATTTTTAAATCGAGCAAACGAAACGACAGAGGAATATCAACTACATCATGAATTCCAAAATTGTTTGAATTAGTTTTATGCAACAAATCTAAAATTGCCCGTCATATATCAATAAACCAGCATGGGTTTATGCCTGGCCGATCCACATCAATTAATCTAGTTGAATTCATCCGTAAAGCAATTAATGAGATAGAAAACCATCATCATGTTGATGTAGCGTACACGTTACGTCTGGTGTTCCCCAAGGATGTCACATCGGGCCGTGGGTATTTATTGTTGTCATAGATCAAATAACCGAGATAATGAAAAACTGAAACGTGCTCATATTTGCTAATGACGTGAAAATTTTTCGAACTATTAATAGAATGCTAGATACGAAGAAACTTCAAGAAGACATCGATAGATCAAGTGAGTGGTGTGATCAAAACTCTGTTTACTTAAATATTAAGAAATGCAAAATGATGTATTTCTATCGTAAGAGAAATCTGCTAACTACTTCCTACAAAGTCAACAACGAAGTATTGCACAGAGTCAATGAGATCATAGATCTAGGTGTTACATTTGTCGAAAATGCCAGTTTCAATTGGACTTGTTAAAAGATGGGCAGATGAATTTAAAGATATTCAAACCTTATGTTCACTCTATTTCGCTTACGTTTGATCTCAACTGGTATACGCTGTATCGGTCTGGAATCCATTCTATGGTGTACAGATTAAAAGAATTGAAAGCATTCGAAAGAAGTTTCTAATTTTCTTGTTAAAGAAAAGTGACTGGAATTACGACCACAATTTACCATTCCATGAAAATGTAGCTCGATTACCTCTGTACTCAACAGATTACAGCACGGATTACAAAATATGCACGCTTGATAATAGACGACTTCTCTTATAGGTGTAGCTTTCATTGGTAACGTTTTGTTGGTCACATACATGATTCAGCATACATTTTAGAAAACACATCAATTCATGTGCCTTGCAGAACATTTCGAAACCATGAGTTTTTAGCACTAGAACACCATTCCACAAACTATGGAGAAAATAACCCAATTAATAGGTCGTCTAAATCTTTCAACATCGTCGACGACCTATTTGACTTTAATTTATCAAAGGACAACTTGAAAAATATACTTAAGAATTATTTTTTAAATTAAGATTTGATTTATATTTTTGTGTTTTAAAATTCTTTATTTGATTTTTTGATATTTTTGTTTTAATTTAAATTTTGAAATCATATATGTCACCGACCAAATGGCATAGTGGTTAAAGATAGGGGCAGGTTGCAAAGGGAATTTTCTTCAACAAATTACGATTTGTGATGAAAAGGAACACATCTATGACCTCCTATCGGACCTATATCCGTACGTCCTCGAATTGGCCGATCCAGGCGTAAAAGTAAGAACATGAATAAGCAAACCGCGAAAGAGTTGGGAGAGCCTTGGCCTCAGAACAGATAGCAGGGATAAAAAAAAATCATACATGTAAATCACAGAATAGATTTTTTTAAATAAATAAATAAATAAGTGGATGCAACGGACGCTGTTGAATCACTCTTGGGTTTTAAATGCGCCAGATTCTAAAATTTTGCTTATTAGCATAACCACCAAAAAATTATAATTACCGATGAAGCGCATTTCCAGCGGAAATGCGCTTCATCGGTCATTATAATTTTTTTCATAAAATCAGGATCATCCGTTAATAATTCGTTCAATTTTGCACAAAATCTTTAGCGGGTTGTATAGTCTTGCGAAAAAATTGCATGTACCATTTGTATCTTGTAGGGAAACAGCAATACATTTTTTTTTTATTATTTTACGCAATGAAGTTCTGGACATTTGAAGCTGAGTGGCACGTTTACGAGTTGTTGTTTCAGGGTTCTCATTTAAGCTCTCCCGAACTCGTTCGATATTATCTTGGCTTCGTGCTTCAAGCGGTCTTCCACTCCGAGATAAGTCACTAACAGGTCCCGATGACTGAAAACGAGCGACTAGATTGCGTACTTGATCACGAAGATGGTGCATTTCTGGTGGTAAAAAAATTTCGAAATTTTCTTTTGGTTTGAATGATTGAATTTTGACTAGCAAAATAAAACTCAACAATTTTTGCTCGTTCCTCAAAAAAATGAAAAGAGATTCTGAAAAATAAAAGGAGAAAATACAAAATAAAAACAATATATCAAAAATACAGGGTGGCTGAGACCAAGTGTTACCAAATGAAAACGCTGTAATTTTTTTAATTTTGATTATTTTTTATTGAAATTTCGTGGAATATGTTGAAAACATATTACATTTTATGAAAAACATGTTACTGCTCGATATGACCTCCTTTGGCTCTGATTATTTGATTCAGTCTTCCATAGAAAGCATTGTATGCTGACCGAACGTGAGCTTGCGGAATTTTATTCCATTCTCGAGCAAGAGCTGACTTCAATCCATCAACACTTTCGTATTTTTTAGTGGACACCTTACTCTCCAAAATGGACCATATGGAAAAATCCATGGGATTTAAGTCTGGTGAATATGGTGGCCATTATTTCGACGAAATCAGCCGCGGAACGCAATTTTGTAAAAGTTGCTGTGTCGCTCGAGCTTTGAGTGACGGTGCCGAGTCCTGTTGGAATGTCCAACGGTTCCTACCAAAGTGTTTACGTGCCCAAGGTAGCAAAGCATCGTTCAGGATCTTTTGGCGGTACACCTCAGTGGAGTGCGTCCATCTGCAGTCACTGCAGCCCAAACCATAACATAAGCTGGTGAATGCTTGCGCATGGCAACTCTTGTGTCCAAATTATCGTTGGACTTGTGCTCTAACCAAACACGATCATTTTGTTTATTCACATACTGTTGAATGGTGAAAATTTTCTCATCAGAAAAGACAATTTTTGGAATCTCATCACGTTTGGTCAAGACCTTTAATGCTCGTGTTCTTTCAAGCCTAACTTTTTTTTGTGCCTCCGTAAGATCTTGAACTTTTTGTATCTTGTAGGGCTTCAGGTGTAGTTCATTTTTCAATATGGTTTGAATGCTGTATCGTGAAACATGTAGACGTGCGGCTAATTGATTGGCACTTTGACGAGGATTTCGTTGGACTCGTTTCTTCACATTTCTTTTGATGTTGCTGTCTTTTTAGGACCACCTCTGTTGCGTTTAGCGATGCTACCAGTTTCGTTGTATTGAGTTATGGTTCGATACACAAACATTTTATTCACATTCAAATGCTGGAGCTGACGAACTATTGCTGTTTGTGAATTTCCACCCAAATACAGTGCAATTACACTATTACGTTTGAATTCCATTACGATTTTTTATGAAGATATTAATTTAGAACAATTATTTGTTGACCACATGTAAACAACTAACCAAACTTCAATCTGTCAAAAAATTGACGCGCGAAAATGACAACTACACAAATGACAGCAGATTGAAGTCAGTAACATTTGGTCTCAGCCACCCTGTACAATGTTCAGTCACGTATGATCCACCCTGTATATAGAAAATACGTTGTGCTTATATTTGATGCCTAAATTTGATGAAATATTAAACCTTGTGGAACCCGAGCATGATTACGTAGAAGAAGATGCGTCCATGCCGCATAATCTAGGTCAAGATGCAGAAAAACTCAATGAAGCAGTCAAAGAACAATCCACACAACAGATTCGAGTAAACCAAAAATGGAAACGCGGAAATGAAGAAAGTTTGAGATTGTCTTCAAATATGTACCAAACAAAATCGTGGTCTAATACACTCATAAGCCCGTTGACGTTATCAGTTGAATCTGAGCCATTTGACTTCTTTAAATTATTTTTTACACCATCATTTGTAGATTTGATAAAAATTCATACTACAAATTATGCAGCAGTGAAAAAAATAAATCGGTTGAAATTGATTCGGATGATATATATATATATATATATATATATATATATATATATATAATTTTATGGGTGTACTGATCATATCGGGTTACAATCTCTTACCGCGGAGGCGATTATATTGGGCCACTGACCCAGATACTCGAAATGAATTGATATCCAAATATATGAGACGGCGAATATTTGAAACAATTTTTACGAATATCCATTTTTGCGATGTTGATTCTATTGGATGCACAGCTGATCGCTTTGTGGAAGTGCGCCCATTTATAAAACATTTGAATGAAGTTTTCTTGAGATATGCTCCGATACGCTTTGGTTATAAAGCTTGGGTAGCAGCGTCTAGATTAGGGCACTGCTACCAGTTTGATATATATCAAGGACGAAATGAGAGGTTAGATAAGAAATTAGGCCTCGGGGAATCCGTAGTACTAAGCTTTGCTCAAACAATGAAAGCGAGCTTCCCAAGAATTCAATTTTCGTTTTATTTCGATAATTTTTTTACCGGCCCAAATCTTCTTTGTGGACTGAACGCGCTGAAATTTGGAGGAACTTGTACTGTGCGGAAAAATAGATTGACAAATATTAAAATGGAAGACAAGAAAATAATGAATAAGAAGCCTAGAGGATATTTCGAAAATTATGTGGATAAGGGAAACGATTTAGTACTAACACGCTGAAAGGACAACCGAACGGTCTGTCTTTTATCAAATTGTTTTGGTAAACATCCCATTGGAACTGCTCGGAGATATGTACACACAGAGAGAAAAAAAGTTTCTATACCACAACCAGACGTTGTAAAGATGTACCATAAAAACATGGGTGGCGTTGATATAGTGGATCGCCACATATCCAACTACAGAATGAACTTTCGCGGTAGAAAGTTTTATATGCCCATAGTGCTGTGGATGATGGATCTGGCTGTGACAAATTCCTGGTCATTAGCTAAGTCATACGGATCAAAACTAAACCAACTAAGTTTTCGACAACAGCTAGTCCTTTCTCTGCTTAAGCGACATTGAAAATTACCTTGAAAAGGTAAAACATGTAACAAAACGGATTTCCTTTCAAAGGGGGTGCACACGGTTTTAAAGGGCACAAAAAGATTGCGTTGTAAACATTGCTAATCACAAACAATTTATATGTGTTCTTCATGTGATGTTGCTTTACACGTAAATTGTTCAGATGACTTCCACAATAAGCTCCGATGAATAGGCCAACTAAATCTTAATGTGTTATGAATTGTGATTTTTTTATTAAATTTTATTAACGCTTATGTTTTATTAAGATATTAGTTTGATTTTTGAAAATAAATGAAGTTCCGTAATAGCCTGGACAGACTGAAGATTAGTTAAACTGGTTTAGCAAAATTCGGTCAAGTACTCTAGGGAATAATATTCAATTCAGACAAAAAATTCAAAAATCTACTAGCAAATTCAAGTTTTTCCATAGAGTGCTTGATTGAATTTTGCTAAACCAGTTTAACTAATCCGCAGTCTGTCCAGGCTATAAGTTATTTTGTTTACTTCGTCTTATTAAATTATAAAAAGGAAACTCACAAAATAGCTCTTAGTGACCAATGTTGCGTTTACGCAACGTATCATATTTCCATTACTAGTAACTTTTTAGCACGTATTAAAATATTTTATGATTGAAATAAACTATATTAAGGGAAAAGTAACAAAAGATACTACAAAACTCAAAATAAAAACTTTGGTCACTAATGGGTTAATATTAATAAATGTGAATTTAAACGACGTATCGCCACAATGGTTAATCTGTGATTGTTGTCAATATGCGTTAACTTTAATTTATATTGCTAAGTAAATTTTCTTAGTTCTTTGGAGCTGTTTGGATAAATATTGGAAACTAATAAGCTAACTACTGAAAAAATTATAATTATATTTAATAATAATTTCCATAAAAGAATATGTTGGTAACATAAAACGTTAATGTTCATGAAGTTTTTGTATTGTAACATTATTGGTTACGGTTTAGTACTAAATCGTAAAATATATGGTACAATAAACTACAAGACGAATCGAAAATTAAGATATTGAAATGTATATATTGTACTAATTAGTCTTGGTTGAGTGCTTGAATAGGTGTCTAAGCATTGTTGTTATGTTCTGGAGGCAAAAAAATAAACGGCGTTTAACTTCAAATCCAGTTTATAGAAAATCCTTTTCTTATACGTAGCAGTACATAGTTCTAAAATTTCATAGAGCAAAATAAAATTTAAAATAGAAAAAGAAGAAAATCAATAATTAATTATTTTTTTGTTATCATCATAACGCTTATAAATTACAACTCAATCCTGTGAAATTCACCCAATTCGCTTTTTAATTTAACCCTTTTTCCTAGGAATGCGATTTTTATTCTTTTCATTCAGTTTTCTGCTCTCTATATATTTTTATATTTTTAATTTTCATCAAAACTTTTCTAGAAAGTAATTAAAAAATCTTCAAAGAAAATAATTTTTTCTCTCTTATTTTTTTTTTTTGTAAATTAAGATTTTTTTTTTTAAATTCATTATTCACCCTTTTTCATTTCTGTTTTTAAATTAATTTATCCATGGTTTTAAATTTAATTTTTTTTTATAATTCCTTACTGGTACGTAGGTACCATATTTTCATAAAACGTGCACAATAAGAGACCATTTTTCTGTAGATAGATGATATTAAATAATGTGAATATGTCTTGTTGTGTAAGCTTTGTGTACATAGAGATTAATACTGTGTTTTGAGATCAGAAGCAGCATTTAATTTTAACTTAAAAAATCATTAAGTTCAGCACTATTTTTTTATGTACGTTTATCGATCTGTCGTTTCTTTCGGTACTTGCAATATAACACGATGTGCTTAGGTGAAAAGCTGTGGTGTATTTGTTAATTGCTGGGAGCTTTATGTAAATATTTGTACGTATATGCGTGCTGCTAATCTTCTGCATGTATGTAAAAAAAATTGTTTTTATTTTATATAATTTTATTACACATTTAATTGAAATTAAATCTTAATTGGATTAAAATACGCGGCTGGTTTTTCTTGGAAAGTTAGTACGACGTCTGTCCCTGTTCTCATTTCATATCGTATCTAATATACAGAGTGCTGCCACAATACTTCGTTAAAGAATCAGACGTGCTTCAGATCCAACTAGTTCCTGCTTCAATAAAACATTTTGCAATTTCTTCCAAATCTCTCTGTAGATGTTCTAAGTAGTTATGGGATTCTTGTAGGGGCTTTAAATACGTTTTCAAAGTATGGGATTCGCTTCTGTACATGCCATAAAAAAACTATGGCATTTGAGTTATTAATGAATGCATCTGACTGAAATCAAATATTGGTATTATTTTAACACCAAGTCAGTTTAGAGTGTTTTCGATTATTCATTCTGTATATTCCGAACGTTTCAAAACTGACATAAACCGCACTTTTAATCCTTCTACTCGTAAGTTCTGTTTTTTCTTTCGATTATTATTTTATTTACATAAAATTTTCGGCGCATACATCGAAACGTAGACTAAAAAGAACATTCTGTTTTAAAGTATCAGATACAAGATGCCTAGTCGATTATAAGATGCCTTTCTTTGCGTTATAATATGCCTCTGTTGAACGTATCACGATGTTTAATCACCAACCCAAAAAATAATGTAGAACATACATATATTCTCCAATTAACACCTTTTTGGTGTAATTTTATTCTTAAGCCAGATATATACTATCAGAAATAAAATAGTTGTTGAAGAGCAGCGTGATGGTAAGTGGAAAGGGTTAAAGGGTATGTAAAGGATCAGAAGGAAAAGCGTCCTGAAAATAATAATTAATAAATCCTATAACTTGCACCATCGAAAATTCTAATATTACGACAAATAATTCATCGACCTCTTCAGCTGCAGGTTGCATTCGACAATCAGTCCCCTCTATCTGCGTTAAAAAAGTATTTTTTGAATAATTTCTAGAGAAATTAGAATAAGCGGTTATTTAATATTTTATATAGATTTTTATTTTTATTTACCGTGATACGAATTAGGTTAGGTTTCAGTGGTTGCTATCGCACATTTAGGTCAATTTTGACCCATTGTGATACCACAGGATCCGACATCATTAAATTCCTTTAAAACCAACTAATGCTATTCACATAACGTAAAAGATCTCGTACATTACAGCTTTCGATATCAGAGACGCTGTCCATAGTGTATTTGTCCAAGTGTTCATGACTTCTGTCAGCTAGCACAGGACATGAGCATTTGAAGGGAACAAGAGTCTCCTTTTCCTCCTCCTCGTCCTTTCAGCTTCTGCAGAATTCATTTGTATCCAGACCCAGCCTTCTCGCATGATTTCCGAAAAAGCAGTGTCGGTAAATACGTTTACAATTCTAAAATTCTACCTTACAATTCTACCTAGTTGCTTCGCTACCCTGCCAGTCGGACTGTCGAGCCAGGCATAGGTCTTCCTACACATTCTCTTCCTGATTCCAGTTGGAGAGTCGTACCGTACCTTTCTAATTTGTTTGTCTTGAAATTTCCCTCAATGTCACAGTGGCCGCGAACCCAGACCAACTGGATATCGAAGTGTTCACTCATCTCGTTGACTCCAGGGAAACTGAATCCAGTGAAAGAATGGTCGCCCTACTGTCCACACAGATATTGATATCAGTGAACGATTTTACACTTTAACCAGTTCATGGCCTCTTCAATCGCTATAACTTCAGCCTAGTACACGCTGCAGTAATCAGGTAGGCGAAAAGATAGACTTACATTTAATTCCCCCCAGAACACACCAGCTCCTACTCTAACATCGAGCTTGGAGCCGTCGGTGAACAATTTAACTATCCAGGTCCCCATAAAGGGGAGAATCACATTGAAACGCTTGCAAAATCACAAAAGGGGTGTTATATAATCCAAATTCACCAGGTCATCCCTCACAGAATTGACTATAGCTGTCCTTTTTGCAGGCACTTCTACCTGGAAATCGCTAATAGCCGGGTGGCCGATAATATAAAACGGGAGAAGGTACAGCATGACCTCTAAGGCCCTAGTAGGGGTCGATTAATACAACGCCCCACTAATGAACAAACAGGCTGCCCTCTGCACCTTCTCCATCATATTTCTGTATGATAATTTCTCTAGAGCTAACCCCACCATACACACACACCAAACAGCATTTTCTTCCGATAACATTTTTCCAAGAGTAGAGTTTTCATTTTTTCAATCGTATTTGGTTTGGTTTCCAACTGAGTTTACTGTCGAGAAGAACCCATTTAAACTTAGTGGAACCATTACCGGAATTGTATATCTCCTAGTAAAAAGGCCAGCTCTGTTTTGGATGGGTTAATCCCCAATCCACATCTGCTGTGCTACGTCATCGGCTTAAGCAGCCACACCTATTATTTCCCCCTCCAGTTCTAATAGTAGTCCATTGATTACTACATTCCAAAGAAGGGGAGAGAGGACACATTCCTGGGGTGTTCCTCGAATAACGTGTTTTCTTCCGAGACTTCCGCCATTCTCACTATAACCCTTCTGCTACCTAGCAGGTGACTAATTAGCCTGGTTACTGGGTATTCAATCTCAAGTGGCAGCAATCCTTCCCTAATTACCTCCAACTTCACGTTGTTGAGAGCGCTCTCGAACCAAGGTATGTAATGCCGTGTCCACGGACCTACCCTTATGGTACGCATGTTGAGACTGTGCCCAGTTTCTGGATACAATTCTCGAGCGAATATGGATATCCAGCGACCTTTCCATGATTTTCAGCAGAAAATATGACAGAGATATTGGTCTTCCTTAGGGTTGTTGTGCGTGCTTGTACCCGCTTTCGGAATGAAGATCATCCTAGCCTCCATCCATTTCTTCTGGATGTCCTCCAGATTCAGTCACTCTTTGAAAATAACCTCTAGCCAGGGAAGTAATACCTCCGAGTTCTGCTGGCACAATCCCATCCGGATCAGCTGACTTAAGCGGCTTAAAACTTTTAATAGCCCATTTTATCTTCCGTGTATTCAACATATCCTCTGTATACAACAGTGGGACGCCGCAGTCATCTATAGACCCGCAGTCAACCAAAGGCTTCGCAATCGATGCATCCTCACTTCCCGAGAATTGAGTTTTTATCAAAAGATCAAGAGTCTCTTCACTAGAAACCGTCCATTTGCCATCCGGGTTTTCAGATAGCTTGGAACAACTGGACAGCTAGAGGGAATCTTTCTTAAGTGCGAGGCATCTGAAACCCCTTCCATTCTATGACAAAAGAGCCGCCTCGAATTCCTTTGCACCTTCCTTTTTTCCTTTTTGTGTACTCTGAGGCATTCCTTATAAAAGTTCCAGTCTTGACTTTCTTTCGATCTCTTCGCTCTATTGAAAGTGGACCCCCAGGCTTTTCGGCACTTCGCAAGTGCCGAGGTCCACCATACAGGTTTTCGCTTTCCCCTCAGCTTGTTAACGAGCAAGCTTCTCTCATAGAGGTATTGCAAGCTCTAACAAGGTTATCCACCATTGAATCCAGATCACTACCCCTATCGAGGAGTCCTGAGACTCTAGATGGAATACTGTCCTCCAATACCTCCCTACACTAGCTATATACGCACCCTACTGCCCTTCTGGTATTTCTGAAGACGCACTGATTTCTAATTAGGAGATTGAGCTTAAGGGTTAGGTACCGATGGACAGAGAAGGAAAGCTCGTTCGCTGCCCTCAGTTCCCTAATCATAGGTGAAATAAAATTAGAGACCAGAGTAACATCCAGAACATAAATGGGGGTTCCTGACCTTTATTACTAATAATACGGTTAGTTCTTAAATGAAATTCGAACAGTAACTCACACCTGTCATTGATGTTCGAGCTACGTGCGCGTTCGCGTCGCACCCTGATAACTCCCACCTTCCCGTATCACAACCAAGTGCTCGCAGTAAATCTTGCGGCACTGGCATCTCCCGGTCCATGTATGCGGCTGCAAGCCAGAATCTCCTCCCTTCCGTCTCACAGACCGCAGTGTCCTTATTGCAATATTGCGGAAGTAGAAAAACATTTATATTATTTTCCACCAGGATACATGACCTGATCTTTTCCGTCCCACAAACGTAAAAAAGGGTGTATCCCTTCGCTCGTAGACCACAAATCTTGTTGTTTTTGATCCAAGGTTCTTGGATCAAACCTATCTCCTCCCCTGTCTTAGCAAGTCTGAGAAGTAGCGCCGCCGAAGCAGCCTTGGTGTGATGTAAACTTATTTGCACAAACCTGATCATTGGTAACAGTATTTACTCACCTTATCACGACAGCCGTGCTTCGTCGGTTAGTTGGACCCTACCGAGTCGACGGTATCCTCCGTCTCACTCACTCCGCAGGCTCTAAATTAGGTCCTAAAGGAGGTCCACTTCTCCCCCTCAGAGTCCGATGTGTCCCCTTTTCCCATGCCTAGAGATAGTCGATCCCTAGTTAACCGCTTACTTGGGTTCGCCACTAGCTGAGATGTTATCCTCTGGAGAGGTACCACTCGTCGAGCTTCGCACAACAGGCTGGACCTCTTGCTCCCCCTTCTGGGGCAGCGCGCTGTTCGGTTTTACTCGGGTTAACCTTGTTCTTCCTAAACACCTTAAGAGTAACTGAGCCGAAGCCGATTTTTATAACCCTTTTGGTTTTTGACAGGGGAGCCAGGGATTCCTTATTAATTATCATAATGGATAATCTGAAACTGCCCTTGGGCTCCTCCTGCTTAATAATCCTCCAGTTTCCCGTCAGAAGATCCGGATTGCAAACCTGGATAATCCTCAGGGACTCATCCAGGTTAGCCGGCTTCGTGGGAATCCAGACTATTACCCTAGGTTTACTAGGAATTTCCTCCTTCGGGACTGCCCTGAGCTTGGCTTCTGGCTATAGCTCGCTTAACTCCTCGATCGCCTTCTGGTACAAGAAGGCTGATCTTTGATATGTACACGCGGTCAGCTTCAGCCGTCGCTGATACCGACCCGCGTCCCTACAAATTGGTGGGGGTCCTGGATGTTGTCCAAGGACTTTAATAAAAACTAAGTTCAGTGCATTAAACACCAACCTCCATTTTTCTCCAGTGATGATCTCCTCCTCATGGCCCTCGCCCACGATGCCTAGCACCACCTCCCCTCCTTCACAATATCGCTGAAGAGCTTATGCCCCTTTGACGACTGTCCCTCATGGAGCCTGGCCAGTATTCTCTCGGCATTCAGACCTCCATGCCGCTCCTAGGTAGGCCTCTGTCTTTTAGACCTAAGGTCCTCCTTGCGTGCATCTCTTCGACAATGCAACTCTTAGTTGATTTGCCGAAAACATTCTGTATTGGCCAAATACCAAATAGTCACCGGCAACTGTTTCTGAAGAGAAACTCTTGGTAGTATATGGGCGCCTCTGCATACCTATTTTCGATGCTTGAAATACTTTCATATAACACTCGAAAGTACTGGGCAGCATCCGAAAATGGACTTTAAACTGGAATTTGTTTAAAGCTAGAATTGTGTTTTCGAAATATCCAATGCTTTAGGATTATAATTATTTTGGAATTCACTATCGGCTATACTAGGCTGCTACACCATCTAATTCTGTTGGGTACTGTTGCTTTGATTTCCATCCAAGACTTCCGAGTTGTTTCGTTTCTGGTAGCATCGTTAGTTCCCATGTTACAGCTGATCGTCCGATTTTTCTTTTCTTTTGTGTGTTTCAATCCAGAAACCTTATTGTTATTCTGCGACTTTCTCAGTGTGTGACTGTTGGATTCTACAATTACTGGTGGATTCGTTAATCTAAGAAGCTCAATATTTGTAATTTGGTTGGGTCAGAAGCAGCTCAGTATCTCCTAAGGTTTTTATATACAACCATTTGTAGCTTATTGTTGATTTTATGTGTATGCTTCGAGGTTTCGCAACCATACAGCAATACTGATTTAACACAGAAATTGAACATTCTTTGCTTGGTATTGACTTTGTGTAACCATTGAATGTTGTTTTGGCTTTGTTGCTTCGTTTCTTTATATCTTCATCTGTTCCATCCTTTTTCTCTAGCATATAACCGCATGGTACACAAATTTATTGATCTCTTTTATATCTTCTTGGTTGATAATTGGTGTGGAGGTCGGCGTATTTGATAGCTTCTGTACTTTATGTTGCATGTCGGCGTGTTAGCAGATTTATGTCATTTTCGTAATCCATCCATTGAGTTTCTCTGTTAATCCTTCCAGGATGCCGTGTGGAGACTTGCTAATAGTACTAGGAATATAATAGGCAAGAGTACGCATCTTTGTTTAACTCCTTGACTGCAACAGTATGATTCACTTTGCTTGCCGTTGTATTGAACTCGATTATAAGCATCCCCATTCGTTTGAATTCGAGTCGTTAGCCTACTCAATGATGATTCGTTTAGTGTTAATATGACCGGTAAAATTATATTTAGGATGACCATTGCTAATATCTTTATGGTTGTGTTGAGGAGAGATATACCCCGCAAAGTTCTGCATTCTCTCAGGTCACCTTTTTTGGGAATAGTTATTGTCAAGCCTTCCTTGCATTTTCGCGGTATTCTACTGGAACTCCGCACTTCTGTTATTAATGGTGTTAAGGCTCTTGAAGTTGTCGATATGTTTCCTTTGCATATTTCAGCTGGTATATTATCCGTTTCAGAGGTCTTTTGTTGGTGGTATATTGGTGAATTTTGCTTGTTTCGGGTTGCCGCATTCATTCTCTTCTGCTGCTTTGAAAATGTTTTCAGGGATTTCTCACTTTCTTGATTTCTCGTGTCGTATCTTCGTATTAATGTTTCAGCTACGACGTATTTCTTCCAGGTATTACCACTGATTCAGACCCTGATTGGCTCTTGTTACCCGAGTGGGTTGGTAGTTGTTTCGATGTAAGTTCTTCTTCGATGTAAGTGAAGCTTCTTCACTAGTTTGGAGGCCGAGCTTGAGCGCCTGCAGAACGTGTCTCTTGTCTCGGCATCTTTTAATCTGTCAGTGTTAAATTTCTTCCGATTTGCCTTGATCCGTTTTATAGCGACAAGTTTAATTTTGAACTGTGGTATTACAAGTTGGTGGTCACTGTCAATGTCTGCATCTCTCGTTGCCCCGACATCTTCTAAAGTCGTGGGAAATTTCATGTTAATCATTACGTGACCCATTTCGTGAAAATTTACTGTCTCTTATGAATAGTTGGTTTGTGATGCAGAAGTCGATGAGTCGTACTCGATCCGGTTGTCAGATCAGTGTTATCTGTTCCAATTTTTTCAATGACATTTCTTTGAATTATCTTGAGATGTTTTATTCTTGATATGATATTGTGGCATGTAGTTGTTCATATAGAACTCATCCTTGGTTGTTGAATGGAATCTTAATACGATTATTCTGCTATTTACTAGTTTCCATTCCAAGAGCGCGATTTTGTTGTTAATATGCCCACGCCCAGTATTAGGTAGTTTCATTCGCTTGTGTTTACTTCACCATTGTTTTTCCCACTCACTTCACTAAGGTGGAGAATGACGATTTTGTAATGTTAGAGTTCTGATGTTTCAATATCCGATTCGTGTCTGTATACGATAGCCGAGGGTCGGTATTTGTATTTGCCGGTTTGTATTACTTCTTCTAGTATTCGTTCCTGTAATTATTTTGATTTCGGATTAACTAATGAATGGTCCGTTGAATCCTAGACATCTCCTAGATTTTACAAAAACAAATATTTTTTTGCTAACTCTAGCTGGTTTTAATAGTACGATAAAAAAATTGCCAAAATAAATTCTGAATTTTGAAACTTCTACTTCAGGACATCAATAATTCCTGTTGCAGATAACATAAAATAATTTTAGGTTTTAGTGTCGCTTCTTATCAAATTTCCGAATTGAAGTCGAATCGTAGTACACGGTTATGTGCGCGGTCCCAACTTGTGATTATATTGAAAGTGGGTTGTAGTAAATTCACTTAACAGTGAATTCTCTCATTCTGATTTTTGATAGCTTTATTCAATTTTTGTTTAGGTGGAATATAATGGCTATTGCTAATGGTAAATGCCGAACAGATTGTCAATGAGAAAATTAAAACACCTGAGGCATATGATTTAAAACTATCACATGCTTCAAGTTTGTAGGTGGTTTCAATTATTTTTTTCAGATTCCTCTAATACATTGAGAGCATGTTTCATCTGTAGACATCTGGTGGCTCGCAGAAAAAAAATAAGTGATACAATTTTCCTTCTTACTTTCATTTCTATACTGCTTGCCTTTGGTTTACGTTAATCGGTAATTCAATTGGATATATTTTGAGTTGAAGATGCTTTTTACTTGGAATATACTTATGTCACATTTTTTTAGCTAGCGTCATAATTTAGCAGTAATATTTTACAGTGCTTATGTGTAAATAAGTTGATAAATGTTTATTATAA
Organism: Nephrotoma guestfalica; assembly: GCA_963691935.1. Lineage (NCBI taxonomy): Eukaryota > Metazoa > Arthropoda > Insecta > Diptera > Tipulidae > Nephrotoma > Nephrotoma guestfalica. Next base: position 232,195,947 of record OY829913.1, on the reverse strand, counting down.
ATTAATCACGAGTTCAATTAAATGATTATTGGTTAATGATTGGTTCGATTAATCAAACCGTTGTTGAAATAAAATGTCCTATTTTAATAATTAAACATTTTAATTTAAACTATTAAGCTATTATTTTAATGATATGCGATTCGATCGATCAAAAAATTCGATTAAAATTACCAATTCGCTAGCAATGTACAGCGCCACTATAATAAACCAGATAATAAAATTGAATTTAAATTCCTCTTAAACACTCAAAACAATATTCAATTTAGTTTCTGTTTCTTGATTCTGCAAAATCCCGTACACAGCAAAATAAAATAAGAGGAACAAGACTACAAATCACCACTCTATACATAATTCAACAACCAACCAAAAAATAAAATTTCCAAAACCAAAATCTACCACTTTTCCATTCAACATTCAACGGCCAAATAAAAAAACGTTTCTTCCTTAGATTTCCTTTCACAATTTTCCATTTGAATATGCATGCATATAAAATACAAAACCGAACACTTACAGACATAAACGAACGAGTATATTGGTTTTTTTTATTCGTTTATGATAAGAAGAAAATTGAAAATGGAATAAAAAAGCAATTTTCATTCATCGACATAGAAAATTGTAAAATAAATTGAAAAACCATAAGCTTTTCGCGTACCTAACCCATTTGTGAATAGCGTGAATACACTTAATAGCATCTTGATACATGTACAATAAAAAAAAACAAAATGTTATCTCGATCGTAAGTCTCTGGCTGGAGAGACATTCAAACAAGTAGTGTAGAAATTATGAAGTCAGTTTTATGTTTAAGCACAGAGAAATCGACTAATATATGTGTGGTATAAACTTATTAAAGTTTCCAAGATTCGAAGTAAATTCCTCGCGGCTCCGAGATCAATCAGTCGACATTTAGAACAACAATTAGGACAACAATTTTCTCTAAGATCTAACAGTGTTTCATTGTAACGAGAAATAAAAATGATTAATTCTTCGTTGACTTAGCAGCCTCTAAATTAAAAGTTTGCTTAAATAATTTTCAATCTGCAAACATTGAATCGATCAGTATATTTACATATTCGCTAATTTTATCGTTAAATAACAAAATTGAATTTAGTGACTTACGATCTTTCGGACATTTGGACATATTTCGTACATTACGTTTTCGATTTAATTTGTCTTTGATGTTTCCGTGTTCCGTACTTATAAATATAACGATTCTAAGGCATATGGTTATACTTTCGATAGTAAAATTGCACACGAACCTCTTGCACACGAGCATAATTTCATTTAACGTGCCAGTTTTGCACTCTTAAGGTTCGATACAAGTTGGTGTGATTTTTTATTTTGATGACAATTTGTAAAATGGTTCGTGCATTTATATTAGCTTTTAAATTCGAATTTTGGAGATAACATTTCTAAACTAATTCTTTTCTTATTATTCAACAATTTGAACTTCTTTAAATTCACAGTACTGCTAAAAAGTGTATAAAACAAAATTTGCATAATTCCCCGTAACAGAGAAAAAGGATATTTCACAATTCAAACTTGAAAAATATTCTTGGTATTTTTGCTGTCTCAAGCTCAACAAAACCCAAAACTACTACTGTTTGTCGTGCCATTTTAAATTGCTGTGCTTATGTATATGATTATTGTTATTTGTATAAATGTATATTGTAATCGCAACCGAAAATAAAAATAAAATTAAATTTCTAATAAGAATAAGAGGCAGCAAGTGAAAATTTCGAAACGAACCAGTATAAAAATTAGGGAAAGATGGGAAAATTGTATTTATGTATGTACGAGTATTATGTGTATACATAAGCAAACAGCGGCAGTATAGCAACAAGTTGGCAATTCTGATCTGCTTTTTTGTTACTTTTCATTTTAGTTGTGTGTTGTGTTATAATAGTAAGTGATAACGTCTCGACTTAACAAATAACAACAACAAATTATTATTTTATTCAAATAGAAAGTATTAATAACAGTGCTCGACAGACTTTTTTTTAACAAGCTTACATAATGAAAAGCAAATTAATTTTGGCCGTCCCCTAAGTAAAAAATGGTTGTCTTGTATATAAGGCGGACAAGTGTAAAAAGAATTAAAATGTGTGCATGTTCGTTTTGAAGGAAATGGATGCTTATTTCAAATATTTACATTACGCTTTTGTTTAAAATGTTAAAATTATACGGATGCTGGTTATTAGCTTGCCAGGATATTGCAGTTGTGTGCAACATGATTTTCTTAAGCTACTGTTACACACTTTATTTTCTGGAAAATCGATGGTGATTTACGGACTAATTATTCCATAACTGGGATAGTACATCGATTATAAAATATATTAGAAGCAACGACAGATTGAGGCAGAGTGTTCTCACGGTGATTTCGGCTTTCAGATATGGAATACATTTTTCAATTGTTCCTTAATCAACTATCACCTATAAAATGGAGTAAGGGAATAACACCTAAAGCCTAAGGGACAAATCGTTCTACTGGTTTATTTTTTTCGAATATTTGTATACACACAAGCGGTAGCGGTGCTTTGGTTATAACTAAATTTTAATGAGACCACAATTTTTTAATCAAATGGAATGTAACTAAAACCATTTGTTATTCTTCAATGTATTCTTAATTTTATTTTTGAATTTCTTTGCTAATTTCTAACTGGGGAGAGATATCTTCTACGAAAAGTCTGGAATAAACATAAATATTTTTTGTTTTTTTTCGCTCAATTTTTCACAAGCGTTTGTCTGTTGTTGTTGTTCACAAGCCTACGGAAGCATAACGTTTTACGTCGCAGTTAACAAAAGTTATCGAAATGGAATTCAAACGCAACAGTGTTATTGCTTTGTATTTGGCTGGAAAATCGCCACCAACCATTGTTAAGTAGCTACGACATTTACATGTGAACAAAATGTTTGTGTATCGAACCATTACACGTTACAATGATACTGGTAGTATCATAAAACACCATGGAGGTGAACATCCAAAAACATCAACATCGTTCGACAGGTGAAGACTAGAATTCAATGTAATACACGACAAAGCGCTGTTCAATTGGCGAAAAATCTCAATGTGTCTGCTCATACACAAACAAAAGTGCACCTGCACAAAAGACAGTTCGCCTAGCAAGAGCAAAGATGTTAAAACACACCGATGTGAAACTGGCCCGAAAAGTAGCCCGAAAAAAAATTTGTGTCTTTGCTTAATCTGTAATAATTTCGGGCTGACCCGAAAAATTTAGAAAATCTGCATTATCTTTAATTCTTATCCCGAAATTGTTTTCACATCAGCATACATTTAATAAAAAATAAAAAAATTTAATTTTACAAGCCAACACTAAAAAGTAGAATAAACTTTAATAAACAAAATATTATTATGTACGAGTATATATATGAAAAGCAACTTTACTGACAATTTGAAAAAATTTTTATGTATTCACAATACAATGATATTACGTAAGATTCTGAAAACAAAATACCAAACCATTTTTCTATGTGGCGATTTTCAGAGTAATTGCCTGAGACTTCAGCCACTGTCAAGAATTAGTGTAGGTCATCTGGAACCCAAATAATGGAGCCCCATTTCTGTACGAGGTGGAAAGAAGGTTCGTGTCAGTCTCACAGTCTCTCACGCGCGAATCTTCCTTCCATCTCGTACAGAAATCGGGCTACATTATTTGGAAAACAGAAGAAAATTTCTTAATAAATTTTCTGTTGAAAATCGTACAGAATGGTACAGAAGTTCGTACAGAAATGGGGCTCCATTATTTGGGTTCCAGATGACCTACACTATTTCTCTATGGTAGCCGAAGTCTCAGGCAATCCCTGTGACAATTGCCACAGAAGAAAATTTCTTAGAAAATTTTCTGTTGAAAATCGTTACATACTGAGACTGGCTTCATTATTTGGGTTCCAGATGACCTACACTATTTCTCTATGGTAGCCGAAGTCTCAGGCAATCCCTGTGACAATCGCCACAGAAGAAAATTTCTTAGTAAATTTTCTGTTGAAAATCGTTACATACTAAGACTGACAATAACCTTCTTTCCACCTCGTACAGAAATGGGGCTCCATTATTTGGGTTCCAGATGACCTACACTATTTCTCTATGGTAGCCGAAGTCCCAGGCAATCCCTGTGACAATCGCCACAGAAGAAAATTTCTTAGTCAATTTTCTGTTGAAAATCGTTACATACTGAGATTGGCACGAACCTTCTTTCCACCTCGTACAGAAATCGGGCTACATTATTTTGGTTCCAGATGACCTACACTATCTCTCTATGGTAGCCGAAGTCTCAGGCAATCCCTGTGACAATCGCCACAGAAGAAAATTTGTTAGTAAATTTTCTGTTGAAAATCGTTACATACTGAGATTGGCACGAACCTTCTTTCCACCTCGTACAGAAATCGGGCTCCATTAGTTGGGTTCCAGATGGCCTACACTATTTCTCGATGGTAGCCGAAGTCTCAGGCAATCCCTGTGACAATCGCCACAGAAGAAAATTTCATAGTAAATGAATGACTATGTAGCACGAACCTTCTTTCCACCTCGTACAGAATTAGAGCTACACTGTTTGGATTTCAAATAGCCTACACTATTTCTTGACAGTGGCTGAAGTCTCAGGCAATAACTGTGAAAACCGCCAAATAGGAAAATGTTTTGGTATTTTTTTTTTAGAAGCTTACGTAATATCATTGTATTACCATTGTAATTGTCAGTAAAGTTGCTTTTTATATACGAGTATATACATAATAATATTTTGTTTATTAAATTTGATTCTATTTTTTAGTGTTAAATTTTTTATTTTTTATTAAATGTATGCTGATGTAAAAAAAATTTCGGGATAAGAATTAAAGATAATGCAGATTTTCTAAATTTTTCGGGCCAGCCCGAAATTATTATAGATTAAGCAAAGACACACATTTTTTTTCGGGCTGCTTTTCGGGCCAGTTTCACATACATTTAAAACACTTACACGTTGGTGGCGAGTTTAAGTATTTGACCTTTTCTAATGAAACAATTATTACGGTTCAGCAATATGTAAACCAACAAAACGATGCCTTGTTACCTTGGACTTGTACATAATTCGGTAGAAACCATTTGATGTTTCAACACGACTCGGCACCATCCATAAAACACGCGAAACATAACGTTTTTTACAAGAAACAGTTCCCAGGTTCATTTCTTCACAACAATGGCCACCATATTCCCCGAACTTAAGCCCAATGGATTTTTTGGAGGCCAAAGTATTATCTAAAAACATGAGGCGGTCGACGACAAATCAAAATTGACAAATTTACAGCATTTTTAATTGGTAAGACTTCGAGTGCCGGCCCCTGGAGAAGAATGAGAGAAGAGTGTTTTACTGTATTTAGTTCTGTTGTCAGTTTTTGAAAATCGCCATTCGGAGTAATTAGGTATTTAAATGAGTTTTATTTATGCTTAACTCTTCTACTGCACAGAAGCAATGATATGTTATTTGTTAATCATTAAAAATTTTAGTTTATAATTTTTTCAAAATTATTTTATTAAATTAGTGAAAGCCGTATTATTTGATTTTAAAAAGCTCGTGTCGTACTACTGCAACAAATACATTAGACGAGCCTTAACAGTTTTTCATTTTTCAGTCGATAAAGTTACTTGTTTATAGTAAAAACCGACTTCCGCATTGGTTTGCTGTATTATACAATCACGTTAACACTTAATCGAATAACCGACTCAAAATCCAAGCCTCTGCATTAAGGTGTTTGATTGTGCCATTTAATCATAGATATTTTATAGGATATTACGCCCAATAAATAACAGGCTTCACAGTCCAAAATTCACTAACTGAAATTTTAATGTATGTGGGTGTGGGTGTGTGTGTGAATGAAAAATAGTGTATTAATTAATTGGCCTTCAAGGGACACAAAATCAATCCATTAGCTAATTAATACATCCCTTTGTTGTTGTAAAAATGGAGAGGTGTATAAAGTCAAAAATAAGTTAACAAACCGTTTTTATAATCAGTTTCCGAAATTAGTTCCAACTGAATTCCATTCTTACTTCTTTCATAAAACTACTAATAACTTATGTGTGTGTAAATATTTTTGATTGAATGATTTTTTTTAGTTTTTGTTTTACAACTCACTTCCCGAAACGAGCCGATCAAAACTAAGTTAACAATTACGAAACATCTAGATTTCACCTAGTAGTTTCATCTTAACACTAATTGTATCATCCCTACTCATCGTACAGGACGGCCCAAAATAACAAACGAGAGGGTAGATAAGTGAATTATAATACTTTGTGAAGGTAGCAGATTAATATCTGCACCTAAAATTAGGGTAAAATAGCATTAGAAGGCAACATAATATCATTTGAAAGCACCATTAGGCGTAGAATTCACGAAAGTGGCTTATTATCATATGTTAGCAAAATAAATGAACCAAAGAGAATGGATTTTTACAACCCGCATGTCTTAAAATCATTTGAGTTTTGGGAAAAAATATTATGAACCGACGAGAGCATGGTACGCATGCCATAAAGTCACGGAAGAATAAATGTTTGTAGTGGTGCTCGAGGGAAAAGTAAATGTCGACGTTTACTTAACGTTATTTAAAGATGTTGCCATTCCAGAAGCCGAACGATAAATAAGGAAGAATCTTCTCTTTCAACAGAATAATGCACCCATTCACAAGGCCAGAAAGTATTGAAGTACTTTAAGGACCACAATATCGATATTTTAGAATGGCCTCCGCAAATCCCTGATCTTTCGCCAATTGAAAATTGATGGGCTTTGTTGAAAAAACGAGTGAGTGATAGATCACCTACTATACGAGAATTACGCCAAACCCGTATCGATGAATGGTATAAAATTACTCCAGAAGAGTGCTAAAAATACGCACCTAATTTACCGACACGTTTGAGTATAATGTGCCTTAACAATTATGGTCACTGTGGTTATTAACCCAATGTTAACTTATTTGTGATTGATACCTTTCGGAAGTTTTGACAAATTTTATATGTATTATACCTATAATAAAATTTTTACCACGATTTTTTTTTATTTACATAAATTAATATGCCGAAATAAATCAAAATATATTGTCAATCAAATAAATAGGACTTATGACGCTAAAATCAAGTTTTTTAATTGTAAATGCTTTGTTAACTCTTGTTTGACGTTCACTGTAGATCTCGAGTACACCACACTTGATTTCTAAAGCGAAAAATTAATGTTACCGGACTTTTGATAAAACTGACTTGTATAATCAACAATCATTATCTCTGCTTAAAGTGCAGAAAACCAACAAGGTCAACCCTTGTTGGTTGAAAATTTAATCGTTGTCGTTTTTTGCAAATGCTAAATAACCAATCCGCCTGGAATTTTAGTGAAATAAAGTTTTTTTTTATATAAAAACTCATCATTTCCAGTAAATAGAAAATGATCTGTATCGATCTGGACCGACGTCGGCCAAAAATCTCTGGAATCTCCCAATTTATGGAAAAAGTTTAAGTATAAAGTTACATCCCAAGCAATCAAGCCATATGGCCTGTACAGTCCCTGCTTTTTTTTCGGCAAAGTGTTTTTGTCAAAAACCGTCTTTTCTGTTTAAATTTTAGAAGACTCATCTGAACTGATATTGTTACAATTTAAATTTAGGATCTTTTAGTTTGTAGTCGATTTTCTCGTAAATGATATACTTTTCAAAATATTTACAAAAAAACGAGGAAGCCCTATGTAGGATGCCACTTCCGGTGACTTATTTTCGACCACAAATCACTGATATCTCCCAATTTATGGAAAAAGCTTAACTATGAAGTTTTACCTACATCGTGACTCAAACACACACACACACACTCACACACACACACACATAGATTTAAAAAAAAAAATGATTTTGGCAATATAGCGAATGGAAAATCTGCAAAAATCTCAAGGTCAAATTTTTTCATGATTACTATCCTTTATTTTCCTACGTAAAAGAAACTGTCACTTCCGGTTTACTAATTTCAGCCAAAAATCATTAGGGTCTCCCAGTTTATGAGAAAAGCTTAAGTCTGAAGTGTCATCTTGATCAGTCAATCCGTCTGGGACAGACATTTAGTCAACACATGCACACACAAAAAATTTTTAAAATTAATTTTTTTAACTTCGGCGATATAGTGAATGGAAATATTTTTAATCGAGAAAAGGTGCGTCCACAAATATTTCGAATCGAATTAGAACCATGTTTGGTTTAGTCGTGGTGAGATTCACAACTCCGAGTATCGCAATAAAAATAAAAATGATGCTTCCTTAAAATGTTGACGTAACTGTAATGGAAATCACAATGGATCGTGTCCTGCTTACCTTAATCTGAAAAGCAGGTTCAATGCAAGACAGCGGACGTTGCAACGAATGTTCATGTTACCAGATATTAAAGAACTTAGCTAAAATCCTACTATTAATGTGTTAGATAATAGTTTGTAGTCTGATCGTTCACCATTCTCAGTAACAGTTAGCACTGCTGCATTGGACGGAGAATCGCCGAACCGTTTAACAAAATGCAGCAAATGGAATTAATACACCATCTAATCGTACTTGTATATGCGGCCGCCGATAAGGTTAAAATAACTTTGGAAACCGCGGGAGAAATAGTTACGCCTGACATTAGAAAAGCGGAAAATTCGACGTCAGTGGCAATAGCATAAATCACGCTAATTAAAACGATCAAGCTATTAAAACCTTATGGCTAGAAGGAAAGACTATCATTCATGGAAAATACCAATACACTCCTATTCTCCCATTACATACAAAATATGAATGAGGTATTGTCACCTATGAAACAATTAATAATTATGTACTACTTGAGCTATCTTCAGAAGATTTAAACTTTAAATCCTTCTTCTTTAAGTGGAAATTAGTTAAAAATGGAAGATAGGGGAATATGTTGTGGCCAATACTCGACAATTTATTACAATGCATGTATACCATATAGATCTGAAGTACACCACACTATATTTCTAAATCGAAGAATTAAACTTATCGGACTTTTGGAAAAACTGTCTTGTAAGGGGTGTCTCAGCAAAAGCGCCGGATTTAAATTTGCCGCCATTTTGTTAATACGAGTTGTACGGTGATTTTTTTTTTTTTTTTTATAGTTGTCACGTACAGACCACGCGATTTAAGAATATGGAGAAGTATTCAAACCAACAAAGTTTAATTATTGTAAAAACACATTACAAAAATGGTGAAAGTTTTGCGACAACAGTTCGCCAATTACGTCAAGTTTTTGGTCGCAATAATGCGCCAAATGAATCGATGAATAATTACAATATTTGAGACCAAATTTACGCTGATGGATCATTGTTCGTCGTCATCCTTGTCGGTCACTCGAAAATATAACCACGTAAGGGAATCTGTGGCCGAGAATCCAGGAACTTGGGAGTGCGGTATCGCGAAATGTTAACGGAGTTTTTGTGGCCCGAGTTGGATTTAGTTGATGTGGAGGACATGTTTTTCTAACAAGACGGTTGCGACCTGCCACACAGCACGTGAAACAATGCTGCAGACTAAGTTTCCAGCCCGCGCCATTTCTCATGCGAGATAAGCCTGAAACAGTTGAACATCTTAAAGAGGAAATACAGCAGTCAAAAAAATCACCGTACAACTTGAATTAACAAAATGGCGGCAAATTTAAATCCAGCGATATAAATCCAGCGCTCTTGCTGACACACCCTATATAATAAAAAAATCTTATTCCTGTTTAAATTTAAGAAAACCATCAAAAACAACCCTTGTTGAAAATTTAATCATTAAATTTGTTTGAATATTTTAATTCTTTGTCGTTTTTCGTAAATGTCAAACTTTTCATTGCATGCAAAAATTGAAAAACTTCCTTGTAAGTTGCCACATCCGGTACATAAATTTCGCAAGGATCTTCTAATTAGTGTAAAAAGAGTCCGCCTGGATTGAAGGGATGCCGAATTTTGGTAAAACAGGTGTTTTATCAAAATTCGTCATTTCGCGGTAAAATTTAAAAATTACGAACTAATTTTGTTTGAAATTTAATTTACAATATTTTCTCTTGGGATTTCCCAATTTACGGAAAAACCTTCTTAAGTATGAGGTGTACTCCGATAAGTCAATCCGTTTGGGTAGAGCGCGAGCATACATTTAGATTTAGTCTGTACGGAACCACACATGCACACACAGAGATTTTGAAAAAGTATAGCTTTTTACATAGCGAATGGTAAATCTGCAAAAATTTCGAGGTCGCAATTTTTCATGATTAAATATATTTTATTTTATACCTAACAGAAAATGATTTCTGGTGAAAACGGTTTTTATCAAAACTCGTCATTTCGCGGTAAAATTTTAAAATACTAATCTGACCAAATTTTGTTGCAAATAAATTTATTTGGTTTTCAAGTAGAAACTGTGCTTTTTTTGGTCAAATGCAACTTTATTGAAAATATAATTGTTACCAAGATTAATTTGGTATTTTATCAGGTAGATGATCAATGCCTTCGCGAACGTCATCGATCCATTTTTGCACATCTAGACCCTTCGTGAACCGCTGGTCTTTCAAATATCGTCACATCGATCTGAATAAGGGGTAATAAGAGAAAAGCAAGCCTGGAGAATACACCACATGATGTAACACTTCCCAGCCTATGGAGAAGATGAGTTTCTGGGTTGATTTTGCTGTATGTGGATGAGCATCGTCATGCAGCAATATCACCTTCCGCCTTCCTTCGCTCGTTAATGGTCTTATTTCCTCCAGAGTATCACTTAATTTGATCAATTGGGCCTGATAACGTTCAGCTGTAACAGTGTGACCAGATTCCCGAAGCTCCCGTAGTAAATGACTTTCTTGGCATGAATATTCATTTGTTGCAACTGATGTTGATGGCTGGCCTGGATCAACTCATGATTTTATGCATTTAGGATTATCGTACAAATCCACTTTTATCACCGGTAATGATTTTCTGCAAACAATTCTTTCTTTTGTACTGAGAAAGCAAATTCATACAGGTGCCAACTCTTCGATTTTTCTTTTCTCGAAGTGACATTGTTTGGTGAGTAACTCCTAACTGTTCTGCGCAAGCTCTTTTTAAGATGGGCGCGGATTTTCATCCAGAAAAACTTTAAGTTTTTCGTCTTCAAATTATTTTACTGTATCTGGACGTGGGTCGTCCTCAAGACTAAAATTGCCATCACGAAATTTTTCAAACCAACTTTTTACTGTTGAGTGACTCACGGAATGTTCATTCAAAGTCGAATTAATCAATTCCATACAGCTTGAGCAGCATTTTTTTTTGTATTTGAGAACAGAATAGAAACGTAAATATTGCTTAACAACATCCGTCTCGAAGAATTGATGCACAACGGCAGCTTGTAAATGACTGGAACTTATGTCATAAACAGCAATGAGTAAGCTACATATATCCAAAATGGCGAGCGATTTGGACGCGTTCAAGTATATTTTAATGCAAATATTTGCAAAAAACGATAGACTTTGTGGAAGCTACTATTACCAGTGTTTCGATTATAGCCGAGCTGGAAAAAGCTTGATTTGAAAACTGACAGCGATGGGACCCTCAGAGGAAGTTTTGAAAACAACTTTAACGGATTTCGACGTTTAATATAAGACAAGAGGTAAGAAAAACAAGTGTTATGGCCAAAACCGATCATTAGCCAAAATATGTTAATTTTTGTGCTGAGATGTAAGACATTCACGGGGCACGACATTTTTGGGAAACATGTGAGGAACATACGCTGGGTCTAGAATCTAATAACCTCCCTGCTTCAAAAGAAGTTCTGGGCGGTTATATATGGGCTTTTATGTCTATAAAATTTACGTACTGGCTTGAAAAATAGTTTATATTTTTTTTATATACTGTTACAATACCTCATTGCTCCTAGAAAATTTTAATTTCAGTGACGTCATTTATATAATATCAGAATTCCAAATTTTTTATGGTTCACACTTAAGGCTCACATGAGAAAATTTAAGAGTTATCGTTGTATGAATCCTACTTTAAACATTTCATCGTTTTTTCTGTAGTTACAGAGAAAAATTTATAATTTTTTTCAAGACATTGCAAAACTGTTAAACACTCAATCATAAGATCAATTCTTAAAAAAAATTACCTGACAAAAAACCATCAGGTATGTTTAGCTATACTTTCTTCCGGGGATTAAAGGTACACAAATAACCCTTTAAAACCAAATTTGACTGACTTAAGAGACTCGGACTCAGTAAACAGATACAAAGTACATGCGAAAATTTATTTGGAAAACGCGAAACTTCTGCAAAGCAATTCGAAGATGGATCACTATTTCATCTTACAGTTTTGTTTTGATAGTCTTATAAGTACTTGTTTGTACGGGGTTCCAAATTACGGGTTCTAAAATAGATTTTTGTTTAGAATTAGTTAGGAGAAACTGAGTCAGAGTTAGCATTCACGCACGCTGATCGTTTTCATAAATTGTGTATAATTTAACCGTGCATTAAGGCAAATGAGTTCCTCCTTTTTTCATAAATTATACACCTCGTTTTCATTTTATGAACGATTTTATCATAAATTATAAAACCATTGGTAAAAATATTAAGAATCATAAGTCGAGTTATGCACTTGACTCAGGAATTTATGACTTACATGTTTTTATTCGATGACATATGGCTTTCAAAAATATGTTATCATTTTCATACATTTTGTAAAAATCAGAAAACCGAAATATTGGCGTTTACAAAAGCACATTTATTCTAGTATTCAGTATCGAAATTTTATGCCGACAGGATGTCACTAACTAAGTTTGAGTTTTTTTTATTAATTATAATTATTATAAATTATAAAGTTTTTGAAAAATATTGTGTGATTCTATTAGTTTTTAAAGTGTTAAGTGAAAAATGTGATAAGTGAACAAAACCTTTTTGCTGACGCCAAAATGCGAAAAAAATGGCTGGTTCTTCTAAACAAATGCAAAATTGAAGTTGTTGTCTTCGCCATATTGGAGGTTAAATATTCAGGTAAAATAAACATCGGTGATAATTTCGAGAAATTTTAATATATTCATTCAAATTATCACTTACAGATGGTGATGCAGATAAATACCCGAGAATAATGAGGGTCATGTAAAATCTCTAATTAGAGCAACCCGATCCATTTGGTCAAAAATAGATTGGAGCATCTAGTGTATACCTGTACGATGCTTATCAACCCACTCAACACTCGAAAATGCAACAACCAACTGGTGAGTTTAATGGAAAATAATTATTAGTTTGCGATAATAGTTCAATCAATTCACTTTTCAGGTATTTGGAAACTTGTGCCGGCAGAATTTTTCATTACAAGAGGTGCTCCTGGAAATCCAGCGTAAATTGTTGCAATTATCAACCAAAAATATTTCATTAATTTTGAAAGTTATGTTTGTTTGAAAAAAATCTAAGTTCATTATAATAAATAAATTCATAAAATTAAATAAAAATTCTATATTTTCATTAAGATTGATTTATTAAATCGAAAGAGGTTTGTATGTTGACAATACATTTTTTATAAACTAGAAAACGAAAGATATAGTTTTCATGAAATCAGGTTATCGTATCAATAAAGAGTTTCTTTAAAATAATTAATTTTGCATCATAAGCAAACAGAATTATTATAGATTACTGAAACTGAACTTCAGTTTGAAAACATTAGTAACATTCGCATAAATCGATTTATCAAAGTGATGAACCTCTAGTACTTATTTTAAAAAAATTATTTATCATATTCATAATTTTCTTATAAATACTATAAACTGTTCATACTTTCTACCACATTTGCTTTTCCCCTTAAACCGATGAAAAAAATTATCAATTTTGTCAATTTTACTTATGGGTTGCGTTTTTTATCAATAATACTAATATTTTATCAATTTTACTAAGTTATTTTTTTCTGTGTAGTGGAGGTAGATAAGGAATAAGTTCTTGAAGATATCGCAACGAATGGTGATTGAACGAAGTATGTGGAAGCAGCTACTGCAATCGAACCTATCAAATAAAATTATTACCTACCTAGGGTATAAACTCCTAGTAGTACATCAATTTTTTTATGGCTGCGTTTAATTTTACAATGAATATTGCTTTCATTACTGTGTCTGTTGTCATAATTTAATCAAATTACTTTTACCTACAAGATATACAATGATACATATAATTTAATTTTATGAGTTAGAATATAATTTTTTGTTAGTGAAATTAAATTATTTGGCTTTAATTATATTTCTACACATAAATGAACGGATTTAATTACCTCCGTTTTTAGACCACTATTAATTTAGTTTTATGTACGATTGGCCTCCAAAATCTATAACAGCAACAGTTAAATTATCCAATTTATGTTACAGTTATAGTAATAATGATTGTATTTTTTATTTCTTTTCAGGTAAGATAATGACAATTCCAACATTGTCGTAAATGGGTTAAGTAACAATTTTTATGTATGGTAATTATTCATTTTGAGTGTTTTTCAAATTTATTAATTTATAATGTTATACGTTTATTATAATTTTAGTAGAATTATCACTTATTTAATTATCATAAATATGCAAATTACTTCCTTAAATCATAATTACGAAAAAAAATTAAACTTACGTAATCCTTTCAACGAACAGACGAATAGATTATGCTAATACATCCAAATATTTTAAAAATTATAGCGAATGCATTTAAAAACACACACACACACACACATATGTTAATTTTTAATTTAAAGTTGTTAAAATATAAATCCGCTTAAAAGTTTATATAAAACAAAAAATATATAAATAACTACTTCTTTATGTAACAACAACAACGCGTCTTATTAATTACATAAGAAAATGTTATTTAACTTTCCCGTGAAATAGTTTAGGTTTTTACTTACTTGCGATTTTATTTTAAAGATTATTTAAGATTTCTGTAAGCCACGTGTTGTTTTTAATTTATCGGTTTCCAATTATTATGTTAGGTTTCTTGAAATTGTTTGTTTCAAGTGTGTCAACATACGAGTACATGTATATAGTAAACTTGATCACGATTAATTAAATGTGACTTATCTAAAGGAAAGGCATTATATATCTGTTTTTACCAAGGGCTCAACCCCAGAACGCTACATGTCCCTTTTCTTGCTTAACACTCAAGTTTTTTTTGTTTCATAAATTGGGATATCCCCAAAAATCGAAAGGCGGAGCTTTATTGTCTTTGCAAATATTTTGAAAAGTATCGCATTTACGAAAAGCCTGTAGTACGACCAGACATATCAAATATTTTTTTTTTTTTTTATATTTATTTATTACAACTGATTTACAAATCATCTAGTAACTTATCTTTCATAATTTATATTCTTGTTTGGAGGGTTGTAGCCCTTTGGCTAGTCCCGTTTACAATTTTATTATATTTTTAGTCGATCCTGATTGGATCTTGTAGATCATGCGGTTTCTTCCTTCGCAGCCGTCTTACTGGGTTTGAATCATCCAACATACGACTTATCTCAGCATTTTGGTGTAGACTAATACGTTGCATGTGTTTTCTCGCGTATTTGCTTATTTCTTCACTAACGAAATCCATCTACAGATCTCTATGGAGGTTGTCATTTTTTATGTACCACGGTGCATTAACTATTCCACGAAGGACTTTGCTTTGGAATGACTGGATGATATTGACATTGGTTTTCTTTGTACAGCCCCAGAGCTGAATACCGTAAGTCCACACAGGTTTTAGGATTTGCCGGTATAGTAGCAATTTATTATGTAGAGTTAGCTCAGAATTTCTTCCTAAGAGCCAATCCACCTTTCTGTATTTGATGTTTAACTCTTCTTTTTTCTTTTTCACATGCTCTTTCCATTTTAGTTTCGCGTCTTGAGTCATGCCTAGATATTTTGCCGTATTTGCATATGGAATTTGCTGGGAGTTCAGTTCTACTGGTATCCAGTTGACCTTCTTGTTGGTAAAGTTTACGTGAACAGATTTTGTTTCATTAAGTTTTATTCGCCATCTCTTGGTCCAGGTACTGACAATATTAGTAGCTCTTTGCAATTTGCTTGTAGATTCTTCTATGCAATTAGCAACTGCTAAGATGGCCGTATCATCCGCAAACGTCGCTATGTTAGTCTCCTCTATCGTTGGCAGGTCCGAGGTGTATAGAACATATAAGGTTGGACCCAGAACGCTACCTTGTGGTACCCCTGCTGATATTTTCTTTATTTCTGAGTATTCGCCATCTAATTTAACTCGAAAGTGTCGGTTAGATATGTAAGATTTTAGAATTTCATAAAACTGCTTTGGTAAGTCTCTTTGTAATTTATATTCCAAACCTTTATGCCATACTCTGTCAAAGGCCTATGCTACATCCAAGAAAATGCTTGAACATACTTTCTTTTATTCAAGTACGTCTTCAATTATGTTTGTAATTCGGTATACTTGTTCTATTGTTGAATGGTTTTCTCTGAAGCCAAATTGATGTGGAGGAACAAGATTTCTTTCTGCTATTATTGGTTTTAGTCTCTTTAGGAGTATTCTCGAATAGTTTTGAAATTATTGGGAGTAAGGAAATTGGCCTATACGAATTTTTGTCATTAAGTGGTTTGTTTGGTTTAGGTATCATTATTACTTCTGCTACTTTCCATTGACTACTAACGTGTTTAAGTCTGAACACTGCATTAATTATTTGGAGTAGTTTACGTAGACCTTTTTCAGGAAGAGCTTTTACTATTGTCCTGTTTTTTAGTCATATCCTGGAGATTTCTTTGTATTTAGGTTGAGATTGATTTCCTCTTTTAATTCTTGTAGTGTGACAGGAGATATATTGCAGTTATCCATTTTATATACTGGTGGTATGTTTTCCTCTGCAGTTTGTCTAGGTAGAGGCTGAAACGTGTTCTCGAGGTGGGTTGCAAACAACGAAGCTTTTTGCTTTGCACTTATAGCCCAAGTACCATCTTCATTTTTTACTGGTGAAATTTGTAGTTTAGGTCGTTTTAAACTTTTTGTCGCTTTCCAAAGGGAGTACTCGGTATCTTTTTCCCCAGTAAGGCCACTCAAGTATTTATTAATGGATTCGTTTTTGATTTCTTTAATTAGCAACTTTAGTTTATTGGATAAAAAAATTAAGAGTTGTTTTATATTCAGGCGCTCGACTTATTTGCCAGGCCTTTCTTGCTTGTCGTTTTGCTGCAACCAGTTCCCTAACTTCTAGAGGATAAGTAGCATTTCGGCGCATTTCCTTTGAACTTGAGGGGGTACTACTCCACGCCGCTTCTTGTATACTGTTGTTGAGTTGTTCTAGTTCTTCTTCTAGCTCTATCGGGTTTTTAATTGGCACCTGAAGATCAATAATATCCTCAACAAGTTTCTGGAATTTCTCCCAGCAGGTTTTTTTGTTCGTTAGCGAAGGTGGACTAGTTTTTTAACAATCGTCGCATTGATTGTCATAATAACAGGCGTATGATCCGACATAATCCCCTCGCTTCTTTCTAGGTATATGTAGTTTTCGTCTATACCTTTGGTGATAAAGAAGTCAATGATATCGGGTATTTTGTTTCTATCCGTAGGCCAATAAGTTGGTTGATCTCCAGAATGAAAATCGCAATTGCATAGTCTTCCTGCTGCAAACAGCTCTCTTCCTTTTTTAGAGGTTACTGGTTACCTATAGTAATCGGGAGAATGAATAAACTTATAAATAATAACTTCAACTAATAATTTTTTCTTGGGACTATATTTTCGAATATTTTGTGTGACTCGACTATACTTCTCGAAATGAAACCATACTTTACTTATTGAATACTATCCGAAGTTAATAAAACAATGGGGTTTGTGCGTTGTTGTACGAGTATCAATTGAAATTGGTACAATATTTGAAAGGCATACGTGCAATTTATACCGGCCTTAAATTTAAGCCAGATTTTTTGTGTAAACGACTTATATATTCTTATTCGTGTTTTGAGAAATAAACAAGTATAACAAGTTTTTTATTAAATTGAGTTTTGTTTTCTAACCTATTAAACCCGCCCAAATAATATAGGTGGCGCCGCGTTCTTTGTTATATAACATATTTCAAACAATATATTGTTGTTCCAGAACCATATCAGCCGGAAGCAAAGATTTTGTCACACAAGCAGCACTGACCATTTTTCTGATTTTTTCATCCTGGGAGCCGAAACTGGAGATAGTGCACAATCCGGGTGACATAGTAGTGGTTCCGACCGATGTTGTTATATTTCCAACCATCCAAAATTTATTATGTTTATTAGAAATTTTAGGCCCACGCAGTTCGCACTTTATGATTTGGTTGTAGAGGTTCCGACTAGCTTTATTAAGGTTCCTAATGCCATTGTATTTGCTTTCGATGAAACTGTTGATAATGCTCAATCCCTAAGATAATGACCGGGTATAGATCGTGCTCACTGTGCAATGGTCACGATTGTTTCTATTGATTTTATATGGTTCCAACTGGCCTTTGCACCAAATGTTACCTGCTGCAAGAACTATATACGTGGCAGGATTTTTATGATTCCGGCTGGCATTGACATGGTTAAAGCTGAAAGTAAAGATAATGTTTAATGGCTTAGGTCGGATCGTGCTCTTTATGCAAATGTTCCACAGATTTCGGAAGGTCCCGCTATCGCTGTGGTGGTTCGGTGACGTTGTTATAGTTTTGGCTGAAAGGCAGAGCTATTCCAAATACATTGAGTAAGCACTAAACGATTCCGACTGGTAAAACCCCTGTTCCAATTGACGTTTTATGGTACTGAATGTCTTTGAACCGCTGGTGGTGGTGAACATTATAAAATAGTCCAGATGGCTCCTCTGAGATCGTATGGTTCCTGCTAGTTCGGTTCTGTTTTTAGCTATAACCATAGTACCATAGATGTGGTGTGGTGGTGAATTTTAAAATGGAACATGCCTTTCAATGCTTCAGTTTCAAGCACTTTGCTCTTATGACAACATAATGAGAATTCATTTCTATTCCCTTGTGTAACTTCACTTTCAAAATTTCTCGCTCCACAATGTACGCAACGTAAATTCATTTGGCCACAAGAAAATGAATTAAAATTTTGTGACATTAATTTTAATGAGCACTTAAAAGAACCATCTAATAAATGATTAGCAACTTCATTATCGCCGTTATTTTCGATGGATGGGTTAACATTAATGTTCTCGTTTTTATTTCTATTTGATCTAACTCCGTTTCTATGACTTCGTCGTTCTATTCGACCAGTTAATGTAGGCCGTCCGGGCATAATGGAACATACTAAAATAAAAAAATAAAAAATAAAATGAACACACTAAAATGAAAAACACGACCGGCTTATATAAGAAAAATTCAAAAGGGGTCTACACCGCAAATATAATAAGCGTCAAACCAAAAACACAAAAAGAAAAATTGGAAAGCACACAGCGTTGGGGCAATTATAATTAGCGTCAACTCTATACTATATTTAAGTTAAAACTTGATAGCTCAAATAAAAAAAGCAGAAGCAAGAAGAAAGAAACAACTACTTACATCGGGGAAAACATTTGAAATATTTGAAGTTTGAATTTTTGAAAATAATACATTTTGCTTCCTTTCATTGAACACTGATGGCAAAGAGACTATGATTCGAAAGAAAATTACAGTGTACTAGTGCGTATATGAATATACAACTTTTTCTGTATTGGTAAAACTTTACCTGCTTTTTACACCTATTTCCCGTGCACGTATCTTAATAAAACTGATATTCTGCACATCTATGAAAAAAATATCTTTCGCGTAATATATCTTTCATTAAGATATATGCACGGGAAATAGGTTAAAAAAGGATCAAAATTTTCGGCTTTGCCTATTAATATATAGATGTGTATCAAACTTTTCTCCTAAGTAGGCCGGAAAAAAAATATTTGTACAGAAATTACATGTAAACTCTTTCGCTCCAATTCGTTATTTCCGGGGAATTAACAGCATAGTGTCACACAGTTGTCCAACTTAGAACGTAGTCTATCTCTGATTAAGGTTTTACTTCGATATCAAGGAGCCTATACAAAATTTCGATAAAAAATAATTTTCAACTTTTTGGTATAATAGTTGGACCAAAGCTGAGTTTTAGAAAGAGCCTATCTTGGTGGTTATGAATACACACTTTATCATGGAATTTTTACTTATTCAATAAAATTTTACAACTTCCAAATTTTTGCAGCAAATTTAGCTCGCTGTGTGATGCTTAATCCAGACTTAACTTCTATTAAAATTACGCTGCGTCAAGACAAAGTTTAATCCAATGAAATCAAATCAATACGTTATATTTCTTGATAGTACATTTAAACATGTTGAACAAGATTTTTAAACTTGAAGTTCGTGCAACAACCGTTTCAATTAATGCTTGCTATCCGTATAACATAACACAGGGACTGACCATTTGAAATGTTAATGCTAAAGGCCATTAAGTACATTAAAGTATCACTAACAAAAAAATGTTTCGAGTGTATTACACATTTTTATTTTAGTCTCCTAAATGAACTCTAATTCAGGGAGCAGCTTACCAACACATATTTATAGGGTAAATTTTATATCTTCTTGTATTTTTGGTTGTAAACGATCAGTATACAGGTTCAGATTTTTCCGGCTGATTGATTTACTGTGACACGGAAGATGGGTCGGCACTGAGGTCTGTACCCCACCTGAGAATCATAGTTGCGTCTATTAAAACAACGATCCGTAATCGGGTAAGAAAATGATTTTTTTATATCCTGTCTTTAGTTGGATTCGAACTCCACCCAGACCAAGTGCCATAAGCTTAACCACTGACTGCACCACTTGTCCGGTAAGAATCAAATAAGCCAATTACCAATTTTGGACGATTTACGCAGAAAAGCTGCTGGAATTTATTGCACCAATTCATAGCTACTGCAAATTTGCAATATATGATTGGTGTTTTGCGGCATGAGAAAGCCTATAACAAACACACGTTTAGACAATAGTTTGTCGAGGAGAATTATGTATTAAGCTGTCGATGAGCTGCAAACAGTCATTAACAGAGTAAAATGTTGAAAAAGTATTTATAGTTTGAGTTTTAATTTTTTAAAATTGGGTTATTAACTAGAATCATATTTTCTAGGAACTACCCGAACTTGATTTAGAGTAGCGATGAATGAAAAGGAATTGTTGATTGGAGTTCAAACAATACCTTCTCAAAAACAGTAAGATCCCATTTTGAATACGATTTTTTCTCGATAGTGTTTACCAATAGCCATTATGTACGAACAAAAATGTATTCATCTGTAAATTCCAAAAAAGTATAGAAATCAATTCGAAAGGATGTGCTTCTCCCAAAAATACAAAAACAAATCACATGTTGCAATTGAAATAAAATATTCATTCGTATTCATTGATCCATAAAAACTTTCTTTTTAATATAAATTTTCTTCTCCCAAACTATCCTTTTATTTTTGCTTTTTCAAACAAAAATAAATTTTCAATTGATCCTTTTACTTATTTTTATTTATTGTAGCAGTCGTATCATGTGTGTGTAGGTCGTTGTACGTATGTATTATGTTCATTTTCAATTCTTTCAACATAAAAGTAGAATTTTGTGTATTCTTATTTATATCCTTTTACAGTTTTTCTATTTTATTGTCTAGCTTGCCATCCTTGTAGATTTTCTATTTTGAATAAATAAATAAAAAAATATAGAATGGAAAAAAAGAAGAATCATCATCATACTAATAAAAATTGGAAAATTTAATTTTCTACTATACATATTTCAAATCAAATGAAAAAATTTGATGTGCAATGGTTGGAAACATTTTGTTCCTGGGTTTTCTTTATTATTCTATAAATACTGATGACGACAAAAGAAACTTGGTCAAGTGAACAAAATAAAGAGTAAGAATGAAAGAGAACTTGGAAATATCTGTACTCATCTCCTATTTATTAAACTTGTGTACGCTCTGATTTGCAATACTCGTTTTATATGTGGGTATTTATGTACTTTGAGCAAATAGTTCTAGGTGAAAGCGCATGTGTCTTCTCAATTTGTTTAGTTTTTTTGTATTTTTAAAACTTTGTTAGAAAATATGTTGAAGGTCGAAGGTATGATTTTAATAAATTGTTTTGTCTGTGTCCAATCCTTTTTCAGACTGTTTGGAAATGTAAGCAATCCAATAATCCGTTTAGAATAAGTATTACAGACTGGACAAATTTTAAATTCCATCCGGCATTAATTCAGATTCCACAATTCGTTAAGAATTATTAAAAAACACCTAATCAGGTCAAATTTCTGATTCAACGAAATTTTCGATTTAGAATTGACGGAAAGATGCACGAAATTTCCTACTATTTTCAGCGCAAATAATAGGGACCAAATAAAGATAAGAATCACATTAAATCGGGTTTAATGGTAACTCGTTGTATACAAAGTAGAAGTTAAATATTTAAAAAAAAAACAATGCTGTATAAGATAGCGGAAATTTCTCAGCGGAAAATAATAGATTTCGCTACTCACCGCAAGAGGCAGCACAATCACAAAAGAGAATTTGTTTTGTTATATAATTACCAGCGGAAATATTTTATTCATTTTGTATCTCTTTTTTCACTAAATAAAACATCCCAGCGGAATAAAATATTAAAAGTGATCCTTAAAATGACAAATTGATTGATCTCCGAAGTAAAGGAACTCGGTAAATAAAATCTTGAAATTTAACAATATTCCGTCTTTCCGCCATACTAAAAGAATGACGATGAAATTTGGATAAAAGTATTGATCAGGGGTCCAAAACTAAGGAAACAATTCTAGGATTTGTTCATGCTGGACTAAACTAGGCCATTTCATAACCAATCCTTTTGAAAATTTAAATTTTTTTATCAATTTATTATCAGTTTTTGGCCAATATCTCAAAAATTTCCACTAGTAGCCAATACTTTCGATTCTTTATCAAATAGCTTAGGTCATACTGAGACTACCAGGAAAATTTGGGGAAAATTGATGGATTAGAATTTTCACTATAATTTTTTGATTTTCTGCGGCCATATAAGTTATTTTCAGTTGTTGGCCAATATCTCAAAAACTGCCACTATTAACCAATATTTTCGGTTGTTTTTCTAATAGCTTAGGTCATACTGAGACTACCAGGCAAATTTGGGGAAAATTGATGGATTAGAATTTTCACTATAATTTTTTGATCTTATGCGGCCATATAAGTTATTTTCAGTTTTTGGCCAATATCTCAAAAACTTCCACTAGTAACCAATACTTTCGATTCTTTATCTAAAAGCTTAGGCCATACTGAGACTACCAGGAAAATTTGGGGAAAATTGATGGATTAGAATTTTCAATATAATTTTTTGATTTTCTGTGGCCAAATAAGTTATTTTCAGTTGTTGGCCAATATCTCAAAAACTGCCACTATTAACCAATATTTTCGGTTGTTTTTCTAATAGCTTAGGTCATACTGAGACTACCAGGCAAATTTGGGGAAAATTGATGGATTAGAATTTTCACTATAATTTTTTGATCTTATGCGGCCATATAAGTTATTTTCAGTTTTTGGCCAATATCTCAAAAACTTCCACTAGTAACAAATACTTTCGATTCTTTATCTAATAGCTTAGGTCATATTGAGACTATCAGGAAAATTTGGGGAAAATTGATGGATTAGAATTTTCACTACAATTTTTTGATTTTCTGCGGCCAAATAAGTTATTTTCAGTTGTTGGCCAATATCTCAAAAACTTCCACTAGAAACAAATACTTTCGATTCTTTATCTAATAGCTTAGGTCATACTGAGACTACCAGGAAAATTTGGGGAAAATTGATGGATTAGAATTTTCACTACAAATTTTTTGATTTTCTGTGGCCAAATAAGTTATTTTCAGTTGTTGGCCAATATCTCAAAAACTGCCACTATTAACCAATATTTTCGGTTGTTTTTCTAATAGCTTAGGTCATACTGAGACTACCAGGCAAATTTGGGGAAAATTGATGGATTAGAATTTTCACTATAATTTTTTGATTTTCTGCGGCCAAATAAGTTATTTTCAGTTGTTGGCCAATATCTCAAAAACTTCCACTATTAACCAATATTTTCGGTTGTTTTTCTAATAGCTTAGGTCATACTGAGACTACCAGGAAAATTTTGGGAAAATTGATGGATTAGAATTTTCACTATAATTTTTTGATTTTCTGTGGCCAAATAAGTTACTTTCAGTTGTTGGCCGATATCTCAAAAATTTCCACTAGTAACCAATCTGTTGTTTGTAACCAATACTTTCGGTGGTAATCAAAAAATTTTAGTGAAAGTTCTAATTCATCAATTTTCCCTAAATTATCCTTGTAGTCTCAGTATGACCTAAGCTATTAGATAAACAACCGAAAGTATTGGTTACTAGTGGAAGTTTTTGAGATATTGGCCAAAAACTGATAATAAATTGATAAAAAAATTTAAATTTTCAAAAGGATTGGTTTTGAAATGGCCTAGTTTAGTCCAGCATGAACAGAGCCTATAATTTTTTCCTAAGTTTTGAACATCAGATCAATACTTTTATCCAAATTTCATCGTCATTCTTTTAGTATGGCGGAAAGACGGAATATTGTTAAATTTCAAGATTTCATTTACCGAGTTTATTTAATTCGGAGATCAATCAATTTGTCATTTTAAGGATGTTTTGTTTAGTGAAAAAAGAGATACAAAATGAATAAAATATTTCCGCTGGTAATTATATAACAAAATAAATTCTCTTTTGTGATTGTGCTGCCACTTGCGGCGAGTAGCGAAATCTCTTATTTTCCGCTGAGAAATTTCCGCTATCTTATACAGCATAAAAAAACATGCCAATTTTTCGAAATTAATAAAGAAATTTTTGTTTCTAGGCGATAAAAAATTTCCGTTGTGATGAAAGGACTATTAAAATGACCTATAAATAATCGTAGCGAGATCAATAACGTATAAAAAGACTAACACAACACCCAAAATCCGATACACGTATTCCAATTAATTCTAGATGAATTAATCTTAATAATTCAGAAAATATCACGAAACAACACAAAAGATCGCATTTGAATTAAATATAAGCGTTTGAGCGCATATTGCCGAATTTCCCGGAAAAGCATGTTCTTTTTAAAATTTATATTCTAAAATATATATATATATATTCATATTTTAAAATTTATTTAAAATATTTTAAATTTTATTTTTACTAGATTATGAATACAGTATCAAATTTGACCTTCAGAATATTCGGAAATAATTTCTCACACACTTACACCCCACCGCAATACTCACACCACTGAAATATTCCCGAAATATTCCCACAATACTATTTATCATTTACGACTATATTTAAATCACGCCACTACTTCCACTTAACACCACTTATTATTTTCTCGCTAGTCACTTTCGTTTTTAATCTTTCGCGTGCCGAATCTCCCAGAACATTCTAGACTCGCCTTGATTTATACAGAAGTACATATTCTGGTTGGTTCTGTTCTAGACTACTATAATCTGACAGATTACACAACTATTTTAAAATAATCTATAATGCTACTACTTAACCCTAGATGTCGCTAATCTTACAAAAAAATATCATTAATTTTCAAAACCATAAATGAGCATTTTTTTGGACAAATGTCTCGCCCAGGCTGAATTAATTGCCCGTTAAACAAATAGGCAAGAAAATGTTCGACTAAATTTTGAATTGCAGATCTAATTTAAGAGAATTTTGAAGTATCTATCTTGTAAATAGACATTTAATCGCACTAGCAATTTAATTTGGAAATTGTTTGTTTGTAAAAAGATTTCTGGTGAAATTCTGTTACTCGGATATACAGTTGATCTTTTAATATAAAGGCATTAATTTCAATCAGTGTACGGACCACTTTAATACTTTAACCCAACTGAGTCGTATTCTGTGTAATTCAAATATTTATATACCCCAACTAACATTTATATCAAATTCTTAATACGATGTGTTACGAAAGCTGGCCAAGCTAGTCTTAAGAGGTTCCGGATATTGCGAAATCTACATAGAGTTGCAAACACTTAAACAGTACTAATCCCTGAGAATGTACACCAAACCTATTTATGTACTATAATGCTGTGCTATATCGTTTACATCGTTATTTTGATAAAAGGACAATAAAAAATTGACTATAAAAAACCTAAAGGAAAATTCTCATTTCCATATACGTTTAAAAAAATCAATATGCAAAACACACTGAGAAAATGTTTGTACGTATAATTCTAGAAGCTATGTGGACATGACTAAGGAAAATCTCCCATAAACAAATTGGACAATCGGAAAATATCTAGAAGAGTGTACGTACACGTTCATTGTACATTTATATAGAAAACATACACTTTTCATTTTTCCTGAATGTTTATCTTCAAGACCATCTCTATAGAAATTCATACACACACACACACATATATTAAAATTCATTTAGAACAAAAAATAAACTTCATATACTTTTATTAAATTATTTGTGTTTTTCGTCCAGTTTTTTAGCAGACAAAAACAAAATGTTTTTGCAGAGAGAAAATCCAGAGAAGCACTAGTAACAAAACGATTATGGAAAATAGAAAAATTCACAACTTGTATTTTATTTGCTTTTATGTCCAGACAATGGGAATACGGTTTGTTTCTCAAAAATTGAGCATACGTGGATATAGATCGAAAAAATTGAATGATGAACAGATAATAGATTTTTATGTAGTAAAATTAAGTATAATAATCATGAAAAAATTTTGGTCTCAAAATTCATGCAGATTTACTATTCGCAATATAGATGAAATAAAAAAAGTGGTTTTCAAAAAATCTCTGTCTGTATCTGGTGTCGGGCGGACTAACTGTATGTAACTTCTTAGCCCAGACGGTTTGACTGATCCGGATGAAACTTAGTATTAAAGCTTTTCTCATAAATTGGGAGATCTCAATGATTTTTGGCGAAAATCGGTTCACCTGCAGTGACCTCCATAGGAGCTTTTTCGTTTTTTGAAAAAATTTTGAAAATACTATGAATTAAAAGATTGTAAATTCATTTTGCAGCAATACCGGTCTAGATCATTTTTCCAAAATTTAAGCGGAAATGATGTTTTTTGACCAAAAACTGTTTTTCAAGAAAAATTTGCTCCTTGTACAAGCCCAGCCATATTGAATGATTGGGATGGAACTTAAGGAATCGGTTCCCCGAAATCAGCAGCATCCATGGAAGGTTTTTCTTTTTTTTTTGCAAATATTTTTAAAATTATATAGGTTAGGTTAGGTTAGGTTTCAGTGGCTGCCATCGCACACTTAGGCCAGTTATGGCCCATTGTGATACCACAGGATCCGACATCATCAAACTCCTTAAACCCATTTAGTGCAATTAATATATCGTAAAAGATCTCGCACATTGCAGCTTTCGAGATCAGAGAGGCTGTCCATGGTGTATTTGCCCAAGTGATCATGTCTTCTGCCAGCCAGCGCAGAGCATGAGCATAGAAAGTGAACAAGAGTCTCCTCCTCCTTCTCGTCCCTGCAGCTTCTGCAGAAATCATTTGAATCTAGACCCAGCCTTCTCGCATGATCTCCGAAAAGACAGTGTCCGGTAAGTACCCTTACAATGCTACCTAAATCACGCTTCCCTAGTGTGATTAAGATCTTAGAGCGCTTCAAGTTCAGCACAGGCCATACTTGCTTCGCTATCCTACCGATTGGACTCTCAAGCCACCTAGCATTCGCCAAGTCAACTGCTTTCCTATGGCTTGCCGTTTTCAGCATAGACATAGGTCTCCCTAAACATTCTCTCCCTGATTCCAGTTGGAGAGTTGTACCGTACCTTGCTAACTCGTCTGCCCTGCAATTCCCCTCAACGTCAGAGTGACCCGGAACCCAGACCAACTGGATATTGAAATGCTCACTCATCTCGTTAAGAGATGTGTGACAATTCAATGCCACCCGTGACGCCAAGGAAACTGAATCCAGCGAAAGAATGGCCGCCCGACTGTCCACATAAATAGTGATATCAGTGCACGATATCACATTATGCTTCAACCAGTTCATGACCTCTTCGATCGCTATAACTTCAGCCTGGTACATGCTGCAGTAATCAGGTAGACGAAAAGATAAATTGACATTTAATTCCCCACAGAACACACCCGCTCCCACTCTACCATCGAGCTTGGAGCCGTCGGTAAAGAAATGAACTGTCCCGGTCTCGATAAGGAGACCTCCGTTCCAATCCTCCCGAGAGGGGAGAATCACCTTAAAACACTTGTCGAAGCACAACATGGGTATTTTATAATCTAAATTCTCCAAGTCATGCCTCACCGAATTGACTATAGTTGAGTGCTCCTTTTGCAGGCACTTCCAACTAGAAGTCGCTGATAGCCGGGCGGCCGTATTAATCGCCATTTGCTTACCGATAATATCCAACGGGAGAAGATGCAGTATGACCTCTAAGGCACTAGTGGGGGTGGTTTTCAGAGCCACACTAATGAGCAAACAGGCTGCCCTCTGCACCTTTGCCATCATGTTAGTATATGATGATTTCTCCAGAGCTGGCCACCACACACTCACACCATACAGCAATATGGGCCTTACAACTGCCGTGTAAAGCCAGTGCACCAGCTCCGGTTTCAGGCCCGATTTCCTTCCAATGGCGTTTTTACAAGAGTAGAGTGCCACAGTGGCCTTCTTTACTCTTTCCATCGTGTTTGGCTTCCAACTGAGCTTACTGTCCAGGAGAATCCCTAGGAATCTCGCCTTATCAGTAAGGACCAGCGTAGTACCATTCAGGCTTGGTGGAACCATTGCCGGAATTTTGTATCTCCTAGTGAAAAGGACCAGCGCTGTTTTTGATGGGTTGATCCCCAATCCACATCTGCTGGCCCAACCCGCAGTGATTGACAACGCATTTTGCATCATATCCCTGATTGTTCCCAGGTGCTTTCCCGAGACAGCTATCGCCACATCATCGGCATAAGCAACCACACCTATCCCTTCTCTCTCCAGTACCAATAGTAGTCTATTGATTACTAAGTTCCAGAGAAGGGGGGAGAGGACCCCTCCCTGAGGGGTTCCCCGAACGACCCGTCTTCTGACGGAAACTTCCCCCATCCCTGCTATGACTCTTCTGCTACCCAGCAGATGAGTAATTAGCCTGGTTATAGGGTCTACAATCTCAAGTGGAAGCAATCCTTCCAAAATTGCTTCCATCTTTACGTTATTGAATGCGCCCTCGATATCGAGAAACGCAACCAGCGAGAATTTCTGAAAATCCAGTGACTTCTCAATTCCCCGAACCAGGGTATGTAATGCCGTATCCACGGACTTACCCTTATGATATGCATGTTGCGACTGAGCCCAGTTACTGGGTCCAATTTTCTAACGAATATATACATCCAGCATCCTTTCCATGATTTTCAGCAAAAAAGTTGACAAAGATATAGGTCTAAGGTCCTTAGGGTTGCTGTGCGAGCTTCTTCCCGCCTTCGGGATGAAGATCACCCTAGCCTCCCTCCATTTCTTGGGAGTGTACTCCAGCTTCAGACACCCTTTGAAGATAACTTCCAGCCCGGGAAGCAAGATCTCCGAGTTCTTCTGAATTTCTGCTGGTACAATCCCGTCCGAACCAGCTGACTTAAACGGCTTGAACCCATTAATGGCCGATTTTAGCTTTCGCGTGTTCAGAATAGCCTCTGTACATAACGGTTGGACTCGGCCGTGATCCCCTGCCCACGGTCATCCAGAGGATTCGCAGTCGTCACGTCCTCACTTCCCGGGAAGTGTGTTTCCATCAAAAGATCAAGTGTCTCTTCACTAGAAACCGTCCATTCGCCATCCGTTTTTAACAGATAGCCTGGAACAGTTGGATTGGTAGACAGAATTTTTCTTAAGCTCGAAGTTTCCGAGACCCCTTCTATTCTCTCACAGAAGCGCCTCCACGAATTTCTTTGCGCCTTCCTTATTTCCCTTTTGTACACTCTGAGGCTTTCCTTATAGAAGTCCCAGTGACTGTCTCTAGATCTTTTCGCTCTATTAAAGGCAGACCCACAGACCTTCCGGCACTCCGCAAGTGCCGGGTTCCACCAAACACGTTTTCGCTTCCCCCTAAGCTTTGTTAAAGGGCAGGCTACCCTCATAGAGGTATTTCAAGCCTTAGTTAGAGTGTCCACCATTGAATCCAGTTCACTTCCCGTGTCGGGAAGTCCTGGAACTCTGGATGGAATGATGCCCTCCAATACCTCCCTATATACATGCCATACTGTCCTCCGGGGTTTCTGAACACGTATTGGTTTGTAATGTTGAGATTAAGTTTAAACGTTAAGTATCGATGGTCGGAGAAGGAATGCTCCTTCGCCACCCTCCATTCTCTGATCATCGGTGAAATAAATTCGGAGACCAGAGTAATATCCAGAACCTCCTGTCTATTACTAATAATAAAGGTGGGTTCCTGGCCTATATTGCTAATAGTGAGGTTAGTTCTTAAGAGAAAATCAAAAAGTAACTCACCCCTGTCATTTATATTCGAGCTACCCCAGATGGTATGGTGCGCGTTGGTGTCGCACCCAAGGATAACTCCCACCTTCGTTCTTTCTGCGTCAGCAACCGTATACGCGTATCTCGCGGTCCATATACGCGGCTGCAAGCCAGAATCTTCTCCCCTCCGTCTTTATGCAGACCGCAGTAATGTCCCCATTACTATACTGTGGAAATAGAAAAACATTTATGTTATTTCCCACCAATATACATGATCTGCCCTTTTCAGCCCCACAAGCATAAAGAAGGTTGTAGCCCTTCGCTCGCAGACCGCAGATCTTATTATTCTTGATCCAAGGTTCTCGGATCAGCACTATCTCCTCGCCCGACTTAGCAAGTCTGAGAAGTAGCGCCGCCGAAGCCGCCTTAGTGTGATGTAAGTTTATCTGCACAAACCTAATCATTGATAACAGTATTCACTTACCTTTATTGCGACAGCAGTGCTACGTCGGTTATGCGGACCCGACGGAGTCGACGGTATCCTCCGTCTCACTCCCTCCGCAGTCCCTAAAACTAAGGAGATCCACATCTACCCCCTCGGAATCCGATGCATCCCTCATCCCCCTGCCAAGGGATAGTCGGTCCCTAAGTTCGCTAGTCAGCCCCTCACTCGCGTTCGCCACTAGCGGCAGTGTCTCCCCTGAAGAGATACTGCTCCTCGCGGTTCCCATAGCAGGCTGGACCTCCTCCACCCCCTTCTCGGGCTGTGCAGTATCTAATTTGGCTCCGACCTCATCCTTTCTGAACACCTTAAGTGTCACAGAACCGAAGCCGAAGTTTATAAATTTATTTCATTAACTTTACTAATTATAAAAATCTAAAACATTATGAGGATGCTTGTGAGACAAATTGTTACAACTACCAATGGAGGCAAAGCAAAGTAGTTGCTGCTGTATTTCAACCGGTACAATCTCCAAATCTTTTTGAATGTTCAGCAATTGAAGTGCCGTAATGTATCTATTGCCTGGCTCAGCCACAAAACCGGCAACAATTATACTTTTGACGAAAATTTCTTGTAAATATTTCTGTTTTTCTAAATTATTTGATCTACACCACATACCGCCATGCACTTCATTAGAATGAGCAGCTGCTGCTCAAAATGGGGCGTGTGGACGGAGGGAGGATTGAAGAGAACAAAATTAGTTATATGTTGTGTGTGTGTAATAAATAAATAAATAAATAAATAAATAAATAAATAAATAAATAAATAAATTATAACCCCTTTAGTTTTTGACAGGGGAGCCAGGGATTCCTTATTTATCACCATAATTGATGATCTGAAATTGCCCTTAGGCTCCTCCTGCTTCACAATCTTCCAATTTCCTGTCGGAAGATCCGGGTTGCAAACCTGGATAATCCTCAGGGATTCATCCAGGCTTGCCGGCTCCGTGGGGAGCCAGACCATTGCTCTTGGCCTGCTAGGTATTTCCTCCTTGGGAATTGCCTTGAGCTTAGCTCCTGGCCATACCTCGCCTACCTCCTCGATCGCCTTCCTATACAAGAAGGCCGACCGTTGATCCGCGCACGCGGTCAGCTTCAGCCGTCGCTGATACCAACCCGCATCCCTGCAAACTGGCGGTGGTCCTGGATGTTGTCCAAGGACTCGGAGGAAAACGGGGTTCAGTGCATTAAACACCAACCTCTATTTTTCCCCGGTGATGCTCCCATCTTCGTGACTCTCGTCCACGACGGCTAGCACCACCTCCCCCTCCTTCACAACGTCGCTGAAGAGCTTGGGCCCCTTCCTCGACTGTTCCGCCTGGAGCTTGGCCTGTTTTCTTTCGGCATCCAAACTCCCCTGCTCTTCCTTTCCAGACCTCTGTCTTTTCGACCCAAGATCTTCTTTCTGGGCCTTGCTAACATTGGCGACGCAGCTCTTCGCCCATTCCGCTTCTGTTCCTCCGTCCACTGCTCCTCCGGGACTGTAGCCAGTCTATCCAAGGCACGGTAGGCCGAACGCCTTGACCGATACCATCGAACCGAAGGAGCAGTGACTTTCTCCTTCTTGCCGCTACCACTAGTTCCTGGCTTGCAAGCCTCGGAACCAGTTTTAGCCCCACCGACGGCTGGAGTCACAGACCCCCTGTCTCCTCCAGCATTTGAGAAGTGCTGGCCACTTCTTTTTGTTTTTTAGTATTTCTATCCATAATGGAGAAATAGATGGTCCGCCCGTGTAGAGATCCGTATACACGGGTAAGGCTAAATACAACTGGAGGTCGCCAGGTATCCAGAGGGCTCCGTTCAAGACTGGGCTTTGTTAAATGGGCCCCAGCCTAGTCGATCATCAGCACGGGTCGCGTAACACCTTAATCCAGCCCATTGGCTCGCCGAGCGCCTCGCCCCTCCGCGCCCCAGCCCTTCTCCCACATTCACCTACTCATTCCGCCATTCACATGGAATCCCAACCCAATAGGACCCATTTCATACAGGGGATTGCCATTTATAGGGTTCCCTACTCACTACTTGAAGACCCGGGGCGCATTGAGACGTGACGCTCAGTTCACCGTGGTTTGTGGTCGATGGTTTTATGGCGCCATCTAAGATTATATAACTTTTACGAAAAAACGTTTAACAACAAAAATAATCTAAATTTCATTTCAGACAAAATAAGTTCAGATTATTTTTGGTGAAAATCTGTGTACTGGAAGACAGCTTCAATGGGAGCTTTATACATTTTTGCAATGATGTTGAAAAGTTTATCATTTTCAAAAAACGACAAAGAAGACTTTGTTGGTGTTCTTGCTTTCACTGAAAATAATGTTCTTTCCGTGGCAAAAGACAGTCGGGTGTTAAGCAGCCCCTACATGTACAATATTTTTTCAAAGTATGTTTGCACCAGAAAGTATTTAATACAAAATATAACACTAGACCTTTCAATTTTTAGTAAATTGTGTTTGAATAAGTATTGTTTGTGCAAACACATTGTTACATTTAGGGATATAGTAAGAATAGGATCAACAAAATATCTTGTTTAATTCAAAACTAGACCCTATATGGAATGACATGTAAAAATATTCGTGTTTTTGGTGATTAGTTGGTACAAACAAGTTTCACAGTATAGTTTTGTTTCACTCTGGAACACTAACATCAAAAACCTTACTTACCTTAAAGAGGAAGGTTGGTGCTGCATTTTAAATTATTCATTATTATGAAATGAAATTGGAGTAGAGAATGGCTGTTAAAACGCAAAAAGTGTACTCATTTAAATTTATTAGATGAAATAAACGTTTCGTCCGCATCAGACTTAAGAAACTTTCTTCGTATGGACTATACTCAATTTAAGGTTTTACTAGATAAAATAAAACCATTTATCACAAAACAAAATACGGCAATGCGTGAAGGCATTAGTCCGAAAGAGAGGCTGTCGATAACTTTGCGTTTTCTCGCCACAGGACGGTCATTTGAACATTTAAAATTCAGCTGCGCTATATCACCACAATCTTTACGTATTATTATTCCTGAAACTTGTATGTCAATTTATGAAACACTTAAAACTGAATATATAAAGGTATGTAATAACTAAATTTTATTTATTTATTAATTAAAAGAATTACCGAAATTAATACGGTAATTCATTTCAAGAACGCTTCATTCTTGTTTTCACCACATGCAGCCCAAGTACCAACATGTTCATATTGCGGCATTTTCTTCCATGTCACTACTGAATACCCAAACTTCAGAGTTTGAAATTGGTACGGGGGTGTCATTAGATGTTGTAAATTCTGTTGTGTATTTGAAATTAAGTTTTCCAATTTCGCCATTGAATAACACTTCGTTCATCATTTTTTCTGCAATGATTCTTTGCGTATTGTTCATTTTTCTTAATTTGTTTGCGACAGTTCTTCCGTAGTTAGTAAATTCATCTTCATTTTCACTTAAACTTTTAAAAACCAGATCAAGTCCGTTTCCGTACAAATAGGCTGCTTTTTCTTTCGTTTGGTATTAACATGGAATTCCGAATTATTGTCAACATTTGTACAGCTCGTACCCAAATTTATTTCGCCCTACAAATAAAATAATTTTACTTTCCAACATTTTAGTCGCAAAATTGATTTCACTAACATCGGACGTAAAATAAAACAAACGAAAAGTGCCGTGTTAGTGCTTTTTATTTTTTTATAGTATACTCGTATAACATAAAATTGTAATTTAGTGAGTGATAATGTGAACATGAAGGCCCTTTTCCCCCCAAAAACGACTTCTTCGAACACCGTAAGCCGAACACAATCTACATCAAACTTGAGCTTCATGTAGAAAATTTAAATATTGCAAGTACAAGTGTAAATCAAGTGGGTAAAGTTCAACATAGTCCAAAGAAAACACCTATACAAGTGATTAAAAGTGCTTCTTCGACAGAATTAGTTATACCGCCGTTTAAAATTATAAATCAAAACAGCGAAGAAAAAATTAATTCATCAGCAAATGCAATGCTAAACGAAAAAAAGAAGAATGAACTCAGTGCGACGAACTCCGTGGTATGCATAAAGTGCCAAGAATACGGACACACGAAAGCATACTGCACCTTAAATGATGTTTGTGTTATTTGTGGTGAATTTCACGACTCCAAACAGTGTGACAAATCTCGCAATGACCCACCTGTGAAACGTTGCAGTAACTGCGGTGAAAATCATACTGCAAATTACAGGGGATGTGCAGTGTATCTGGACTTAAACCGGAAAATAAACCCTAAAATGAGAGCTGAGCAACGAATGCCCAGAGGGCCATGTTACCAAAAAATACAATAGTCACCAAACCTGCGAGTGCAAACACACAAAATGATAACTTGGAGACGTTTGACAGCAGTTTTGCACAGCCAGGTGTTTCTTATGCAAACATCCTAAAAGGTAACAAACCGAAACCCAAAGTTCGTCTTAATGAAGAGGACCTAAATATTCATACCACGCTAAATAAATTAACCGAGACCATCGAAAGTTTCATGACGATGATGGAAAGGCAAATGAGCATGATGATGCAAAATATGAATACGCTTATGCAAATAATAGTTAAAAATCAAAAATGACAGTTCTAAAAATAGCTATTTGGAATGCGAACGGGCTTCCGCAACATAAAGCTGAGGTACACACCTTTCTTATCGAACAAAATATAGACATCATGTTAATATCTGCAACACACTTCACCTTCAACACAATTTTTTTAATATTACCGGCTATTCCGTTTATGACACCAAACATCCGGATGGAAAAGCACACGGCGGCACCGCAGTCTTGATAAAAAGAAGGTTAAAGCACTACGAGCTCCAGAAATATGCTAAAGATCACATCCAAGCTACAACTATTTTTTTGGACGAATGGTCTGTGAAATTTGTAATATCGGCTGTTTACTGTCCACCGAAACATGCAATTAAAAAACAGCAATTTATCGACTACTTTAATCAGTTGGGAATCAAATTTTTAGCAGGAGGTGATTACAACGCTAAACATGTGCAATGGGGTTCGAGGTTGACGTCACCTAGGGGCAAGCAACTCTACGAAGCAATAAACGAGAAAACCTAGATTATTTATCACCTGGACATCCCACAATAGCACGCACCAATGCTCAAGTCGTTGACTGTTATGGTTTATCATCAGATCACTCACCAATAATCGTAACACTAAGTACGCAAGCATTAAAAACTGAACCACCCCAACGTTTAACAAACAAACTAATGAAATGGGTTCTGTATAGAAACATAGTAGACGTAAATTGTCATCTGGATGTCCCACTGCAAACACCAGAAGATATCGATGCCGCGATAGAAAACTTAAGACAAATAATGGAAATGGCTGCAAAAAAAGCTACTCCGGAGTACAAAAATTCGGAAAAAATAGTAAGCTTTCAAGTAACATTCAAAAGTTATTGGCAGAAAAGCGGGCGACTTGGCGGCTATGGCAGCTGCACCAATCTCCTTTTCATAAATAGAAATTAAATAGAGCTATTAAAGCTCTAAGAGAAGCAATACCGGAAGAACACAATCTTGGAATGCAGAATTACCTAAGTGAGCTCACAGCAACAGAGAAAACAGATTACTCACTGTGGAAGGCAGCAAGAAATTTAAAAAGGCTAGAGCTATCGAACCCACCGCTAAGGAAACCAGATGGTCATTGGGCCAGAAGTGATTTAGAATAGGCTATCGCTTTCTCTAACCATCTACAATCACTCCAAACGAAAAAAATAATGACTGCGTAATACCACAGTTTACGGGGGACGAGTCGAACCCAAATCCAGTAAAATTTAAATGGAAATGCGTCAAAACGGTTATCAAAAACAGGATAAATCCTAAGAAAGCTCCAGGCCATGATCTAATAACTAGAAAAATGATCAAAGAATTACCCGATAGATGCATAAAATATATAACATATATTTTTAATGCGATTATGAGATGTGGATACTTTCCCCAAAAATGGAAAATATCTCAAATTATCATGATTCCTAAGCCAGGTAAAGACGAAACCCAAGTCTCGTCGTACAGGCCAATAAGTCTACTTCCGATAATTTCAAAGCTCTTTGAAAAGATGCTACTAGAAGAACTAATACCTATATTAACTGTAGGTCGCATTATACCAGATCACCATTTTGGATTTAGAGAGCAGCACGGCACAATAGAGCAGGTGCACAGAATTGTAAACACAATTAAGCTCTCCTTAGAAGAAAAGAAATATTGCTCGGCAGTTTTCTTGGATATTGCGCAAGCTTTCGACAAAGTATTGCATGAAGGATTAAATTACAAAATTAAAACTCTTCTGGCTAGACAATTTCATGCAATTCTTGAAAACTACTTGTCCCAAAGGATGTTCCAGGTGAAACAAAGTACGGCCAATACTGATTTAACCGAGATAAAGGCAGGAGTACCGCAAGGTAGTGTATTGGGACCTGTGCTATACTTGTTGTTCACATCTGACTTACCAATAACTGAAAACATAATCACTTCAACTTTTGCTGATGACACAGCTATATTGTTTTCACACAAAAATCCTCAAACATCATCGAGAGAACTACAAGAACATCTGCACAAAATAGAAGATTGGTTAAAAACTTGGCGGATAAGGACGAATGAATGTAAATCAACACATGTAACATTCACCCGGAATAAACGCACATGTCCGGCAGTTAAATTAAACAATATCACAATTCCTCAACAAACAAACGTCAAATATCTCGGTCTTCATCTCGATAGAAGATTGACATGGAAAAAGCACATTGAAACAAAACGTAATCAACTAAAAATAAAATTTTCTAAAATGTACTGGTTGATCGGAAGAAAATCGAAACTCTCTCTAGACTGCAAGGTTCTACTATACAAAGCGACCCTAATCCCCATATGGGCATATGATATCCAACTATGGGGCTCAACTAGTGCCTCAAATATAGATATTGTACAAAGAACGCAAGCAAAGATACTTCGTAGCATTACAAATGCGCCCTGGTATATTCGAAACAGCAACATCCATAGAGACCTAGGAATTAAAACGGTTAACGAGACAATGAAATCATGCAGTCTAAAATACCATCTGAAACTGGAGTCACACCCTAACGAATTAGCTAGAGAACTACTAAGGCAACCGAAATACAAACGGCTTCGCAGAGCAGATCCTCTAGATTTAATCAGCTGAAATATTTAATAATTACACGCATGTTGACCTAACACACTTAAATTAAGTAATTAATAATAATTTAAAAATAATAATCATCCTAATATTAAGTACTAACATAGGTTAAGGCTTAAGTAAAAAAAAAAAATATATAGTTTTTAAGAATTTCACACTTCTTGTTAGTTACGTATAAAGAAAGATTCAAGAATATAGCCTTTGGCAATAGTTAAAAAGAAAAAAAACTTTGCAACATTTTAGTTTCCAAACTCCGAAAGTGAATTCTTACACAATCACGGGAAAAAAATTTGTAAGGCTTTATTGGGATTCTAACATGTAGTTTAGATAAGGTTCTGGAATCTGTTTATAATTCAAATTTGATTCTTGGGATTGATTTTGAATTTAGACATATATTTAGCGGAAGTTGTGGTATCTCTCCACACTGCACTAATAAACCAGATTCTAAGATTCGACGTCTTTTATAACTTCATCGAACGTGAGTGGGCCTAAAACAGTAACCACTGCACCTGAATATTTTGGTGGAGATTCGCGGTTTTCGTTGTGCCGGTTTTCTGCTTATCTGA
The DNA here is from genome assembly GCA_963691935.1 of Nephrotoma guestfalica. Taxonomy (NCBI): domain Eukaryota; kingdom Metazoa; phylum Arthropoda; class Insecta; order Diptera; family Tipulidae; genus Nephrotoma; species Nephrotoma guestfalica. The sequence goes on along the minus strand of OY829913.1, from coordinate 232,157,301 downwards.
TAAGCCGTCCAACAAAGGAAATGTTACTCCAAACATTATTGATACCTCATATTAAATATTGTGTGCCGGTTTAAGGCTTTAGCACGAGAACGTTTTTAAAAAGATCCAGAAAAGCTTATATGCGTGTCTTCAAATTGTTTACAATGTAACTACGAGTAGATGAATAGATAATGCGACAATTACTACACATTCAAAACGTCAAGCAACCATTGCTGGCGAACGACACGAAAGTAATTGTAAAATGGAAGAAAATTATATCAACCCCCTCCCCCCACATCGGTATGCCAGTATGTCTCATCCAGCAGTAGGGTGCATCTTCCAACAACCCTTTAATCTGGCTATGATTCAATCACACATTAATTCGAAATTAAAAACTGATTATGTAACCCTAATAATGAGACGGCTAAATAACATATGAGTAATCTTGAGATCATTCCTGAGATACAGATCATTATTGCGATGCCTGATTCTATTCGACGAAATATGTTTAATAGTGATCGATTAAACCGACTAATGCTTCCCCATACGGTGCATCGGCGTTTAATGAAATTCCACTCAGTATCAGATCTGTAAGCTAGTTTGGCAGTTTTACAAAATTATTGTTTGAGTCTCTATATCAATGATGTATCAATAATAGTGGGATTAGACATTGGTGACATCTGTTCAGGCAGGGCGCATCATAAACTTCTAACTTGTAACCTTAAAATTTGCCCTAGTTCCATCAAATGGGTATATTCTACAACCCTGAACCACCTAGTTATAATCAAATTGAACATTTTATAATACAAATTGAATTCGATGCCAGAAGTCATTTTACAATTCTACATTTAAAGTAAAAACAGTGTGTCATCTAAATCACCTTAGTTCCATTTGAATTGGGTTTTTTGTAAACTAAATTTGATTCTATTTTGATAATAAACGACTAAATCCCACGCTAATTAGTCATTTTAGTTAACACGTGTTGTTCTATTCTAATTGTCCTTTTTCGACCCCCAGTTTGATATTAATAGGCCGAGAATTAGTCAACACGGTCACCACTGTCACCCAGTCGTCTGTGATAGGTTACTCATATTCCATTTCTTACAACTATAATCGGAGCTCTAATAGGCATTTCTTTAAATGAAAACTGAAACTCACGTTTGAATCCCATTATAACACAAATCTAGTATTCTCGTTCCCGTCCCAGAGTTGTCTCTTTTTATTTTAGAGTAAAATATAAAAATACTAAAAATGAAAAATCAAAAATTCAAATATAAATAACGCAACAAGAATAAAATATTTTAATTTGTTTCAAAAGTACTTGGTCTCGAGAACTCTTGAAACGAATTTTTTCGAAGACAGGATTTACCGCATTTGTTCTTTAGCTCTTAAAGACCCTTCCTCACAAATATTTATCAGAATCATTTAAGACGAAAACTAGTTTAAAAAGGATTAGCGTCTCCATCTGCAATTTTTAGAAGATTAGGACTAAGAGTAAACACTTCCTGGTCCACCAAAATCCTGTACCGTAAATTTTTATCAAAATAAAGTTAACTTTAAATAAACCAACCATGCAAGAATTAATTTTTGACACAGTTTATCTCATTTTGTAAAATTGTAAAGTAAAATTGTTAGTTGTTGGTGAAATGTTTCCTAAACCTTCTTAAATAAACAAAAAAGTTAATTTTACTTACAGTCGAGTTGTAATAACGAATATTCATACCAATTAGGAATTCTGTAAATATTATACAGACCTCGCACTTTTAAGCTGTTCTGGCTAACAGATAAACAACATTTCATCGAACAATCTAGGGGCTCCAGGTGTTTTAGTAAATAAAATTGGTAACCAGGTCATTTTGTGTATCCTATGCTTTTTCCCGAGCATTTTCCTTAGTCCTGAAAAACCACTACCAAATACTAAGCACACTTTTGAGTTGTTTTGGAACAGATACACAACTTTCCATCGAAAAATCTACGGACTCCAGGTGTTTTATTATACAAAATAAATTTGTATAGAGGTCAATTTGTGCTCGGTAAATTATTAATTTTTGGATTTTTCGTTTTATCCGCGCACATACACTTATGTGCAAAAGTTTACATACAGGAACTTTTTTTTTACTAATGATAAAATTTTCCAGAAACAAAAACTCAGATCACAAATTGTTCGTTCTATGTTTAAACTAGTACACCTTTTAACCATAATAAGATACAAAAAAACAAACAATCTTTTGTTTTAATTTCCAGAAAATTCCTTTAAAATTTTCCATAAAAAAACTGAAACAAAAATGATGCATAATTTTACATACATGGTTATAATGTACCGTTATTTTTGTATATATTGCTTCATCGCTGCGATATTTCAATCAGTTAGTAGGACAAAAGTTATTTATTAGTGAGTGAGTTTTTGTGAAAGTTACAGAAGTGACCGGTTTGTTATGAACAATGAGAACAAAAAGTAAAGACACATCCGTGGAAATGAGAGAGCTAATAATGAAGCTAAGAGCTGAGGGAAATTCGCTGCAACAAATTGCCCGGATAGTAGGTAAAAGTCGTTCTACCATTCAAACGATAATAAGAAACGTTAACATCACTAGTTCTGCGGTTTCAAAGCATCGTACTGGGCGACCTAGGAAGTTTGATAATGTGGAAACAAGAAACATTGTGCGCAAAGTAAAGATAGATCCTAAAATTTCGGCAAATAAAATTTTAAAAGAAGTGAATATTAGCACTGGGAAAACTTGTTATCGTACTACCATTACGAGAATGCTACACAGATCAGGTTATAGAAGTCGTATTGCTAGAAGAAAGCCATTCATAAATAAAACAAATGCAAGGAAAAGACTAATATTTGCCAAAAATCACGTAAAGTACAGTGAAGATGTTTGGAACTCAGTGATATTTAGTGACGAGAGTAAATTTAATATCCACGGTAATGATGGTCGTACACGGGTTTGTAGAACACCAAATAGTGAGCTGGAAAAACGAAATATGGTTGGGACCGTAAAACATGGAGGAGGTAGCGTTATGGTGTGGGGCTGTATGTCGGCCAGTGGAACAGGGAATTTAGCGTTTATTGAGACGACGATGAATAGATTTGGTTGTCTCAATATTCTGAAAAACAATTTAAGAAATAGCGCGCAAAAGTTGGGACTGGTAGGATCGTTTATCTTCCAACAAGACAACGACCCTAAACATACCTCAATGGTCGTAAAGGAATGGTTATTGTATAACGTTCCAAAACAGCTTAAATCACCTCCGCAGTCCCCAGATATGAATCCCATAGAATATCTATGGGATGAATTGGAGAAAAGGATTCGCGGTCGTAACTGAGAACTACAAAGAGGTTGGTAGATTCAATGCCAAGGAGAATGGCAGCAGTTATTAAATCTAAGGGCGGGCCGACCTTGTATTAATTCAATAATTATTTTGTTTAATTATGATCACATATGAAATATTCCAAAATTGTATGTAAATTTTTGCATCATAATTTTAGTAGATAAATAATAAATTGTTATTTTGCTTGTAGTTTAAACCAAAGACTTTGAACATTTTCTATTATAATAATATTGTGGAGTATTACAATTTATTAAATAAATAATTTTGAAAAAATATGACTTTTAATTGATAGGGCGTACACGAAAGCAAAAACTGTTTACTGTATGTAAACTTTTGCACATGAGTGTATATTGTACCCACGCAAACCTATACAGATTTTTAGGATTTATGAAAAACTTTCGACGATTGTGCAAACAAGTGAAATTTTTTCTACAAAATCCTATTACTCTTTTTAGGACATTTTATGAAAATGTTCCCACAAATAGTTCGCCCAAGAAATTATATAAAAGTATCGCGATTTCAATCAATCGGTATATGTTTGTGTATTATCCCATTTACGCTTATCAACAATCGTATCACCAAGAAAAATGTGAAGTGAACATAAAATAAGTAAAGCAGTAGGACGTGTTATAATGCTGTATAAGATAGCGGAAAATTTCCAGCAGAAAAAATGTATTTTTGCTATTCACCGCTACAGGCATCACTATCACAAAAAATAAATTTTTCTGCTGATATTTTTTGAAATTTTCAAGCAGAAAATAATAATTCTTTCATAATTCTCAGCAGAAAGTTTTGTGAAAAATCAAATAATTTATGAAAAAGAAGCGAAAATATATGTTTTAAGGTTTTGCGTATGTATAAGGACTCTTAAATATACTAAAATTACCATAATCATTATAAAACAAATAGAGAAACACAAAAAACGTATCGCCACCTTTATACCACTCCATAAAATTTTAGTTATTATATGTATGTGAAATGTTTTCAGTTTTTTAACAAAAGTGTTAGAAAGACCCAGGCTGTAACTACCTTGGGTATTTGTTGATGAGGTGCTACTGACGCCAGTTAGGAATCTTATGTTACTTATGTATATAGATTATGATCTCAGCTACCATAAAAACATAAACCCAGGGTAGTTACAGGGAGGTTTTTCTAACACTTTTGTTAAAAAACTGAAAACATTTCGCATTAAAATGAAGTCTAAAATTTATGGAGCGCTACTGACGCCAGTTATGATTCTTATGTTGCTCATGTATATAGATTTAGATCTCAGCTACCATAAAAACATAAACCCAAGGTAGTTACAGCGGGGTTTTTCTAACACTTTTGTTGAAAATCTGAAAACATTTCACATTAAAATGACTTCGAAAATTAATGGAATGCTACTGACGCCAGTTATGAATCTTATGTTACTCATGTATATAGATTATGATCTCAGCTACCATAAAAACATAAACCCAGGGTAGTTACAGCGGGGTTTTTCTAACACTTTTGTTGAAAATCTTAACATTTCACATTAAAATGACTTCTAAAATTTATGGAACGCTACTGACGCTAACTATGATTCCTATGTTACTCATGTATATAGATTATGATCTCAGCTACCAGAAAAACATAAGCCCAGGGTAGTTACAGGGGGGTTTTTCTAACACTTTTGTTAAAAAACTGAAAACATTTCGCATTAAAATGACTTCAAAAATTTATGGAACGCTACTGACGCCAGTTATGATTGTTATGTTGCTCATGTATATAGATTTAGATCTCAGCTACCAGAAAAACATAAACCCAGGGTAGTTACAGTGGAGTTTTTCTAACACTTTTGTTAAAAAACTGAAAACATTTCACATTAAAATGACTTCTAAAATTTATGGAACGCTACTGACGCTAACTATGATTCTTATGTTACTCATGTATATAGATTATGATCTCAGCTACCATAAAAACATAAGCCCAGGGTAGTTACAGGGGGGTTTTTCTAACACTTTTGTTAAAAAACTGAAAACATTTCGCATTAAAATGAAGTCTAAAATTTATGGAACGCTACTGACGCCAGTTATGATTCTTATGTTGCTCATGTATATAGATTTAGATCTCAGCTACCATAAAAACATAAACCCAGGGTAGTTACAGCGGGGTTTTTCTAACACTTTTGTTGAAAATCTGGAAACATTTCACATTAAAATGACTTCAAAAATTAATGGAATGCTACTGACGCCAGTTATGAATCTTATGTTACTCATGTATATAGATTATGATCTCAGCTACCATAAAAACATAAGCCCAGGGTAGTTACAGGGAGGTTTTTCTAACACTTTTGTTAAAAAACTGAAAACATTTCACATTAAAATGACTTCTATTCTAAAATTTATGGAACGCTACTGACGCCAACTATGATTCTTATGTTACTCATGTATATAAATTATGCTCTCAGCTACCATAAAAACATAAACCCAGGGTAGTTATAGCGGAGTTTTTCTAACACTTTGGTTAAAAAACTGAAAACATTTCACATTAAAATGACTTCAAAAATTTATGGAACGCTACTGACGCCAGTTATGATTGTTATGTTGCTCATGTATATAGATTTAGATCTCAGCTACGGTAAAAACATAAACCCAGGGTAGTTACAGCGGGGTTTTTCTAACACTTTTGTTGAAAATCTGAAAACATTTCACATTAAAATGACTTCAAAAATTAATGGAGTGCTATCAACGTAGGCGATTTTTTTTTGTGTTGCCCTGTATTTGTATTATGATGATTATAATAATTTTAATATAATTTAAGAGTCCTTATACAACCGCAAATCGTTCTTTAAAGAAAATTTACTTTTTTCGTTTCAAAACGTTTAAACATATATTTTCTCTTCTTTTTAATTAATTATTTGATTTTTCATCAAACTTTCTGCTGGTCAGAATTATTGGTTTGTTCAAAATTTCAAAAATTTTCTTTTGGTTTCAAAAAATATCAGCTGAAAAATTTCCTTTTTGTGATAGTGCTGCCTCTAGCGGTGAATACCAAAAACACATTTTTCTGCTGGAAATTTTCTGCTATCTTATACAGCATCGTGTTATAACATGCGTAAACACGAATATTCATTATTCAACGGTAATGAATTAATGGCCAATCAACAAAACATTGAACATAATATCTGAACTAACCATTTACAAATATTAAAAACCTTACGAATAAATGAGACAGCAACAAGGACATCGAATATCGGCCATTAAATACTTTAAGATATATTTTCATACTTCTGATGGGTGTTAAATCTTTTAATTAGAAATCAAAACAAACTATTTTTAAAGCACCGAACTTTATCATCGGACGGACGGATTGTATATTAGACCTTTTAAGTGTGTGTTAGTTTTTGATGTTCAAAATATTGTGCATAATATTAAGTCTTTGGTGCCGGCTGGTGTTAAGCCTCAACCAGCGAACATTTAAGAGATTAAGTTGTGCTCCGTTTGGACCACTTAGGGGATCGGTGCGACCATCAACATTTTAGAGGTCAGTTGTTTATTTATGACGAGAAGGCTATATAATTTTAGGGATTGTAGCACTAATCAAAATGGTACATATACAGCGCGCAACTTAAGCTCTTAAGTGTTTGCTGGTTGAGGAATTAGCCGTTCGTCTTATAAATAATTTTTCGCGGAGAGCAAAAAAAACATCACAGTAGAATTGATTATACTTTCACAATGAAACGGTAATTTAATTATTTATTAGGTTTAATGGAAATTTAAAACAAACCTTTAATCTTACGTCACGCCCACTCTACTAAACTAATATAGAAAATCATGTTACTAACCAACTGGAAAAGCTCAAAATCAATTTTTTACAGTTAGGTAAAAATATTTTCGGTAATCTTTAATTGAAATACCAACGAGAATATCTGTCTGTCCATCACAATGTACACCTGTCCATAGGCACTGGTATCGTATTATCATTTTTTTGTCGCTAGCGAATGTATTGAACTGTACATTTATGAATTCAAATTAATTTTATTATTTATATATGAAAAGCCCAAACTATTCAATAACATCCAGCTATCACTTCTACGTAAAGTCAGAATAGACAGTTCGATTTTTTATATGTGGGTAGGTGATTCTTTATTTATAGACACAAGTACTTTATACTGGTATACTATTCGAATTTTCATTTATATGTTGATTATAAAAAATATTGGATGGAAAAATTAATTATCGAATTGTTCAAATTATTTTTTTTTTGATAAATTTAAATTTAATTTTTTTTTGATCCATTCCAAATATGCGCAATTAAACTTTAATTTTTTGCTGTTTGTTTGATATTTGTTCACCAATGTCACATTTTGAATTGTTTCAGATTGAATTAAAATATTTCAATCAGTGGTTCAGTTGAACAAAACAACATCGGATTATTATTTTTGTAATAACACAAAAACATAAAAATTAAAAAATAAAATTGTAGTTGGGGTCGTTTGCCTGCTTTTCAAAAGTCCAAATTACAAAATCCCGCTTTATAAAATTCCGCTATTTAAAATCCCTCGATTATCAAAATTACGCTTTTCAAATTCTCGATTATAAAATTATAAAATAATTGTTTATTCCAAATCCAGCTGGATTATAATTCTACATTGTAAGAAACTCTTAATTACCAAGCCGAATGAAGCTAAGCCATTTCTTAACAATTTTTGTTTCTATATTTCATCAAACACAAACGGGAGGGAGAAGGGGAGGTCAGGACGACCATAAAAATATACCTTGTTAAAAGAATTCAGTTATAATCGACAATACGTATACGTAAGAATCAAATAAGAAAATTCAATCCATCTTTGTTAAACTCCTAAATCAAATCTGCATACCAAATTTCACAACAATATGGTAATAAATATGTTAATTCATTCTGCATTGCCAAAAACTAGTTCAGCATCAACAATTTATGTTTAAATCTCAATCTATGTCTTATATATATTAATACATTAAAATACGGTCTAGTTCCAGAAAATCTCCCAAGTTCATATTCATAAGAATCTTAATCTAGATGTATGAACATAATAAATTTGGCCATAAGTGGTTAAGCAATTTGCAAGTGCCATTCAATATGAACACGAAATGGCCTAGTTCAATTAAGCAGTGACAAATTCCTTAAACGCGTTCAAAATTCTTGTTAAAATTCCAATCTAGACCGATATACCAAATGGCCAAGTTCCATCCGGGAACGAGTCGGTTATCCAAAAAAAAAATTCCAACTGACCTAAATTTTCAAAATCACATTCCATTTTACAAAATACCATAACATAAAAATCAAAATTCTAAATTTCAATAGTGAAAATCCCAAAATTTATTTATTTTAAAAAAAAAATCCATTATTTCATTAAATTAATAGTGATTGCAACATTTAGCAAAAGTTCTATCTCAGTAAATTTTTTTCGCTTTTTAAATAATCTTTTGCTGCATCTGTATTTTCTAGCATTGAATATATGCTGTCGAATACGCTCCCCAATTAGGACTTGTTCAATTGAATTTTTTGGCATAATTAACTCTTTTCGTAGTTCATTTGTAATGTTATACAGTTGGGATTGTTTATTTTTCAACTATCGTTTTCAGTCATCGATGCCAAACCTCTGCTGAATTTTGAGTGCTGGGCAAATTTCGTTTTGCTGCATCTTCAACAGACCAGAAGTTAGGAGTGTATTGCGAGTTCTTTCCACCTTTCCCAGATATATCAATTTTTTTAAACCACTTTCCTAATTTTTTAGCGTCCTCCTCATCAAAATTATTATTAAGCGCAGAATAATAATCACCTCTTCGGCCGGTACAAAAGCGAGACTTTTAATCATTCGAATTTGAATTTTAAAGTTTTCCGAATTCCTATATTTCGCTATTAGCTTCATTTTCTGAACTTGTTTCCAAATGTTTTGTCCGAAATGAAATAAACAATGGCCCTAATGCTGCACCAGCACTTGTAGCACAATCCAATGAAAATGGTACTGGAATTTTTTACAAATTAATTACAAATTTGTTACACAGTTAGAAATTTTCTTACAAGTCCCGTTATCCTGCAATTCGTGTGTGGGCTGGCGTTAGACAAAGCTACATAACACTTTTCGTATTTTTCATATGTTAATATTTATTGTATTGTGCTGGGGGTGGTGCTGGAATTTTTTACAAATTAATTACAACATATTGGCATAGCTCAACCCCCAAAAATTACCCCTAAGGGGTGATTTTCATCACACCACGCTTTCTGTATTTCTGTGAATTATTGTTGTATAGTGGGGATGGTACTAGAATTTTGTTTACAAATTAATTACAATAAAATATCATAATTAATCCCCTAGAAAACTACCCCGAATAGGAGCAACCTTTTAAAATCATTGTATCGTACGGAGGATGATACTAGTAGTTTTTGCAAAATAAATTACAATATAGTGGAATAGTTCAATTGCCAGAATCTGCCTCTAAAAAGTGAAGCTCTTTAAAATAAAATTTCTTTGTAAAGGTCATACCTCTTAAATTTATCACAAAAGCCCACACTCATAAAAATCGATCAAAATATATCGAAATTCCTTCCTATGCAAGAAATACGTATCCCTGAATTTATTACAACAGCCCTAACCCTCAAACATCGATCAAAATGCACCGAACTTCCTTCCTATGCAAGAAATAGGCACCACTGAATTGATTGCAACAGCCCACACCCACAAAAATCGATCAAAATTTATCGAAATTCCTTCCTATGCAAGAAATAGGTATCTCTGAATTTATTACAACAGCCCACACCCACAAAAATCGATCGTAATGCAATGAACTTCTTTCCTATGCAAGAATTAGGTGTCCCTGAATTTATTAAGTGGGCTGTTGTAATAAATGCAGGGGTGCGTATTTCTTGCATAGGAAAGAAGTTCGATACATTTTGATCGACTTTTATGGGCGTGGGCTGTTGTAATAAATTCAGTGGTGCCTGTTTCTTGCATAGGAAAGAAGTTCGATACATGTTGATCGACTTTTATGGTTGTGGGCTGTTGTAATAAATTCAGGGACACCTATTTCTTAGATTGGAAGGAACCTCGATACATATGATAATTTTTTATTGGGCGTGGGCTGTTGTAATAAATTCAGGAGTTATTGTTTCTTGCATAGGCAGGGAGTTCGATACATTTTGATTGATTTTTGTGGCTGTGGGCTATTGTAATAAATTCAGGAGTTATTGTTTCTTGCATAGGAAGAAAGTTCGATACATTTTGATAGATTTTTATGGGTGTGGACTTTGGTGATAAATTTAAGAGGTATATGACCTTTACAGAGAAACTTTATTTTAAAGAGCTTCACTTTTTAGAGGCAGATTCTGGCAATTGAACTATTCCGAACTTGATTCCATTATTTGTCTTAAGTTTTCTATCGCGACAATCGATATCTTCTGGTGTTTGCAGTGGGACATCCAGATGACAATTTACGTCTACTATGTTTCTATACAGAACCCATTTCGTTAGTTTGTTTGTTAAACGTTGGGGTGGTTCAGTTTTTAATGCTTGCGTACTTAGTGTTACGATTATTGGTGAGTGATCTGATAATAAATCATAACAATCAACGACGAATGTTGTAATAAATAATCTACTCGTAGGTTTTTCTCGTTTATTGCTTCGTAGAGTTGCTTGCCCTTGGGTGACGTCAACCTCAAACCCCATAGCACATGTTTAGCGTTGTAATCACCTCCTGCTAGAAATTTGATTCCCAACTGATTAAAGTAGTCGATAAATTGCTGTTTTTAACTGCATGTTTCGGTGGACAGTAAACAGCTGATATTACAAATTTCCCAGACCATTCGTTCAAACAAATAGTTGTAGCTTGGATGTGATCTTTAGCATATTTCTGGAGCTCGTAGTGCTTTAACCTTCTTTTTATCAAGACTGCGGTGCTGCCGTGTGCTTTTCCATCCGGATGTTTGGTGTCATAAACGGGATAGCCGGTAATATTAAAAAAATTGTGTTTGGAGAAGTGTGTTGCAGATATTAACATGATGTCTATATTTTGTTCGATAAGAAAGGTGTGTACCTCAGCTTTATGTTGCGGAAGCCCGTTCGCATTCCAAATAGCTATTTTTAGAACTGTCATTTTTGATTTTTAACTATTATTTGCATAAGCGTATTCATATTTTGCATCATCATGCTCATTTGCCTTTCCATCATCGACATGAAACTTTGGATGGTCTCGGTTAATTTATTTAGCATGTATATGCTAAAAAAGTTCAACGTCTTAATGAAGAGGACCTAAATATGAATATTTAGGTCCTCTTCATTAAGACGTTGAACTTTGGGTTTTGGTTTGTTACCTTTTAGGATGTTTGCATAAGAAACACCTGGCTGTGCAAAACTGCTGTCAAACGTCTCCAAGTCATCATTTTGTGTGTTTGCACTCGCAGGTTTTGTGACTATTGTATTTTTGGTAACATGGCCCTCTGATTAAATTGCATATTGAGCATTCGTTGCTCAGCTCTCATTTTAGGGTTTATTTTCCGTTTTAAGTCCAGATACACTGCACATCCCCTGTAATTTGCAGTATGATTTTCACCGCAGTTACTGCAACGTTTCACAGCTGGGTCATTGCGAGATTTGTCACACTGTTTGGAGTCGTGAAGTTCACCACAAATAACACAAACATCATTTAAGGTGCAGTATGCTTTCGTGTGTCCGTATTCTTGGCACTTTATGCATTGAACTGGTCCTGACCTCTTCCTAGGTTCTTCAATTACTATTTTGCGATGTAGCAAATATTTTAGGTTGTAAATCTTGTGAACTCCTTTTGACTTTTCTTCCTCTGGCTCTAGTTCCAAACGGGATATTGGTTGGGGTACCTTCTCACGGTTTACTATATTACCAATAGATTTGACATGGAAACCTTCCGCAGCAAGTGCAGCTTGTATGTCGCTAACATCTATGCAGCTTTCAATTCCTTTTAGCACAACAGTGAGCCCTTTTTGACTTTTTAGCTGGTATGTGTAATATTTTTTACCAACTTCGTCAAAATGTTTGACTAGGGCTCTGGAGCCATCGATTTCGAAAGTTTGAATCTTTGTTTCGTTTATATTACCCCTTTTGAGCGGGGTAATATACAATTTAGAGTCTGTTAATGATGCGATTTTATTAACCAGTTCATTGTTAGATGCTTCCCTTAAATAAATTGGAGGCGGATTATTATTTGATTTGTTCAATTTAAAGTGAAAAAATTGGAGCTAGCACATAAACGAGAAAGAAGCAAACTGTGCACAAATATTTTTTGCTTGCATGTAATACGAATGTAAAGTTCTTGCCCATCTGTATGAACAAGGGGTTTCAAAGGGTTAACTAAAACCCGTTTTATAAAAAATCTCTAATCGTCGCCCGAAATCTATACGGTCTAATCGAGAAACCGAAACAGTTTTAGAGGTGTACAATATCGTCATGAAAAAATTCCAAACATTTAGATTTCGTAGTGAAAATAAAAGGTTGTTTTTTGTGTCCATCTATAGCCTTTAAGAGCTTAAATTAAGATGCTTCGTGTTTTTATGTGTGATGTTTGGTTAGAATTGATTTAATGAATCCATGCTGTTGTTGTGCAGATTGTAAATCTCATTGAACTCACCTAGGTATAATAGTTTTTACCAAAAAGAAAAAATTTCTCCTAATGTAAATTTAGTCCTGATTAATGGAAGATATGATTTTCGAATACAGCCAAATATAAAAAATCACTGCGCTGAGTTTAATTACAACGCAAACATTGTTTTGCTCCATAAACTTTTCACTTACAAACTAAGCGTCTTGTAATTGATGATGTTTTCCTTCGCAAAAGTGCACAGATTTTATACACGGTTATAGAAATGTAGACAAAGCGCCGACACAGAAATATAATTTTTCCGAAATGAAAAACACAAAGGTGAACATTGAAGTTAATAAAAAAAACAAATGAAAAAATAAACATTAATTTATGAAATAGAAAACCCGTATACCGGAAAACAAACCGTTTGGAATCATTCCAATAAATAAAATAAAATTTAAACCTATTTTTACATTTTTTTTTGTTACGTAGGTAGAGTTTTAGTGATATTATTTATGTTTTTTATATTACTAATTAAATTTTTCTGGACTTGCGACCACTAGCGTAAACTAGGCAGACCACTCTCAAACACATTCATCAAATTTAACCTTTTAACCTAAATGTATGATTCATTCCGCTTTGCTACATGTCGCTATGTACTCGCAAGTAAATTTTAGTAGACATTTTTTTATATTTTCTATATTTAAAAAATTAATTGTATATGAGATTTTCATAAACACCAGGAACAATAATAAAAGTTTAATTAATTTATGTTTTTGGCAATCAATCAAAGTGTTTATTGCTGTATATTTGCGTCTTGTAGTTAAGATAAAATTACAATAGGGTGTCACCCAATAGTTATTCCCAGAAAAATTAAAAAGTTTTTATTTCGAGATTTTGGGATGGGATCAAATGGTTCTGAAAATAAAATAAAATACGCACTAAATCAAAATTTAATTCTCGGAAATTAAATTTATCAATTCTTTTAATTTGTTGACAGATTTCTAGTATTAATTTATACATAATTACAAATTATTAACGCAATAAATTTAATATTTCATTCATAATTTTTATGTAGGCATTTGCGTGGGCGCTTTGCTCTGACAATAAATAGACGATGTGTAATAACTTGGCACGTATTCTTGGAAATATGCAAATTCATACACAATATTGATAAAGGATATATTTGTGATGTTGTTCAAGTTCAAGAAAAATATATTATACAAGGGTTAGATGTGTTTATGTAGGTGGAAGTGCTAACAAAATTTTAATTATTTCGTAAATCTGATTTAAATTACGCATGAATAAGATCTATACATACGTGTTTCATTTAGAAATAAAATATAATATTAGAGCTTTATTATTGGAAGGTGTCGAATCAACTTAGCACAGTAATCGAATGCAATTTCTGCGAGGATCCTAAATCGTATTTTTCTCATGCGTAATAAAATTAATTTTGAAGAATCATGACAATTTTAACTCCTTATTAGTTTAATTTTCGAAACATGTTCCAAGTCCACAGACTATCAACATTTCATTTCTGACCTGATTTGCTGGTTTGTTGCTGTTTTGGGATGTCGCTGTCTTATATCTCTTCTTACTATATTTGTTCTACTGTTGCTTGTTGCATTTGTATCGAATACACATTTAGTTACTTTTAGTAATTTACTGCATTACTTACTATTTACAGTTATACAACCATCATGAAATCTGTTATACTTGAACACTGTAATATTTTAATTTCCGAATATAATAAAAGACGCTTCAAAGATATTTATCGAAATACATCTTATAGAATCATTTAACATAAAACAGACGCAATTCAATCTTTCAAAAAATTTCTAAATATTTAAAAAAGTTTGGGTTACCACCTGTTGAAGTCATATTGATCAATATAGTTTAAGATATTCTGGTAGATGTCACTAGTTGTAACATTTTTTATTATTGACACAATGCGACACGAGTGAAGTTGGCGACTTAAAAAAGAGAAAAAATATAATAAGTCACGCGGCGGCATTGTGAATCTTACTTTGACTTCCTGCAAGAAGCTATACATGTCGAGCTGTATAATAATGTTATATTTAAAATAAAACAAGTTTCGTAAATAATAAATTATTCGGTTGATTTTATTAAAACCACAACAAAAAATACAGTCACTATTCGCATCGCAACATTTGGTCCTTAAAAACCGGATTGAAATTGGTGTCATAATTAAGCTAATATACATATTAGCTGCATACACGGTTACACGGTTAGCCATATCATAATACAAAGGGGCTAATATACATATCAGCTGGATACACGGTTATCCATAGTAATACAACGGAGCTAATATACATATTAGCTGATACACAATTATACACGAATTACAATGGAGCTCTATACACATTGGTGGTGAGATACGCGCTTATTCATTTTAAATTTATTATCGGACACGGCGGTCGTCACACAAACTTAACCTACATTATCACAAAGGAGCTCTATACATATTTGGCGGGATACACGCTTATTGGTTTTTATTGATTGGACACATGGAGTTCAATGCATAAATCTAACCTCCAAACATAATCATCGGAAGAAAATTTACACAGGAGTGTCCCAACATATTTGGTGTATTGTATAACAATTAATTGTAGTTATACATAATATATGGAAATTGTCATCAAGTTACCAACATATCGAGATATTTACAACACATCATTGAGAAATAATCATCTAAATTATTTCCACTTAGCATCGACTGGTGACATCTATCAACGTCTAGCAGAAGGTATTTTTTATAATTATAAAACTTTTGATTTACATTTAAGTTACGTAATCGTTATAAGTTAATGTACTATATTATTTTTTAACGATTTATTGTAAGGCAAGTTGATAACATTCTCAATCGGTTAGCATTATAATTTAAAGTGATGGGGATGAAAGTCAAAATAGCAAAAAAAAAGTTTTCTACGTTAAAAGCAAAATTAACGAATATTAAAAAATTCTTAGAACAAGCAACTGCTGACACAAAACCTACTGAATACTCTGTGCGAATAGATTCATTACATAGAACATACGCGGAATTTGAATCTATTCAGAACGAATTCACTGAATTAATAGATGACGAAGAATTTACTTTAATGATTGAATCTTTTACGGAGTTCGACGAAACTTATTATACCCTGCTTAGCAGTCTTCAATGCTCGGTACCTGAACGGACTCTCAACAACGATTTCAAGTAAAATCTCTCAAAGCACAAGCGGCTAAACTGCCGCAAATTCAGGTACCTACGTTCAATGGTGATCCTGCAAATTGGCTTACCTTTAAAGATACGTACATTGCTCTTATTCACAGTAATGAGAAAATATCGGATATTGTAAAATTTATTTATCTACTCGACAAGCTTAAGGGTGATGCACGTGAATCATTAGGACACATAACTTTAACAGCCGCTGGATAGCACAGTGCATGGACTGATTTAATTCAGACGTACGACAATGCGCGACTCATTGTTGAAGTTCACATCGATGCATTGACGAATCAAAAAAGATTGTGCTCAGGAACTTCGGATACTTTCGAATGCCTGTCGCAATCATATATCGTCTTTAGAGGCATGCGGTCTCGAGATTGCTGGTTTGGGGGAACAGGTAGTAATCCACATAATTTCAAAGAAATTTGATGTTCAACTTCGGAAGGAATGGGAAGATAAATTGACAGCGAATGAAATGCCTACTTGGATTCAACTAAAAGAATTTTTATTAGTTAAAAGTAGAGTACTAAACTCAGTTGAAACAACGAAACGAAAGGCAGAAACAACATGTACCATGGCAAATAAATTTGGACATTTCAATAAAAGCTATAAAAAGGGAATTCATTTGTTTTATCAAATGAATCTAATAACCAAGTACCATTTCAAAGGAAATTCACGGGTAATCAGCAAAACTTGTGCCCTCTGTGTCACACAAAATACCATCCCTTATTTATGTGTCAAGTGTTCTTTAAACTGTCGCCCATCGAGCGCTTGCAAAAGGCAAAAGATTTAAAGGTTTGTTTCAATTGTTTAGGAACGTCTCATGCCATGAGTGCTTGCAAATCAATTGGTTGCAGAGTTTGTAACTCTAGACATCACACGTTGTTGCATGACTCTTTACGAAATCCTACAGTAGAAATATCTAATCAGTGTAACAAAAATACGCAAACTTTACACGCAGCAATACAACCACAGAACATGCATACATCAACATACACGGAAATATTATTATCTACAGCAGTAATAAAAATTCAAGACAGGTCAGGTACATATCATGATTGTCGGGTACTTTTAGATTCAGGTAGTCAATCCAATTTCATTGTCTCATCATTAGCAAATAAATTAGGTAGTGATACAATACGCATATCAAATCTATCAATTAGTGGTATCAATCAAACTAAACCAGCAATATCCCAAAGTATTTCAACAAAAATTAAGTCTCGATCAAATTGTTACAATAGACTATTAAATTTTTTGGTTGTACCTCAAATATCTGGCCCATTACCCCAATCAAATTTAAATATTTCATCATGGAACGTACCGCAAAACCTGATATTAGCTGACGCTTTTATATCTCAAGACCGGTGGAAGCTTTGTTGGGTGCAGAAATATTTTTTGAAATACTTGGACTGAACCAAATTCAACTTCAAAAAGGTATTCCAGTGTTACACGAATCCTTGTTTGGGTGGATAATAAGTGGAAAATCCGTAACTCCAACAATTCAGATTCAACAATCTTTTCACACAGCGACTGAATTAAAGGTATCTGACGAGCTTTCACAATCAATCAAAAGGTTCTGGGAGATCGAGACTATTCCAGCGACTAAATTCTTTTCAGAAGATGAACAACAATGTGAAGCAATATTTACAAAAACAGTTACCAGATCGGAGTCCGGTAGATATATTGTTTCACTTCCAATAAGAAATAATGTTGTATTGGGGGAATCCAAAACAAATGCGTTAAAACGATTCCAGTACTTGGAAAGAAAATTAAACTCGAACGCAGATTTAAAACAGAGATATTCAGAGTTCATTCATGAGTATCTCAGCTTAGGACATATGGTGGAAACCACCAATGTAACGAATCTCGCATATTTTTTACCACACCATGCCGTTCACAAACCCTCTAGTTCTAGGACGAAACTAAGAGTGGTGTTCGATGCTTCGGCTAAGACTTCGAATAACTTATCGTTGAATAACATCCTTCTGACCGGTCCAACTGTGCAACAAGACTTGTTTTCTATCGTACTTCGATTTAGGAAATATCAGTACGCATTCACTGCTAACATTTCTAAAATGTATCGGCAGATACTTATAAATCCCAGTCAAACAAATTTGCAAACAATTATTTGGCATGAAAACGATAGCGAACCATTAAAGACTTACGAATTGCTGACGGTTACTTATGGTACCAGCTCAGCGCCATACTTGGCTACTAGAGTTTTAATGCAGCTGGCTGAAGATGAAAAGGATAATTATCCCATTGCATCCAGAGTTACCAAAACAGATTTTTACGTTGATGACGTACTCTCAGGTTCCGACACGTTGGGCGGTGCGTTACAAATATAAGAAGAATTAATTGCTATGCTCAAAACCGGAGGTTTCGAGCTTCATAAATGGTGTGCAAATAATGATGCATTATTAAGTGCAATCCCGCTGCAAGGCCGCGAGACACTCAAAATAAATGAGCTTAATGAATCAGAATCCATTAAGACATTAGGTCTTACCTGGATACCCGACGAAGATATTTTTACCTTCGACATTTCACCTCCAATACATTATCCAACATTGACAAAGCGCATTATACTTTCAGAAATTGCGAAATTATACGATCCTTTGGGTTTACTGGGACCTGTAATTATTGTAGCAAAAATGCAAATCCAATTATTATGGAAATCGGGAGCCGACTGGGATGACGAACTCCCACTAAATCAATGTATTGGTTGGAAAAGGTATCAATCTGAATTACGTGCACGGAATTACGGACGCACGGAATTACATGGCTTCTCAGATGCCTCTGAGAAGGCATACGGTGCTTGTGTTTACGTCAAAAGCATAGATGAAAAAGGTAATATTTCAATAAATTTACTGTGTAGCAAATCAAGAGTTGCTCCTCTGAAGTCTCTTTCGTTACCCAGGCTAGAGTTATGCGGTGCTCATTTACTTTCGAAATTGATCAAAACAGTGATCGAATCTATGACAATGGAATTTAATGATGTTACTCTTTGGTCAGACTCCACCATTACGTTGTGTTGGATTAGTACAGCACTGTTTAAACTAAAAACATTTGTCGCCAATCGGATTAGCGATATACAAGAGCTACTTCAAACTATACATGGCAAAACATTTCATCCAGTTCTAACCCTGCTGATCTGTTAACTAGAGGCTTATCACCTATTGAATTGCCGTCGTCAAAGTTAAACAGTTCAAAAATCAAAATTGTGGATCCTTTGACATGTTACAGAAATGGATGGTGCAATAACTCAATTGTGCAGAATCGTTCAATTAGATTTCGAAAAGGAAATAAACCGTCTTAAACAAGGAAAAGCGTTACCAAGCTGCAGTGCACTAAAGCAGGTGAATCCCTTCCTCGATTCATATTCATTGATAAGAGTTGGAGGTCGGTTAGCAAAATCGGACGTAGCGTATGATGTCAAACATCAAATACTTTTACCTGCCAAGTCTAATTTCACATTATTGTTGGTCAAATATGAGCGTGAACATAACTTACATGCTGGACCTCAGTTGTTGTTATCGTTAGTTAGACAGAAATATTGACCAGTTAATGGTAAGTCGATAGCAAAACAAGTCGTTAGAAAATGCATTATTTGTGCTAAGGCAAAACCAATTCAGATGCAACAAATCATGGGTGATCTTCCTCCCGAGAGAATCACACCTTCGCGTCCATTTAATATAGCCGGAGTGGATTTCTGTGGTCCGCTCTTAATTAAGAACAAGTATATTAGAAAATCGAACGCTTCAAAGGTTTTTGTTGCGGTTTTTGTTTGTTTCGTGACCAAAGCCGTACACTTGGATATTGAAATTGATTTATAGCAGGTTCATAGCACGAAGAGGGAAAATAAAAGCAATTTACTCGGATAATGCCAAGATATTCGTTGGGGCCGACAATGAATTGAAGAGGCGATTAGCGGAATTCTATAAACAATTACAAGATGAAACTATAAACAACTTTTGTTGCTCAGAGGGGATAGATTGGAAATTCATACCACCGCGTTCCCCGAACTTCGGCGGATTGTGGGAGTCCGCGGTTAAGTCGTTTAAAAGTTACTTAAAACGAGTAACAAACGGAACACACTATACTTACGAAGAATTGTACACTTTAATCGTCCAAATCGAGGGAATCCTAAATTCCCGGCCATTATCAACCTTGGCATGTGATCCAAATGATCCTCTTCCACTAACACCTGGTCATTTCTTGACAGGGGGTCAAATTAAAGCTATCGTCGAACCTTGTTTAGAAAATTCGCGATCTGTCCTTAACAAATGGAAAACGGTTACTTCTGCAGTTCAAAGTTTTTGGAAGCGTTATTCAGTTGAATACCTTCATACATTACAGGTTCGAACTAAGTGGCAAGATTCAAAATCGAATTAAAGATAGGTGACGTAGTTCTAATTATAGAGGAGAATTCAATCGTTTCAAACTGGCTATTGGGTTTGGTCGTTTCAGTGTATTCAGGATCTGACGGTAGAATCCGTGTAGCAGATGTTAAAACTAAAAACGGAATATTTAAAAGAGCTATTTCAAAAATATGCAAACTCCCAGTCAATTAAATTGTCAATGCTGTCAACCTGCCATTTAGTTTCGATTTTAAAATTAAGTTATTTTTTGAAATTGTTTATCAGTTGGTAATTTTTTTAATTTGATCATTAAGCATAAACATAATAAATATTAATGAAATGAACATGATACGCATGTGTGTAAAGATATTCAAATTGTACGTTAAAACATTTTGAAAGTAGAGCCTTTCAAGGGGGCCGGCATGTTGAAGTCATATTGATCAATATAGTTTAAGATATTCTGGTAGATGTCACTAGTTGTAACATTTTTTATTATTGACACAATGCGACATGAGTGAAGTTGGCGACTTACAAAAGAGAAAAGTTATAATAAGTCACGCGGCGGCATTGTGAATCTTAATTTGACTTCCTGCAAGAAGCTATACACACCGAGCTGTATAATAATGTTATATTTAAAATAAAACAAGTTTCGTAAATAATAAATTGTTCGGTTGATTTTATTAAAACCACAACAAAAAATACAGTCACTATTCGCATCGCAACACCACCAAATAATAATCCTTAATAATAAGGAGTGTCTTAAGAGAAATGAAATTATCTTTAGAAACTACTGCTCCCTATGTCTCCAAAGAGAATGAAGCATGTGACGAGAGTCCGAGTGAGTAATATAGTGGAGTAATACATGATCAATGTTATGTACCGTTACAATTATGAAGTTAAGCTGTTAACACAACAACATATATTGTAAATCGCACTACAACCATGCAAGCACCCGATTCAACCGCATATCAACTATATGAACTGCTAAAAAACCTTTGTTGGGCCGTACAAAGCTTGGGGATGTGAGGCGTATTTGCAAAGTAGTCAAAACTAGATCAAAATGTAAGAAACTAAACTTCATTGACTACGCCGGAAATAATACCGCCGGAAAGTGTAGTTGTTTGTCCTTCTAAGAATAAATATGTACGGTTTATATTTAAACATTAGTAGGCAACACTGATGATGAAAAGTAAATCAAATGAACACGAACTCTAGTTAGAAGTAGTTCGAGACAAAGAAGACAATGGTGGAACATGAAGCAACGACACGTAATTCAATAAAAAGTCCATTCATTGGCGACTCTAACTTTTGTGAGTGTTAATCTTATACTCGCTGCACAACACGAATATTATTTTACTAATACGTTAACGAGTGAGGTTTTACCTACTCTAAAACTTGTTTGCTTGATAGGTTGTGCCTTTTTTCTTTTCGTAACCATTAAAATAGGTCAGAAACCTGTTTAGAACTTTGTTTGAAACCAAACTCACAGAATATCACAGAATCGCATCGGGGTAAGATGCTTACTGGTCAGTGCCATTGCATGATTTGCTCTGCATGAGACTTTTTCGCCTTCTGTGAGGTCTGTTTCGAAGAAGTGGCCTAGATTATCTTTGTTTCAATAGAATCAACCATGGGAACAGTGCAGCGTTGAGTACCGGAACTTATAGGGTTCTAAGAAATGTGAACAATACAAACTCTTTTTATATGTTAAAGATCTTAGGTATGAGTCATTGTCTCATTTTTTTATATCCGTTATTTTTCTTATGATTCACTGAACTAAATTATACAAATTTACGTGATTTCTCGCTGACTCTTCTGTTTTCTGCAACAATATGTCTTTAATATTTTTAAGTAATTAGTGTTTAATGTTCTCCATTTCATTCATGTTCTTTCCTTCCCAATCTATACCTGTATTTGCCAAGATTCGATTTGCTTAGTTTGGATATTATTTTCTTGCTGAGATCGCAAATTTATTGACATGTTTATAGAATGTTTTGCATGGAAAGTCTCTTCTGACAATAAGCCTTTCTTCAAAACAGTTGAAGAACTTGTAACGGGAATTCTTAATGATCACTCGTTATTTGAATAGACGGGAGTCATCACCAGCAGATATTTTGCCCACTCCGGCGCAGTTTGATGGGGTTCAGGAGTGATGTTCGACCTGATTCGAAGTGAGTTGCTAATTACAGGGTTAATTTACCATACACACTCATGTCCGATAAACATTCTAATCTCATTGAATAATTCTTCGCGCCATACAAGGTTTTTATTATTGCTAATATTTTGAAAAGTATATAATTTAAGAGAAAAATAATTATAAAAGATTCTAAATTAAATCTACTACAATATCGGCCCACACCAGTTTTTCAAAATTTAGTTGTCATAGATTCCGTAGGGCCTGCTCCGTGAGTTTTGTAATACTGTTGAAAATATTTATAAAAAACGAAACGGTTGGCCTTGTTGGTTTCCATACTGATGGATGTTTATCAAACAAATCCTCCAAGCATCAAAATTTCTCTACACAACACTGACTGATTTTTTGCCTTGAGACTGTTGATGGCTGCTTGTGTTTCTTTTGTTTCTTATTTTTGCATTTCGAAGTATTTGATTTAACTAATACAGTACTTACTCCTCTGGTAGCGGATTTTGGATATATTGTTTGATGTATGGACATCGACAGTAAATTTTATACGAGATTGACTTGTGCATTGTGCCTCGGATATCATACAGATACTAAACTTGTTGGCTGTTCAAGAGCATTTAATGGTCTAATCCACAAACTGTATGTAAGTTCTGTAACTGTAAAATTTTCCACCACATCTTGACCGCTTTTGAATACACGGTACCACTCATATGCATGTGTTTTTGATAAAGTCGGTTCAACGTAGGCCTTCTCTAACAAATTCAGCGATTCGGCACACAAAATTCGTGAAATTGTTCGATATTTGTATTCATTATAAAAATCGCAAAACACACTTGAATGACCTAACAAAATAGAGCACTGTAAACAAATTAAATGACAGATCGCGCTTAAACTTAATTTTACATTCCCTTACCGGGCTTTTTAAATGATCATTTCTCGTTACTCTCTCGACATACTACGATAATTCTCTATTGAATATTCAAAAATCATCAATCCTAAGTGCTTGGGACCATATAATTGTATACAAATGACTTATTTTATGTTAGAAATGGGGGGGGGGGAAATCACGATCTAGATTTCCTTAAAATAAATTTTCGTTTAGGAACACCAGGAAAATTCAGGGAAACTCGATATACGATAATTATCTATTGAATATTCAAGAAACGTAAATCCTATGTGTCTGAAAGCGCAGTTTTAACTAATTACAAAAATTTGGTGGTTGTCGTATGATATATGTAAATATTTTAACCTTATAATTCTAGTGCGCCTCATAAATTGCGAATGAATAAATTAAATATTATGATTTCTTAAAGCGTAGTTTGGTCTGAAATGTTTAGTTATTGTTGTAGTTTTTTAAGAATAACTCGGAAGTATAGAAAAATTTTCAAATCGCCCGCAACACATATTTAGAACGACTTTGCCAGTTACCAGTTAAAACTGTGGTCTAAAAAAATGCGTCTTAACAACAAGCTTCTCCTTTAAGGCGGTCTTACGAATCAACGCTAGAATCGGGGTGTGACAATCAACACTTTGGTTGAAACAAACTAAAAATCTTGTTACTTACATTAGAATGAATTATTCTAGTTGGACTGGTAATCATTCAGATTACTAGTATAGTCATGACAGTACATGAACATAGATGATTTGCAGGACCCATTTTACAGCCACGTTGAAAAAATAGAAAGAAAAACACCTGAACATTTACTTCCTCATGTGAAGATATCGCTCTAAAAAGATTCAAATTTCTCGAAGTTTATACTATACATGGGTCAACGCAAAACCGATTATTTTAACTTCGTGGTGCTGAGCCCAAGGTGCCTTGACGCTGTTTGTTAAAAAGGAAAATCAAAATATCCTACGTTGGAGACGTTTGGAGCAAACTTCTAGTGGCAAGTACCGAAAGCATAACGGCAATATAGTTTGACATTTAAGTACTTTCTTATAGGCTAAACACAACAAAAGTGGAAAATGAAAATGTTTTTAATTCGTTTTAGTTAAAGTGTTAATCACAAAAAATATATAAGTAAGAAAAGAAAGATGTCACAATTAGAAAATAACAAAAAAACAATGCCACCTCATTGTGCAGTACCACAAGTAATAATTATAGATCAGCTTCCATATCGATGCATAAAAATCCAAAAAGAATTATAAATATGCCATCCGAAATTTTACAACAGAAATTTGCTTTAAAAATGGGGCAGCATTTTCCAAAAAATTTTGTGATTTGTAGTCATCATTACGACTCAAAATATTTGTTAAAATCAATTCATATTACTAAATCGAATGCCGTTCTTTTATCAAAAGATGCATTTCCCACGGAGAATCTGCCTAGCGAGCCTCTGCGAGCGGATCGAATATTAAAAAGCGCAGCTGTTATTGAAAATGCTTCCAGGTTTGTAATACGCTATATAAATATGCTGCTTACTCCGAGCACCACAGATGACACAATTACTGAAAATTTGGAAGGTAATACTCATCTAGATCCACCATTTTCAGATGTTGCATTGCAATGTGCAGCGATTGCAGGAAAACGTATACAGACATATTTAAGCTTCATCAATATCGGCTTCACTTTGGAACACAGGAGAAAAAGCGAAACTTTACTTTGCAGATATAATTTAGGTGCTTTCAAAGCTTATATGAAAATACTTGTTCACTGGCAATCAGAAGAACGAAACCCTAAAAATGTGCCTACAAGTTTTCGCGATTTTGCTAACATACGAACAGTGTTGGATTGTACGGAAATTAAAACCGTGCCGTTTCGTTGTTTATCCTGCAGATCATGTACGTATTCCTACTATAAGAGCATGCATACGTTGAAAGTTATGAATGAAGTGTCAACAGTGAAGTGTCCGAGCTATTGCAATTGCTAAGGCCTGGCGATGTGGTAATGGTCGATAAAGGATTCATGATAGCTGACGAGCTATCAAACAGCGGAATAGAAATGGTACGGCCAAAATTTTTATTTGAAACATTTTCCAAAGAGGATGTGGAACGAAACTAAAATTCCTGGAATGAAGAATTGTCCGTTTAAGAATCTTCAGAATTTTATCTGAGAAAGTGAGGGTTTCGGCGATCCCTTACGTGGATGACATAATGACGGTTAGTCAGTCAGTATTAGTCATAGCGATGACAAGTTTATCTAAATTGAAAATGTGATTAACATATAACAAAAATATACGCGTTCTATTAGTAAAAATAACAAACAGAAATAGTATTAAGCAATACAAATAGTATTAAGTAGTTAAACCATTTATCATTTCTAGTAAATAAATTGTATCACATATTTAAAATGAATTCTAGATAGAATTCTAACATAAGTCTGTAAAGAAAACGTCGTCTCTTTCTACTTTTATACTACTTTTGTTATGGCCAATCCCAATTGAACTTGGCCGTAGTAGCTATGGTTCTTTTTTAAGTTGTACTTGTGTCCCTCTAGTTGTAGAGAAGTTAAGCTACCCAAAACATCATCAACTCCCTGGTTGATTCCTATAACAAGACATTTAATTTCTACGAGTTTAAACTCGATACCATTAAAACCAATACCATCTGGGCTTATTTCAATAAAATATAAGTTTGGCGAAATCATTCAACTACTTTCAAATAAAAGGTAATGTTGTCTACATATTTGTTTTGCAATTTTTTCCGAAGACAATCCATATCTAGTTGCTGCACTGCCTTTGAAATTACTAGTATATACCGAATTCGATTTGTTTTCCCAATTTGCCGATTATCCTTATATAAGTAAAGAGTCTGTATGATACTCCTATGCTTCGCATGATTCGAACTTTCCGATGAACCAACCAAAAGGCACTTGTTTGGCAGTCAGTCTGTTTATATATTGCAACTGCTTCATCTACATTCTTTGTTAAATTTTGAAAAAATAGAGAGTCGTTTTAACATTAACTCAAATAGTTCGGTGTTACCATTATCACAATTATTGCTACAGATTTCATTATTCGATCGATCTGTTTTTAACAGTTTGATTAGCTCGGATTGAGGGGTAGCTATAGAGGCATATTATTGTTACAAAAAATTTACATAAAGTATAATTTATTTTGACATTAAAACAGTACATTTTATTTATAAATGTTTTGTAAGGAACTTGTACAAGGCTTTATCTTGCCCGGTAATGTTGTCGTTATGCACAAAACATCTATTTCCAACGTGAGACATTTCTGTGGTATCAACTGAATTATACAATTTAGAAAGAGTTTGTACAGCTTTTCCTCATTTTTGTTTAACGTCCGTACAGTTCAGTGTTTGGAGATTCGGATACCTTAAAAATAAAATCACTTAAATTAGTTTAAAAAACAATAACACAATGATTTATAAATCGGTTTATATACATCAAACAGGCGGCATTGTGTTTAAACTTCTCGCCGAGTCTCGCTTTACAGCAACAAATACAATCAAGTCATAGCTGACGTTTGGACAACTAATCCCGAAATAATGTCGCGAGTTGGAGGTGGAACTATCCCAAGAGCATGCACCCAACTTGCATTTAAGAGTTCCGTCCCTGCGCAAATTGGCCGTAGCCCGTTGGAAAAATAATCCATTATATCTATGGCTGATATACAAATCGTTTCCCCGAAATCACTGGAATTGTTTCTGTTTGTTGATGAACTAGTATCCATTTTAGTTTTACTGGAATAAATTAAATAAATACAAAATATATCAATTTTTGGATATAGTTAATTCAGTTTAGAATTTCAAAATTAAGTAAAAAAATTTGATTTTCTTTGTATTTTAACCACGTATTTAATAAATCGAGCTTATTATTTTTATAACTGTAATATTTGCTAGTTCACTTTTAATGATTTAATTTTTTAAATTAGAAATAGTACTTACTTTCATCACCAAAAATTAATTTTATGTTAAATATACACAACAAACTATTGCTGTCAAAATATTATATTTGCATTTCATTGTCGAAACCTACCACCAGAGGCGTGATTTTTTAAATTCCAATCGTAAATAATTTTAAAAACATTTCCCTTTCGTTACAACTTGACATACCACTGTACATATACTTTTATAACAGGTTAACGTAAGTGATATAATTATTTAGAGAATAGAACACCCTCATTCTATTGCTCAATTTATTAGTTTTCGTTTTCCCCGATTATTATAAGTAGGGGAAAAAATTCGTGGCCTTTTTCCCGGTAGATGGCTTTACATTCATATATCTCAGTAACCATTGATCGTATCGGACAATTCTTATTAAGTGTCTGAAAGGTAACATTAATGTATCTTAAGGTAGAGAGGTATTCGAGTGCCAGGAACTGACTGTTATGAGTTAATCACAAAGAAACTCGTTTATAAAGTCGTACAGTATGGCTCGGGCGCCCCTTTTAAAATATTTTGGTCGTGTACAATTTTAATAAATATTAGGGCGTGGTTACCGAGTCCCCATTGGCATGAGTTTTTATTTCGGAAACAAATATTTAGGGTATCTAATAGTGAAGCCCGAGTAGGGATGCCATATCATAACTTGCGAAGAAAATGAAAGAAAGAAATGGAAGATTTTCTGCAGTGAAATAGGTAAAATATTCCATTTAAGTACTTCTTTTATTTCTAAAATTAGTTTTTTGAACTTTTCAAGCTAAGAAATTAGTATATGTAAACCAAACCATCTTTCAGAAAATACATGAATAATTAGTTAATTTAGCGTTATATCAATAGATGTCACTAGCATATGTAACAAAGTAAAAAATAACAGTTACTGTCGCTGTTATTATTTTGCTGTCTAACTTTTACAAAACAGTTCTCTATTCATGTGGAGGTGCATTTCGACCGAACGTTTGTAATAAAAGTTAGTTATCGCAAAATAATAAGTAGGGGTAAAAGTTCGTGGCCTTTTCCCGGTAGATGGTTTTACATTAATATATCTTAGTAACCATTGATCGTATCGGGTAATTCTTATGAGAGTGTTTGAAAGGTGTAATTTTAACTTGTACTTTGACATACAAAACATTAAAAGCGGTGAAGTGAATAAAAAGTTACAACATTTTAAACATGGAGATAAATAATGAAAAAATTCGATATATTTTACAATTTTATTACGACAAAGGTAAAAACGCGACTCAGGCTTGCGAAAAAATTTGTTCTGTTTATGGAGAAGGTGCTTTATCAAAATCAACAGCAAAGAAATGGTACAAGCGCTTTCGTTCTGGAAATATGGATGTCAAAGATGCACCTCGCTCTAGTCGACCAACCCCTGGAAAAGCCGATGAAGTCATGCAGAAAATTGAAGTAGACCGGCATATAAGCAGCCATGCAATTGTTAAAGAACTAAATATTGATTACAAAACAGTTTTAAACCATAAATGGCTGGATACAAAAAAAAGGTTGACATTTGGGTACCACATGAATTAACAGTTAAAAATTGTATGGACAGGATTTCTATCTGCGAAACACTGCTGAAACGAAACGAAATCGAGCCATTTTTAAAGCGAATGATTACTGGTAATGAAAAGTGGATAAGATACGACAACGTTGTGCGAAAAAAATCATGGACGAAACGAGGTGAAGCTTTCCAAACGGTATCAAAGCCAGGATTGACGCCAAGAACGGTAATGCTGTGTTTTTGGTGGAATTGGAAAGGAATCGTGCATTATGAGGTGCTAACGATTGATTCTAATTTACTGTCACCAACTAACGCGTTTCAAGCAAGCAATTCAATTAAAACGTCCAGAATTGATCAGCAGAAAGGGCGTTGTGTTCCATCATGATAACGCTAGACCATACACGGCAGAAGCTGAAACAGTGTGGCTGGGAAGTTTTGGTGCACCCACCATATAGTCCTGACCTTGCACCATCGGACTACCATTTGTTCCGGTCCATGCAGAACCATCTTAATGGTTTTACATTAAATTCAAAAAAGGCCTGCGAAAATGAGTTGTCTCGATTTTTCGCTTCTAAACTACAGAAGTTCTACAGTGATGAAATCATGGATCTACCAGAAAAATGGCAAAAGGCCATCGATCAAAATGACACATATTTGGTTTAATAAAGTTCGTTTGAAATTAGAAAATTCTTTGTTTCAATGTCAGCCAAAAAAGGCCACGAACTTTTTCCCTAACCCTTTATATTTGAATAGAGCAAACTGGCTGGACAAAAAATATCGTTGGTAAAGGCATAATGGATACTATTCGAAGGTTCGACTCAAAAACAAAAAATTTATAACAATCAATCAACCAGAAATTATAAAACTTTATAAAAGTTCAATGGGTGGTGTTGACCTATTGGATCAATTTATAAGATATTAAAATGGACATTACGGGTCATCATGCACTTCTTAGATTTTGCTATATGGTCAAGTTAGATTGAATATCGCCGTAAGATGTTGGGAAGTAAAAAATATGGAAAAGAAATATTAGACTTTTTACACTTCCGAATACAAATTGTGCATTTTTTAATATGTCCCAACTCCGAAAGAAAAAGATTTAGACCACCAAACTATAGTGCCTTAAACGAAAGCTCTCAAGATAATTGCAAACGCCAAAAACTAAAATTTGGACCAAACAAGGAAGTCCAATACGATGATCATAATCATTTTCCTTTATTTGATGATAAAAAAGAATCATCTCGCTGTGAATATCCTGAATGCATAGAATGAACGCACACTGTGAAAAATTCATACACTGTGAAAAATACAAAGAGCATTTGTGCTGTTTATCTAAAGCCTGCTCTCCACCTGGAATTAACATCAAGTTATAACATTAATTTTCGAACAGTTGCAAGTGGAGACACAATATGTCAACGAGTTGCAATATGTGTTAACATTAAGTTATACTTTAATGTCAGAAGTTTCTGTTAACACGAAATTTTGACCTTTCCTGACATATAATAAAAAAATAGGTCTGGTTTTAGTCAAAATGTTAAACCAATAACAGGAAACTTTAAAACTAATCGAGTTATATAAACATAGAGTTTATGGAATATTCATTCCAAAATATTTAGAAAGGTTAACATAAAAAATAATGCTTACAGACAAATTGCAACCGAAATGGGCTCTCAAAAAATCAGAAGCCAGTCTGGACGATATTAAGGAACCTCCACTTTTTTATTTTAATGAAATGTGGTTTTTGGATCCCTGGATTGTTTATAGGAAAGGCAAAACCAATCTAAATGTAAGTATCTTTAAAGAATTATGAAGTATTTTATTGAATTGAACGTAAGTTTTAGACTGAAAGCAGTTTAACGGATGATTCCGATCAACAAACTTTAAATGACTGGGATTCTTATCACGAATCAAATGATGATATTTCTCCTTTGGAACTAAATGAATCCACTCCAAAAAAGGGAAAAAAGGCATCACTAGATTTCTCTACTACTAATTTTGATGGCGCGCTAAATAAGTTTATTTCAACCGTAAAATCTGAACCATAAAAGTACGAATTTGAAATTTTTGGGCAATCTATCTCGATTAAAGAAACTACCCGAGACTCACGCATTGCAATCTGTGTCTTCTATTCAGCAGCTGTTGACCGAATTAAGGGTGTGTTGTATTAACTCGCCGGGCTCAAACACAATAACAATACGCCAACCGCAATCATTTTTTGCACCACCATCAGCTTCATCATCATCATCATCGTTATCAGGATTTTGTAACGGTCCAATTAACATCCCACAGTCCTCATACAAAGTCGTGAAACTAGTTGGTAAACAACCATCTATTTCACCAACATCAACAGCAATGCGCGTATTCAATTATTCAGCCGTAGCTACTTCAGCAACATGTTCAGATCCTTCCTCTTCACCATCGTCGTCATCAGCATCAACGGAAGTGAATAATTATTCCCCTAAAATTCCGCGCACCTCGTTTAAAGCCGTAGAACTAGTTCCTTCTTTTTCACCAACGCCATCAACATCATTATTATCAACGAGTAATTTATTACATGATCTTGTTCATCATCAACAGACATCTTTGAAATCCGTTTCAGCCAATGGTACACCATCAAAGGTTCTGAACGATGCCATACGTGCCGCGAATATAGACGAAAATTCTATATTTTAATTTTATAAGTTTAAGATTTTTTTTTAAATTATTTGATCATAATTTTTTTTAATTTAAAATGAATTGATACTTAAATTAAAATTTAAATTTAATCTGCGGTCGGTCGGACAATACAATATATCTGCGAAGGCTAACGATAAAACTCAAACCTATTTCTTGTTGTTTTTTAAAAAAAATTTTCATTTATATACAGATTTATTTTACATTTTTTACATTGACTTTGGATTATGCAATCGGAGACTAAAGATTTTACAATATTTTGGCGTGTATAGCTGTTGCAGTTTTATTGCATTTGACATATTGGGTTTCGATCGGATCAAAATTATTGGTAGGTGAAGATATCTCCTGATCATCAATCGGTTGACTGATTTCGGTAGTTAAAAAAATATGTAGCCCACTCGATGCTTTAACTATTAAATCAGTAGTTTCGAGGGACGTTTCGATTGGCCTTTGATATATTCGAAACCGTGTTGCTAATCGACCAAACGCACATTCCACTATCATGCGTGTTCTGCTTATTCTATAATTTAATACCATTTCTGGCACACTCAACTCTATACTCGTACTTCTATTAAATGGTTTAACCATATTGCGAGAAAGAGGAAAGGCATCATCGCCTATGAAAACAAATTAAGTTTCTGAATTTTGCCCTGGCAATTTTGCATGCTCTGGAATGTCCAAATAGCCTTATATCAGTGCTTGATAAAACGCATTGTCTTTTTAGTACTGTCGTTGATTCTGCCATTTGAGCCGGGTCCGTGAAGTATTCCATAGATTAAAATCATATACGTATACAAATCCAATTGGACTTCTGCAAATTCCAATTGAAATTTTAAAGCCTTTCTATGTAGTTGTGTGGAGTACACTGTTATGATTTATAATTTGCGAAATTGTCAATGAAAAATTTTTACTTATGTTTGATTTTACATCATTTTAATTAGTTTAGAAAGCATAGAACACATTTTCAAATAATTTGCAAAATTTGTACATAATTTTAATTCAAAACATTGAAATAAAATAAAAGTGAGATAGAAACAAGAGACAGATATATATTAGTTGAATTAACGATATTTAAAAAACAAGCACATCAAGATAAGTTTAACGAAATCGAGCAAATTTTATCAGTATATTTATTAGACGTATATTAAATTGTCTTAATTAAAATGGCAGAAAAATATTGTAACTTATAACTAACGTAAAACTTAAATTTTTAATTGATAAATCAGGAAGCAAAAAATAGTATAGTAATATGTATAACCATAAATTTTCAACAAAATGTTGTACTAAAATAGTCGGGATACAAACCAAATATACTGAACTCAAACCTTTTTTAATTTCTCACTACTTTCTAATAAGAATTTTGTGAGTTTCATATGAATTAACAAAATTTCCAGAGATTTTTCCAGAGATTAAAAAATATACCGAATTAAATTAGGAATTTACTACAAATCCTTTTCCAGCTGTAAAACGACGATAAAAACTCGTAGCAATAAACCTAAGGCAGCGCATTATTAATTAAAACTAGATTGGTTTAGGCAGGTGCTTAATCAACTACTTCACGAATTAGCGAGAATTGAATCACAATCTCCAGATATGGTCACCAATGGCTATTAAAATTTAGTATAAAAAACGAAAAATTCTCCTGATTACTGATAGGTGACACTGACCTAAATAACAAACTTCGGAAATGGCTAATATTCGCCATCTAAATTTGAGTAAAAATCTAATCAGTACACCAATATCAAAATTCGTAGCAATAAACCCGTGCATTATTAGCACTAGGTGGTTTTAATTAGGTGACTCAATGACCAACATCGTGCACTAGCCGGTCCTGAATCACGATCTCTGGGAATGGCCGATAATGGCCATCCAACTTTGAGGAAAAATGACATCAGTACACCGAGAATATTCAAATTCGTAACAATAAATCCGAGTTCGTGCATTATTAGCATTAGGTGGTTTTGGATAGGCGACTTAATGACCAACTTCATATACTAGCCAGACCTGAATCACGATATTTTTTATTTAAATTGAGGTTTGAGTCATTTTCTAAAAAAATCTCATACTTATATGATTGTACTAAAATTTCCAATACGATTCATTTTTTCCTATTTGAATTTGAAGTAACAGTGTAATACTCAAACATACTTAACGTCTATGGAAAGTCTGGAATACTTCACACCCGTATTTGAACCTACTTCAATAAGTATAAAATTTCCATAAGCATCAACAATTGCAAACAAAATTATGCTGAAGTACCCCTTGTAGCAGTAACAATTAGACCCTGAGTAGCAGGAGCCTTAATTCTTTTGTGCTTTCCATCAGCTGCATCTAACATATGTGGAAATGGCCATATATTGTTAAAATCTGTTGCAATTTTGGGCCGTTCACCTTTCTTTTGTGGAACCTTGTAAAAAATAATATTTATTGTAATTTTTCATAATTTCTATTTACTTTTGGTTGTAATACATTCCATATGGCTTGTAAAACTTACCACATGACACTCTGCATAAAAATTTCAACGATCGATACGAGTCTCACGACCTGAAATGTATAATTAAGCTCATTGAAATCTATAGTAAACTATGCATTTGATCATGTGATGCTCTTTAGCAAAGTTGTTGTGCATGAGCCCACGATGGTTTCTGAGTTGGTACCACCAATTTTCGACAGATGGCGCCACTGTCATTCCAATGGATTTTTTTTCATATATTGCCGTGATAGTTCAAGCTGATTTGAAT
Source organism: Nephrotoma guestfalica (assembly GCA_963691935.1). NCBI lineage: Eukaryota > Metazoa > Arthropoda > Insecta > Diptera > Tipulidae > Nephrotoma > Nephrotoma guestfalica. Next base: position 232,122,936 of record OY829913.1, on the reverse strand, counting down.
TGAAGCGAACGAATGATGACGTTTCGAGTTGTGGGTGACATAAGAATTTATGTAAATTGTGAAATTCATGTCCGGCTCACATTGAACAGATAATATTTCGAATAGTTTTGTGCATTTCATTGCGAGTTAAATTAATAATTTAGATAAATAATTCAATCGAATTGTATTTTCGAAGTTTCCGTGAGCTGATTTTATTCATTCTCTACAGTGAATTCACGAAGATCATCGAATGTGTATGTGAGGGATCTGACTGCTGATTGACGTTCAGTTTTTTTTCGGATATCATCGTGAGTGGAATTAAAATCGATTTCAACAATTCTCGAATGCTGATTTTTTACACTTCAAATTTCCCTCAGCGAATTGGTGATCACCGTCAATATTAACATTTCCATCCATGTGTGAACAGCCGGTTCAATTGGATTGGATACATTGTGAGATTCAGATTGCTGATTGACATCTACTAAAATCAAACGCATTTTTCACATCGTTCCCGTACAATTATGCCTCCAAAGCGACAAGCAGTTGGCCGATCTACACCTCAAGCACGGAAGAAAAGAGCATTACGAACCTCAGAATCAGACGAGCAACGAGCATTAAGGCTGGAAAATCCTCGAGTGCATGCCGCTGAGACCCGTAGTCGATCAAATATATTTGCAAATATGAACGACATCCAACAGTAGTACACTAGTCGGTGCATCTCGAGAATGGACAGCGGGTGTACTTGACAGCAGATAATGTACGTGCAAGAGCATTGGTTCCACCGGCAACAACTTTAACTGCATTTTACCGAAATTCTACACATGGAATGCATCGGCTAAAAAGTTTCAACATCGCAAACAAGGTAAAGCAGTTGAAGGACATCCCAATTTGTATTCCAGTGACGCATGGGGTCGTCGATACACTGTTCACTTGAACAATACAGAATGCTTCTATCTGCGATTGCTGTTAATCAATGTACGTGGACCGACATCTTTCCAAGATTTATGAACAATGAACGGGCAGCTGTGCGCCACTTATCGCCAAGCATGCCAGGAACTAAATCTTCTTGAGAATGATGCATATTGGAACACTGCACTCGCTGATGCATCGACCACAGCAAATACGCACGTTATTTGCCATAATATTGACAACCTGCTTCCCATTTAATCCAAAAGATCTTTGGGAAAAATACAAGGACTACAAGAGTGAAGATATTCTACATCGTTTGCGCGCTGCGAATCAAAATCCGACATTCAATTCACACCAAACGTGTATAATGAGGCATTGATTTTGATTGAAGACATATGTTTGGCAATCGCTAACAATGCACTGGTGCAACTGGGAATGCCTGGTCCGAACCGACCAGCGAACGACCTTTTCGATCGTGATTTGCAACGAGAAACACACTTTGATTCTGACGAACTGGGGACATTTGTTCAGACAAATCTCCCGCAGTTGGTTCCAGAACAACGCATTGATTATGACAGAATTATGCGTGCAATCACAGAACAAAGCGGTGGACTGTTTTTCATAGATGCGCCCGGTGGTACAGGCAAGACTTTTCTTCTTTCACTCATGTTGGCAACTATACGATCACAAAATAATATTGCACTGGCCATTGCATCATCTGGAATTGCGGCAACCCTTTTGGATGGTGGCCGAACAGCGCATTCAGCATTGAAACTGCCGTTGAATTTACAAAACACTGAGGCACCAACATGAACATCAGCAAAAACTCTGGAATGGACAAAGTACTCCAAACGTGTAAAATTATCATATGGGACGAATGTACAATGTCTCATAAGAAAGGATTGGAAGCGCTTGATCGTACACTGCGAGATTTGAGAGGAAACGCACGAAACTTCGGTGGCACACTCATTTTATTGTCTGGTGATTTTCGACAAACACTGCTGATGAACTTAATGCATGTCTCAAATCATCAGTTTTATGGCGTCATTTACAGAAATTGACTTTGAAAACCAACATGCGTGTACAACTACAACGGGATGCATCGGCTGGAAATTTTGTAAAACAATTAATGGATATTGGAAATGAGCGAATACAAATTGATGAATCTTCGCAAAGCATAGACGAATTTGTGCAAACAGTTTTCCCAAACATTACACAGAACTACAAAAATCATCAGTGGCTCAGTACGCGTGCTATATTAGCGGCCAAAAACATCGATGTCAATGCCATCAACTTCACTATTCGGAATGGAATACCCGGCGAAACGACAACATATAAGTCTATCGATACTGTGGTGGGTGAATCAAGACAAAGTTATCAACTATCCAACTGAATTCTTGAATTCGCTTGATTTGCCAGGCATACCACCGCCATTCTTATATTGAAAATTGGCGTACCCATCATTCTTCTTCGAAACATAAATCCACCACGACTTTGCAACGGAACCAGACTCTCAGTCAATAAAATGATGAACAATGTTATCGAGGCATCAATTTTGACTGGAAAATTCAAAGGTGAAGACGTACTGTTGCCACGTATGATATGCCAATCGAATTCAAATGTTTGCAGTTCCCGGTGCGACTCGCTTTCGAAATAACTATCAACAAAGCACAAGGACAATCGTTGCAAGTGTGCGGATTAAATTTGAAGAATCCTTGCTTCTCACATGGGCAGCGCTATGTGACCTGCTCACGCGTCGGAAAACCTTCTGATTTATTCGTTTACGCACCAGATGGAAAAATAAGAAATATTGTGTATCCCACAGCACTTCAATAAATATCGAATTGAAACGAAACGCTGCAATGTCACAATAAAATGACTCAAAATGAATTGAGTATTTGTATAATGTCTTTCCTTCAAATTTATTTTAGTTGGTAGCGTAGCAACGCGCGCAGGGTACAGCTAGTTAAGTATAAAATATGATGGATATGGGAATACTGCCGTTCATTGTAAATCAGAAGAAGCTCACCAAAGCTAAAATTTCTTCAAATTGACTGATGTGCGTGCATTTCCAAATCATGCTATCCTCTTTTAACTAAAAAAAGGATTGAACCAAAAAGCAGGTGTTCTTGTTTTTCTTTTTTCTCGAAGCAATTTTATTTTATTTTCTTGCAAATTTTTTAACTCTCTTAAAATTTTTAACCCAAGGGCAGTTTAAATTAATTGTTTTGAAGATTGGATTTTGAAAAATATATATTTGTTCGTTGCAAGAACACCAATCTAAAAATGATTTTGAATGCCAAATAAATGGCAGATGTATCTCACTCTAAGCAATATTTGAATTTTATGTTACCCGATATGTTACTGTTAATGACATAACATATGTCAGGTGGAAAGGCCGTGTAAACGAAACCGTTTTTATGAATTCCACTCCAAGTAGCCGTAATTCTACACAGAAACTGAAGGACTGAATTATTAAATATCTATCTGTGAATTATTATTATTTACCTTTCGTGAATTATTTTGATTTTAATTCTTTTTTAACTAATTTTTTATTTTGTTAAGTGCAATATACTAGTTTTTTGGTTAAAAACCAATTGCTATGTATGTAATTCAATTGTATTCATTACAAAATAAAGTTACAAAAAAATAAATTTTTTGTTACGAATGCACATACTCGTAACTATGTACAATTTGGAAAGTCCGGAAAAATGAAAGATTTAATTTTTTTTTGTAAATTTTGAAGGTCTGGTTAATCCTTATAAAGTATACGATCAAGGCTTAAGGTGATGTGTCAAAAGTAGGTTGCAAGATGCATGTGAAGTTTATCCTAATTTTCTCCTAGATTTAAAAAAATGGCGTTTAGTACTATTTTAGGAAAAATTTCACACGCTTATATAGAGATGTGAAGTTTATACTAAATAAAACAATACCAAAAAAGTGAGAAAGTATTAGTGAACTACAAACATTTAGGCGATTCTAAAAAATAAAAACTATCTAATATTTGCGAACAACTGAGTATTTGTATGACATGCATGAATAGCCAGTTTCATAAGATCTAGTAAACTGGAAAAATACTTCTTCAAATATAGATTATAATACAATAGCCCCTCTCTAACTAACAATTGAAAAATACTACATACAGATCCACATTTTTCACACCCTCAAATTTGGTCTGGACCGCATCTACCCCCTAATTTTGTTCGATCACTCAAATATAGTGTGATACTAAACACATTTCCAGGTTTTTATCATCGGTTTCCTTGATAGCAAAATTAGATAATGGCAATACCTGTTCAATCAAGCCGAATCATGAAGTTCTAATAAAATCTACACCCCCAAATTTAGCCTGAATCGCTAATCTGAATCGGAAATGTGTTTAGTATTACACTATATTTGAGAGATCGAACAAAATTAGGGGGTAGCTGCGATCCAGGCCCAATTTGAGGGTGTAGATTTTATTAGAACTTCATGATTCGGCTTGAGTGAACAGGTATTGCCATTATCTAATTTTGCAATCAAGGAAACCGATGATAAAAACCTGGGAATGTGTTTAGTATTACGCTAAATATAATTGAATAAACATTATTAGGGGTAGGTACAATCCTGGACAAATATAAGATTAATAACGTTTTAAAATTAGACTATAAAATCAAAGTTTTTTATAATGATATTTTTGCAGTTTGAGTTCAACTATATTTTTAAATAAAAACGCCTAATTTTTTTTTTTTTTTTTTGTATATTTATTTATTACAACTGATTTACAAATCATCTAGTAATTTATCTTTCATAATTTATATTCTTGTTTGGAGGGTTGTAGCCCTTTGGCTAGTCCCGTTTACAATTTTATTATATTTTTAGTCGATCCTGATTGGATCTTGTAGATCATGCGGTTTCTTCCTTCGCAGCCGTCTTACTAGGTTTGAATCATCCAACATACGACGTATCTCAGCATTTTGGTGTAGACTAATACGTTGCATGTGTTTTCTCGCGTGTTTGCTTATTTCTTCACTAACGAAATCCATCTTCAGATCTCTATGGAGGTTGTCATTTCTTATGTACCACGGTGCATTAACTATTCCACGAATGGCTTTGCTTTGGAATGACTGGATGATATTGACATTGGTTTTCTTTGTACAGCCCCAGAGCTGAATACCGTAAGTCCACATAGGTTTTAGGATTTGCCGGTATAGTAGCAATTTATTATGTAGAGTTAGCTCAGAATTTCTTCCTAAGAGCCAATCCATCTTTCTGTATTTGATGTTTAACTCTTCTTTTTTCTTTTTCACATGCTCTTTCCATTTTAGTTTCGCGTCTAGAGTCATGCCTAGATATTTTGCCGTATTTGCATAGGGAATTTGCTGGGAGTTCAGTTCTACTGGTATCCAGTTGACCTTCTTGTTGGTAAAGTTTACGTGAACAGATTTTGTTTCATTAAGTTTTATTCGCCATCTCTTGGTCCAGGTACTGACAATATTAGTAGCTCTTTGCAATTTGCTTGTAGATTCTTCTATGCAATTAGCAACTGCTAAGATGGCCGTATCATCCGCAAACGTCGCTATGTTAGTATCCTCTATCGTTGGCAGGCCCGAGGTGTATAGAACATATAAAGTTGGTCCCAGAACGCTACCTTGTGGTACCCCTGCTGATATTTTCTTTATTTCTGAGTATTCGCCATCCAATTTAACTCGAAAGTGTCGGTTAGATATGTAAGATTTTAGAATTTCATAAAACTGCTTTGGTAAGTCTCTTTGTAATTTATATTCCAAACCTTTATGCCATACTCTGTCAAAGGCCTGTGCTACATCCAAGAAGACGCTTGAACATACTTTCTTTTTTCAAGTACGTCTTCAATTATGTTTGTAATTCGGTGTACTTGTTCTATTGTTGAATGATTTTCTCTGAAGCCAAATTGATGTGGAGGAATAAGATTTCTTTCTGCTATTATTGGTTTTAGTCCCTTTAGGAGTAGTTTCTCGAATGGTTTTGAACTATTGGGAGTAAGGAAATTGGCCTATACGAATTTTTGTCATTAAGTGGTTTGTTTGGTTTATGTATCATAATTACTTCTGCTACTTTCCATTGACTTGGAACGTGTTTAAGTCTGAACACTGCGTTAATTATTTGGAGTAGTTTACGCAGACCTTTTTCAGGAAGAGCTTTTACTATTTGTCCTGTAATTAAGTCATATCCTGGAGATTTCTTTGTATTTAGGTTGAGATTGATTTCCTCTTTTAATTCTTGTAGTGTGACAGGAGATATATTGCAGTTATCCATTTTATATACTGGTGGTATGTTTTCCTCTGCAGTTTGTCTAGGTAGTGGCTGAAACGTGTTCTCGAGGTGGGTTTGAAACAACGAAGCTTTCTGCTTTGCACTTATAGCCCATGTGCCATCTTCATTTTTTACTGGTGGAATTTGTAGTTTATGTCGTTTTAAACTTTTTGTCGCTTTCCAAAGGGAGTACTCGGTATCTTTTTCCCCAGTAAGGCCACTCAAATATTTATTAATGGATTCGTTTTTAATTTCTTTAATTAGCAACTTTAGTTTATTGGATAAAAAATTAAGAGTTGTTTTATATTCTGGCGCTCGACTTCTTTGCCAGGCCTTTCTTGCTTTTCGTTTTGCTGCAACCAGTTCCCTAACTTCTAGAGGATAAATAGCATTTCGGTCCATTTCCTTTGAACTTAAGGGGGTACTACTCCACGCCGCTTCTTGTATACTGTTGTTGAGTTGTTCTAGTTTTTCTTCTAGCTCTATCGGGTTTTTAATTGGCACCTGAAGATCAATATTATCCTCAACAAGTTTCTGGAATTTCTCCAAGCAGGTTTTTTTGTTCGTTAGCGAAGGTGGACTAGTTTTTTTAATAATCGCTGCACTGATTGTCATAATAACAGGCGTATGATCCGACATAATCCCCTCGCTGCTTTCTAGGTATATGTAGTTTTCGTCTATACCTTTGGTGATAAAGAAGTCAATGATATCGGGTATTTTGTTTCTATCCGTAGGCCAATAAGTTGGTTGATCTCCAGAATGAAAATCGCAATTGCATAGTCTTCCTGCTGCAAACAGCTCTCTTCCTTTTTTAGAGGTTACTCTTGATCCCCAGTAGGTGTTTTTTGCATTAAAATCACCTCCGATTATGAAACTTGATCCAAGTGATTTAAATAACGTGCAATAGTCTCGTTTAATTAAATTATATCTTGGGGGGCAATATATTGACGATACACTATATTCTTTGTTGTTATTTATAAATACTTTTAAGGTGACTACTTGCATAAATTCCTCTTCAATTTTAAGATCTATAAAGTGTTTAATGTTTTCTTTTATAACCACCGACGATCCTCCCCTTGCCCTTCCTGCTGGATGAATGGCGCGGTAACAATTGTATCCATATATTTTAAGATATGAAGTTGAAGTAAAATGGGTTTCCGATACTAGGCATATATCTATTTTTTCAGTATTTAGGAAAATTTCTAATTCTGGAATATGTTGCCTTAGCCCATTTGCATTCCAGGTTACTATTCTTAATGTTTTATTTGTTGTTGTTTGCATCATTTTAATAGAGCATGGATTCATTTCATTTAGAGAGTCTTGCTTATCTAATCTGTTGCTTAGAGCTTGAAGGCATTTCTCTTGTTTAGCTAGACGAATGTTAAGAGCTTCCATGCTTCTTAGTATCTTTTGGAGCACTGCTGTACCTTCAGTAGTGTGCTCCGAAATAATTGGTTTTGTCATGACTACTTGCGAGTACAGCTTTGGTTTTGGTTCTCCCGTTTTACTAGCATGAGGTTTAGGTTCCTCTTTGGTGGAAGTTTGATAATTTTTTACCGATACTCCTGGACTTTGTGTTAGCGTTTTATTTCTTATTCGTTGTAGCTCCTTAGCTATTTCACATCCCCGGTAGTTTACGGGATGTGACTTATTGCAATTGACACATTTTGCAGCAATATTTTTACTAACCGGGGATACCTGGGCATGATGCTTTCCGGCACATTTAACGCATCTAATTTCTCTTTGGCAATATTTCTGCGTATGATTAAAACCTTGACATTTTTTGCACTGCGGTATTAATCCGTTATTCTTTTTCAATGGCTCTATTTTAACTCTCATGCTAAGTATTGCCTTGATATTATACACATCTTCCACTTTTTGTTTGTTATTAAAAGTGAGCATAAATAGAGGAAGCCCTCTTTTGTTAACTTGAACTCCTTGTTCAGTTTCGATTTTTTCTTTCTTAATTATGTTTACGGCATTTTCTATTTGATAACCCTTTTGCTTGAGATCCTCAATAATTTCCTCTTCTGCACAGGTTGGGTGAAGACCTCTAGCCATAACTTTAATTGGGCGATCATTCTTATCCTCATAGGTAAACCACTGATGCCCCTCGGAATTAAGCTTTGTAGCCAAAGCTCTATAAGTTTCAGAGTCTACAACATTAATTTTCCAGACGCCGTTGTTTAGAGATACGAGTTTGTACTCGGCTATCGTAATCGATTGTATAGTGGAGAAATTTGATATCCCGACGACATTTATTAGTGGAGGTGATTTTTCTTTCGGTTTAGCTGGTTGTTGTTCTAGAGCTAGTTGTTTCTTGATGATTAACTGATTTCTGGCAACCTCTTTTGAAGTTGATGGTAAAGTCTCCGCCATTTCTGGTGAGTGTTGCGCATTCCTTTTCTTACTTGGTCTTTTATTCCGGTTCAACATCCAATTTGTTTCTCTTTCTAATTCTTCTTCATCCGTATGGAATGAATTAGTGCCATCATCGACTGTTGGGCTAGGTGTCGTCCCAAGTTCTGCACGTGTTTCAACTGCTTTTTTGAGTTCTTCATTTTCTTTCTTTAAAATTGTAAATTCTTCTTTCAATTTAATAGTAAATTCTTTTATTTCTCTTAGTTGTTCACGGAGTTCGGCATTTTCCTTCTCGTACTGAAATATATTTCCAGTTGAAGATCTTGGTGTCTTGATAATTTGGAACTTCGTCCAAATGGGTTAAACAATGATTGGCCCACCCCAGAATCTGTTGGGCCTGCCTCCGAAGAGTGTGGATTTGGCAGCATATCTGCTGCTGTACCACCTGGGGTATTACATTCCGTATTTGTTGTATTCATTGTTTGTTTTAGCCAATTTATACCACTGGCATTTGGTCCCCGGTAGCACTTTGCTACTGTCGAAGCAGTACCCGCCCCCCGCGACGAGGACGCGGCTACCTTGGTGTTACCTAGGTGTACACAGAGACAGCCGAAGCCCTCTGAGTACCCTAGGCTGAGGGGCAAAACGCCTAAATGTTCTCTATTACACATACATTCATAAAATATGTTGTTTTTGTAGTTTTAGGATAAATTTAGTAAAAACTTCATATCGGTGTTGCAAGTTTATTTCATAAATCCTTTCGATTAATTAATTTAAAATGTTTTCTATGACATTACACTATTTCAGTGTTATTCACCAGAAAATATATAAATCATTATCTTAATTTTTCCATTTTCATGTTAAATCGAAGATACGAAGATACTGAGAACAAGATGATATCCAATTTTTCATCCTCATTTACAATACAGCATTACTGAGTATTGTATTACAAAAAAAGTTAGATTATGCACCACAAAAACATGTTTTTTTATTTTTTTTTTTGAATTTTCAACCAATAAATTTTAGCTAAAGTTTAATTATTATCGTGATACACTTATACTACGTACAACAAAACATAACCAAAAAATAAAAAAGTGTAATAATTTATGATAAACTTTTATAAAACAAAATTTAATATTTTCTTGTTTTTTTATATAACAAGGAGATAATACACAAAATATTTTATCCCAAAACTCTATTTTATCATCTATTAGATAGATATTTATATACACATACACACACACACATATTGTTTTGATAACAATAATTATTATTATTTTAACTATTCATCATCATGTGAAAAACTGAATGTTAAATAGAAAATTTATAAAAAAAAATTTCGTATGATAAATGAGTTGTGCATGGAAGCTCATAATACGTATAACGAACAAAAATACGTTACGTACATCTCTAGACATGAACAGCATAAAAAAATGTCTCTGCTACTGTACGTACTATGTAGTCGGTACATACGAGTAGATAGAGTACCAAAAATCCAAAAGAAATAGATGAAAATGAAAATAAAATTAAAATTTATTAGAAAATCATGAAAACGAAAATATCACTCTTACTAGCTTTGTTCTTTTTTTACATTAAAGGATGAGTTTAACTTTTTATTTATATAGATAATTTATTATTATGTCAAAATTTTCAAAATGGAATTTCATTGTTTAATTTTTTTTATTATTATTAAATAATACAATATATTTCTAAAGTACATGCTTCTAAAAAAAATCAAACAAAATATCTCCATTGTTTAGATTTTGGTGTATAATTTTAGTTTATCCTGTTTATTTATTGATAATAATATGCAACTATTTGCAAATTCCACAGAAATCTAAAATCATTATTTTGTTGCAAAGCCCCATTGTTTTGTAATTATGATCGAAAATTTATAATCGGTGAATAACCATCATATCAATTTTTGTCCGCAGCATAATATATGAAAAGGGTGGTTTTTACGTAAATTGTACGAGAACACATTAAATATTATCTTGTTCACGTGGGCGTAGTGTAGTGAAGTGGGTTTGGAAAAACGATCCTACTATGACTGACCTGCTATCCTACTATGACTGATCCTACTATGAATGATTTGACATTTATCGTAGTATGTCAATTGTTAAATAGCTTATAATAGTTTATAATTGTAGTGACCCCTCAATTTTGTTCAAATTGTATACTAAATTAAAATTAAGTTAAATTTGTTTAATTATTTTAATAGTGTAATTGTTGGTCAACCCATATTTTATAATTGCAAAATGGATAAAAAACTAGTTTCTGTCATATCAGAGAACCGCATGAGAATTTCGGACCGCGAAACTTTTCTCAACCATCAAAGTTGATTACAATAAAATGTACCTCATGCCAAAAGTAACAAATAATACATAGAACAACATTTTATTCTACTCCACAAATGTGGGTCGAAAACTTTCGTATGCCGAAAGAGACTTTTTTATTTACAAGGTTATCCAATTCAAGCTTGATAAAGTAAACTTAAAAAAAACACACAAAATATTCGGAATGTATTGTAATTTTTATTTCATTTTACAGATTAATCCTTGCCATTTTTAGTTAAACAAGATATCATTCAAATGTCCTCCACGGGACTTCTTACAGGCCTTGATTCTTTTGCGGTAATTTTCAATGACTTTTCGGCACATTTCGGGCGGTATCTCGGCCATTACCTTACGAATATTACTTTTCAATTCGTCAAGAGTTTGAGGATTGTTTGCGTAAACACGATCTTTTGCGTAGCCCCACAAAAAGAAATCCAAAGGCGTTAAATCACAGGATCTTGGAGGCCAATTGACATCAGCCAATAGCGAAATCAAACGTCCAGGAAATTTCTCTTGCAAAAGATCTCGATTTGCTCGTGTTACGTGACTGGTTGCTCCATCCTGCTGGAACCACATATCGTCAAGATCATAATCTTCGATTTTCGTAAAAAAATAATCGGTTAACATGCGGCCATAGCGCTCAGAATTGACGGTAACGGTTCGTCCATGGTTGTTCTCAAAAAAATACGGCCCAATCACACCACCAGACCACAATGCGCACCAAACAGTGACTTTTTCCGGGTGTAATGGCTTCTCTACAATCAATTGTGGATTTTCTGAGCCCCAAATTCTACAGTTTTGCTTATTAACGTATCCACCAAGCGAAAAATGAGCTTCATCACTGAAGAAAATTTTGTTCGAAAAATCAGCATCGACGGCCTGTTTTTCCAACACCCAATTTGCGTATGTTCTTCGTTGTCCATGGTCAGCAGGCTTTAGCTCTTGTGTCAAATGGACTTTATACGGATGAAGATGCAAATCCAGATGCAAAATGCGCCATAATGAGCCATAAGATAGGCCTAAATGTTGAGCTCGACGAGGAATTGACAAATTTGGATCTTCTTCCACACTTTCAGCTACAGAAGCGATATTTTCAGCATTGCGAATGTTTCGATGATGCACAGACCTTACAATATCAGTAACAGATCCAGTTTGTTCAAATTTATTCACTGTATTCAATATGGTTTGCTTTGTAGGACGATTATGACGACCATAATCTGCTCGTAAAGCGCGAAATGTGGATACGGCAGAATCACTATTTTTATAATAAGATTTAATAATTTTAACGCGTTGGTCGATTGTTAAATGCTCCATATTCTTAAATGGCAGAATGTCAACTAAATAAATGACAGCGTACTTGACGTTTATCTTTGACAGATGTCGGTATACAGATTTCTACTTTATCAACCTCGAATTGGATAACCCGTTATTTGTGCTGTTGTACATGCTGATCTACATCCAAAAACTCATTTAGCTGCTACGGATAACTTTCAAACTCTATCAACAAAAAAACAAGTGGCTGTAGCAATATACAAGCTGACGAGTTATTGTCAATGTCGGGTAGTCGCAGCATTATTTGGTATTGGTAAATCTACGGTACACAAGTGTTTGCATCGCTTTTGTGAAGCTTTAAATAAACATCAGACAAGGTGTATTCATATGCCGGACGGAGAAGAGGCAGTGTTATTTAGTATTGATTTCGAAACCATTTGTAACAGCCCACAAATAATAGGATGACAATAGGCATAAGGCATAGCTCGTTTTGCTGAATAGAGCTATTTCGCCACGTATATTCGCGAATCTCAAATTAAAAATATTCACACGAGAAAAGAAATAAAAAATGAAAAAGGCCAGTCGGGTTTTGAAGTTCAAGAGTCACAGTCTCATGCACGCACGCGCCAGTGAAAGTAAAGAAAAAGTGAACACCAGAAGTGCCGAACAATCGTCCACCATTGAAGTCGTGGACTTGTGTTAAAAATTTAATAAATAATAAATGAATAAAGTTCATGTGTGTGTGTAGATATGTGAGTTTACATACATTTTTTTTTTGCAAACATTACTTTAATTTATAAAACTTATTGTAAGTGTACGATTGTTCGATTCGACATTTTCTTTACACTGTTAATAGTATAATTTCGTCGATCATTAAAACAATTTCCTTTTTCGTTTCTACAATTTTGTTCGTTAAAAGTTCTTTTCACGTGCCAATTTCTTTATTCCCAATACTCCTTGGTCGGAAAAATAATTCTATTCAGCTGCTTCGCGAACGAAGATTTTTTTTAGTCTATAAATAAATGGACGCGAAATAAAATAAATATTTCTGATACGCCGGATTTTATTGAAGTGAAAAAAAGAAAATAATAAAATAAAACAAATCAAGATGCCACCTAAACAACAAAAGACCGTTTCATCATCAGAAGATGAGAACGACAGTCATTCTGGCACACCAGCATCGGGGGCAACTACGAAGATATACAAGCTGCCACCCAAAATACCTCCCGTCGAACATCAATTCGGAATCCATCGAATTATTGACTACGATGAACGATTCGCACACACTCTTGGCGTGATACCACAAGAGACGGTTCAATTCATAACGGATATTTTTAGAAACCCGCAGCCAGGCACGAAATACAAAAGACTGAAATCCGCATTGACCACCCGCTACACTATTAGCGAGGAGCAACGACTTGACGAGTTGCTCTCCGGTTTCCAACAAATGGGCTTGAACAAAAAGCAGGTGATTCGAAATTAGTAAACAACGATTTACTCAAAAATCTCTGGCTAAAACGTTTGCCAGACGACTTACGAGCGATAATGGCGCGGGATATCAAAAATGGCATCGAGGAAATCTTACCGGTCGCCGACAATATCTGGATTTACGCTCAATCCAGAGCACCCAAACCAATTGCTGCAGTCAACCAGCCATCCACAAGCAAGGCAACTGCTGACGGTGAATCAGCCCTTGCTTCAATGCAAAAACAACTGGACAAGACGCAACAACAACTGCCCAATCTACAGCGAACACTGGCCAATATGAACATTGGTTCACGTGGAAGATCGCCAAACAACAGACCGAATTTCAATTACCGACACAGGTCAAGATCGAGATCGTCATCTCGATCCGGACTCTGCTACTACCACCGTCATTTCGACTAATGCGCACGCAACTGTAATAAGCCGTGCAGTTTCCGACCGGTAGCTCATGGAGAAGCTACTTCCAAACATTACAGGTCTTCGGAAAACCACTAAATCCTCCTGTCTCTACGGCAAACAGTGGGATTGGTTCGTCTCGCCGTCTTTTCATCCAAGATTACGAAAATAACTTGCAATTTCTGATCGATTCGGGGACTGAAGTATCCGTGATACCAGTGAACAAGTTTCCCCGACATGCTAAGGACACCGTTTGCATTCTTACCGCAGCAAACGGATCCCCAATTTCCACTTACGGCACAAAACTTTTGAAGGTTAATCTCGGTCTCAGGCGTTCGTTCACACATCCCTTCATCGTCGCGGCAGTAGACAGGCCTATTATAGGTGCTGTCTTTCTGTCCAAGTATGGTCTCGTGGTCGATTTGAAGAACAGAAGTCTCTCCGATTCATTTACTACCCTCACTGTAAACGCAATCATCGCCCAAGTTGATACGCCATCTCCAAAACATTTCAGCGTTTACAACGATTACGGCGCTCTTTTAAAGAAATACCCCTCACTCACTGAGGCTCCGAATTACAATCTCCCAGTGAAGCATAACGTAGTCCATTACGTCGTCACGCAAGGTAGGTTACCTTGTGCTAAACCGCGAGAACTCGACGCAACGAAACTAAAAGCTGCAAAAACTGAATTTCAGTCTCCTCACCATTACATATGGTGCAAAAGAAAAACAAGGACTGGCGCCTTTGTGGAGACTATCGACAGCTAAACACTGTCACTGTCCCAGATAGATATCCTATCCCCCACATACACAGTTTCTCATTGAAACTCGCCGTATCATCAAATCCCATGGCTCTCGAGGATATTCACAAAACAGCGATTACTACCCCTTTTGGGCTTTTTGAGTTCACCCGAATGCCATATGGTCTTCGTAACTCAGCCCAGACATTCCAGCGATTCCTTAACGAAGTGTTAAAAGGGCTGGAGTTCGTCTACTCTTATATCGACGATATCCTCGTTGCGAGCAGGTCCGAGATGGAACACAGTGAACATCTCGAGTCAGTATTTATACGTCTCTCCGCATATTGAGCCACATAATTTCGAAAGATGGCATTCTCCCGTCGAAAGACAGAGTTGATGTCATTTCAAATTTTCCAGAACCAACATCAATCCGCCCAATATAGCAGTTCATCAGTATGGTGAACTATTACCACCGCTTTATACCACGATTAGCCAAACTGTTGTCGCCTATTCACAGGCATTTGGCCACCTTACTCAAGAAAGGCAAAAACAGAAGAGGCTTTTCTTGGCCCGAAAATTGAACAGAAGCTTTCGAAACGGCCAAGCGTTTTCTTGCCGCTGTCACTCTTTTGGCACATCCGTTGAATGACGCGCAGTTCAACATAACTACTGACGCTTCCAATGTAGCAGTTGGAGCTGTCTTACAACAACGTAAGAAAGGATGTTGGAAACCATTAGCGTTCTTTTCAAAGAAGCTCTTTCCAGCGGAAATTAAATACTCTACTTTCGATAGAGAACTTCTTGCTATGTATTTAGCAATCAAACACTTTCGCCATTTCGTCGAAGGCCGAATTTCTCTATATTCACTGACCATAAACCACTTACAACAGCTATTGCGTCAAAGGCAGAAAGTAGTCCCCGGCAATTACGACATTTTGATTACATTTCCCAGTTCACTACCGACATCCATCACATCAAAGGTAAACACAATGTGGTGAGCGACTGTTTGTCTCGTTCTGGTGAAACACTTCTCACAGAACTCAGAATCTTCTCCTTCAATTACTTGTACAGCAACAACGCTACGACGAATTGCAGAAATTGATTTCAGCACGCACACCGAAATCAAGCGTAAACCTGCAACGGATCGACTTACCAGAAAAGCAGCAAATTTGGTGTGAGACTTCTACAGGTAAAAATCGACCCTATGTTCCTCTTAACAAGCAATGGACAATCTTCGATAGTCTACATGGCTTATCACATTCCGGCATCAGTGCTACGCGAAAACTGATAGCTTCAAAATACTTCTGGCCAAGAGTGGCCGCTAAAACCGTAAGTAAGATCTTCTACAATGTGTATATCTGTATATATGGTGTCCCACTCTTCATCACGACAGACCAAGGAACACAATTCGAATCAACGTTGTTCACCGAGCTCACGAGGGGCTCCTAGGTTTCCATCGCATTCGGACAACTGGATACATCCCGAAAGCGAATGGTCTTGTCGAACGGTTCCACAGGCAATTAAAATCCGCCTTAACAGCTCGATGTAATACATCTCATTGGAGTTCAGAACTTCCAACTATCCTATTGGGTATTCGAACCTCTGTCAAGGAAGACCTAGACTGCACGCCAGCAGAGCTAGTATATGATCAAAATATCAAGGTTCCCGGTGAATTCTTCATCAACGATCAAAACTCGAACCTAAACATAGATACTTCGGATTTCGTGAAGCAGCTTCGTACTACCATGAGAGCCTTAGTTCCTACGGACACACGACATCCAAACGAACAGGCAACGTACATTTACTAAAATCTGGAAACCTGTTCACACGTATTCGTGTGTGTGGATAGAGCCAGAGGTCGTTTGAGTACACCCTATTGTGGGCCGTATCCAGTAACCCGCAAATTGCGCAAATTCTTTATTGTGGATATAGATGGAAAATCAGCAACAATTGGCATCGACAGGCTTAAGCCAGCATACGGAATACTTGTGGTAAACCCAGTCGAAAAACGTAGTGTTCGAAAAACGGTTAGATTTAATTTAAACCACTACGGTTTTCGATCCAGGAGGGGAGTGATGTAGCCGCTCAAAATCCTTTTCACTTCGTGGCACTCCTCGTAGCAAAAACTATTTATACACCGCGCCGCTTAATTACGAGGCATAGCTCGTTTTGCTGAATAGGGCTATTTCGCCACCTACATTCGCGAATCTCGATATTTATCGATTATCGATAAATATCGAGAATTAAAAATATTCACACGAGAAAAGAAATAAGAAACGTAAAAGGCCAGTCGGGTTTTGAAGTTCAAGAGTCACAGTCTCATACACGCACGCGCGAGTGAAAGTAAAGAAAAAGTGAACACCAGAAGTGCCGAACAATCATCCACCATTGAAGTCGTGGACTTATGTTAAAAATTTAATAAATGGGTTTCAATAAATCATAAATTAGTATTTATTATAATACAAATAAAGTGAGTGTATTTATATCCTTAAACCCGTTATCCTCACTATAGATGCATAGATGGAACTCACATCCCTATTCTTGCTCCGAAAGAGGGATATAGGGATTTTGTTAATCGGAAGTATTGGACATCTTTTAATATGCAAGCAATTTGCGATACACAACTGATGTAATAACTAAAATAACTGGTTGTGTATAATAAATAATAAACTAAAATAATTGTATATTATAGGTTCTTAGATATAAGTTGCAAATATCCATGGAGCTGCCATGACGCACACGTATTTCTAAATTCTGACATTTACAAAAATATTAGCAGTATTTTACCTAAAGTAGGTTATAACTTTTACTTTATTAAAATGATATTTAATTAAAAATTCATTGTATTGCTGTTTAAGGAAACAAGGAAGTCGATGGAAAGCGTACACCATATTTTATTCTTGGTGATCCTGCCTATCCTTTGCTGCCATGGGTAATAAAAAATTATTCAACCACTACGGATAAACACGAGATTTCGTTTAATGCATACATGAACTCAAGTAGAGTTAACATTGAAAGTGCTGTATTTTACATAACATATCTGAACAATACGACAAACAGTTATAAAGTATGACATTTCCGAATCCTCCAATTGTATATATTCAACCATCTCAAACATCTTCAAGAAAAAATGATTCTATGAAAGGGAGTGAAATACGCGATTACCTCAAATTATACATGGCAAACAATTTTTCTTTAAGAGATGTGTATCATTTCAATAAATTGTATATTTCATCACAGATTAAAATTAATTTTTCATTCTAAATTAACAAGTTTTTTAAACTAAATTGTTTCGGAATCCGAAAAGTCGAGGTATTCCTCATTATACTCCATTTCATTTACATAAGACCTTTTTCGGGGTTAGAAGAGCTTTTCAGGCTATTTCTGGTTTGCCAACTATTCAATGATTCATTTCTAAAACAATTTTGGTTTTGATTTAAAATTTGCGCGAGCGAGTTGAGATATTCATTTTGTCTTTTATCCTCCCGGTCCTGTAGCTCTAGCTCGAGAGCTTTCTGTTTCTCGATCATTTCGTCTTGCTTTTTTAATTTTTTTTCTTGTATTGCATCTTGTTGGAGCACCATTGCATCTCTAAATCCAGAAATGACCTTTTCATATAGAATATATTAGATCGGCCACCGACACTACCTTTTCCTTTCTCTGTGACAATTTTATGTTTAATTAGAAATGCAAATAGTTTAAATTACTTGTTCACTGTCTACTTTACCTGTCTCGTGCTCCACTGGGGTTTCCAAATCCATTTCATAATTTGTATTGTGTGGTATTGTTTCTGGTGGTGCTTCAAATGTAAAAGCACAAATAAGCTCTAGCCCAATAAGTCACAATGTTGCAAAATAGGAACTTCATAGCTACAATGTAATTTAGTGCATATCTGTATCGGAAGTATCGCAATCATACGATGATGCCACCGTGTTGGTAGGTCTACTGATTAACAACTCCCTCATACGCTCCATTTGTAAGAATTTGCTTCCAGCCCCTCCACTTTTAGCAATTTTTTCTCCATAATACTTTAATTTTAACATTTTATTTTTAATTTGGGCTTGTTTTGGAGTTTTGTCATACCCTTTCGAGTTAATTTATCAACTATAGTTTTAAATATATCTAAATGTCGGATTGTTTTTTTATTGTTTTATCTCATTATATTTTCTTCAATACATATTTTTTAAAATAGTTTTATTTCTTCCAATTCCCACGCACAGTTGGTTTGTTTATCATTCTGTGTGTCAAATTGTTCTTCCATAATTATTAATTATTACAAAAATATCACTTTTATATCTACTGTATATCTCTGTATTAAAAAATTAACGGTCTGTCCGCCATTAAAAAAAATATTATAAATGTCAAATTCAGTTCAGGAAAACAATTGTTGGGCATTAAAAATTAAAGTTTTAATATTTTTATTTTAAAATAATAGTTGTTTATTGTAAAATCCGTTTATATAATACAATATTTACATAAAAGCCAAGAAAAGTATAAAGTAAAATAAAAATTCCAACAAAAAAAATTACATCAGCATTCGTACAACACTACATTACTTTTGTGTTTCCAATAAATGGCTGACCAAATTAAATGTGTGTCCTGCAAAAGCGCAATTAGCGAGATTCACCAAGGAATTAAGTGCACCAGATGTCATAATACGTTCCATTCACGCTGTGTTGGCTTCTCTGGTAAAAACAGGCAGGAAATTCAAAAGATCGCCACCATTTGGAACTGCTGTCAACCAAGCTCCCTAGTAACTGTCAGCCCTAAAAACAACTCCGATTTAAAGAAGCAGGCTCCTGTCGATGGTACGCCTCCAACATCTCAAACACCACAAACATCACATATTTTGAAATCATCAGTCGATATCAATCAACAAAGCTTTCAAAGACTTGAGCACCTAATCCTGGATGTGAAAAAATCTCTCCTTGACCAACTATCGGTGCTTCGTGACCAAATAGTAAATTTATCAGCTGAAAATACGGAACTGAAAAACAGGGTCCAGGTTGCACAGGAAAACAACGAAGAGCTCCATCACACTATTAATCGCCTGGAAACGGAAGTTGAATATCTGAAAGAAAAAGACAATCTAAGCAACATTATGATTTCTGGAATACCGAATAGATCGATTGATCCTCTTACCTTAACTGCAAACATTCTTAAAACAATCAAAGCCAACGTATCCAGTGACTGTATAACCAGCGCACAATATATCGGGAGAGAACTCGTGTTACCATCCACCAGCACAGCACCCAAAACGCCTAATCATTTTCTCCTGGTCAAGCTTAAATCCATCACCATCAAGCAAGAAATAATAAAAAATAAGAAAGTATTTAAAAATCTATTTTCGGATCAAATTGGATTCAAAACTGAAAATATCAAACAAATATTTATTCGAGATCATCTTACCGCTAATAAACTCCAACTATTTCGTGCTGCTCGGCAATTTAAAATAGCTAACCAATTCCAATTTCTCTGGACCACCAACAATCGGATTTTACTGAAAAAAGCACCACAGAGTAACACTATTCACATAAAAAGTTCAAACGATTTAGATAAAATTAAAAAATTGAATAATTGACTCAAATAGACTAATTTATCGCTTCACATAGAATTATTTTCATATCGAAACGAGTCAGCTGATTCGATTTATGAGAGATAGAAATACACACATAAATACAAATGGCATTTCTCAAATAGAGGATTTAGTTGATAGCGTGAATTATGAACTCGGATTTAAGTACGGTCGTAAAAAATTGGAAACGGGTTATGTAAATATTGTATATTTCAATATCAGGGGTTTGAAGTCGAAGATTCATGAGGTGGAAAATTTCTTATCGTTGTGTAATTATGGGACCGAAATCATTGTACTAGTTGAATCATGGATACAATCTGATGAGGTATGTTTAATTAATTTTCATGGTTATAATACGTATCATAGTTGTCGTACGGGTAAAGGAGGTGGAATATGTGTTTTAGTTAAAGAGAATATTAAATGCTCTGTAATTTTTGAAAAAGATGAGCTGAAAAACAATTTTCTAGTTTTAAAATTGCTTAAGCAAAATATGCATTTAATCAGTATATATAGATGCCCGGGATCAAATGTTGATAATTTTTTAGAGTCCTTTCAAACAATTTTAGAGAAATTTCCGAGAGCGATTGTAGTAGGGGATTTTAATTTAAATATTTTAGATCCAAGAAACCCAAAAATTAGTAAATATTTAGATTTACTATCTGTAAATGGCTTCATGCTCATTAACAAATTAGCATCAAAATTTGCCACAAGAATATGCAACAGTACTTCCACTATTATAGATCATGCATTGACTGATCAATTCGGATTAGTACACAGTTTTGCATTGGAGGATGTATCTTTCTCTGACCACAGAGCAATTCAATTAGTCTTAGATGTACAAGCTCGAGAATCTAAACAGGCACAAGTATTTAAAATGTTAAATTATGATTTGGCTGCGAAAAATCGTTTTTGGCAAAAAATAGAAACCGTCGAAACTCTGGACGATCTGGTAAGCGGGCTCGAGAATGTCGTGAAGGATTGCATGCAATATAAGCGTGACACACGACGTGTGGGTCTGAAACAAACGTGGATGACCTTAGATTTATACCGGGATATCAAAACTAGGGAAAAATTATTTAAATTAACTGTAAAATACCCTGAGTGTGAACATTTAAAAGTTAAGTTCAATCTAATAAAATCCTCGATTGTAACCAGAGTACGGAAAGCTAAAAGAGATTTTTACGTAACTAGACTAGAAAATTGTATTGGAAGTTCCAAACAATTTTGGAATCTATTGAAGTTGGCCATTTATAATAAGACACGTGAAACTAAACCAAAAAATATTTCGGTAATGTTAAATGGCTCAGTTAGCGAGGACCCAAGGGAAGTTGCCAACGCATTCAATGCTTGTTTCATACATGCATGCGATTTTCCGTGGCCAAATGTAGTCGTAATTATGCCAGAATATCATATAGATTTTAAATTTGATATAACCAATGTGAGTGAAGAGGAAGTTAGTCGAGTCATTCAATGTTTGAAAACAGCTGCAGCCACGGGGCGGGACGGCATATCAGGCAAGTTCCTTCAATTTTTTCAAGAAAAATTGAAGAGAGCGCTAACTAGCTTGATTAACAATTCGTTGCTTGAAGGCAAGTTTCCGGAAAAACTAAAAATGGCAAGAGTTATACCGGTATTTAAGGATGGGGATGCACTAGAGCCAACCAACTATAGACCAATATTTATTTTAGGCTCAGTCTCAAAAGTATTCGAAAGAATAGTGAATAACCGGTTATTGCAATTTTTGAAGGCGAATAATATTTTAGCAAGAGAGCAGTATGGGTTTACGGAAGGCTCTAGTACACAAGCAGCATGCCTTGAGTTAACTAGTTTCATTTCGGAAAATGTTGACAAGAAACGGATTGTAGCGTGCTTATTTTTGGATCTACGGAAAGCGTTTGATTCGGTAGACCATGATATATTGCTCGCCAAACTTCAGGGATTGAAGTTTGAGCCGATGCATTTGTCGTGGTTCCGATCATATCTTAAAGCTCGTCCTCAGGTTGTAGTTGTTAATCAAACAGAAAGTGATGTGATGTGTCTCGCAAGGGGTGTACCGCAAGGATCCATTCTTGGGCCGGTCCTTTTTAACATTTACATTAACGACATATGCAGACAAAACTTTAAGGGCACATTTCAGCTATATGCTGATGATGCTGTTATAAAGTATGAAAATACAAATCTTAAAGATCTTTTTGAAGATATGCAGATGGATTTGACATAAACCTGTGGCTCAATGAAAACAAACTTCAATTAAATGCCAAAAAGACTAAGTATATGATATTTACAAATAAAAAAATATCAGACGAAGTTATAAGAGAGTACAGGATTAGTTATGCGGGAATTCAGATAGAGCGTACGGATCAATTTAAGTACCTGGGTTTACTGATAGATGAAAAATTGAAATGGAGCGCCCATATCGATATGGTTAAGGCTAAAATACGACCTTTTGTATTCTCGATCAAAAAACTGAAGCATATTTTGCCGCAAAGTTCCCTGTTACTAATCTACAATTCCCTTATCTTACCACAATTAATATATTTAAACCCAGTGTGGAGTGGATGCGCTGGTTTCCGTTGTGATGAGATCGCAATTCTACAAAAAAAAAACCCTAAAAAACATATACCGCCTGCCACTAAGATTTTCAACAATCGAACTTTTTAAAAATATATCTCAACTCAGCTTCCATAATATAATTGATTTCGAACTCATAATGACAATATTTAAAATTCGAAGAGGTTTAATTAAATTTCACCGACCTCTGATTCATGCGTGTGATATTCATTCATATGGTACGAGACAGCGAGCCAACTTCCACTTGCAATTTTTTGCAACAAACTCAAAAAACAACAATATACTGTACAAAGGTCTGAAAATGTACAACACTATACCAACCGAACTAAAAGAAATTGAAAGTATTAGCTTGTTTAAGAAATGCCTAAAAATGTATTTAAGAACAACCTAAAATAAACAATCGGACTTAAAATGTCTAAATAAATAATCATTAAAATCTTTACGGTGCGAATTTTAATTTTATTTTATAGTGCTTTTTTGCTTTTTCTGCAATATTTGTGCTCTTTATTGTTTAACGTAAATTTTTCTTTAGTAGTATATAATCATAGTCTATTTAATTTTTAACTTCCCTTTTTTTTATATAAGCATATATTTTAAAATTATAAAACATAAAACAGCGCGCTGCTTCATTAAGTATGTTCCTTTGTTACCTACAACACTAAGTGTTTGGTAACCAAATTAATTATTGTATCTAATTTTTAAGTAAATAAAGTAAAAAAAAAAATAAAAATTGCTACACCACACTACGCATGGTGTCACGTGGATCGAATTTTAAAATCCACTCTACTACGATCCACACATTTTGAGAGGATTTCACAATCCACTCCGTTGTTGTTTCTTTGGTGTTCACGTGGTGGTTTTTGAAATACACTACGCTCCACGTGAACAAGATATATGATACTCATGTAGTCTTCACGGAACGAGATTATAAAGTTGGATTATTTGTTTACCAACTTGAACATAGTCACACATGAGATTTGCTCAAAAAATTCGTCTACGGCTGTCATGCGAGTCATATGTTTTCTGTTGATTTGTAGTTTTTGTTGTTTACTTTCAATTTCTGGTTGGTTTGCGATTGGTTGGGGCTTTATTTTAATTTAATCGAATAAACGTATGTCTGTGGATTACATATTCGCAATCACAATATTCGATTTTAAATATAGCATAATTTATAAATATCAAAGAATTTGTAGCCCAACAGTTGTGGCAAAATAAAATTTTTGGTTCTCACCACCTAGAAATTTCAAAAATTCTGTGGTATAATAGCGAAAATTTCAATATTCCATATAATAAATAAAATGTTATTTTAGTTTAATTTATTTTCGACAAATTATGTAACGGAAATGGAAACGCGGCAGGCCAAACGGATTACCTAAACGAAAACCACTAGACGGCGTTGACAATATTGTTGTGGTTGTCTCTGGCAAAAGCGGTGTTGGTAAATTAACAACGGCTTTTAATTTAGCAGTAACACTAGCTGGTTTAGGTAAAAAGATCGGTTTACTGGATGGTGATATATATGGCCCCTCCGTGCCATTCATGATGAATATCCATTAAGAACCTTAAGTGAACCATTCTAACAAAAAGATACCGATAATAAATTATGGGGTTAAATATATGTTAATGGAATTATTAATTTCGGAAAAACCGGTTGTTTGGCGAGGAGCATTATTTATGTTTGCACTAGAGCGGCTATTAAAGGGAACATTTGGGATGAACTTGATATATTAATCGTGGATACACCACCTGGAACTGGTGATATACACCTTTCTTTAACCCAAAATGTCTCGGTAACCAGCATTGTGCTAGTCAGCACGCCACAAACAGCAGCGTTGCAGGTTACAAGTCGTGATGCGAAAATGTATCGAACATTGAACTTTTGTGAAGATAGTCCAAAATGCTAGCCCCAAAAATAAAAAAGATGCGTATGGCAATACTATTTAATTCTATTTATACTATTACGACATTTCATTATAATTTTACTCGCTCCTTATAAATACATTATACTATTTATATGTCAAAAACTTTATAAATAAAAATTTTAAGAACCCTTTTAAAAAAATTCAAAAAATGTAATGAAAGCTTGCATACGGAATTATATAAATAGAACTAAACACGTCATTCAAAACATGTACAACATTTTGAGCTCTTAAATAAATTACGTTCAACAAAATATTTACTGTCAACTATACCAACAACGAATATAACTTTAGAATATGATATATAAAAGTGTCGGGGATTATTTGATCATAATTCCCATGCTTACTTGAATGTAAAATGAGCTCAGACGTCCATAGATGGCAGAAACTATTCGTTGGCCCAACTAGCGGTGTACTTCGTTTGATAGGTGAATGTTTAAGGAGCACGTGCGATTTTTTTTAGAATTTTTCTATGTCTAGGAGTTGAGATATAGTCCATAGAAGTCAGGAACTATTCGTTGACCCAACTAGTGGCGCACATCTCAATTCCTAAACATAGAAAAATTGTAAAAAAATCACACGTGCTCATTAAACAGTCGCCTGTCAAATGATGTGCACCGCTAGTTGAGTCCACGAATAGTTCTTGACTTCTTTGGACTATATCTCGATTCCTAGGCATAGAAAAATTACATACAATACATTTTTACTCTCAACCCCGAAAATTTCGATTGTTGTGACAGTTTTTAACTATCGTGATAGCAAGAATTTTTGGGGCTGAGAGTAAAAATGTGGTGATTTTTTGGGCTGAGTGTAGGAAACATGCCATCGCATTCGTCTGAGACTGAATTTAGCCTTCACAAACATGTTTTATAAATACATATTATAATATACTTTCGCCCCGAAAATTTCAGCCCCCTGAACAGTTTTTTACTATCGTGATAGCAAATATTTTCGGGGCTGAGAGTGAAAATGTGGAGATTATTTGGGCTGAGAGTAAAAAATGTCATAATAACAATAATTAGTATTGCCATCGCATTTTTCGTTTTTCGATGAAGATCTCTATGGAGGTTGTCATCTCTTATGTTTTCTTAGGGAGTTTGCTGTGAGTTCAATTCTCCTGGTATCCAGTTGACCTTCTTGTTGGTAAAGTTTCCTAATCTCTTCGTCCAGATACTGACAATATTAGTAGCTCTTTGCAATTTACTTGTAGATTCTTCTATCCTATTAGCAACTGCTAAGATGGTCGTATCATCCGCAAACGTCCCTATGTTAGTCGCCTCTATCGTTGGCAGGTCCGAGGTGTATAGAACATATAAAGTTGGTCCCAGAACGCTACCTACTCTACCCTGGGGTACTCCTGCTGATATTTTCTTAATTTCTGAGTATTCACCATCTAATTCAACTCGAAAGTGTCGGTTAGATAAGTAAGATTTTAGAATTTCATAAAACTGCTTTGGTAAGCTTCTTTGTAATTTATATTCCAAGCCTTTATGCCATACTCTGTCAAAGGCCTGTGCTACATCCAAGAAGACGCTTGAACATACTTTCTTTTTTTCAAGCACGTCTTCAATTATGTTTGTAATTCGATGTACTTGTTCTATTGTTGAATGGTTTTCTCTGAAGCCAAATTGATGTGGAGGAACAAGATTTCTTTCTGCTATTATTGGTTTTAGTCCCTTTAGGAGTAGTTTCTCGAATGGTTTGAAAATTATTGGGAGTAAGGAAATTGGCCTATACGAATGTTTGTCATTAAGTGGTTTGTTTGGTTTAGGTATCATAATTACTTCTGCTACTTTCCATTGACTTGGAACGTGTTTAAGTCTGAACACTGCATATTTGGAGTAGTTTACGTTGTAATTAAGTATACCCGGGAGATTTCTTTGTATTTAGGTTGAGATTGATTTCCTCTTTTAATTCTTGTAATGTGACAGGAGATATATTGCAGTTATCCATTTTATATATTGGTGGTATGTTTTCCTCTGCAGTTTGTCTAGATAGAGGCTGAAACGTGTTCTCGAGGTGGGTTGCAAACAACGAAGCTTTTTGCTTTGCACTTATAGCCCATGTGCCATCTTCATTTTTACTGGTGGAATTTTTAGGGAGTACTCCAGAAAGGCCACTCAAGTATTTATTAATGGATTCGTTTTTGATTTCTTTAATTAGTAACTCTAGTTTATTGGACAACAAATTTAGAGTTGTTTTATATTCTGGCGCTCGACTCCTTTGCCATGCCTTACTTGCTTTTCGTTTTGATGTAACCAGTTCCCTAACTTCCAGAGAATAAATCGCATTTCGGCGCATTTCCATTGAACTTGAGGGAGTACTACTCAACGCCGCTTCTTGTTTACTGTTTGTGAGTTGTTCTACTTCTTCTTTTAGCTGTATCAAGGTTTTCATTGACACCTGAAGATCAATATAATTCTCAACAAGTTTCTGGAATTTCTCCCAGCAGCTTTTTTTGTTCGTTAGCGAAGGTGGACTAGTTTTTTTTAACAATCGTTGCACTGATTGTCATAATAAGAGGCGTGTGATCCGACATAATCCCCTCGCTATAATAGTTGATTGATCTCCAGAATGAAATAAGTTGGTTGATCTCTAGAATGAAAATGGCAATTGCATAGTATTCTTGCTGCAAACAGCTCTCTTCCTTTTTTAGAAGTTACTCTTGATCCCCGCAGTAGGTGTTTTTTGCATTAAAATCACCTCCGATTATGAAACTTGATCCAAGTGATTTAAATAACGTGCAATAGTCTTGTTTAATTAAATTATATCTTCGGGGAAATATATTGACGATATACTATATTCTTTGTTGTTATTTATAAATACTTTTAGGGTGACTACTTGCATAAATTCCTGTTCAGTTTTATGATCTATAAAGTGTTTGATGTTTTCTTTTATAACCACCGACGATCCTTCCTTGCCCTTCCTGCTGGATGAATGGCGTGGTAACAACTGTATCCATATATTTTAAGATATGAAGTTGAAGTAAAATGGGTCTCCGATACTAGGCATATATCTATTTTTTCAGTATTTAGGAAAATTTCTAATTCTGGAATATGTTGCATTATCCCATTAGTATTCCAGGTTATTATTTTAATAGAGCATGGATTTCATTTCATTTAGAGAGTCTTGCCTATCTAACCTGTTGCTTAGAGCTTGAGGGCATTTCTCTTGTTTAGCTAGACGAATATTAAAAGCTTCCATGCTTCTTAGTATATTTTGGAGCACTGCTGTACCTTCGGTAGTGCCCTCCGAAATATTTGGTTTTGTCATGACTATGTAACGCTCGCTTGTTTCGAATACCAGGCGATTGTCGGGTGTTGCTCGTCTGAGGAGGGTTCGTCGAAAATTTTCGAAACAATTTAGTGGACGCCGGTTACAAATAATTTACCTGGTTTCAAATAAATAATAAATGCACGCTAAGTTCCCAGGTAGCATCACCAATCCCAACCAAAATTAATAAATTACATTATGATCATTTTACATCAACAAAAAAAAATCGCAAATAAGAAACATGCGCTCGAATGAATATATATGCGCGCACCTGATTGCTAAAATTGTGTTGTGTTTACAGAATATATACCTACTATGAAAAAAAATTACACCAAAGCAAATAAGATGGCTGAATTCGTGGTTTCTAACAATTGCATAATTTAACTACTATGAAATGAAGTATCCCAAGAATTAAAGTTATAATAAATGAATCAAAAAAAAAGTTTACCTCTATAAATTATTCCCGATCTCGCCTAGTATCCCTTTCAGCTTGCTGTATTGTATCCCTAATGTAGAATCCCGTTGATGTACCGCCACAATAGTATACCGTATTGGAATGAATTTCAAGGTATACTTTATCACGATCAGCCACAATTAACAACTTTATATTCCACACGTCCCGCAATTAATCCGCCCTACCGATGATTTCTTCTCCGGAAATTATAACGGTGATATTATTGGGTGGGTTAGTGTTGCGCGAACAAGGGTGAACACGTTCTTCAAGATTTGATTGGTTTACTAACTTTTTTTTTTTTATGTAATAATTTATAATTTTCTAACGATTAGGTTTATTAGGTATTCACTGAAAGTCTTTGGTTTAATAATAATCAATAAGTATAAACGTGGATTTTTATTTTTATTACACTTTTATTAATTTTATAAATTTATTAATTTTATTACATATGAATCTTTATTTACAGTTTATAAGTAACCTTTTTCGTACATATAACGATTTGTTTATCATTTTATTGTAAATTTTTTTTTTTTTTCACCACGAATTTGCCACACGAATTTTAGCTACTCTATTAATAATTATCACCGATATTGATACTTAACAGATACAGGTTTTATTGAATCAATTCTCTTTACCATGATTCACTATAAGGTTATGCCGACACAATATAAATTCTCTTTTTTGATTTAGTTCGTACAAGATACAATAAATTAAATTACTTCAATAATTTTAATTATATAATTTTATCTTGGCACACCATTTTATAATTTTTTAAGCACACAACACAATTCTTGCAAGCAATCAAAAACGTATGACCATTACCTACCGGTCAAGTATCACTGACTAATCAATATCTGTCTGTCCAGTTCGATCGCAACACCTTTTTTATCCAATCCGAGTTATAGGGGAAAAGTTAACAGGTTTATTTGTTCAATACTACCATATCACCATTGATCATTTCATCAAATAAACATTTTTATGATTACAGGGTGTCCCTGTAAATCGTTACAACTACTTGCGAGTATAGTTTTGGTTCTCCCGTTTTACTAGCATGACGTTTAGGGTCCTCTTTGGTGGAAGTTTGATAATTTTTTACTGATATTCCTGGACTTTGTTTTCGCGTTTTGTTTCGCGTGTTTTGTAACCGAGCAAACTTGGGCATGATGCTTTCCGGCACATTTCACACATCTAGTCTCTCTTTGGCTATATTTCTGCGAATGATCAAAAACTTTGACATTTTTTGCACTGCGATATTAAACCGCTATTTTTTTCAATGGCTCTATTTTAACTCTCATGTTAAGTATTACCTTGAGATTATACACATCTTCCACTTTTGTTTGTTATTAACAGTGAGCATAAATATGTAGTGGTGCATAATTAGTTGTTAATTTGAACTCCTTGTTCAGTTTCGATTTTTTCTTTCTTAATGATGTTTACGGCATTTTCTATTTGATAACCCTTTTGCTTGAGATCCTCAATAATTTCCTCTTCTGCACAGGTTGGGTGAAGACCTCTACCCATAACATTGATTGGGCGATCATTATTATCCTCATAGGTAAACCACTGACGCCCCTCGGAATTAAGTTTTAATAGCTCTATAGGTTTCAGAGTCTACAACATTAATTTTCCAGACGCCATTGTGTAGAGATACGAGTTTGCCCTCGGCTACCGTAATCGATTATGTATAGTGGAGAAATTTGATATCCCGACGACATTTATTGGTGGAGGTGATTTCTCTTTTGGTTTAGCTGGTTGTTGTTCTAGAGCTAGTTGTTTCTTGATGATTAACTGGTTTCTATAAACCTCTTTTGAAGTTGATGGTAAAGTTCCTGCCATTTCTGGTGAGCGTTGAGCTTTCCTTTTCCTACTTGGTCTTATATTCCGGTTCAACATCCAATTTGTTTCTCTTTCCAATTATTCTTCATCCGTATGGAATGAATTAATGTCATCATCGACTGCAGGGCTAGGTGTCATCACAAGTTCTGCAAGTGATCTAAACCTGCACCGACCAAATTAGCCTGCCTCAATGAAACTTGTACTATAATTTGTTACACATTTATTACAATTTATTACAAAAAATCCCGATTTTGTTACAGTTACCGTTTTCGAGGAACGAGTGGTCGGTTTAGCTTACAATTAAACCTGCCCAGAAATCAGAAAGTGCTAGATCTAGCACCGAAATTAATAACTTGGCAACGCTGTGAGTCAATTTAATATGAGCCTAAGACTACGGTTCAATTCGTCACGTATTTTGTGGAGACTGACTTGTTTAAAAGTCTACAATAAGTCTCCTGTCAAAGAGACTTATTGGAAACTTGCAAGAATTATTTTGATGAATTACCAGTTTGGGTGCAAGCCTCGCATAGAAGTCAAACAAGTCTACAATAAGTCTAGTCGACAGGAGGATTATTGTAGATTTTCTAATAAGTCAGTCTCGGACCATCTTCTACGATTTTATTCTTTACTGTTTTTAGCAAGTACAACTTGCACTGTGAAATATAATTGCACTTCATTATTGGGTATATTTGCTCTAAGATTACAAAATAATAAGTAACTAACACTCGTATACGTAAAGTATATGTCAACCTTATTGTTGGGTAATACTCGTATAAGATGGCAAGATAAATAATTAACATGTAATATTCCGTTTAATACAAGGTTGCATCCAACAATTTCTTATTTCGTTTCTTTAAATGTGAAACAAAATATTTTCATTAACTCAATTCTAACAAATAGCGCAGGTTTAATTGCATTTTTCTGTCATAAAAGGATTATCTTTCATTGAACCTAAATTAGAAATCAGAGTGTCCTAATTGATAGCTGGTCTGGTCTTCTAATTTCTCTAAGACACGCTGTAAATGAAAAAAATTATTAAATTACCTTTCTTAATTAACTTTTTGGGTTTCTTATCATTGTGTGTTTTACAGATAACAATGTATACTTTGATGAATATACTTTGATTGCATACGTCTTATCATCTTAGCAAAATATATATAAACATTTCGCTAGTAAGTATTTCGAGTTGGTGTTTTACGGATCGAAACACGCATTCAAATCAAATGAGCCGTCCAAAAGATATAGTTATAGACCAACTAATTCGTTTAGGCAACAATTGCTGTAAGTGTTAACTTATTAGGTTATTTTTAAATTTAACTTGTGTAATATAATTAGCAACCCAGAATGGACGTAAATGTGCTTTTTTGGTTCATACAAGTGTTATAAACTACATAGAAAAGATGTGGCGGAAATTAGGCCTGAGTACCGATTGGGAATGTTGCGAGTTTACCTTACAAATTGGTAATAAGAACTATGATATGCATTTAATACATGTCACACTGCTACATGATGATGCATTTGACAGACTTCGTAAATTAATTGAATATTCCCAAGTTTCATTTCCATGGGAGAAAAATTCCACGTTGTTTACGTCAGTGGATTCGTTCGATAAGTTACAGGTAAATAACGTTTTTAAATTGGGAGAAACTTTCAAGATGTTTGGCGGGTTCTTTATAATTGTTAAAATTTAAATATACGTATTACATTGACCCATTTTTAGTTTTCACCAAAGTCCGAAATCGATTTGACGCTCCAAATTTATAAGAAGCCGCCACTTCTTCAACCCTTCAAACTATCTGAGTCGATTACTAGTATAGATATTTTTGAAAATTTTTAGCAATTCATCAGCAACTATAATTTACAATCGCATATTATAAACATGGAAGAACATCCCGGCATAACTGCAAATGATAACACTATCAAAGTGGTTCAATTCCATGAAAGTGTTAGTGCATTAAACCTTAATGAAAAATATTACAACTATTCGAAAATGTTACGCAAGAACCGTTACCTCTTGCCTCACTATTATTACATGATATTTGCATTTTCGTGGCTACAACCATTTTCGTTAAGTCATTTTGAAATTCCTATAGAAATGAAGACACTTTCCGTACTTCCTATTGTACTTAGACATCTTGGATCGTTAAGCTACTGTACCGAACTAAATATATTCGATTTGCTTGCATTACGATTAGCATTATGCGATTTTCGTAATCCATCGCCAACCCATTTTGTAAAAATCGAAATTGATTTAATGATAAGAAGGCAACTAAAGAAAGCACTTACAGATGGCGTATTAGATTTAGAGCAGTACGCGATTAATACAAATTGTGTGCTCAGAGAGTTCTTGGTTGATTATTTGATATATGAATTTCAAAATATTTTGGAAATTGTGAAATTCTCTAAGTATTCGAGTGCATTTTCTATTGGTAAAAAGGAAAGAAAAGGACGTAGTACCATCGTACTAGCGGATGAACATAATGTTCTTAGCGTACTAGAGGAAAAATCTAATGTAG
Organism: Nephrotoma guestfalica; assembly: GCA_963691935.1. Taxonomy (NCBI): domain Eukaryota; kingdom Metazoa; phylum Arthropoda; class Insecta; order Diptera; family Tipulidae; genus Nephrotoma; species Nephrotoma guestfalica. Next base: position 232,090,041 of record OY829913.1, on the reverse strand, counting down.
AGTTTAAAATCGATGGGATGAACTTCAGTGGAATGAGTTTACCGTTATTTTCGGATTTGATAGATAGCGATAACGTGCACACTATCTGCTTAGACACAAATTACAAATGGATTGAGAGCGTATGCAATCTTAATAGACGTACACACAATACAAAACGAAACATTTACGTAGATCTATTAGGGTCCAACACAAAAAATTTCGTTGAGGATTTTATAGCGGCGCTTAAAACGGTCACATTTTCAAAACGGCGCATTGTACTCCGCATTAAATGCCAGTTCAATAATTATACACTGCTTGAAAGTTTAAGGTTGCGTAAAATTGAATTGTGTAATGCGGTAATTGACACTCCTATGCTAGATGGCTTACTTGCTTGCAACTTTAAAACAATTTTAAAATTTAACGATTGCACTATTAAAGGTTCACGTCAGAACTGGGAACGATTCAACCGTATACAAAAATTGAACGTGAGTAAATTCTAATAGTCGTCACATTAATACACAATTTGTAATATAACAAAGTTTATATTTTAGGCCGCACACATTTCGGACGAGCAGAACGTAGCTTTTTGGCAAACTATGTTTGAATTTATTTTGGACGAATTGCTGAAATCAAATTCAAAAGAATTTCGATTTAATCTTGCAACTTTTGTTGTATACGGTTATGGAATCATACATTTAGGCAACATTAAATTTACGCTCGACGAATCCAAAATTAAATTGGTGCTTCGTGACGCAAATAATGAAGCTTTAGATCTGTTTTATCTAAAGAATCAGATCAATTCAGATGAAAAGTCTAATTACGATTTTTATCAATAAAATTTTAGTGTTCCTAATAAATGTTGAAATCGTTTGGCAAACTGCAATTATCAAAAGCACCATCGGTAGAAGGGCTGCTTATCGACAATAAATTTGAGTTTAAAACACACAAGTGACTTGGTCAGATAGCGATTCTCCAAATTTATGGTGTTGTACGTTTAGGAATAGGAGGAAGGCAATTTTAGACCCGATTATCTGTTCCGCGGATATATGAAGTAGCTTATTGAGTGGCCTAACACTACGCGTAGAATTACACATTTTTATGTGTGAAATGAGTTGATCTCATGTTAGATCAACCGTGAATCTTTGTTCTTGCGAATTCCCAGGGATCTTTACCCGAACCGACTACTATAATTTAAACGTAAAATATATGTCCACGGTTATCAGAAAAATTTTTTTTTGGGTGATAGGTCTTTGAGTGGCCAAGTGAGCTCCTTCCACTTTACTTATAAAAATTATTTAACCTCCGTTCACTCCTAAAAATATAAGTCATTCTCAAACATCATTTAGTTTAAAGGAGAGTTCCAGGAGGCAGAATAATGTGTTTATTCTGAAGTTCCTATGGTATAGTCTGATCAGAACCTTTACATTTATATCACTCGCAACACAGTCTAGCGCTTAGGGCTTAATTCGTTTCTATTATCGATATACGACATGTTTATGAACCAACCGATCCAATCATGTAACTGGGAGTAGATGAATGTAAATCGATGTGCTCTTGTATGTTTTGATTTCGCAAATTGAGGAGCTGAGATGAAATAATGGCAACTGCTACTTGTAACGGAAGATATTTTTAACACTTAAAACGGATTTCTCAACAGTAGTAAATGTAATTCTCTGAATAAGCAAAGAGTGGATGTGCTTCTTGATCGGTTATAAAATAATTTAATAATTCTAGATATAAGATATATGATGATAAACGATTTGACTATCGTGTGGTACAAGTTTCTCAGAGTTGAACGAGGCAGTCAGTACTTGCGGAAATATTAAAATTTATTAATTGCAGTTAAGACTTTATTATTTCTGGTATTTTTGTGATGAAGTCACCAAGTTATCTTCTAATTTTTGTCCGTGGAAAATTTGATCGAAATTTTGCTTGAGTAACAAATTTGTTGCTAGTGAGCGCCTTTGTTTTGTTAAAAAAATACATGAAACACGAAACAAAATAAGAATCTTCGATGAAGAAATTATGTCACCTATTTGGAAAATGTAAACCCAAGTAAAATATGTTCAAAAAATCCCAAATTTGTTGCAGCAATAAATGCTGCCCACTCAATAGGTTGTTCGGTTGCCACAAGTATAAAACTATGTCCAACAAATTTCAAAAAAGTGACATGTGAGTAAGGTTTTTGGAATGCTCATGATAAGGTTTCTTAATAGGACAAACGAATCAAACGATTCCGGTTGCTTCAACTATTTATTTAATTCAAATTAAAATTAAGTTAAATTTATGATAATTTTGTAAATCTGTGATCGAATTAAAACAAAAATTATGTAATTATCTTGCCGTACGAAAAAGCGATCGGGTGTCAAAGTTGCCGCTCATTTATTTGTGGAAAATTTCTAAAACAATTTTGCTGTAATAATTGAAACTCTATCTAGCGAAGGGTCACGCCAGCCGTGGTTTATTATGATGGATCATCGTCAACTTTTGCAATGTCGAACAAGTGTGGCAAATGTAAAAAATCTACCGTCTAGCAGCGATTTAGTTCGCTGTTTTGGTAATTGTAAGATGTACCTAACGATAATAAGATGGAAACGGAGCAAATTGTTACGTCGTTACAAGCTTCGTTAAATCGTTACAGCTACGTTTGCCAAGATGATACTGATCTTAAAGAACAACTGCCTTCCCTGTCTCAGGAAGTTATATTGCTTATACCAGAAGTATCAATGATGGTTCAACCTGATAACTTGTAATGTTACGCATTCTGCTCATGAACCGGATTCTATCTAATCTTACTGATGATGTTTCATCCGCTCCCATAATTCGCCCGAGGTTCCTGTTGAGGAAATTAATTGCCGTCTGTTGGTTCCTGCAAACAAAGACGCTAATCGTCTCAATTTTATCTCTTTAAAGTTGGAGTTGATGCAGGCTTATACCAGAAATTACTACAGCCTGACATATGGCCATCTGGAGTTTTTGTGAAGGAGTTTACTGACCGTCAAAAAATTTAAAGCCAACAGTCATGATTTAAATTCACAACAACAATAGAATGCGTACTACAGCACAATAAACTTACTCTTCATGTTTTTGAACGCCTGATAGTATCAATGTCGGTGGAAGAGTAATTATTGCGGTAAGTAACGACCTTTAATTTGATCAAGTCAGTCTTCAACTGTGCCTTTAAGCGGATCTACCTTCATTAAACGAGTTTCTCGAAAATGTCAATTGTATATATAGCGTTATTTGACGGGCTGAATATTTCGATAGCTGCCTCCGAGTTTATAGAATTGTAAGAAGTGGTTTCGAATTATGTGTTCCGGTGGAAAGGGCGCATTCAACTTTTGTCGAGCCTTGGTTCAATCGTCGCTTAAAAAATATTAAGATATTCAAGCGTTCTTGAATTACATAGAGAGTTTAAATATTTTAATGATTTTCTTTATAAAATGTATACCTGTGCTGTAATCTGAAACGATATTTTTCATTCATAAATAATAAATCAAAATCACAGGGTTTTCCTAGGATTATGACACTAAATGATGTTTTTATTTCGAGCTCGATTTATGTAACGCATTCGCAAATCTTTTGCCAAAACTCCTTTGATCTTTCTTTTTTTTTTTATGTTTTAATCTATGCAATCTGTTCTGGAGCCGAAGCACGCCCAACTCTTTCGCACTTCGCTTTATACGTCCTACCTTACGCATCACTCGCTAAATCGAGGACGTATGGCTATAGGAGGTGACATGGAAGACGGATCGGCCCATTAGTTGTGCACTCCGATAGGAGGTCATAGTTTTGTTCATTTCCATCTCCGATCGTAATCAGATGATGAAAAATATCCGGATTCAAACCCGGTACCACCCGATCCAAACACCAAAGCTTTAACCACTGTGTCATCTGGTCGGTTTTGATCTTTCTGATTTGTTTAGCTTAAACAGTTATTCAATTCGATGGTTTAAATACGACACTCGCTCTTTGTGAATCTCTGTTGTAATTGTTTAACGCTGGCCTCTCGAGTGGAGTGTTTCTTTATATTTGGCAAACATCGTTTATTATTCCCATATTTAAATAGGGTAGAAGAAGCGATATTACTTGTTATAGAGGCATTTCGATCCTTTCGGCGATACCTAAGCCTTTTGAATCATTAGTTAAATCTAGAATAGAGGTGTACACTAAAAATAGATTAAGTTCGCGTCAACATGATTTTATTACGGGTAAATCGACAATTACTACAGATTGATGTTATAAACGCAGACTTTTTGCAAGCTTTTGGTAGAAGGATCATAAAATTTTTATTCAGAAGCTAATCGATTTCGGATCCGACTTCATTTCAATTAAATGGATTGCATCTTCTCGAAAGCAATGTGTTATCAGCTCCCAAGACTGCTCCTATCTGTTTAACATGTCTTCTGGAGATCCACAAAGTAGTCATCTGGGACCGTTACTTTTGACAGTATTTATTAACGAAATCATCCAATGTTTCGAGTTTTGATAGTGGCTTAAGTATGCCGATGACCTAAAAATGTATGCGAATATCAATTCTGTGATGAATATTGCGCGTATGCTAGACGAGCTCAACATTTTTGTGATTGGTCCACGCGTAATAAATTGCCCTTGAATACAAATAAGTGTAAAGTTATTTCGATTTGTGGATCACGATTTTCTTGCGTGGAGGCTTCGTATTTTTATTAGGTACTGAAATCAGTAGAGTATGTGATATTCGTCAAATATCACAAGAGTTAAATTTTTAAGTAACCTCACATTTAATATTACACATCGATCATGTAATAAATAAAGGGGACTCTCGATTGGGGTTTGGAAGAGAATTTTGCGATCCTTTTGGAGGTCAGTACTTGAATATGCCTCAGTGATATGGTATCCATATTAGCAAGCGCACTCTGATAAGATAGGAAGTATTCAAAAGCAATTCCTAATTTATGCTTTACGACGTTTACCAAATCTGAGTCAGGGATTTGTTCGATAGCCTTATGTACTTATGTAACTCTATCTAGTAAGTACGAAATTACTTTGCTCTAAATTTTGTATTTACGCTCCTCCTACCTGAAAATCACTACCTGAAATTTTACGTATTTCTTTTAGTGTTAATAATTTTAATAATTCAGAACGCTCATAATATGGTTTCTTAACGATACAAACGAATCAGCTGATTGCTGGTGTCGGCAATACATATATAAAGGGGTTTCAACTAATTTAAATTAAAAAAATACAACAAATTTCAAAATAATGACATTGTGGGTTTTCAATAATACTCATGATATGGTCACTTAACGGGACAAATAATTTGAGCGATTTCTGAGATCGGTGATATAAAAACGGGTATTTTCCAAACAAATTTCAAAAGAATGACATGTGAGCCGGTTTTGTGGAATGCTCGTGATACGGTCTCTCAATGGGACAAACAACCCCTTTGTAAAAGACCCGTTATTTTTAAAAAAACCGATTTCTAATTTGAATCTTGAAGGAATAAACTCTGTGTTGTGTCGTTTAGAATTTGAGTTTTGTTATTAGCATTTTGAAAAAGAACTGACATTGCGAAAACTTACCTGGACTTGCCTTCTTCAAAAGTTAGTGATCTGATTTTTTTTCATATTCTAATAAATAAGTTTTGTGTTTTTGGTTCTTAATGAATGAATGTCTTCACGGACGTAAAATTCCTCGATTTACCTGTAACCTGTAGAGAAGTATCTTCTATATATCCGCCGTAAATAACTTATTTTTTACAAAATTACCTCACTAGAGTTGTTTGTTTGAATTTGTTTATCTGAAAGGTTTTGAGATATCGCGCTTATCGACAGGTATCAAGCTATACCAATAATATTTTGTCAATATTATCGGACTTCAATAACTGATAAACTTACTCGGTGACCGGTTGAATGCAACCAATAAAATAAATATTTCAATTTTAAATCAAAACTAATTAGCATAAAGCCGTTTGAAACGTGTACACATGTTTTTACCATATTTAGGAACCGTAAATTGAAATAAAAAGATTTAAGCAGCAAAAAACTGGAAACAAATAAAATTGCCAACTCTTAATTTCCATATTTGTTTGCAAAATGTTTACAATAAATTTATTATTTTATTATATTTTTCAACTTCAAGGGTTTTGATTACAAAGCAATTCTGAAATATTATTTTTTACATAACACAATGCAAGACATATTATGAATGTAAACATTTTCATTCATGTAAAATTTAGCGTTGATGGCCATTTAACAAGTGAAAAATTTGTTTTTTAATTTTTTGCCTATTTTAAATTTTTGCTGGATTAACTAAATTTGGTGGTCGCCACATGAATATTTTGACTGTGGCATTAAAATTTCAAATCAAGGAAAACATCACGATTTCCCGTTTAGAACCTAATACCTAAACAAAAATTAGATTAGAATTGTTAGTGTGACTCATTGACCAATTCATTCATAGCTAAGCTAGACAAAAATCATTTCGACATTTCGAAATTGCTGAAGGTAAACTAATAAATAAATAGACATTTATGCAAATTACGTGAGTTTCTGTTATATCGTATGGTACGTGACATTTGCATGGGATAAAATGATACAGGCGGTACAATAGTAAACAACTATTAATTGCAAACGCGAATATCGCATCATATCTTTTAACATAGAAGAATGTTAGAACTACCGATAAGTTTTCAATAAATAATCCATTGGAATCAAATAGCCCCAAAGCTTATCCACTTCATATTTTTGTTTTATGTTTGCGCCAGTCAATAATAATTATTAATGTAAATGTCATTATTGTAATGATGAATTTCAACAAATCAGTAATTAGTATTTATTGTGTATTTAATTTGTTGTTGTACAAAACGGCTTCCGTATTTATTGTCGGAGATTAATGCATCCAGTGGCTAATCGTTCAACACATTAAACACCCTTAATAGTTTTTTGCAAGTTTTACATTTTACCGTGTTTTACTTCAACACACTAGTCTGATACTTATAGATGAACTAAATACTTGTAAAATATTACCCGTGTTTTTTTGATTAGCACCCGAAAGCTGTATCCGGAGCACGCTATTTTCTAAACTATAATTTTTCATTCAACTTTTTAATTAAAAATCGATAAAAAAATATCTTGCTCTACCTATTTATCGGGAGACGCTATCCGGAGCACTATCCATTTCAAATGGAAATTTTAAATTTCCTTTGTTTTGTACATCTCTAAAACCATTAGAAACTTATTCTTATACAATAAAAATTTAAAATGCAGCAAGATAAATCATCTTTATAACGTCATACCAAAATAAATGTTAATTGGTAAATTTCAGGTCGTTAAATGTTTGTTTTATGGATGAATTTATTTTTCATTTTTATGGTATAGCGACATCAGTGAATAAATAGCTACAGTTTCAGTATAAATTTCCCTTCGGCGCCAGATAGTGCTCCAATATTAAAACAAGGCTATTAATTACATAATTATAGGTTTACATTCAAAATTTACGAATAATAACATTCATGGAGTTTGTACCAATTATTTACTTGTACCAAGCCTAATTGAAAGGAACTGAGATACTAGTGAGAATGTCGTTTATAACTTATTCATCAAAATGTTCCTTCTTCGGGTTTGTCACAATATGGTTTGCACAATGATAGTGAAGTTTGTGCTAAAAAAATTAATAAAAAATTACACTGTTAAATTTGTTATTTTTCCAATTGGAATTTATTTTCAAAATAAAATTATAAAATTGGACTAATTCTAAATGTTGTGTCGTTGAATCTAGAAATATCTACAGATTTTAGCTGACATTTTAGCGAAGGTAAAGCATATACCTATTACTAAGATGTAAGTAAAGTATATTTTTGAGTTTCGTTCTATTGAAAATTATATTTAGAAATTGAGCATTTTTGACGGGTTTCAAATTATATTCCAACTAATTTTGGAGATGTCCACAGGGTTTCACTAGCATTTTCAAATAGACCATCCAATCTACTAAGTCTATAGTGAATATGATAAAATTATGATGGGTTTTACTATGTTTTAATGATACTAGAAACTTTACAATTTTGATAACTATTTCAAGTTTAATAAAGAAAGAACTAAATATACTCGTATTTACAAGTCCTGGTCAAAAAACTTAAGATTTTTATACCGCCGATCGTAGAGATGTCCACAGGTTCTCACCCACATTTTCGAATAGACTACACAATATTCTACCGTTATAGTGATTGGCATCAAATTCTAATGGGTTTTGCTATGCCTATAATAGAATTCATGTTTTTATTCATACTGCCGATACCAGAGATGTCCACGGAATCTCGTCTACGTTTTGCTACAACTTGTAATACTTTCTGTCTATGGAGCGAAAATGGGTCAATTGTAATGGGTCTAACAATGATTTTTAGAATTTTGAAGTTTCGTGATTTTGACAAAAATGTTATTATTGCCTTCTACAATATTTTATCAATTTCTCCAATTGGATTTTAAACACACATTCCTAACCAAGCGACGAACCCGTTTTAATAGATTTGTAGTATACATTACTCGCTTATGATGAAACTTGTTTTGGTAAACAAAATTTTTAAATGTTTAACCAAATTTTTTAAGCAAATTGTGGATAATTTTATTAAATTTACAGTATTTTGAAAGTCTAGAATACACCGACATAATAATTATTATATACGAGTGCATAGAAAAATTTTGAATCTTACCAACAATAAACTGTACGGTTCTGTCCTAACTACATAAAATCAAAACAAAAATGAATAACAAAATGAGCTTGCTGATGGCAACTTTAACGATTCAATCAACAATCATCACAATGGTGAGGGAAGTTAAAAGCGTTATCCAGAAGCCCAAGAAAGCGTTCAAAGCGGCTGGTCGCATCAATAAATGTAACCAATTTAACTCCATTACTAGAAGAAATACGGAACATTGGTACAATACCATAGAAATATAAAGAGAACTTAACCATAACACTACCGAAGAAAGGCATCCTTAAACCGTCAATACGGGCGAGGAATCTCCTTCTTCAATGCAATATAATATTTTAGCAATGATAATTTTTGTGTACCACCAGTATTAGGAATAAACAAGCTGATTTTAGATCAGAATGGAATTGTACATATCACGACAACAGAATTTTCCTTATCATCAAACAATCCAACGAATGAAAGTCACCACCATACTGTTTTACCTGCACTGCGAACGCCATACGGTCGGTCCAATTTTTGAGCACATTTTCGTTGTTATGCGGCATTATGTCTTGAACGGCAATGCGAATATTGTTCTTGAGAGTGTCAATCGTTGCTGGTCCTCCAACAATGTCCTCCTCTTCAAATGCCAGTAACAAAAATCGTTTATCATGCCGCGGTAGCACTCACCATTGACAGTAACGGCGGCTCTTTGCTGATTTTCAAATAAAAATAGCAAAATGATGCCACCGGACCAAAATCCACACCAAACAGGCACTCGTTGAGGATGCATCGGCTTCTCTACGATCACGTGCGGGTTCTCCGTGCTCCAAATGCGACAATTCTGCTTGTTTACATAGCCGCTAAGATGGAAATGCGCCTCATAAGAAAAGAAGATTTTTTTGCCAAAATCAGCATCAGCACGATGACGAGTTGACGTTCCCGGCGACTCACGCACATTCTTGGCTACAGCATCAACATATTCAGGTGTACGCTTGGTTGGCTGCTTGGTTCGTGTTGGTTTATTAATTAGCAAGCCTGTTTCTTTAACTTTATTCACAAAATAACGAACATATGGAGCTCCCGGCGTTCGGTTCTTCCGAAAACCGCACGCAATTTTCGCACACATTCTACAACATTACCATGATTTTCGAAGTAATATTTCAATATTTGCCAGCGCTATTCAAGCGAATACACAACCATTTTCGTTCAGCGGAACGATAATAGTAACTTGCTGTCAAATCAGAAGTGACATAACCCTTACCATACTCAAAATAATCGCTAGTTCAAAACAAAAAGTTAGATGACCCACCCTGTATATATTTAATTTATTGATGTAAATTAACGGTTCCCAGGCAGCAGGAGTATCGAGACCGATCTCTTCCGATTTCAATACGGTATCGAGACGGAATCAATTTGTATCATATCTTGTCGTGTGTTTCATTTTCGAGAACGGAACTCCAAAATACTAGTAACCTTCAGATCTTTCCAAGAAAGCAACTTGACCTTTGGATTGGACCGCTAAGAAGGGGAAATAGAAACCAAATGTACAAAATATCAGGTTTATTTCTACGATCGGCGGCATAAAAAAAAGAAATTTGTTAAAAATTTAAAAATTTTATTTACCAAAACAAGTTTCATCATAAGCGAGCAATGTAAACTACAAATCTATTAAAACGGGTTGGTCGCTTGGTTAGGAATGTCAATTTAAAATCCAATTGGAGAAATTGCTAAAAAATTGTAGAAGGAAATAATAACATTTTTGTCAAAATCACGAAAGTTCAAAATTCAAAATATCATTGTTAGACCCATTACAATTGACCCATTTTCGCTCCATAGACAGAAAGTATTATAAGTTGTAGCAAAATGTAGACGAGATTCCGTGGACATCTCTGGTATCGGCAGTATGAATAAAAACATGAATTCTATTATAGGCATAGCAAAACCCATTAGAATGTGATGCCAATCACTATAACGGTAGAATATTGTGTAGTCTATTCGAAAATGTGGGTGAGAACCTGTGGACATCTCTACGATCGGCGGTATAAAAATCTTAAGTTTTTTGACCAGGACTTCTAAATACGAGTATATTTAGCTCTTTCTTTATTAAACTTGAAATAGTTATCAAAATTGTGAAGTCTCTAGTATCATTAAAACATAGTAAAACCCATCATAATTTTATCATATTCACTATAGACTCAGTAGATTGGATGATCTATTTGAAAATGTTAGTGCAACCCCGTGGACATCTCCAAAATTAGGTGGAATATTATTTAAAACCCGTCAAAAATGCTCAATTTCTAAATATAATTTTCAATAGAACGAAACTCAAAAATATACTTTACTTACATCTTAGTAATAGGTATATGCTTTACCTTCGCTAAAATGTCAGCTAAAATCTGTAGATATTTCTAGATTCAACGACACAACATTTAGAATTTGTCCAATTTTATAATTATATTTTTTAACAGTGTAATTTTTTATTAATTTTTTTAGCACAAACTTCACTATCATTTTGCACAAGTCATTTTTACTTCAGTGATTCAAAAGATACACTTTTGCAGTTGTTGTGCCCCTAGGAATTAATAATCTGTCATTCCTGCATTCGAAACAATTAGCACATTTTCTGCTTGTGCAAATTATAAATCCTTATTTATGCTACTTATCATTTAGTTAGATATGCTTAAATGCCATTAAGCGCATTTTTAATTTATCAATGTTCTACAGTCTGACATACATAGATGTGTAAATTGTGTGTCACGCCAGAAATCCCATTTTCTTATTTTGTCGAGTAGTATTTGATTGTGCAATTTTGTGCGTCTAACGGTAAAATTTCGGCATAATTTATTTTAGGAGATAATGTGAGATTTCTGACGCCATTATCACACCAGAAATCCCACTGATCCGTCTAATCATTAGAGCATATGTTTTGATCTAGTTTAATTGTGCAAAACTGTGCATGCCAAAAACAATTTAGTTCTCCTCCAGAATTGGTCAGGTTTTTTCCTAGAATGGCTATATCTGCCCATTTACATGCGTATGCACAAAATCTGTTAAAGTAGATCACGTGCATAACGCATGTAAATGGGCAGATATAGCCGATCTAGAAAATCCTGACCAATTCTGGAGAAGAATTAAATTGTTTTCAGCATACACAGTTTTGTGCAATTAAACTAAAGCAAAACATATGCTCTAATGATTAGATGGATCTATGGGATTTCTGGTGTGATAATCGCGTCAGAAATCCTATATTATCTCCTAAAATACATTATACACAAATTTTACCGTTAGACGCACAAAATTGCACAATCAAATACTATTCGACAAAATAAGAAAACCGTGGGATTTCCAAAATGGAATTTCTGGCGTGACTCACACGTGTAAATTTATATTAACGACTGACGAATGTGAAAATAATGCTAAACATTTGCCAATTTCTTAAATTGTATTTGTGTTGATGAATTTACCTTGATAAAGCGGAAAACGGTCAAAGTGTGCATTTTACTGTAATCTAGTTATTCAATCATTGCACATCAAAATATAGTTACATCCTAAAACATGCATTGAACTCCTAATTATGAAACTTATTGCATACATAAACAATTTAGTATGTGATCAAGTTTTTAGGCTCAACTGATATATATATTTGGAGGTCTAAACACAATTATCAATATGAAGTTTTAGTTGGAGTCCAAGAAAGCTAGAAAATAGATTCAGCAACTCTCCAGAAAAAATATCAGACAAGTTAAAGAATTTAGTGTTATGACCATAACCAAAATTATTGGATATTATTACGGCCTAGTGTTAGCTGCCTTCTCAATAAAATTACTTATATTGTTGATTTATATAACGAACTTCCGTGGATGAAGGAAACTCGTTAATTTGTCTAACTAGCACGGCTCTTAACTAAAACCCTTTGTAACTGAGGTTGTGTTGTGATATCTATAGAATATAGATAACTCCATTTGCCCTCAATTTGGTTATAATACATATTGTTTGACTATAGTCCCCGCCTCTAGCCCTGAGTGAGGCTGATTACTTTTGCTCAAATATTTGTAGGAATACCCCTTTAGACCCTAAGAATTCTAATTATTTTTTTCTAATACATACAACACTTATAAACGTTTTGCATATAGTTATAGCGAAAGCTACTGCTTCATTAATACTCGTACATCAAAAGAAAATTGCGGCTTGCCACAGATTAGAAGCCAAGACGCGCAGATTACCCATCAAACGCTGGACCAATAGATAGATTTTAACTTACGCCTATACCAGATTTATCATTTGTCGGTTCAAATTAAGGATCTTTATATAGAATAAATTAAGAAACATCAGCCAATAGCACTTTCATTTTTGTCTTGCTTCACTAGTATTGTATCAGCATTATCCGATGCACTGTAGCAGCTGTATAAAAGTTGCTTTAAAATAGACATATGCTTCTATCTCTCGGCTCGACCAATTGTGGATCTACTATCTACAATCATTAATGGTTCATCGTGTCATATTAAATGCATTTTTGTATTCAGCATATTGTTCCTTTACCGTGTTCCTTTACTAATGGCATCGACTGTTATGTGACTCGATTTAATGGCATACTGAGGTTTGACCACACAACAAGATCCAACAATTGCTTCCTTTAATCAATACTCACTATGTCGAGGATACATAAAGATCCATATGATGATAGGCGTTCAGATATCTTCTTTTCGGTAGCAGCGCTTTTCTTACGAAATTAAGGTGTGGTTCATGGCTTTCAATCAATTGTGCTTCACACAACAAAATAAAATAGTTACGTTGGTCAAACAAATAGCTTTTTCACCGCTATTTGGTTGAGGTATACTCGGCGTGACGTGAAAGTAAAAACGTATATGATTTTATACTACGATTTTATACTCGACACATTTGAAAACGTCTACGTCTTAAAACATTTTTGATCTAAAACAGCGACACAGAAATTATCCTCACTCCACCACACCAAAATCTGTCTTTTTCACTCTATCTACTAGCTCTGAGCATTGCTGCATTAGGGACATATGAAATATACTATATCTTTAGTAACCTTGACTTTTTCTACAGGACGGGCCATTTATTGATGTGTTTTTAAATCATAGGCTAAGGCAACACTTTATTGAACGATTTTCTTCAAATTTTGAAAGCTCGTCATTGTGATCTTCCGCACCAGTCACCAAACAATCATGTTTTCGCTTCGCTCCTCAAGCGAAATAATGAAAACTTATTTTCAAAGTCAGTGTTGTGTAGCCGAAATCGTGCAAATTTTGAAAAGAAATTTGGGTCGTGGAAGAGCCCCAAGCGGAACAGCTGCAGTGACTATTGGTTGACAAAAGGGGTCCCCGAGCTGAGGCAGTGCGCACGCCAGATAATATTTCGGCTGTGTCCCATAGTGTAGGACAGATTCCATCGACCTCAACTCGACGTCGACCGCAGCAACTGACCCTTAGTTGCACCAGCCTGAGGAGAATACTGCACAAAGAGCTCAGATTATTCATCTACACGATCCAGGTGACCCAGCAGTTGAAAGCAGATGACCATCCGCTATGTAAACAAGCCGAACTGCCGGATTTAATGTTTAGAACAGCCACACGTAATCGTAGATAAACCAATGCATCCAACAAGAATGACTGATGAGTGTGGATTTTGAAATAGTGGCATAATTGGAACATTTTTCTTCGAAAACGCTGCTGGAAACCTCGTAACCGTCAATAGCGACCGTTGCAGAGCCATGCTGACCAACATTTTATGGCCTCAAATCGACGCTGTGAATGTGAACAACCTTTGATTACCATACAAAACGACCGACAATCGATCTCCTGCGCGCCACGTCAATTGGCCTCCGCGGAGCTGTGATTTTCGCCGTTGGACTTATTTCTACCGGGTTTCATTAAGAATAGATATTATGCGAATAATCCAGGGACAATTCCAGCTTTAAAACATCAAATTGCGACAGTTATCTGTGAAATAGGCGCCGAAATTATCGAAAAAGGTCTTAAAATCTGGACTCACAGGTTGGCTTATTGTTAGACCAGCAGAAGGAGCCACATGAACGAAATTGTTTTTCATTCTTAAATCGGAGACTCCAACCTACACAATAAAAAAAAACATTTCAACAAAATAAAGATGTATAATCATTTTATAGCGTTTTGAAAAACAAACTTTTAATAGTATGTTTTCGAACATTTCTGCACCGAAAAGTTTCGACCTCCAACCTGGGTTTTGGTGTATTTAGGCTGCCTTCCATTAGGACTAACGCGGTTATGTTAGCAAATTATGGCGGGGTGTTCACTATTTATATTTTATGTATTATTCATCTTCCAAGAAACTCATTTATTAACAACTTTGTTACTCACCCAAGTAAAATCAATTAACCCCAGTCAGTGATCTGAGCACTAAAGCTCATGCGAAAGCACGTTAATCTGAAGGAATTGTTAAACGTTACTAATAACTCGCTTACATGAGCTTAAC
This sequence comes from Nephrotoma guestfalica, assembly GCA_963691935.1. Lineage (NCBI taxonomy): Eukaryota > Metazoa > Arthropoda > Insecta > Diptera > Tipulidae > Nephrotoma > Nephrotoma guestfalica. Next base: position 232,074,914 of record OY829913.1, on the reverse strand, counting down.
CAAGGTGTATATGAAATATATTAGCTTTTCACTTTAATGTAACCAGCTACCTCCACTTAGTATTTTGGAATGACGGTTGGCCATAAGCGCTTGTCGGTTTGGTCAAGCATCTTGCCTGATTTTAATACATTTGAAAATAACTCAATCTGTATTTGCCATTCAAGGTAAATGCTATACATTTTCAGGAATTTTAGTGATCCAAATTTATATCCTTTTGATTTTGCTATCCTCATTGTTTCGAGTCTTAATAAACTCGAGATGAGAACCATTGCAATGTGCTGATTACCATGACCTTCTTCTTGCTACTTTTTCTAAATGAGTTATGAATGTGTAATCTTTGTCCACAAATTTATCTTGACCACTCAAGATATATTAGACCACTTATTCCCTGTACCGCCAGCTCCCCGTTGAATTTTTGAATGAAAATTACATAATTCTTAAGTGCATTATTTGCAAGTAGAATCGAAATAGGATTACTTAAAGTCTACTTCCACAGAAGCTCTGACATTTATAGGAAAATGAGGTTTTTTGATAAAAATAAAATTGGATTGTTATATGATCACGTGCAGGAGCTTTTAAACTTTTAACCATTCATATCCGGCGTATGGCCCCATGTGTGCGAAATCCCGTGTGTAAAAATGAACGGGTATATAAGCTGCGGCCAACACCCGATCACAATCTGATTTTACCATGTTTACCATCTTACTCGTAACTCGGTGGTTTAAGATCTAAAGCTAGAAATGATATTTTATAGTCTTTTGATAGAGCAGTTTTTCTAATCAAAAAGCGTCATTTAGGCTTCAGAAAACCTACAAGGAAAACTTTTGTTGAAAATTTAATCTTTAAGTTTAGTAGGATTATGAAAAATAATTAATATTCACTAAAGCTTCTAATGAATATGCCACTTCCGGTACACTGATTTCCAATATAATCTTCACCAAGATTTCCCAACTTGTGCGAAAACTTACCTTACCTACTAATTCGTCTGAATTGCAGAAATGCCGAAATTTTGAGGAACATCCGATTTTATAAAAAATTGTAATTTTTTTTTTTTTATCCCTGCTATCTGTTCTGGGGCCAAGGCTCTCCCAACTCTTTCGCGGTTTTGCTTATTTGCATCCTTACTTTTTCGCCAGTGTAGGCCAATTCGAGGACGTACGGATATAGGTCCGATTTTATCACCATCTGCACATTGCATAGCTCCATGTCAGCCTATACTGGCATGGAAGATGGGTCGGTCCATGAGTTTTGCACTCCGACAGGGGGTCATAGATGTGTTCCATTCCATCACAAATCGTAATTTGTTGATGAAAATTCCCTTTGCATCCTGCCCCTATCGGGATTCGAACCCGGTACCTCCCGATCCAAACGCCAAAGCTTTAACCACTGTGCCATTTGGTCGGTAAAATTGTCATTTCTGCTAATATTTTAGAATACAGATTAATCAATTTTGGTGAAAGTTTAACTTATAGCGAGATTTTTTACTTGTACATCTTTGAATCTATGTTTGGGCTTAAAATAGGCAGAATTTTCGTGAAAAACAGCTTTTAGTCTTCTAATGGAAGCTATTACTTCTGGTTTACTCATTTTAACCAAAAATACTGGGGTTTCTCTTCACTTCGATCAGTTGTCCGATTTGAGGTTTAGGGAGACAACAAACGTTTATTTGGCTCTGAACTAGAAATAACACAACAGATACACAGATAACCTTTTGAAACTCACTTTTCTACGAAGATATAGCGAACGGTAGGATCGATAAATTTTTAAAGTTACTATACTACTTAAAAGAAAGTAAAAAGAGTGTGCGAGTGACACTGATGTTATCCGGTAATTCGAACTTTGACTTTATAGTACACTAAAACATATCAATCAAATACGAGTATTACACAGGCGTAGAAGAAGGGACAGATCGATTATATTTATCTCTCAGAGAGAGAGAGAGAGAGAGAGAGAGAGAGAGAAAGAGAGAGAGAGAGAGAGAGAGAGAAATTATTCAGCCCGCAACATTTTGATTAGAAAAATTAATATATATAACTTTGGCAATGACTGACCAAACGGCACAGTGGTTAAGGCTTTGCCGTTTGGATCGGGAGGTACCGCGTTCGAATTCCGATAGGGGCAGGATGTAAAAGGGTACTTTCATCATCAGATTACTATGGAGCTATGCAATGTGTAGATGGTTCTATGAAAATCGGACCTGTAGCCGTACGTCCTCGAATTGGCTGGCAACGGCGTAAAACTAAGGACGGGAAAAACTAACCGCGAAAGAATTGGGACAACCTCGGCCCCGGAACAGACTGCAAAGATATCTATCTGTAAGCAAAATTAAATCAAAATGATACTTCCATGATTTTGTTTATGCTGTGAATTATTGATATACAAATTAACATCCAGGACCGCTTCTCGCGGCATACAATTTTTATTGTTTTATGTTATATTTACGTTTCATATTGGAATTATTTTGAACAAAACAGATATAAAATAACAACAACAATTACAGTCTCAAAATAATATTTTTTAATTGAAATATGTCATTAATTTAATTTTTTTTTATATTTTCAGGAGGGTTTCATCAGGGTAGGTTTCCAATAATATTAAACCTTCAACTAGGAAAGTGAGTAGTTTTATAAGTTTCTCATGCACATTGTTTGAATGTGCCTTATCAATCAACGTTCAGATGACCGATTGCCACTCTTATTCGTTGAAGTTTCTGGAATAATTTTTAAAATATCAAATAAATCAATAAAAATATAACTTAAGGTAAATTTTATAGTTGAATGAAAATGGAGGTTATCGATATATTACCTAACTATACTGTTTTGTTAGATGAAAACGGCTTTGTGTTTGATGGTGTAGCATTTCTCGAAAATAAAATTAGTAAGTGATAATTATATTGTAATTAACGGGTGTTTTTTTAAGAGGTTGCCGATTTTTTTTTTGAATAAAACACATATAAAATTATGAAATGACCAAAATTTTTTTTTATTTGGTAGATAATTTTTTGGCATTTAACATTTAAACACAATTTCTGGCATATGGCTACCACGACTATTTTTCACAAATGTCATTCTGGAGGTCCAATTTTCCAGCACTTTTTCAAGCATTTGAGGGCGTATGTCAGCAATGACACGTTGAATATTGGTTTCCAAAGCGTCAATCGATTGAGGTTTATCCACATAAACCAATGACTTCACGTATCCCCACAAAAAGTAATCGAGTGGCGTCAAATCGCACGAACGCGGAGGCCAATTCACCGGACCATTTCTCGAAATAATGTTGTCGTTGAAAGTTTCTTTCAATAAGTCGATTGTTTCACGTGCTGTATGGCAAGTGGCACCATCTTGTTGAAACCACATTTCATCCATATCCATATCTTCAAGATTTGACAACAAAAACTCATTTAACATGGTTCTGTATCGATTTCCATTCACGGTAACGCGTCGTCCTTCCTCATTTTTAAAGAAATATGGACCGATGATCCCACCAGCCCATAGACCGCACCAAACAGTACATTTATCAGGATGCATTGGTAATTCTTGAACGGCGTGTGGATTATCTTTGCTCCAAATGCGACAATTTTGTTTGTTGACGTATCCATTTAACCAAAAATGCGCCTCACCACTGAAGAGAATTTTACGGTAAAAAAATGGATCTTCGTTCAATTGATTTAACGACCAATCACTGAATTCACGGCGCAAACGATGGTCGTGTGGCTTTAATTCTTGCACCAATTGAATTTTGTATGGCACCAAACCCAAATCTTTACGTAAAATTTTCCATAAAGTCGATGGACAAAGTCCAATTTGCTGAGCACGACGACGAATCGATAAATTGTCGTTTTCTTCGACACTGGCCTCAACGACAGCAATATTTTCTTCTGTACGAACTCTTCTCATTCTTGTCGGTGGCTTGGCATCCAAAAGAGTGAATGTAGACCGAAATTTGGTAATTACGTTCTTTATGGTGGTCTCTGACGGACGATTATGTGCACCATAAAATTCACGAAGTGCTCTATAAACATTTTTAATTGAACACTGATTTTGAAAATAAATTTCCACGATTTGAAAACGTTGTTCTGGAGTTAACCTATTCATAATGATTTGCCAAACAATACTGAGTAGAAATGCCACTTTGAGCTGTCAAAACAACTGTCATAAAATAAAACGACATCTATCGGAAAAACAAACCTCCTAAAAAAACACCCTTTATTACAGGATATAATAAAATAATTTTCATAATTTAATTAGCGTACTATAACTACCAATTAATATTTTTAAATCTGCCAAATTGACAAAAGAGGCAATCTTCCCTGTGATTTAAAGTTTCTTGAGTGTTCGGCTCTTTTTTTTTGTTTTGAGCTTTACTTCTATTTCACACCTCTTTTAATTTCGAATGACTGGCTTTATTAAACCACAATATGTATCACTTATAATTATTTCTATTTTGATACATGTTTCTTGAATCCCTTCTATTGCGAATTTTCTATTATTTGTCATTTAAATAGTTTTTCTGCATCGGAGTTCCGGGGCAATGTGTCCTTATGAATATAGAAGTGTGCTACAAAGCCCCACGCTGTTCTAGCAGTTAACCATAAAAGCATTGTGGCCTTTGTATAAATGTGGGTCGATTAGCCGATCTGCTACTGAATATGAGTTACAACCTTTAAAACCTACTGTAATAAGAAACTTTAATTTTCTACTTCAAGAGAAATTGATCGTTGCTTTTGTTGTAAAATAATTTCAGTCAAAAATTTAAAGAAATCGTTCTAACCGTTTATTGGATTTTAATAGAAAATAATTCCAAAAAATATTAATTATTTTGTTTTGCTTTTCCTTGAAAAAACATGTGTTTTTATGAATTGGCCAACAGGGTACAGAAAATATTGGCAATGACAAATCAGTGGACCTTTTAATAGAAGTATAGATCCCTGAGTATTTTAGTTGATCAAAGTCGTATAATATCGAGGACCGCTCACTCAAATTTACATAGTTGGAATTCCCATGACCGCTGATCGTACGGGAGAAGACCATAGGAATCTAGAACTTACATAAATCAACAAATTAGTGGACCTTTAAAATCCTAAAGCTGTAGAGTTTTCCTATTTTTCATCGATACATTTCCCGTAACACTTATATTCGAATAGCGGGAATTTCCACGAACAGCGGAACTTTAAGTTTCGTCATAAATTGCCCAACAGAGTATAGAAACTATTGGCAAAGGCAAATCGGTGGACTTTTTAATAAAAGTACCAATCCCAGTTGTTCAAATTCATAGTACACTATGGATTGTAAAAATTTTGTTGTCTCTAAATTGGCACAAATGTCTTCTATCTTGAGGTGAAGTTTGAGCGCGATCTGTCAGTCAGTTTAGTGACAGTGCTCTATTTTGTCAGTTCACCTCAAGTGTGTTTCCCGGTGTTTATAATGAATAGAAATATCGAAGAAAAAAAGGGAAAGAGAGAGAAAATAGTCAGCCAGAGCCATAACAGGTGAATACGGTGGTTGTGCGATGATATTTGTTGTTTTTGGCCAGGAATTCGTTCACAATGATAGCTTTGTGAAAGGTCCGTTGTCGTGGTGTAAAATCCATGAGATTTTTTTAATTTCCTCCCTTAACGCTGCATAACGTCCAGACAATATTTTTTATTTTCCGTCAAAACTTCTGGCACGAATTTCAAGTGCACAACACTTCGATAATCAAGATCTGAAGAGACATCTGAATAGACATCTCTAGAATTCCTTGATTTTGGCTTACGATCCACCCTTACACTTTCATATTAAATATTGAAAGTGGAGTGGTATTCTAAAATCGGTGAGAAATTCCCCGAGGGTCGCGTTAATATGGTGGTTATCAAAATTAATCTAGCAGAATACGCACAATCCGAGGACATTCACAGATCTAAATAGACATCTCTAGGATTCGTTGATTATGGCTTACAATCCACCCCTACACTTTCATATTAAATATTGCAAGTGGAGTGGTATTCTAAAATCGGTGAGAAATTCCCCGAGGGTCGCGTTAATATGGTGGTTATCAAAATTAGCCCATAAGAGCACATATAATCCGAGGACATTCACAGATCTGAATAGACATCTCTAGGATTCCTTGATTATGACCTACAATCCACCCCTACACTTTGTTATTAAATATCGCAGGTGGAGCGGTATTCTAAAATCGGTGAGAAATTCCCCGAGGGTCGCGTTAATATGGTGGTTATCAAAATTAGACAATAAGAGCACATATAATCCGAGGACATTCACAGATCTGAATAGACATCTCTAGGATTCCTAGATTATGACCTACAATCCACCCCTACACTTTGATATTAAATATCGCAGGTGGAGCGGTATTCTAAAATCGGTGAGAAATTCCCCGAGGGTCGCGTTAATATGGTGGTTATCAAAATTAGTCCATGAGAGCACATACAATCCGAGGACATTCACAGATCTGAATAGACATCTCTAGGATTCCTTGATTATGGCCTACAATCCACCCCTACACTTTCATATTAAATATTGCAAGTGCAGTGGTATTCTAAAATCGGGGGGAAATTCATCGAGGGTCGCGTTAACATGGTGGTTATCAAAATTAATCCATAAGAGTATACACAATCCAAGGGTATTCACAGATCTGAATAGACATCTCTAGAATTACTTGATTATGACTTTTAAACAACCCCTACAGTTTCTTATTGAATATCGCAAGTAGAGCGGTTTTTTAAGATCGGCGAAAGATTCTTAGAGTGTAATTTTAAAACGGTATTTAACAATATTTATCTCTAATAACACACAGTCTAATGGGATTCACATATTTCAATATTCATCGACCTATTGACAACTTCGGTTTAATATAAAAACTTTTAACCGCATAGACATACATAATTTAACTTTACATTATGTATCAAAAATATTTAAAAACCTTTAGGTATGGTTTATATATTTTTGTTTGTCATCTGTTTTAAATTTAAAGTACCTAAACATATTTTTTTTTAATTAAATAAAAAAGTTCAACCCTGCTACATTTTCTTCTGTGTATAACTACACTTTTGATTAAATTGTGTAAATACACTTTTGAAAAATGATTATTTGTGTAGCTACACTTTTGATAATTGATTAAAACTTCACACCGGTGAAAAACAACATCCGGACCGAAATTGATGAATTGAATTAAAAATTTTGATTTTCGTATAGAAGCCTGCCTGTAGACGTGCTTGTGATGTACTATTGGATGGATAATTGTTAAAAGCCATATTTTAACAAAAAATTAAACCACCAGAATGAATCTAAGTATTTCCATGTTTTATTTAAAAGAAAACCATTTAAACGCGACTTTTGAAAGACCCTGTACTTTGGTATATACTAAACATGAAAGTATTTGCGTTTTCATCTTATCACGACATAACAATCATAATCCATTTATTATATTTGGTTTCAAAAACCATTTTGATTTTAATTTACTTATTATATTTTATCGAACGCACTTCGATTTTAGAATAACAATTACCTAGTATGTGATCTATATATAACATAAATTTATAGACATTTTATTAAACTTTAACTTACAATGTTTTTTTTAAATTTATTTAGACAATGATTTGTTTCAATTAACTATATGTTATCTATTTTTCTGCCCCGACAGATCAAAAATTTGGACTTTTATACTCTATTTTGGAACCAATAACACTACTACATCCACAAATAATCATTATTACCAATTCAAAATACTTATTGTTGCCAAATGGCATCTCGATTACTCTCGAACTATATTTTGGCAATAAATCGGAGCATTTTAGTTACAAGCTGCTGGCCTTATAGTTAGTTTATACCATAAGACAAAAATCTAGACTACAAATTTTCATAAATTGCACGTTGCCTGGAATTCGTAAAATTTTGATTGTTTATATATTTATTTACAAACATTTCATGAACCCCATACCCCATTTTGAGCTTCTAGCTCATTCGTACAGAGTGCGAAGTTCATAATGACATCTGAAACTTCATCTAGCTTTTATTTTCGTGTATAGATATTTTTCAGGCGGCTGTAGCCAATTGTGCACAAAATTGCATACCTCTTCTGGCTGGGGTGCGTCATATAACTGGCGAACACTTAACACCTACTATAAAAATACATCACGGTTTAACGAATCAAATCCACATCTACACAGCTTTCAATTTTCGTATATTTATCCATGGACGGTTTCACGCAGACGCTACTCCCAACAAGCCCAGTTGAAATTATTTATATTTTAAAATATAATCATTTGTATAATTTGCATAGTAAAGAAAAGTTAAATGTAGACAGTTAAACATGAAAAAAATAGCCAACCGCTCGACACGAAAGACAAAGCCTACTAAAACGTTTAAAATTTATTACGATAATAACAACAAACTACTCGACACAAACACAAATCCTTTAGACAGAAAATGTTAAACGGACATCAAATTATTCATGGAACAGAAAAATATTTTCGTTACGAGCCATAATATGATTATACACATCATCCACAAAGAAGAAAAATCAAACAAAAATTTTCCAGAGAAAATCTGCATATTTTAAAAATATTTTTATATACAAGACTTTATTTTTCTAACCATATTACACAGCACAGCACACAAATAGATATCATATAGTAATGGTAACAAGTTAAGAAGTTAGGTATCTTCTTTTGTTTATAATTGTCCATGGATATGAAATGCAGAAAATAAATTAAATTAATATTTATAGAACAAATATGCTTCTGTTCGTTTGTTTCAATTATTTCAATTAAAATTTTAAAATAAAAATATTTTTTAATATTAAATTAATTTTATTTCATGTTTTATTTTTTTATAACAATAACAAGAAATTATTTTAAAAATATAAAATATTTTTTCATGTTGATTTCCATGATAATAGATAAAAAGTCCGGAATAAAATTTAAAACACATCTCTCTACCAGATAGTACTGCAAATCATATTTTGCAGAAGAAAGGTAGGAATTTATTTATTTGGAAAAATTGTTTTCCTTTTTTCATATGTACGAGTATGTGGTACGAAGATCTATGTCTCTGGTTAGCATAATGCTTTGTTTGGTTTATAAACGTACTCGTACGTAGAATGTTTACAGAGCTGCAGAAAATCTGCTAACAGCGGCTAGAGTTTAGTTTGGCAAAACATCCCTCAATAGGATTTGAACGTAAGCATATGTTACGTTTTATTGTACGAGTATTTACATAATATACTATTTTTAGCAATTCAAATTAATAAATTTTTCGAATAGTTTCATATTTAACAAAACAACAATATAAATAATACATTTGATTTTTGATTATGCAGATTCCACAACACAGAAAAATCTGTAGACTTCATGTTCACTCATATGTACGTAATAAAATGTTTCATAATAATGTTAACATATCTTTACTATACACACTAAGCCACAATACAACATAACATACAGAGATACAGTACCATAATAATTAATAACAAAACCAAGCATCTTATAGTAGGTAACCAAAACAAAAAGAAATAAGATTTTGACGATAAAAACTCCTCTAAAAATATGTAGATTGGGACTAAAATACAAAACATTCTCAAAATTCTTTTCATTGTCTTACCCTAAATATTTACCGAATGCGAGAGAAACCCGAATTCAAGGTAAAATTCTGGGAGATGAGTTTTCGTGCAAATGGCTAATAGTAGCTTCATTCCGAACTAATGAGATGTCAAAAAAGTGTGTTCCTTTGCATAAAAATGTTGCTTTTCAACATAGCATTCGTTCGAAAACAAAGCTACATAGCCAACTTTGGTAAGCTACCTCATTACAAAATGTATCTGGCTAGTATAATCCTCTAGAAGGTTAGAATTATGGTTACCTCTACACCTACACATATAAAAAATTGGAGTGTGTTTGTAATTTAAATACATATAAACAATTGTTTTGGTGTATGCAAGATAAATAAACAAAATCAATTGTTTTTACATAATTGTAGATTTTGTAACATGGGGGTAAAATAAGAGATTATTGCTAGTGTAGATAAATCACCACCCGAGGCCGACACGATGCGTACGATATTTTTCTACGACTTCGTTTTTATTAAAAACATAAAGTTTTTATCAAGTAGTTTAGTAGATTTTTTCTTATACATAATTTACCGACGAGAAGTTTTGAAATGGAGTTTTGATTGAAAATTCGTTTGGCAATTTATTAGGAAAATTGTTCGATTTTTATAACTACACTGGCTCGTAAAAAAGTTCGGACACTACATTTTTTTTAGTACATATTCGCGTTTATGGTAACTATACGCATTAAGCATCCCTCAAACCAACGCGATTTTACCGCAGCGGAAACGGATTATTCGCGGCGGTAACAGATATCGCGCGGAATTCGTGTTTATGCTCACACCTGAACGAAAATTTCGCTATCACACGTAATAAAATTTGACAGGTTTTGTTTTTAATTTATTTAATTCAAAATAAATAATACTTACAATAAAAAAAAGTTTCAACAAATATATTACCATGGCCACAACATCTGATGAAGAAGAGGCATTTTTATTGCTTGCCTTGGTAGAGGAAGAAAATCCAATGTTCATATTAATAAATCATGAATTGTTGTTGAAATTGAAAACACGTTTCTTAATTTTTGTAGAAAAAAAAGGAAGTGGGTACATGACATTAATTTGGAAAGATTGAGGTGTGGTGAATTTCATATTAACGTATGAACCCCAACTTCGTAACGATCCAAAGCGATTTTATATTTACTTTAGAATGCCAATGGAACGCTTTGATGAGATTCTCAATTTAATTGCAATATATATTAAAAAATCTGATACAAATTATCGTGAAGCTATTTCACCTGAAGAAAGATTTGCCATTACATTAAGTTTAGAAAATATTATATGTATAGATTTTTTTATAATTTATTCAATTTGACAGGTTTCTCGCTACTGGTGATACTTACTACACAATTGGACATAGTTTTAGAGTTGGATTTAATACAGTTGGAACAGTAGTAACAGAAGTTTGTGAGGCTATATGGAATAACCTACAAAATACATATTTACCAGAGCCAACAACAGATATGTGGAAAGAATCTGCAGATGAGTTTGAGAGATTATGGCAGTTCCCTAATTGTATTGGTAGTGTGGATGGTAAGCATGTTACCATTAAATGCCCTGATAAAAGTGGATCAAATTACTGGTGTTATTTGCAAAAATTTTCCATAGTACTAATGGCTATTGTTGGTCCCGATTATAAATTTGTATGCGTTGATATTGGTGGATATGGTAAAAACAGCGATGGTGGTATTTTTGAGAACTCCAATATGGGTAGAAAATTTGAACAAAATTTAATGAATGTTCCTAATCCCAAAAATTTGCCACTACAAGGCGAACCATGTCCGCATGTTTTAATTGGTGATGAAGCTTTTGCACTTAAACCCTATTTTATGAGACCTTATCCTTATCGCCAATCAAAAAATGATATAAGGAAAGAAAAATATAACAAAAGACTGTGTACTGCCAGAAGAGTAGTAGAAAATGCTTTTGGCATAATGGCTCAAAAGTGGAGAATTTTTTATCGGCCAATAGAGACAAAGCCAGAAACTACTATTTTTACTGTAAAAACATTATGTGTCCTGCACAATTTTTTACGCACAACAAACAGTGATTACCAGTATTTTGAATTTTTGGATCCACCAGAGCCGTTTTCTACTTTTAGTAATGATCCTAGACGTGCAACAGCCACAGCATTTCATACAAGACAGAAATTTGAAGATTATTTTAATTCTTAAACATTTACGAAAATCAATTTAGATAATTAAAACATTTTTTCATTTATGAAATTTTTATTTCAAATGCATATACGTATTTTTCCATTAAAATATTCATAGTTTTTTGATTAAATGATTTAAAAAACTGTGACATACTAACTTCCTCACATGAACCTACTGAAGTTGATGAATACTGGTGGGTGCACGATTGGCTCAGATCAGACGAAATTTCACGAGAATGCGTTTCTTTTTCATTTTCTTCAATTTGCAGCAGTTCTTGTTCCATGATAACTTGAGCAATCTTCATTTTAGTTATCGCTTGCCTTTTCGGATTAAAAGTCTTAATGGTTTGTGCATGTGCTAACATTAAATATTCTGTTTCATCATGCGGAGTGTTTTTTTTGGTTTGTAAGTAATTTAGTACTTTTTCAACAGGTGCTGGTGATCCACTTTTGCGTTTCCTGGGTATGTATTTTTCTCCTGATGTCGATTTATTGTCCGGCGTACCACTGCGTGGAATTATTTTAATAGGTGTAGAGTGATCTGAACTCTCGAACTCAGTATCTAATGATTCTTCAATGATAATATTTTCAAAATCGACTGCATCTTCATTATCTATTTGATGGGGTATGAAATTTTCATCACAATTATCTATACTAATATTTGAGCTCCCGGCTGTACTAGCACTTATATTTGTGCTCGTTGTAGCATATGCTAAAAACGGACGAAAAGGTTTCATTTGTTCGGCCCATATCCACTTTTTTGTGTTGTTAACTGCTTGTCCAGTTTTTGTTTTTGTTCCCTTAATATATTTGGCAAATGTGTCCCTTAAATTTTTCCATTTTTTCTTCAGATCATCACCTAAAAAAATTAATCGAAATAGTCAACAAGACAACATATAGTAGATACAATAATTACAACTTACCATTTTCATTGAGATCTTTCCAATTTCCCTCCATATTTTATCTTTTTTTCTTATGTCTTTGTAATCTTCATGGGATAAATCATACAGTATTGGGTATTTTTTCACAATTTCAATTAAACGTTCTGTTTGTGACATTTTTAAAATTTTTTGAACAAAGTTTTGAGTTATTTTTTGACACAAACTTTTACAATTTGTACACGAAATTTATTTTTTGAATTTGTTTTTCAGCGAAATTCGCAGAAAAAACGCTGTCAGCACTATAATAAAATACGCTGCGAAAAAAACGCTGAAAATCCGTGCGGAATTCGCGTTAGTATAAGCACATTCATAATACGCCATGTTATTTAAACTCACGAACAATTCGCTCCGCTTCCGCTGCGGTAAAATCGCGTTGGTTTGAGGGATGCTTTATTCGAGTTATGGTTGTACGAAATAATAATATACACGCTAAAAGGCACTAACAAATCCAGTTTCTGTTTAACACGTTGCCGCAATTGTCAAATTTTGGCGATATGTAGGCAAATGTCGGCTTTAGCCGTTCTGCTCATTTTAATTAATACAAAAGGTATAACATTATTACGAAGTGCACTAATACATTTATTTGTTAATTAGTCAGTAATACATCGATAAAAAGAGATGTAACTTTCCAGATAACATATCAATTGTTTTTGTGCGATTTTTCTAACACGTTGCTGCACACTTTTAAATTGACGACCGTGTTTAGAACACATTTTTTTTTCAATGTTCATGGCTGCCATCTGAAATTGAGAATCAGTCTCATGTTTGGAAGTGAAAATTATCACATTTTTTCACCGTTTTTCCATGAAACCCCTCGACGCCGTCATTTTCTCTGGGCAGAGAAAAAATGTCGTGACGAGCAAATGAAATGACGGTTGTAGCCGTCGATGTGATAGTTGTGAGGTTTCTGGAATAACTTCACTTTGCCTTAAACGACGCCCTAGCACATCCCACATGTGCTCAATGGGATTAAGGTCAGGGCTGCGGGCGGCTCAAATAATTCGATCAATTCCCACCTCATCCAAATAATTATTGACAATGTTTGCAACGTGAAGCCCCGCTTTGTCGTGCATTATTAACCCTTGTGGAGACTAATGGGCTTAGCCAAGCTCTTTTTCAAATTTTTGCTATTGCTTGAACACTTTTCAAGCCACATTGGTCATCATATTCCATTATATCATTCACACACCGTTCTTAAACAAATTTCTGAATAGAAAGAATTAAACAATTTAGAGTGGGATGAGTTTTAGGGTCTAGCCAGACCCCATATATTATTAATAAGAAAATGCACTGAATTTGTTTATTCAACTGTCATATCGAAAGCAAGTGTTGAAAAACTGAACTTGAATAATAAATTTATGTTTTGAGTAGTTAGTTTACATAATTTAGTTTATAATCAGTGATATGCTGATGAGGTCGAAATAGTGTATCAGGCATGCTCACGCTTCGATCCTAGATTTAATGAAAGTATCGCAGAAGCATTGGCGAATGATATAGAACGTGAACGAGAACAAGCGGCACAAATGGATTATTATGGTGACTCTTTCGCAGTCGACGACGATGAAGACCAAGATGAAGATTATTTGTCAAATGAGGACAATGCATCATACATTGAATCATAGCAAGAATTGGAGCTACAACTGGAGTATGATAGTGATGATGAAGAGAACAAAGTGCAATCGACAGTTGAAATGCAGCCAGTAGTCGAACTACAGTCGGCAAAAGAAAATCAATCAGAAATGCAAGAGATAGATATGCAAGAGATAGAGATAGATATAGAAAGGGTGTTCTAATATTGATGCAAGATTTGAAGTTTGTGCCATAACGTGTTGTTAAAAAAAACTGAGTGATAGCTGACAGTTGAGGGTTATCAGGGGCGCTATGTTGTATACCGTCACAAGTTTCGACTTTCGACTTATTTTATGTTTCACTTTTGTATAGAGTTAAATAATATACTGTTTCATCTTTCCAGTTATTATTTTTCTATTGTGGTCTCAGCGCGCTCTAATAAAACATCATTCTACTTCTATTTTCGCTGTCTACGGTTACCGATTTGTTTATTTATACATCACTTGAAATTTTTATTGGTGATACGTTTGTCGTAGCGTGAATAACTTAATATTTTTATTTAGAAAAATTAGACATAAACTAGGTCGAAAGTCGAAGAATGTGATGGTACAACATACTGCCTCAGGGTTATTAAAAATGGAATGCTAGATCAAAGAGCAAAGCTGGAACCAAAGAAGGTTTAGCAACTACAGTGATTGTTGAGAAGCAAATGCATATACAACGTGTCACTGTTTGGTGAGGATTTTGGGCTGGATGCAAGCAAAAACAGTGAATGGGGCTGGCTATCGCGAAGTGATAATCCAGTTTTTGTTGCTAGATATGGATGTGGTTTCAACAAGGCCACATGCCATACAGCCGGGAAACAATTCAATTACATTTTCTATGTCTCTCTTTCTATAGCTTTCATATCCAATGAAAGGATTTTACCATCTCTACGGCAGTCCTCCAACTATCTCGGTTCATCGCACGCTCCCCCCACTTTCGATATTCCATTGCTCGTAGGTCTAGTTCGACATAGTCGTGCTAGAGTAATCTAGGTCTTCCTCTGTGGCGATCAGACCCAGCCCTTGCTATTACAATTCTACACAGCGAGCCAAATGTTGTTAGTTTACATATAGACAGACAAACTTCTATGAAATTCCGTGACATATGTGCACGGCCCATAGGTTTGCGCAGTTGATCAAGTCGTTGGTTAGTGTTCAATCGTTGGGGGTGAAAACCACATTGAAAGTCGCCGATGATATTTTCGGCAAGGGGAATGATTCGGGCAAGTACCACATTAGCAAACACTTTGTAGGCGGTGTTTACCAGAGCTTTAACAGAACATTGAGACGGTCGCGTTTTTTATGTGGCGGACATAAGAGTGGGGAGGGTTAATTTCTCGGGAAACTCCTCCTGGTCCCAACTCACAACGATAAGTTCATATAGATTAGATGCAAAAGTAGCTCTTCCGTGTTTTAATTTCACTTTTTAATCTACTTAGCTGCAACTACTTCCTCTACTATGCGATACGGGACGAGTACCTCATCGCCCGGTGGGGCAATATAGTACAAGTGACGATCACTTCCTCGTTCCGATGTAGTAAAGTTTGAAAGTAGGATTACTGTACTGAAAGAACACCAGCTACTTTTGTTCTCAACTATCCACTCGTGTTTTATCGGCGTAGAACTTGGATGGAAGTCCTTAGTAAAATTTTAAGCATTGACACAGCAGTGTCATGCGTTTCCACTTGGAAAATGATGTTTTCGTTGCAGCTCCTCATATATTGACGGTTTTTTTTCAAGAAGAATTTGGTCCGCTCTTTCCTGACTCGGAGATACTGAATGTGAGTACTCCGAGTGTTATGATCTTGGTTGTCTTCTTCCAGAGTTTCGAAGTTTTCATTGCAAACTTACCTTGGGGTAATTTGGCAGAGTCTTCATTTTTAGCGCACCGATATTCCAGCGGGCGGTTTTCTTTGCTTGTCTGCTAAATGTGGTTGATAATTTGCACTTATATTTGAACAAAACAAACATACGAGTATCTTGCGGAATGTCTCTTCGAGGTCATGAGGTGTTTAATTTGATTTTCTGTTTTTCCATCATTCTATCCTCACGTGGCTTTGTGGATTTTCTTACGTTGCAAGAACATACTCGATACGACTAGGTTATACATTATGGCTAGTTCCGTGACGTGTTGGCAGTTGTTGTTACTAAGCTGATGTATGCTGTACGGACTAGTATATGATGTTGTAGCAACGCTTCTACCGATTTTTGCTCTGAAGTCACCCACGATAATTTTGATATCATGGTGACATCCCGTTACTGTTGATGTCTTCCAGCTCAACAAAGAATAAATTTCCACCATCGTGATATTAAATTTTATTGTGGAGAGTGTGAGTCTAACCGTGCATATCCGCATGTTGATGACATACTACTGTACTCGCTTGTGTGTTGCCATTGGCGGTATTATGAATTCCACGCATGGACCATCTAAACTCTTATAGAGCAAGCAGGTCCAATCTGTAAACTTCTGCCTGGTTCAAAAGGTTCCGAAGATTTCAGGTCTTAAGAAGCTTAGCACGTTCTATGGTCCTATTTGTATAGCGTTATCCGTGTACATTGTCCGAGGTCGTTGTAGTGATGAATCCGTTAAATTAGACCGAGGGCTTTGTGTAGGCTTCAAATTTGATGTTTTTTGTGAGAGTAAATAGTTGGACCATCACTTATTTATTTCGTGTGTGGGTAACTTACGGCCTACCTGAAATACGTGCAGATAGCGAGCAGCTTGCTCCAAGACAGACACCCACATCAGCCGCCCCTAACCTAACCCCATAGCAATTCAATTAGTGCATGAGTAATTTCCTGGTAGTGTAATTTCCCGTTTTGCTGATCAGAATTAGCCGCCCAGATCGTGCGATTTGACGCCGTTGGTCTTTTTCTTCGGTTTCTTTAAGTCTAAGGTATATGTCAACATGCCTACGATCACCCACATGTTGAAGGAGGAGATCGAGCGCCGTATCAATGAAATTCAGTCAAGAATGCGTATGTGCCACAGCTTTGATGCCATTTACCTTGTTTTTCAAGTGATGCTTTTTATTTTATGTACCTCGGCTAAAACACGGAATTTCGTTATCCCCGCTTTCATGCCAAAACTATTGTGCCTATTTTAGTGATGCTTAATCAGGTTTGTAAATGTCATATCATCATATTTTCACAAAGTGTTAATTTTGGTTTCCCCGTTTTTTCAAATTTTATGTCACAACAAATATTACACGAATCGTTATTTTAATAGCTTTGTCGAATGTTGATTGGTGGAAAAATTTTATTTTGGGTATTTCGTAATTGGATGAAAATTGAATAAAAATATGAAACTCAATATGGAACTCAAAAATATAAATCTTTGTTTAACCGAACCATCAAAATATCTTAACTGCTTCTTCATCACTTCTTCATCATGATCAGGACGCAATATTTTTCCTCATTCAAATGATTTATTTTCTGTTCAAATTTGTTTAACGTGGTTTACAGTTTCAGCTCGATGTTTTAGAGATAAAGTTGACTGAAATTGCACTGCACCATAAACTACTTCATTTTTAAGATACTGTTAAAAATGTATATGGCATGAGCAGCAAAATTGCTTAAAACCGGGGGCCCCTCGGATGTGACGAGAATTTTATATAGTTCCCTCAAATAGCTCCATGCGATTATATTACCTTCTCCACAAATAAATAGGCTTTAAATGATATATTGCGAACCAGTTTATATGTATACGTGGCAGGGGTCAGAGATATTTTAAACATTGGTGAGGAATTTTTTCTAATTGCAAAATCAGTATGACTTTCGGAACGGAAATATCACTACCTAGTACACGAATCAGCGGTTACCTCAACGGTTAAAACCGATATCGTACAACAGGGGCAGGAAATTTTCGACCTTGTTTCTTTTTTAATGTCGTCTGAGACTTTTGATATAAGGAAATCCAACTATCGGTATTTTTCAACTAATACTTAAAGGTGTTTTGTCAGAACTCGATTAGTTATAGTAGGCTGCTAAGCTTTATTTTCTTCCGATATGTAGAATTTTCCCTACAGTAGATTCGTTATGTTACAATAACAAAATAAAAATATTTTTTATCGTTATTGAAATGTATCGTTATCGGGTACGATGTAGAATCGGGTACGTTGTAGAATTGAAAATCTGCTAGTAATAGGGCCTTGGCAAAGTAACTGAACCAACCCAATTAAAGATAAATGACTAAATACTAAAACTGTAGATAAAAAATTAAATTTTAATAAATAATTTCACGGAGTTACTCTAAACTTTATTTTTGTTTGCGACACTTTATTCATATAAATGGTAAAATGTTACTTGCATATGAGTATTTCGGTTAAAATAAAACTAATAGAAGATATGTTAAACAAAAGGGCCCTGCCCATTTTAATTTATATTCAGGACAGTTTGTCCATTAAACTTCCAGATATGTTGTTATATTGGATATGTGCTAGAATACATCTCGTAGATACGAGTATTTATGTATTTACCCTTTTCCGGAAAAGAGATTTTCCTTTTTTAGTGTCGCTTCATTGTCAACAGAATAAATATTTTTTATTCTTTTTCTTCGGCTGCTGCTGTTTTTAGTTTCTGTTGTGTTGCTTTTGGTAAAAAATATAAAATAGTTTTCTTTTTTTTTAGCTAGAAGGAATATATTGTATTGCTTTGCTATTCGTCTACTTGAACAACATTTATTTTCCATGTAGTGTTTTAGTGACGTGAATTTATAGATTTACATATCACTATTGTTAACATTAGATAATGGCTATGTGCACAAAATACAAATTGTCAAAACATAAAACAATCAATCGGGTCTCATTTTTTTGAAAAAATTCTTTGGAAAAAACATTGAATCCTTACTTTGAATTTATTTGAAGCAAACATACACGAAATGTTCAAGAATCTCAATGAATTGTTATGTGACATCGACGAAAATTAATTGTCATCGAATTCTGTATGAACAACAAAACAGTCGTATAATAAATATCTTAAACAAACATTTGTCAAAATCATAAAAGCAAAATTTTTATTTTGTGGTCTGCAGAACGATAAGCTGCTACTGGATAAAATTTCAAGATCACACGTACGAGTATGTAGTAAAAACTGCAGTACGTAGACTGTGTATTACATATGAAATACTATGGCCAGATTATATATCAAAACATTTTATTTATTTATATTTTATAACAAAATTATTGTTATTATATTTCCAACATGTTCTACCAGTCCGTAGACATTTTTAACATAAAAGCCTCTTTTATGTAGAATATGTTATATTTTCTTTGTCCAATTTATATTTTTCAATTCTAAACACAGAATGAAATTGAATTTTTTTCAGTACGTACGTATTGTGAACATATTCGAGAAATGAAAAATTTAAAAAAAAATGGAAATTCCTTTCGAATTCCTTTCGACTATATTTTCATTTTTATTATATAATTTTATTTAATTTTTTATTTTCTAATTTCCATTTTATGGTTATTATTATATTAAGTCGGTTGGGTTTATTAATTTTTTTTATTATTATTTTCGTTTGCATTTAATACTGATATAATGATACGATATGTAATATGAAACCATACTCAGAATTACAGACATATAAGCTCGGCTCTTACGTGTTATATGGACGAAGTTATTACATTTGTACGTTTATGTGTTTAGAGGTGTGATCTCAGTGTACGATAGGGCTTTGTTTGAAATGTAATTTTGGTAATGTAGTCTAGCGTAATAAGAAAGCTTATCACCCAAATCTTTGCCATTGTTATAAAACCCTTTCTCGGTATGTTAAAATTATATTGTTCAATATTTCCAAAAATTTAGTACACGAAAATTATGTAACATTTATTATTTATTTATTTAATTTACAAAAATTTGGTCAACCAAACACCTCATTTTGAGCTAGTAGCTTATTTTTAACAGAATGTAAGTCAATTCAAATCCAATTTATTGCCGTTATTATTGTGTTTTATCGGGAGTATGATTATCCATTCTGTAATCTCGACTTATTATATCCCGCCAAAAAATTTTTTTTAACAAAAAAATTATAAACAATTAAAAATAATTTCAAATACGCCTGATCTACACAAAAGGCCAACATAAAGTGAAGTTAAGGTGAAATTTAAACTCTATAGATCGATTTCATAGCTAACTTCACGATGTTTTAGTGTTAAGGAAAATAATGCGTGTGCCGTTTTTACACAAATCGTCCTTTTGCTCGTATGTGTTACATTCACACTGTTAAATACCAAACTTATAAATATCAACAGTGGAAAACTACAATAAAAAAAATTAGCAATAGAGACTGACGTAAAAAATAAAAGCACGTACTGTAGAATTTTTAGGAACTTAAAATAAAATCAAATAAATAAAAATATAATTTTGATACAGTCAAAAATAAGTGAAAAAACTCAAATGGGTGTCGATGACGCAGATAACGAAGGAGCGCCCACCATCTCCATACCCGCAAATGCTACGATTCCACGTTTGCCAATGCCGAGACTGATCGACAGTCTAAACAATCAGTAGTCAATCTAGTAGTTCATTGCTTTTTTGTCGTTTTAACTTCGGTCTCTAAGACCAAGTTATTGAAATCCTGATGAAACTGAAGAAAAATTACCTGATCCAAAACCACTTTTTTTGACGGACGAAGGACCCTGATCAAAAAATAAAAAAAGGTTTGTCCTTCCGTCTGGATGGATGGATGTCTGTACCAAGGATATCTCTAGAACGGCTTTGTAAGCAGTAAAATCGAATAGTTAGTAAATTGAATAGCTTTTGAGACCTCTACCTAGAGGGCGTCGGTTACTGCCAAAGTAAATCACCCAATAACACGATATTGCTTAGCATTTTTCCCATATATTCGTATAGTATATCGTGTGAAATGTTTTGCATCAGACAGTAATTTCGATACAACTTTGGTACATAAATTCACCATAAATTACAACTAAAAACTAGCGTTGTGGCGCTGGAAACAGCATATTATTTAAAAGGCCGTTTTGGCGCTGGTAGTGTGACAAGGTCTTGAAGAATGTCACAAATTATCTGAAGCAAATTAGAACTCCAAATTTCCAACGTGACGCTCATAATCTACAGATAAATGTTTTCTTTGGTATAGAATATATACGTACTTTATATCATTGAAAAGGTCTTGAAGAACGTCACAAAGTAAGTTGAAGCACGCTAGTACTCAAAATACCTTTGTGGCGCAGTTAAATTTAAATCATTCGAAAAAAATTATGTAACGTATATAACATATGGTTGAAAGGTTTAGGAAAAGCAACAAATTTATTATTAGCACATTAGTTCGAAAATTCTTCGCTTTGGCGCTGGTGACAAATTAGTACTTTGGTGTAGAATAAA
This sequence comes from Nephrotoma guestfalica, assembly GCA_963691935.1. Classification (NCBI taxonomy): domain Eukaryota; kingdom Metazoa; phylum Arthropoda; class Insecta; order Diptera; family Tipulidae; genus Nephrotoma; species Nephrotoma guestfalica. The sequence continues at coordinate 232,053,259 of OY829913.1, read as the reverse complement.
TACTGTAATAAAACATGATATTGTTAAAAAGAAGATTTTTCCCAAATCAGAACTTTTTTCACGTGTCATTTTTTCGGGTTGGTGCAATCGTAACTAAAGTTTTAAGTAAGTAAGGGGTTATTTTTCTTCATATAAATATATTTCTTACCAAATTTTAAGCAAATTAGAACTGGTTTAATTTTTCAATTCAATGTGTATCATGAAAAATTGTTAAAGCTGGTCTAAAATTCAAAATCAATCATTGCATGTTTTCCTGAGTTATTTTGAGATTAATTTTCTTACTGGAAATTTGCCATGTTTCCAAATTTCCAGTGAATTTTTCGGGTTTATCAATTTCCAGAATGAAGATCCGATTGCCTCTGGGGGTTTCCGCCCCTAGCAATTTTCCTGTTGTTTTCTAGTATAATGCTTCCACATCACAGCTTTATAACACTGTGGGTAACACTGTGGAAGCCACTGATCGCGTGATTTGCATATCGGTAAATAAGCATACACCGGTAGTTTCCTTAACTTTAATCCCACGTGTCTAACAGCTGGTTTAATACAGGTACTACACAGATGCCGATGAAATCCACTTCGAGGAGGAACTAATTAATATTCGAGTAATTAGTGAAGGAACCCGGAAAACCGGAATATCCTCTTAGTTGAAATCGCGTTCATCAAGACGTATTTTAACGAGACCAAATAATATGTGGTTACGTACCGGCTTCATCGATAATCATAACTTTGTACGAGGCTAAATTCCCGGCTGGTTTTTCACTATTTTTCAAACAGCTTTTCCAATTCTAATCGGATTAGATCCTAATTTTCTATTTGTAAAGTTTATATGAGTTAATTTCGATTCGTTTAGTGTTATTCTCCATTTGTCATTCCAGTTATTCACTATATTAATAGCATTTTGTAGTTTCCTCGTTGACTCAACAATGCTAGGAGCAGTGGTCATAACAGCTGTGTCATTAGCAAATGCTCCTATTCTAGCTTCACTATGTTTGGTAGATCAATTGTATACAGTTGGTATAATACAAGGTTCAGAACACGACCTTGTGGAACCCCCGCCAATATTTTCTTTAGTTTTGAGTATTCCCCTTCCTGTTTCACCCGGAAGTAACGGTCGTTGATGTAATATTTTAGCAATTCAAAATATTGTTTTGACAAGATCCTTGCAGCTTAAATTGTCACGGTGCCAAACCTTATCAAATGCTAGGGCTACGGCTAAAAATATTGCTGAACGCGCTTACCTTTTCCACCGCCTCCTCAATTGTATCACTAATCCTATGTACCTGTTCTATCGTTGAGTGTCTTTCTCGGAATCCAAATTGATGTAATTATAGAATCTCTATAATTGGCTTGAGAAACAGTTTTTCGAAAATCTTTGAGGTTGTTGTTAGTAAAGAAATTGGTCGAACGAAAGAAATTCGACGTTTTGTCGTTTATCGGATTATTAGGCTTTGGAACCATTATGATTCCTTCTACATTTCACTCACTTGGAACACAAATTAGTCTAAATATAGCAGTTATTATGTGTTCTTTTTCTGTTAGGGCTTTGACAATTTGCCCTGTTACCAAGTCGTATCCAGAGGCTTTTTTATCTTTGAGGCTTTTTACTTCTTATATGTGTTAAACATTCATTATCCGCTTGTCTAGTTGGTGGTTTCAACGTATATTCAAGGTGGTCGGGAAACACATCAGCTTTTTACTTATCGCTGCGAGCCCAAGTTCTATCAATTAATTTTGTGGTTGACACTTGCATTTTAGGCCTTTTAAACCTTTGGTGACTTTCCACAGAGAATAGTCCATGTCAGGTTTTCCTGTCAGCTTACTTAGAAAGCTTGAAACTGAGTCATACTTAATATCCTTTCTAAGTTATTTAAATTTGTTGCATAAGTTGTTTAGAATTATTTAGTCTTCAGGGGCTCTATATCTCTGCCAGGTCTTACGAGCTCTTTTTATCGTTGATCAACTCTCTCACTTCAACTGGATAGTGTATACTTTCTTGTAATATTCCTTGCTGATGAGAGGTACTTTCCAGGGAAGATTTAGTGCACTTTCAATGAGACCCTCCAGTTCTTCTTCTGTCATGTAAGCGATTGAGATCTGCACCTGTAGATTGACGCTTTCTTCGATTAAGTGCCGAAAATATTCCCAGTTTGTTTTGTTATATGTCCCCCAAGCCTTCCAACTTCATTTCCTTATTACCGTGACACTTTTGTCATTAAAACTGAAGAATGCTCTATGACAGCCCTTCTTCACTTTCAAATGGTAAATAATTTTCGGAGATACCTCTTGATAAATAGAGAACCATACAGTCAAGAATTTTATTTGGGCCCGTAGGCCAGTAGATAGGCGTTTTACTGGAGTGAAACTCAGATTTTAATGTACTGTCTGCTTAAAATAGCTCTCTTCCTTTAGGGGTAGTTCTATTTGGTCCCCAGAATGTTTTTCGCGTTAAAGTCGCCTCCAATAATAAAATTACTACCAAGCGAGTTACGAAGTTTGATATAGTCCCCTTTGTTGGGTTATATCTGGGTGGACAGTAGATTGCTGATATCATAGCTCTTGTTATTTTTAGTTTCAATAGATACAGTAGCTTCATGCATAGCTTCCTACTCTATTTTTAATTCCTGTGCCGCCTCTAGCTCTTCGTGTTGGATGTAGAGCGTGACAGCACTCCAGGTATTTTGGCATACAAGGTTCTATACCAATTTAATTTATGTTTTAAAATATTTCTACTTCTGAAATGCGCTGCACAAGGCCATTTGCATTCCAGGTAGCAACTCTTAAAGTGTTCATTTTTTTGTTAAGTTTATATGGCCTAGAATTAAGGTAGAGTCAATGACTTCTCTAGTTTTACCTGTCGCAGCCATTATTTTTTATCTTGGCTCATCGATGTATTTTCCAGTGTTCCTAGTCTCTGTTCTTGTTTTTCAGTAGCTCGCCCATGAATTTAATTCACTTCCGAAAGGTAGCACGGTGCTTTGTAATGAGTGCTTGATATATCGCGAACCTAGACGACTCTGAAAGATGTTTTGATTGCACCATTGTGTGTCGAAAATTCGATATCTGGACATCATTCATCATGATACAATCCACCCGAGATATTTGAAGTCTACCACGTTATCAAAGTACGGTACAAGGTCATTAGAAAGTACTTGCGAGCTCATTGAGTCAAGTAATCCCAGAATGTGGTAAGCTTAAGGTTTATATACAGTAATTCAATACAATAGAATGATGTCAATGAGCATGCGGTGCGGAACTGATGTAGAAAGCGTTAAGCACCTTCTTTCAAGCTGTTACAAAATGACCGTTGCCGTCTCGTAAAATATACAATGCACTCATCAATTCATTAAGCTTACAGCTTCTTATAACTAATTTACATAAATTTAAAATAATTCCTAATGAAAGGTTATACTTAGGTATAAGAACTGAGGCAAATTTGTTCATGAATTTTTGCCTACGACGAATAATGAATGTCTTAAGGCTGAAAAAGTTAATTTACCAAAGTCTGAGTTGCATGCACTCAATTTTAACCATTTGCATTACAGTTAGCACCAAATGAAACTTCCATATGTATATTGATTGTGGCCAAGTAGATCTCAAACTTTCGTTGGATATAAATCTTAACATGGTCCAAGGAGTGTGCAACTTAAACTTTTACAGTCTGATTGGCTTAACCATTAGTAATTATGGTCTATAACACTTTATATTTATTTTGTTATACAAATATTGAGTGTGTGAATATGATTCCGTCGTTTTCCGGTAGGTGTCGTTACTAGGTCTGCTTACGTGTAATATAAATGGGCAATACTGGTATGCTATAGTACTTGGTGTCAGCTGTTAAACAAAGTTGCGACATTTGCTTGAATTTACAGTTCAACTAGTATTTTTAACTCCATGAAAATATCAAATTTTATTCCAAATAAACAACATTTGCGGGAAGTTTTATTACATTGTTTTATTGCAAAGAAAAGTGCTGCACCGAATACAGCGTGCACAGATTGGTTTCGACGATTTAAAAATGATGATTTTGGCATTAAAGATAAAGAGCATAAAAACCACTGTAAAGATTTGAAGATGGATTACAAACGTTATTGGCTGAAAATTCTTCTCAAACACAATCGATCTCAAACGTAAAAAAACTTGGATGAAGGTGAAAGGTATGATATATTTTGAACTGCTGGAATCAGATGAAACTATCAAGGATGTACCGACGACGATAAATACGTTTGAAGCAAGCTATAGGGGAAAAACAACAAGAATGGGTGGATAGATACAACTAATTTTTCAGCACGACAATGCACACCCGTATGTTGTAAACGTTGTGAAAAATTATTTAAAAGGATAGGTCTGGGAAGTTCTACCCTACCCGTCATATTCACCAGACATAGCTCCTTCAGATTACAACAGTAGTTCAGTTCTCGCGCAGAGATCAAAAATTGCCCTAAGAGAGGGAATCCGTAAATTGCCTGAAAGGTTTGGAAAAGTTAGAGCATAAATAATTCTTACAGTTTCTAAACAAGCAAATGAGGTTTATTTTAATAAAATGGGCGGGGTCATATTCACAAGCCAATACAATGCCTACTAGTTTCCTAATTAATATACGCAACAAATTGTTACTGCAGTACTAGAAAAATTTATGCCATTTTGATATAAAAGTTAGAAGCGGTTCAATTATATGTATCTAAATAATTGTATCCGTACAACAAACCCGATTTCGCTAGGTTACCTTTTTATCTGGGCGCGCACCCGTGTTTGTTCCCAATTAACGAAAGATCCAAAAAAACGTCAAGGAGGTCGGTCATACGTTTTAATTACGGTGGTGAAAATTATAAAGTGAAATAAAAAATTGTTTAATTAATAATAATAATAATAAAAGGAGTTAATAAAGTAAAATTTGGTATGTTTACGTCTCAAACGGAATAAGCCTTACTAAACCCATAGTGGTGACCGCGAGGAACACACACAATTTTTTTTGTACAGGGTTTTCCAATAGGAATGATATGATTTTTAAGTGATGCTTCACTGGCCATTTGTAATATGTCATTATCTGTCATTTTTTGTTTCATTGTATTCAGCAATGTTTACAATTTCATCATGGTGAGATATACGCAAGAACAACGTTTACAAATTATTCAGTTTTATTATCAAAATAATCGTTCTCCAATTGCAACTTTTCGTGCGCTTTTGCCATTTTATAGTCGTAATGATCGTCCAAGTGTGCTCGCTATTCGTCGAATTGTTGAAAATTTTGAGCGTACATTTTCTTTACATAATGTTAAAGTGCCAATAAGACAAAGATTCGCTCGAAGTAATGCAAATATTGCTGCCGTTCAGGCAAGTGTTGCTGAAGACCGCAATTTGGCGATTCCAAGACGTTCGCAAGAATTGGGACTGTCTCAAACCACAACCTGGCGGATTTTGAGAAAGGATTTGGGTTTGCATCCATATAAAATTGTTCTCACTCAAGAACTGAAGCCATTGGACCACCGTAAACGTCGTGAATTTGCTAATTTTGCCTTGGAACAACTTGAAAACGATAACGATTTTTTTTAAGAAAATCATCTTCTCCGATGAGGCTCACTTTCATCTGAGTGATGCGGTAAATATACAAAACTGTCGATTCTGGTGCGAAGAAAATCCACAAATTATTCATGAAAAACCATTACATTCAACTAAATTGACAGTTTGGTGTGGTTTTTGGTCTGGTGGAATCGTCGGTCCGTATTTTTTTCGAAATGAAGCTGGTAACACCGTTACTGTCAATGGAGATCGGTATAGATCGATGATAACCAACTTTTTATGGCCGAAATCGGAAGAAGTTGATCTTAACAACATTTGGCTTCAACAAGACGGAGCTACGTGCCACACAGCAAGTGCAACAATTGAATTATTGCGAGAAAAGTTTGAAGATTCGATTATTTCAAGAAATTGTGATATTGATTGGCCTCCAAGAAGTTGTGATTTAACACCATTAGACTATTTCTTGTGGGGTTATTTGAAGTCATTGGTCTTTAGCAATAAACCAAACTCTCTTCAAGCTTTACAAGTCAATATTGAACGTGCTATTCATGACATACGACTTGATTTAGTGGAAAAAGTGCTCGACAATTGGGTTCATCGAATTCGTTCCTGCAGAAGAAGTCGTGGAGCCCATTTGAATCACGTTTTATTCAGAGCTTAATTGTATCGATTGTACTTCACATTAAATAAAAACATTTCAATTTCCATATCACTTTTATTGGAAAACCCTTTATTTCTATAAAAAAAAACCGTATGGGTAAAATATGGTGAGGACGCCAGTGAACGCCATTCTGTAGTAAACACCATCGTACGACGAATTTCTCGAAATTTACTATATTTACTAACCGGCCTCGTTAATCAAAATTGAAATTCGCGTACCATCGAACAAGCTGGAATCGTAAAGAATATATGCATTTGCAGTTACGACAGCAATCTACACCAGCAGTAGCAGCAAGGACACCAGCAAAATTACTCAAGGTTAATTAATTTTTTTTTTATTTTTTTTTATTTCGTTACACATGTTGTGGAAACATTCAACATTATAAAATTTACATATTTTTTTTATCTTTAACAAAATAACATTTTCGATATTAACATAGAATCATTTGCATAACTAACATAGAATTAAGAGACTGTAAAATTTTCGCCATCAACATTTCATGAGTTTAGCGTTACGTTCGTAAAGTGTTACGAATTAAACATGAAGAACTGACAGAAGGAAAATAAACAAGAACACGACGATAGCATGGACGAACAGGACGAACCCGGTAGGGCCGAAGTTAATAACGCGGCGGCTATAAATTTACAGCCTTTCTGGGTTAACGACGTACAAAATTGGTTCCACTTAGCGGAAATTACTTTCGATATAGCACGCATAAAAAACGATAGACACAAATCTCTACATGTATTAAGTTCACTACCCCAACAAATAATGAACACGACTCTATCGGATTTACTAAAGAGTCCGCCTTACCAAGACCACTATCAGTACATAAAAAAATTGTTGCTAGAACGGATGTCACCCTCAGATGAGAGACAACTGGAAATCTTACTAAGTGGGCAACACATTGGTGACCAAAAGCCGTCGGAAGCATTGAGATACATCCAAAACCGAGCTAGCAACAATTTTCCCAAAAATATAGTACGGTCGCTCTGGATTCGAAAAATGCCAGAGATCATCAGAATCGCAATTGCCGCACAGCCGGAAAATGTACCAGTCGACTCACTAGCGAGAACGCCAGACAAAATATTCGACGCCATGGCACTATACGCCAGGACACTTAGAGCCACGACACTATACGCCAACCTTCAACAAGTGTAAGTACCTTCGAGGATGGAATTGTACGACTTGAAGAGGCGGTTAGAAAATATTTCTCTAAGAACAGAAGTCCGTCGCGCGGACGATTCCAGTTTACATCTAATTCACGAACACATCCGCACTCGCCTTACAGTGCCACCAACTCGAACGTCCAAGATATCTGTTGGTATCACACTATGTAAAAGCAAAACGCTCGAAGGTGCCGAAAGCCATGCGCAACAACACTAGTGAAGAAGAAAAAATTTATAAATCACGCGGTCGTGTCGGCGACATCCTAACGGTCGCCTCTTCATTCACGATAAACCTAATAAACTGACTTATCTTATAGAACGGAGGCTGATCTTTCAGTGCTCCCAGTTCGACGTTTTTCAACATCCATATATAATACCTCGAAATCTATAGATTTAGTACTTTCAGCTGCCAATGGTACATCAATAAATACCTACGAAACGAAATTACTCCAAGCAAATATCGGACTCAAACAGTCGTTCACTCGCGCTTTCGTCTTATCGTCAGTGAACCGTCTGATCATAGGCGCTGATTTTCTCAGTAAATACGGCCTCTTAGTCGATCTTAAACGAAAACGGCTGATTGATCCAATGAAGCAGCTGCCAATCAATGCAATAACGGTTCGAGTTAATACACCTACACCGATATATTACGCAATCGATAACGGCTATGGCACGCTGCTAAAGAAGTATCCTTCCCTAACAGCCGAGCCAAATTACAATTCACCGGTACGACATTCCATGGCCATTTACCGGTATCGAGGACACGAAGACTGAACCCGGTGCGCCATAAAGCTGCATTCACTGAATTTTAGCGCATGGTGGAATTAGGGATTTGCCGACCATCGGCTTCTCCCGTCTCTTGTCCATTGCATATGGTAAAAAAGAATGATAACGATTGGAGACCGTGTGGGGACTATCGGCGACTAAATACGGTTACGATACCGGATCGCTACCCGATACATCACATACAAGATTTCTCCATTCACTTGCTTGGCTGTACAATCTTCTCCAAAATCGACCTTGTAAGGGCTTATTATTTAATTCCCGCCACACCTGAAGACGTTCACAAAACGGCAATCACTACACCATTCGGCCTATTCGAATTCAACCGAATGCCATTTGGTCAAACGCATGAACATCACGAACGACATTTGGAAACTGTTTTCCAATGACTAACCCAGTTCGATGTTCACATAAAGAGTTCGAAATGTATTTTCGGTGTTAAAACTCTAGATTTTGTCAGCCGCAAGATAACTCAAATGGAATTCTGCCTTCTTCTGAGAGAATTGATGCCATTACGGAAGTCCCGGCTCCAACAACAATCAAACGCATTCAGCAATTTATTGGAATGGTAAATTATTACTATCGATTTATTCCGAAACTTGCTGAAACGCTTGGACGGATCCACTCCCACTTGGCCGCTCTACTGAAGAAGCCCAAGACACCCAGGAGTTTTTCCTGGCCCGAAGAATGCCAAAACGCATTCACAAAACTAAAGAGTGAATTAGCTAATATAACCATGTTGCTCACCCGCTGAACAACGCAAAATTCAGCGTGACGACTGATGCATCGAACACTGCCGTAGGAGCTGTTCTGCAACAGTACAATAACGATTGTTGGGAACCATTAGGATTTTTCTCTAAGAAACTTTCTGATGCTGAACGAAAATACTCAGCATCCGATCGGGAATTACTCGCAATATATCTAGCAATCAAACACTTCAGATATTTTGTTGAAGGTAAGGAATTTTATACCGACCATAAGCCATTAACTAGAGTCATTAAGAAAGCTGAACGTAAAGCTGAACGTAATCGAAGACAACCGCGACATTTGGATTATATTGGTCAATTTACCACAGATATCCGGCATGTGAACGGTAAAGACAACGTGGTCGCGGATGCATTATCCCGCACGACTGACACCGAAACTGCAACAGTCGAGATACGTTTCGACTTCAATACAGTCACTAATGCGCAAAAAGCAGACTTAGAACTACCGAATTTACTTTCTGGTTCTATATGTCACGCTAGTTCCAGCATGAAACTAGACCTTTTAAAATTTGCAGAATTCGAAATCTACTGCGAAACATCGTTGGGTACCAATCGCCCATACAGCGCAGAATCATTACGCCGACAAATCTTCGATTCTTTATATAACATTTCACATCCTGGTGTCCGTGCTACTCGTAAATTGATTACGGCTCATTATTTCTGGCCTAGCCTTTTGTATAAACAAAGATGTAAACAATTGGGCACAATCTTGTTTATCCCGCCAACCTTCGAAAATCCAACGGCATACGACGCGCGCCGATTGCACGATTCGAAATCCCACTTGGTCGATTCGAACATATCCACTTGGATATAGTTGGTCCGCTTCAACCGTCCAATGCATATACTTATCTTTTAACCTATGTCGACCGAAACACTCGTTGGCCCGAAGCTTATTGCATGACCGGTATGTCTGCAAACACCATTGCCAAAACATTCGTAAGTAATTACGTATCTCGATTCGGCATTCCGCAAACGATAACAACCGACCAAGGCACGCAATTCGAATCAAAATTGTTCGCCGTATTAACGAAACTCCTTAGTTCTCATCGAATACGCACGACGGCGTATCATCCTCAAGCCAATTGCATGGTCGAACGATTCCACCGACAGCTCAAAACTGCTCTCAAATCTCGAGAAAACACGATTCATTGAAGCTCCGAAATTCCTATCGTTCTTCTAGGGATTCGAGCAACGATCAAAGAAGATCTTAAGTGCTCACCAGGCGAGATGGTTTACGGACAAACTCTTGGGCTATAGCCGAGTATACCGTGAGTTCTTTATCAACCAACACAGTCATCGCCCATACAGGAGCCTCTGCAGATTTACCCTAGATCGTATACCTCTATTCGTTTGATCTGTAGTTATTACAGCAATTTTATTATTACTCTCATTGCCTGTTTTAGCAGGAGCCATTACAATACTTTTAACTGATCGAAATTTAAATACTTCATTTTTTGACCCAGCAGGAGGAGGTGACCCCATTTTATATCAACATTTATTTTAATTTTTTGGGCACCCAGAAGTTTATATTCTAATTCTTCCAGGATTTGGGATAATTTCACATGTAATTAGTCAAGAAAGAGGAAAAAAGGAAACATTTGGAGCATTAGGAATAATTTATGCAATATTAGCAATTGGTTTATTAGGATTTATTGTCTGAGCTCATCATATATTTACAGTAGGTATAGATGTTGACACTCGAGCATATTTTACTTCAGCTACTATAATTATTGCTGTCCCAACAGGAATTAAAATTTTTAGTTGACTCGCAACTTTAAATGGATCCCTTCTAACTAACAAAAAAAAAATTAATCCAAAAAACGTCAAGGAGCTTGGTCATACGTTTTAATTACGGTGGTGAAAATTATAAAGTGAAATAATAAATTGTTTAATTAACAATAATAATAATAATAAATGAAGTTTATAAAATAAAACTTGGTATTTCTACGTCTCAAACGGAATAAGCTTTAGTAAATCCATAAGTTCGACGTGTCTTGTTATTCGCTTCAACGGATGCCTACAATACGATGTCCTGGAGTGTTTTGCTAAGTAGTGCTTTCAAAATTTCACGTGCGTACAAAATACTAAACTAATAGTAGATGATTATGTTATCCAAATAATAACGATGATTATTACAACGTGGGTGAAATTTTCTGGAAAAAACAATTATAGGCATATTTTCAATTTTCTAGTACAGAATTTTCATGGAAACTACCAAAAACAAATTTCGATATTCACGAATGTGTACACAAACATAATGTTATGATGATGTACGTAACGTTCGTCTATAGCATTTTATCAATATGAACTGAACTGTACCACATACTCGTATTATGCTCGTAACAAACAACCCCGCATTACAAAAAAAAATGCTTGGTTTTGTTGTTTATTTCGTTGACTAACTGAATAATTCGTATTTTAACATCTGCCAACTAGAAAAATAAATAAAAGTTCATTGAAAATACAATATGGGAGTAGTGTGGAATGGTAAAAAAATACAAATATAAATAAAATGAACTCGAGTGACTGAGTACTCCACTGATTACATTCCAAAGATTATGATTACGTTTTGTGTTGTTGTTAAATTTTTATTATACATACTTTTTTCATATTTCGATAGTCGAAAATTCTAATAAAATGTTACACAATACCGAACGGCACAGTAAGCCGTATAATAGAGGGGGCGCCCAATTATTTCTGTGAACACACTCACGAATAATTTCCTAAGTGAACATTTTAATGGCCCAATACGAATTTATGGGGCGCACTGTAAAATTGGTATGTATAACGTATACGTGTACGATTGTGCGGTATGAAGCATGAAGGTATACAATAAACGTACATATTCACATGCGGAAAAAGGGGTGGTTTTGAAAACGAATTAAAAACAGAAAAATTCCTTCCGAATTTTTTTTTTCTGTTATGATATATGAATTTTAGTAGAAGTTTATGTCCCTTAAATTTAATTCGTTCACCTTTTCAATAAAATTGTATTTTGTTTGTTATAAATATTTGGCAGTTGTTGTTGCTCAACTCGAGTGTTAGTGTTGTTGTTGTTATTGCTGTGAAAATATATAAAACTGTTTCTTCCGTAAATGATTTTTTAATTTTATTTATTTTGTTTACGACAAATTCTCTCCAATTTTTATTTGTGGAAACTTCCATTATTGATATGCACGGAATCAGGTGTATGACAGTTTAGTATTCTGAGAAATGATTTTAAATTTCTAGAATTTCCACATTCTAACTATTTAGTAAAAAATGTTATTTGATAAGCTCTATATATCCATCTGGTTTGCGAAAAATCGAAACTACTCGTATAAGAAGCATTGAGCATATGTGGGTACTGTTGCGAATAACGTATGGATGAAACCAAATTACGATGCGATCATAAATATAAATACGACACAACAATAGTTACATAATATTAAATTGAAATTGTAGAATTAAGTATTTAGAAATTATATATTTTATTTTATTTTAATTTTAAACTTATTTATGGTTTATTTTAAAATCACTTGATTTAATTTCAGTTAGGCGAATCGTCATGTTCATAGTGATTTTGGGGCTGGAAATGCTTTAACCGATTATTATGTACCGTCTTAATGTAAAGAATGATGGAGTGTCGATAATTTTATATGGTCCAAGCCATAATGGATCAAATTTAGATTTTCGAACTTCATTCTTTAATAGAACCATCTGATCCTTGGAAAAATGTTTCACTTTAGTAGCCTTTCGGTTGTCATAATATGTTTTTGATTTAAATTAAGAATTTAAAATTGAAGAGCGTGCTATTGCAGCTGAAGTTGTAATTCGATATTTTAATTCATTTAAATAATCCTCGTAATTGTAAATTGTTTCCTTCGAATACATAATTGAACTTGGTATTCGAGGTTTATGACCAAAAAGTAATTCAAATGGCATAAAGCCGGTTGAGGTATGTGGTGTAGAGTTATATGAGAACATTGCATAAGGAAGCCAGGTATCCCAGTTCATGGGATCATGATCAATAAAATTGCGCAAGTATTCGACAAGAGTTCGGTGACTTCTCTCTAATGCACCATTGGATTCGGGATGATATGCTGTGGTATGTAATTTTTGTATTTTTAATATCCTACACATACGTTGAAAGACGTCACTCATGAAGTTTGAGCCCATGTCAGTGAGGATTGATTCGGGACATCCGAATGAGCATATTAATTTTTCGACTAATATCTGAGCTACAGTGTCAGCTTCCTGATTAGGAAGAGGCATAGCTAAGGAAAATTTTGTTAAGTCACATTGGGCTGTAAGAATATATTTGTTATTTTCATATGTTGAAACTATAGGACCAACTATATCTAGAAATATTTTCTGAAATGGTAGGTATGAAGTGGTAGTTATTTTTAAGGGCAATTTAGGATTTATAGAAACTTTATTTCTCTGACACAGAGAACAATTATTAATATAATTTTCGATAGCGGAAAACATTTTCTCGAAATAATAGAATTGTTTAATTCGGTTGTAGGTACGATAAATTCCTTGGTGTGCACCCATTGGATTATCATGGTATTCTTTAATAATCGTATAAATATCATCTTTATTTTTTAAATGAATTTTATCTTGATTATGATTGTTGGGATATAAATTATCGGGTTGTAAAGTTTGTTCATCGGATTGATTGGGGTTGACGTTTAATTCTTTCGTATTTTCATTATTAGCAGAAGATGATGTAGACGGGAGTTCAGTAGACCTTTTCTTGAACTGACTCCGTGTAATTACATCGATTTGTGGTTTACAGAGAACAATTCGACTTAATGCGTCGGCATTGCTATTTACACGTCCTGGTTTATACTTAATTTTAAAGTCGTATTCAGCTAATTGTCACTTCTACCGAATTAATTGTGGATTTTTATTAGTTGAACTATTCAGATAGGTTAATGGACGATGATCTGTAACTACATGAAATGTTCGTCCATATAAATATGGTCGATAGTGATTAATACCCCAGACGATAGCAAGAAGTTCCTTTTGAGAAGTAGAATAATTTTCTTCTGATTTATTGAGAATTCGACTTCCATACGCAATAGGTAGATCTTGACCTTCCACAAGTTGTGAAAGTATTGCACTAATAGCGACGTCACTAGCATCACATGTGACGTTAAATTCTTTTCCGTAATCTGGAAATTGTAACAAAGGTGGGTCCGTTAAAAATTCTTTTAACTTTGAAAACGCTTCGTCACATTTAGCATCCCATATGAACTTTGCATGTTTTTTAGTAAGGTTTGTTAATGGTTTTGTAATATCTGAAAAACGTGGGCAAAATTTTCTATAATAACCCACTAAACCAACAAATGAACGAATGTCTTTCACTGTTTTTGGAGTAGGGTAGTATGTTATAGTTTCAATATTTGCAGGATTGGGCAGTATTCCGTCTTGAGTAATGACGTGTCCAAGATAAATAATTTCCTTTTTTAAAAATTGACACTTTTCTGGGTTGAGTTTAAAATTAAATTTACTAAGAGTGGACAGAACATCACTAACTTTGGTATTATGATCTGCTAGACTTCGCCCATAAATAACAACGTCATCCAAGTACACGAAACATTTTAAGCCCGTAAGCCCAGTTAAAACACTGTTCATTAGGCGTTGAAAAGTACTTGGCGCGTTCTTAAGACCCATACTCATTCGTTTAAACTGGTAATGACCTGAATTAGAACTAAAAGCGGTTTTCTCTTTATCGAGAAGACTCATTGCAACTTGATGGTATCCGTTTGCGAGATCAAGTGTGCTGAAATACATTGCTTTTCCCAGTTGTACTAATATGTCAGTTATTGATTGAATTGGGAAAGGATCGCTGATAGTAACTTCGTTCAACTTCCGGTAATCAACAACAATCCTCCATTTCTTCTCCCCTGTTGTTGATTTTTTTGGTACACATAAAATAGGAGAATTCCATGGTGAAGTGGAATGTTCAATAATATCATCATCTAGCATCTGATTAATTTGACGTTCAACTTCGGCTTTATTTGCATGAGGTAGGCGATATTGTTTTGTATAGACGGGTTTACTATTTGATTCGACATTTATCTTATGTGTAACTGCATCCGTAACCGTGAGTTTATCTCCTTCTAGGTAGAAGCATTCATTGTAATCACGTATTATATTAAGTACACTATATTTTTCTTCTGGATTCATATGTCCGGTATCAATTTTCGATTCTAGAATTCTTAACCGACTATTTATATTGTGTGATGTTAAATGGAAAAATTCATATTCTTCTAATGGCTTAGTTGAGATTTCAAATTTAGATTCTATTACGATTTCTTTATCATTTGAATTGATTAAAAAAATATGTGCAATATTATGACAAACTTTCAATATTGAATTAGGAATCTAAACGCCGGGTAAAATTTCTTTGGACAAACACATACGATCGCCGTCTGGCGACGATACCCGTAGACTAGTCATTACTTCACTTCGTGGTGGAAGTATTATATTATTAGAGTTATTATTCATGGGATACGTAAACTTTTTCTGATTAACTAAAATGCTTATGGCTAATGAATCAAAATCCAATGTACATCTGAATTTATTTAGGAAATCTAATCCCAATATACCGTCATATTTGATTGGAAAGTTGTCGGGAATTATCTGGAACTCATGGGTTATATCTCTTAGTTCTGGAAATATTAATTTCAAACTGCAAGATGCAAGTGTTTCGATAATTTCTCCAGAAATACCAGTTATTGCATTTCTTATCAGTATAACAAAATATATCACCATCCAGACAAGAAACTTTAATTAAACTGATGTCTGCTCCGGAATCGATTAGGAACGTCGATGTTTTCAAATTATTTTCAATTTTAGCATATAAAAATTTTTTATTCAGGTTTTGTTGTGAAAGGGTTGCAATTGTGTTTTGATTTACATTAGAACATTCTATTGTTGCAAATCGCGGACTTTCGAAGGAACGATCGACTTTTCGAGCCCTTGAGAGTTTTCCGAAGTATGAATAGGTTGAGAATTTTTAGAGTTATGATTGAGTGCTGTTTGTAAACATTGTCGTGCTTCGTTAACACGTTGACGTTTGAAACACTCAGTAATTTGATGCCCAGGCTTGCGACAATAACTGCAAACCATAATATTTTCTGTCGTATTCCTGTTATTTTGAAATGAATGCCTTACCGATTGATTTCGGTATATCGGGCTTGGATGAAATGATCGAGATGAACTATATGACATATTTTGTGAACTTAAACTATAGCAAGTCGATGCACCATGGCCTTTCTTGTGGCACAGTTGGCACTTAATTGGGGATATATTATTTAAAGGATGTGGATTTTTGTCTACTGGTGACTTCGATGACGCATACGCTAATAAAGCTTCTTCGTCACATGCCCGAGTAATTGTTTTTTTCAAACTTGTAAATCGGCAAGCTTTTACAATTATTTTGATCGATTCTACGAGACCTTCTTGAAATACACGTAAAGCCGTAAGATCATTTAAATTTCGTATGCCATCATTACCTTCTGGAGGTAGAGTACTGTCGTTTAGTTCATATAAGAGTTTCTCTATACGACTAGCGATTGAACGAAATGATTCCCCTTTTGATTGCTTACAATTTAATAAATCCAATTGAATTACTTCAGATGACCGATTAGAATTGAATTGTAACTCTAGTGCGGCTTTTAATTGAGACCACGAATTAAAGGTTTGATATTTTGTAATTTCGTAAGCTTTCCCTTTAAGCCTTGTTTTTAAAATATTTAAAAATGCGTTGATTTCAGACCGTTTCAATGGGGTATGAATTATGTCACAGCAAGAAATAAAGCGATGTAATTCATCAGAAATACCATCGAATTCAGGGATTAATTTTATGGCGAGATTAACATTCAATTCAGCCATATTCACGCTATTTGGGACCTTGTGGTCAATTGAATTTGAACTAACTGAACTGTTAACTGAAATAAAATAAAATGACTCACTCGATACTGGTGATGTTTCTGATTCCGAGTCGACTAGAATTTTCCGATTTATGTATGTTTCTTAATTCCAAAATATTCAATTCCGAGTGTATTATATTATCGTTATCATTATCTGTTGTAGATGGAGATGCCATAAATATATTTGTAGCTGAAACAAATGTGAGAAAAATAATTAAGCAAGTATGATGTTCAAATTTAATAATGTGAATGATTTACCGTTACGTGAAAAAAATATATATTATGTAGTTGATAGTAGTTGATGATGCGCCAAATGATGAGTCGCGGAAAATTTTTTTTGTTCGAGTTGATATTATATATACGGTTAATATTCCGTAAATCTGAATGAATCTAAATTCTAAATGAATCTGCTCTCTAAATGAATCTGCCACAATCTGATTAATTTCCGATTTCACATACTCGTACTGGTTGGATACACGTGCACGATTTCCGTTTGTAGCCTCAGCGAACAAATTTGTGATGTAGAAATATGGAGAAATCGTTTAAATCACATTTTGAATTATAAAGCAGCTTTATTATTACTTTATAGTTGACTTTTAAAGTTGATTGAACATGTGGTTTAATAATCCACGATGTAATGCGTGTGATCCGTTATTAAAAACAGGATAACACTTAGTATTTTCAGGACTCCTGTTATATGTGTCGTTACTAGTAGATAAATGATGATATCTTGTCGTAGAGATCGGTAATTTTTGATACGTTATGCAAGTTAAATGTGCGATTGCATATAATCACCAGAAATGTAATCTATTTAATTTAAAAATCAAGCTCTTGTTTCACAGCTTGATCCCACCGCTGTCACCATATTTTTGTTGCGAATAAGCTCCACATAAAATTGATGCTTATGGTTTTAGAGCTGTGTACTAATTAATACCTTTCTAATAATATTCCGCTTCATCATGAACGTTACATTTTCGATGATTCATTTAATATATACATAATGTACTCAAAAGATGAACTACAGTAATTCAAATCATTTACAAAAGATATCAAAAGTTATTATATATAATAATTACAATGGTCGTTTAAGAGATTCTAAGCAACACAAACATAAACAATTACATAACAGTACTTTAATACTCCAAAAATTATTTTGACAAATGTTCAAGGTCTTCTCATAACTGAGATCCAATCAATCACTTATTTAGTGATAACTGACTTATTTGAGAGTTTACAATATGTCTCTTATCAAATTCTATTATCACAAGCAATTGAGCGCACATGTCAAAATTCAATATAACAATCATTTTATTTCTCTAAAAACCAAGCAATACAGGGCAAAGAAGTTCATTTCCGCAGCTAGTGAAAGGTTTGGTTTCAACCAAACATATAGGCTCTGAAAATAACCAAATTATGGAAAACATTATGAACAGCATTGCAGCTATTACTGATCAACTGAAGAAAATGCAACTCCCTCAACGCAATCCAACAAAAAATGTTAAGTAAGAACACAACTTTCAAAATAACAATCTGGAATGCAAATGGCATTATGCAACATATTCCAGAAATAGAAATATTTTTAAATCCAGAAAAAATCGACATTTTCTTAATATCTGAAAGCCATCTAGTTAAATCTTCGTTTGTTAAAATACGGGGTTATAACTTATATCACTCCATTCATCCAGCGGAAAGAGCAAGAGGTGGTTCGGCATTACTAATAAAAGAAAATATAAAACACCATTTAGAATCAAATATCGAAGAAGAAACAATGCAAGTCACTACTGTAAGGATCCAAATTAAACACAGACAGATTACTGTCTCTGCAATATATTGTCCTCCCCGGCATAACTTGAAAAGGGAGGACTATTTTAAACTATTTAAATCACTTGGACGTGATTTTATTATTGGAGGTGACTTTAATGCGAAAAACACCTATTGGGGATCTAAACTTACCACGTCAAAAGGTAAAGAATTGCTGCAAGCAGGGCAGACATCAAAATGTGAATTTTACTCTGGTGGTTCCCCAACATACTGGCCCAGTGACGGAACGAAGATACCTGACCTAATAGACTTTTATGTAGCAAGAGGTATATTCCAGAAGTACATTCACATTGAAGACAGATTTTCTCTAGTATCGGATCATTCCCCGGTTATCATGACAGTCAGTGAAATGGTAATTCAAAGGGAGAGTGCCCCCAGATTAACAAATTCAAAAACAAACTGGGATCACTTTCGTGAGGTATTAGAGGAAAAAATCAATCTTCAGGTGCCGATAAGAAATCCCCACCAGTTGGAAGATGAATTAGAACAATCGTTGAGTTGTTGTGAGCAATTCTCTATGCTGCTTTGACAAGTACCCCCATTATACAAAATAAGAAGAAGCCTAACATATCCTACCCAATGGAAGTTAGAGAGTCGGTAAGACAAAATCGACGGGCACGTAAAACCTGGCAAATAACTAGAACACCGGAGAACAAAACAATTCTTAACAATTTAGGTAACAGTCTCAAATCTCTTCTTCAAGAAGTTAAAAATGCATGAATCAACAGATATCTAGTTAGCCTAACCGATGAAAAAAATTCCGATTATTCTCTGTGGAAGGCGACGAAGGGACTCAAAAGACCCAAAATGCAAGTGCCTCCACTTAAAAAGGAGGGTGGAACCTGGGCAAGAGGTCCTAAAGAGAAGGCTGATCCATTTGCGGAGTATCAATGAAAATATAATGTCAAACCAAAAGCTAGATGATTTTGATATACGCCCAGTAACTCTCAAAGAATTAAAAGAATAAGTGAGAAGCAACAAGAATGTTAAAAAAGCCCCAGGATATGACTTGATTACTTGCCAAATAATCAAGGCTCTACCAGATAAAGGATTTCGTAAGCTATTACACATAATCAATGCAAGCTTTCGGTTAAAATATGTTCCGTGGCAATGGAAAGTAGCAGAAGTAATCATGAAAGCAAAACCTGATAAAGCACCTAACGATAAAAAATCATACAGGCCAATTTCATTGCTGCCAATTATGTCAAAACTCTTTGAAAAGTTATTACTAAAAAGACTTAAACCAATAATTGAGGACCGACAACTAATTCCTCCACATCAATTTGGATTCAGGGAAAATCACTCCACAATTGAACAGGTGCATAGAATCTCCAACGTTATTGAAAGAACGTTAGAACGCAAAAAAGTATGCTCCAGCATATTTCTGGACGTCGCCCAAGCATTCGATAAAGTTTGGCATAGTGGACTGGATTTCAAGCTGCACAGAGATCTGCCGAGGCAATTCTATGCCATACTAAGATCTTATTTATCCAATAGACATTTTCGTGTGAAATATGAGGATGAATACTCCGAACTAAAGAAAATCTCTGCCGGTGTCCCACAGGGGAGGGTCTTAGGATCAATCCTGTATTTATTATATACAAGGGATATTCCAACAATAGATGAAGGAACCATAGCCACCTTTGCAGATGACACAGCAATCATGGCCATTGGAAGTAATGTCGCTGATGCAGCGAGCAAACTCCAGAAGGTTACCAATGAGGTTTGTAACTGCACTAAGCGCTGGAGAATCAAGCTTAATGAGACGAAATTCACGCATATTAACTTTACATATCAAAAGGCTTCCCATCTACCGATTTTAATTTACTCACGACCGGTGCCATATGCAAACAAAGCTAAATATCTTAGCATGACACTCGATGCCAAGCTCAAGTGGAGAGAGCACGTCAAAAAGAAAAAAGTAGAACATAATATTAAGTTCAGAAAAATGTATTGGCTCATAGGTAGAGACTCCGAGCTTACAATACACAACAAGCTGCTGCTATATCGGCAAATACTGAAGCCGATATGGACGTACGGTATTCAACTCTGGGGATGTACTAAGCAACCAAACGCCAAAATGATACAGACGTTTCAAAATAAGGTTCTCCGTAGCATCGTAAATGCTCCTTGGTACACAAGAAATGAAGATCTTCACAGGGACTTACAGATGGAATACATCAAAGATGAAATAAAAAAGCACGCCGCCAAACACGAAATAAGGCTCCAGAAACATGGAAGACTTCAAAGAACGAGGCCACTTGACCTAGTAAACATACCAAATTAAAATTATATTTTAAATAGGTTTAATTAATTTTGGGACTAACCATTGGGTTTCACCCCAACAAATCAGAATTGTTTAAACAATTTAAAATTTGTAAATTTGACAGATAAATTGCTAGATGAGCACAGTCTCAGTTGTAATTAATAAAGAAAAAAAAATACAAATGGAAAAAAGAAACCAGAATCATCTTCCGATTAACCAATCCCCGCCAAAAATCGAATGTGTGTTGTATTGTGGCGTTGAGAGTGCTTCGATTCATGTAATCTCACGCCGCTCTTGTAAAAACTTTTGAAATTAAATGTTTTCTAAAGAGAAAACAAAAATTCGTTGTGTTAAAAATACTTTTCAACAAAATTCACATTTCCACATAAATTTTTTGAAAAATGATCTGCATCAATATTTTAAAAATTTTTAGTTCCTAAACATTTTTCTACTTTATCCTGAAGCTGTCACTTCTGGTGGACCGATTTCCACCCAATTACACAGAGACATCCCGATATAGAAATTAGTGTAATGATCGAAATTTAGAATTTAAATTCTACCAACCTTCAAATGATGCATGTCATTAAGTTTACAAATTACAGTTGTTTTAGTGACGCTGCTTTTGTTAGTTTCAAAACAATGGAAAACAAGAATCGTGTGTTGATTAAACACTGTTCAACCATCATTGGTGGTCATACAACCAACGATCATGCACCAAGCTTTTGAAAAAAGTGAAAAAAATGAGACTGTAATCTCTAGAAAACATAAAAAATCCATGAAATTGTTACCATAAAGTGAAGTTGCGTGAGATAGCTGACATTGTAAAGATAAGGAACGTGTTGGTCATATTTTGCATGAATATTTTTCCATGAGAAAGCAGTGTTCGACGTGGGTAACGCGGTTGCTCACAATAGATCAAAAACGATAACGAGTCGATGATTCCGTGCGCTGTTTGGAGCTGTTTAAGCGAAATAAAAAAGGTTTTGTGCGGTATGTGACAATGGATGAAACATAGATCCACCACTATACACCAAAATCAAATCGGCAATCAGCTGAATGGCGAGAGGCCAGTAAACCTTGTCCGAAGCGACCAAAAGCACTACAGTCAGCTGGAAAGGTTATGACGTCTGTATTTTGGGATGCACATGGTATAATATTCGTTGACTACCGAGAGAAAGGAAAAAAAATCAATAGTGAATATTATATAGGGTTATTGGTGCGTTTGAAGGAAGAAATCGTTAAAAACGACTTCAAATGAAGCAGAAAAAATTGCTCTTTCGCCAAGCCAATACAGCATGTCACAAGTCAATCGCAACGATGGCAGAATTGCACGAATTGCACATTGAATTGCTTCCGCATCCACCGTATTCGCCATATGTGCCCCCCAGCGATTATTACATGTTTGGAAACCTAAAAAAAGAGGGAAACAGGTTTGGCTTCAATGAAGAAGTGATTGCGGAAACTGAAGCTTATTTTGAAGCCAAAAATAATTTTTTTTTCAATTACCAACTTTATTAATTACAAATAATTGCAAATAATTATATATATATATATATATATATATATATATATATATATATATATATATATATATATATATATATATATATATATATATATAACTTGTATAGTTGATAAGATAGGTGTCCCTTTGGTTCAATTTGAACTCGTTTCAGGGGCACCGATTCTATCATTACAAGAAATCTATTCTATGTGATTATTATATAGTACAACATGTATTTACAATTTCAATTTTGATGTGTTTGATCCTTATGTAAGGATAGAATGAATTTGTTGCAGAACTTATTAATTTATGTTTTTTGATATATCAATACGAATTGAGGTAATATAAAATTTGTATACAGAGTGAGAATGGACACATTTACGGGAAGAGATGCTGAATATTTTTAGTTTGGTTCAGCCAAATAAGAAGAGTTTTGGAAAACATTGACAGGCCACTACACATTCTTAAATGAGTAGGCAAATTGTTAAATACTATTGGAGAGATCACACTGAAGAAAGACCTTCGGAGATTTGATTTAAATTTCGGAACAATTTTTTTTGAACTGGAAGTTAGATCGAAGGTTAGAATCCGCGTAGTTTGCGAAATCATTTCCACTAATAATGTAAAATAATTTTAATACCTGAAAGACATATAAATATTGTAACGGTAATAACTCTAACGATTGAAATATAGGCCAAGAAGAGTCTTGAGTAGCTTTAAAACCCATAATACGAATTATATTGACGCACATAAACTGGGTTTAATATAGTCTGGCATGCCCCACCCCAACAAGATAAGCCATATTGAAGAATTGAGTCAACCAAAGCACAATACACGCTTTCAACTTTAGACTACCAGTTCAGCTTTTCGTCTATTATAATACCCGAATATCTAAATTCACTTACTTGGTTAACCTGAAAGCAACCAGTTGAGGCGCATGGAATATTACGATTACAGCCGAATTCATGATAGTTAATGAATTTAGTTTTATCACTTGACAGAAAGTTATGTGCTTTCAGCCAAATCGATAATGATACTAAATCTTGCTCGCTGCAATTAATATTGTATGAAATATCGGGACCGGAGTATGTAAAAGATACATCGTCAGCAAATGCAGTAGGGGAATATAACTACAAAAATAAATTGATATAAAATATAAAATGGTCCTAACACCGAACCCTGTGGAACCCCAATCATGATTTCCAGTTCATTACACAACTGTCCGTTTACTCTAACACATTGAGTTCGACCACTTAAGTACGAGCTAAACCACTTCAGGATCGTCTCGCGGAATCCCCAGCAGGACAATTTCTTTAATAAGATGGTATGATCAACTCTATCAAAAGGCTTTGTCATATCAATGAACAAAGCTGTGGCAGTTTGACCATTCTCCATAGGATCAGTAATTTGATCCAGGAAAGATAAAAGTGCCGTCTCGGTGATCTTGTTTTGTCTGTATTGCGATCCGGAGACTAAGTTATTAGCCTTTAAAAAACTTAAAATTCTTTTTTTCATAACCTTTTCAAATATTTTCAAAATACAGACAGGAGTGAAATCGAACGATAATTGTTAATACAAGTTTTAAAGCGTTTTTTAAAAATTGGGATAACTACAGCTTTTTCAGATATAACGGAAAGGTTCCTATTTACATGCTTAAATTAAAAATAAAGGCTAGGACATCCACTAAAAAACAGGCAAGTGGCTTTATAACACTATTGGTTATACCATCTATTCTGCAGGAGAAGATTTTTCTTTCAAGGAATTTATCACATAATATAATTCGCAGGGCGTAATGGGCGAGAAATAAAAACTATTTACTGTATTATCACTGTCCTTAATTAGCCGTTCCTTGTCAATGTGGTTGCTAAATCAACTGTTGAGATGTTATTTGAACCTACACTCGTAAAAAATTCATTAAATTCATTGGCAATTGTAGCTGGATCTGATACATTGCATCCTGACTGTTCCTGAAATCGTTCTTTGAAAAAAGGCATCGAAATGTTAGAGAGGAGTTGGACTGATTTTATCGCAGTAGAAGGAAATTATGTTGATGAATAAAATGTATTTTTCCTCAAAAAATTGTGTTTTCTTTGTTAGAACAGGAACTTTTGAGGCGATGTGTTGTTTTGACGAAAAGTGCAAACAAATTTTAATACTTTGAAAATTGTCGTTGGAGCATAAACGATGACAAGGTCCAAGTGGTGCTAAGAAAGGTCTATATTAGACGCAACAAATACTGGGAATTGGTTTTTCTAAAACTAATAAACTCCCACAAAATAATTTAATAAGCCGACAAATAGTCTATTCGTGAGAACGCACATTTTAGAATACGCAGTTCTAATAAAATCCGACTGAAAAATCTAGGTAATGAAGATTTGTTGAAATGTTTTATAATTTAATAGTAAAAATGTTTAATTTTGGTTATACTAAGCAGAAGTTCAAAAAGAACCATGGTAAAAATTCAGAATGAAATTTCGTTATTACCTTGATCGATTAAGATTAACAATTTCATTTCCAAGGCACTCTATCAGTATGATAGAAATTCATTTTACTACGCCGTTTCGATGAAGCTGGAACTTAGGTAAAACTTAACCTGACGCTGACGTGAGTATATTTAGGTTACAGGAGTGTAATTTTGCATTTTTCGATATTTTATTGATTTTCGTAATTCAAAATTTTGCTAGATAGACACGGATCTGACAATCCCATGCCTATAGGCATCTATCATATATGTAACATCAAAATATTACACCCCGTAACCTCATTTTTTCTTTTCCTCAGACCTACCTTTGTGTTCAAATACAAATTTTCAAAGTTGTTTAGTCGTAATGATGAAGAAACAATTTCTAACGGCAAGTCACTTTATCGATAAAAGATGGGAATATTCTAGACTTCACGCTCATTACCTCATGAGACCCATACCTAACTAAATTCAATTTTTTTCTAATGTAATAATAAATCGAATTGGCATAGTCAAATCGCAATCTTCATTCAAATCAATCTCGAATGATAAACCATTTTATCGATAAAACATTGGAGAACTAAAAGTTGTCCTAACCTCATGTTACTCGCCCGAAATAAAATTCAAATTGTACCTAAGGTACTGGTAAATCGAATTGGCTTAATCAGATCGGTATCCATCTAGGAAAATTTGGAATGACAAACCGTTTTATCGATAAAACGTTGGAAAACAAAAAGATTTATCATTGAAGCTTCGCGAGCCCCAAACTGAATTCAAATTTTACCAAATATATGACGCTACATCCATCATAATGTTTCTCATCTAGTCATCTCATTTGTAGCTAGTTGTCAGTCTCTAGAACCCGGTTTCTGAATTTTGCATCTGCTGTTCGTGGTTTTAATGAAGCTCAAAAGCCGCTTGAATGGCACACGAAAAAATTTAATCTATCTTTCCTAGAATTCCAACATAGTGATTTTATGACAGCCACAGAGAATGCTCTCGAGTTTGGCAGGAGACAAAAGTGTTCTGCTTCCTTATAGAAAGCTTCCTCTTCAGATACAATTTTGTATTCTCATTTTTGAGAGGATCTACATTATAAAAGCACAAAATTCAATTCTGCGGTAGTTCTTTTCTCATCTTTCCTCAATCACCGAACTCACTAGTCTCCAACGACGTAGTAGTTCTTTTGTCTTCAGTAAGAGTGGAGATTTTTTCAAGTGAGCTAAATATTTCTTGTTGTAGATCAAAATAACTGGCAGATATTGGACTATAAAGAACCTAATTTTTTGCTAATAAAATAAAACTGCCAAGGCCATCAAACGCCTATGGTTTGCCGAAAGTGGTCTATTATCTCTTGGTATTATCACTTTCACAACAATTGCCTTTAAAATTAAGGTATCTGTTCTAATTGATAGTTCTAGAACTCGCGTTTGATATTCCCAAACGGAATGGAAGTTAGTCTGCTTTTCTAATAATTCTGTCTCTCTTACCGGTTTTCTGAAGAAGGCGTTTTACTATTTCACCTTGTCTCTGAGCATCCAGAAGCCTTCATTTTAAATTGTTTATGGTCTTACCGCCTTGTACCAGCAACGGTAGTCCACTGGTGTTCATAGTCTACAGCGATGTGACCAAATTTATATTTCCAGAGACTCTTCGAATGTCTCAAGAATCAATTTTTATTACTTGGTATAACGAATGGACCACGATCTAATCTAAATGATTAAATTGTTTATTAAACTTTTAATTTTCAGTTGAAAATAGTACATAATACTCAGCAAAAAGAGGAATCAATTTTTCAATTTTAGTGTTTTCGGAATTCTACTGATCTAATTTGACTTCCTGTTTCGCTCGTAGGTCAGTCTATAGCGCGCCTTGCAGACTGAGATATTAATTTGTTTCTCCCAACTGGTGTGCTAGTTGGTTAAATTTCGTGTTCATTCGAATATCCGACCTACATTGTATGCCCTCGCCTCGAATCATGAACAAATCGTACTAAATGGTAGTTTGGAATTTGAAATTTAGCATCATACATCTCATTTAAAGATTTTGATTGTGGTAGTAAAAATATCGCCGATAATTTTTATAAACAAAAATGTAGATTTTTAATCAAATTATTTATTAGTAAATTTGGGGGAAAATATAAAAAGTAATGTAGGAACTCATTTAGATAGAAAGTAAGTTTTTGCAATTTGTATGCTGAAGTGAAGAACGCACACGCAATTCATATTTAATTTTAGCTCAATATCAATTCTCCGACCCTTTAGTTATGTGCACAAGGTAATTTCTGTCTACGAGTATAACACAAGTAAAATTTATGAAAACTTTAAAAATATTTATTACATTGTTTTAAATAACAAAAGTATTTCGCAATTCGCATTTAAGCAACAAAATATAAAATAAGGAAACAATTCAAAAATATTACAAAGTTAAACAACTGGACCAAAAACATAATAATAGAACAGCATATTTTAGTACCTGAAAGTATTTCGACTATTTTCTTGCTTTTGGTGTTTTTGTATTTATTCAGCTTTCTTTCAACATGTCTCACGAACATCAAATTCAAAACAAATTTTGAAAACAACATTTTCAAAAACTATGCAGAAAATTATTTAAAAAAAAAAATATTCTTTGTCTAAAAAATTACAAAAATATAATTAGATTTGAAAATTTTCCATGATTGCTACAATGCAGTAATGCCAAAACTTCTAAGAATTAAAACAAGTGAAAATTATATTTAATATTACGATGTTTTTTATCAATCTAGCAAGACGTCTAAATACTTCGCAGAACAGTGGACGAGCTGAGCTGTCTACATTTTTGAATTACGTTTTCTACTTAGGTAAACTAGTTTAATGACTTACTAAATTATTTTAGTTTAGTCGTATACATCTATAAAGTAATTGGTGGTAATTCTTTTCATTGATTTACCAATTATCACCAGAGTAGAACCGATTATTTCGGCGGTTTAAGAACTTACCTGTTCTATACCTACCTAAATTATTAAAACAAATATTATCGAAGCATGATCTAAAATGCGTGTACGACATTTGTGTTCGTTAAATTTTTTAATTTTAATTTTACCATTTCGAAAATTTTTTTTACATGCAGCAACATTTTTTTTCTCTTGGAAGTCATGAAAAAACTGACATTCGAAACAGGGGTACTGGAAACAAAATTCAATATTCTAAAAACCCTAATCACTAGCTGTTTGGCTTTAATTCTCTTTACTTCTCGATTATTTGTGTAGGGAAGAAGACAAGTGGACGAGGCGAACGAAATATGAATAAATTCTCTATTTTCGATGGTTAGTGACTTGTGATCAATTGTTGATCCAGTTTATAAAGTCTGGTCTTACACATGGCACACAAGCGTATCTCCGGTGACAATTCTCTTTTAAAATTTAGAAGTGATTGGAAAACAGGGTCGAGATGCTGCCATATTTGTTTTAAATAATTTGTTTGTAGCGTTAATCGTTTCGATTAAGAACAACAAACGATTAAAGTGTTGAGTTAAATTTATTTAAAATTTTTAAATGTACCTGCAGTTTTAATATTTGTTGAAATTTTTTGGATCTAGTAATCGATACAAAATTTATAAGTTTTGGCATCTCATTTAGTCTGTGGAAAGGCATTTTGCAACAAAACTCAAGCAGTACTTGCCTGTTCACGCAAAATTCAAGTGCGGCACATCTCTATGTATGGGTAAAATTGTTTTTATTTTATATTGGATGCTTGAGCGCCGAGCGGATAGAACACGGAAACGGATAGAAAAAACAACAAATAAAGTTCAAAAAAATCTAGTACCAAAATTCATTTTCGTACTAATCGCATAAAAACAAAAAAAGAATTCTGTTCCTAAAATTTGTTTTTTTCGTTTGGATTAGTGAGTTCACAACACAAGCCACACTTAAAATTATTACTGCAAACGTGTTACAAAATACCCCACTTAAAAATTTAGTGTATTGGCGAAGAGGTAAGAGACGAGAAAAAACGCATCGTGTTTGCGCACGGTGTGTAAATGGTAAATGAGCATACAACATGAACCGCAAAAACAAATCGTGTTACCGCACTGTGTGGAGCGGCACAATGTCAATTCAAATTATCATTTTCGACGTTTTCATAAATTTTAAGTCATGACAAAACTGTGCAAATGTCTAAAGGAATTTTTGAAATTTCAATAGGAAGTCAAGGCATAAAATAACAGAGATTTTATGCTGCGAGAGTTGAGGGCTTAATGTTCATCTTTTTTGTTGTCTATGAAAACAAAATTTGTTTTATTTTTTTTTTTTGATGGTAGGTAGACTAAATCATTAGGTTCTCAAATGAGTCGTTCAATCTATGTCCACATTAGGCGACATATGTCATACACGTTATATATATTTCTCCTTTCATGACAATGTCTAAAGCGAAACATGTATGACAAGTCTTCAGTGTTTCTCATTATATCACGAACTTATAAATATGGTGTAGGTAAACAATGTCAACAAATCATTTCAAGTAAATTCTTTATTGAAACGCCATTGCAATTATTATTATTTTTAATATGTTCTGTATGTGTTACTTGTTGTTTTTAGAATCGGGAATTAAACATTAGCAGGTTAGGCCCGATTTCCACCCCGCCAGACTATTATTTTTATAACTGGTATTTTTGCTAATTGTTATCAGTAATTGAGTGTAGATAATCGCATTTGACATTACAGTATACGTAACGATTTTTATTTGTTTCTACTCCGGTAAAACCCAATTTTAGGGCCGGTTATTATTTTGAAAAATAATTGAATTTACTGAAAAATTGACTTCAACCTTGAGTTTGGCCTATGTATGAAAAACAAAATCGGTTGAATGCGAACCATTTTCTCGAACGGAAATATCGGCTTTTTTATGGCATTTTCCATAACTTTGTGGAGTGTTTCTTGCGGTCTTTTACCAATTTCTTCTTGAATGTTTTTCTTTAGTTGCGTTTCGCTCAAATCGCTGTTTTTGGAAATTATCCGATGTGGAAATTGTTGCCTCAATAAATAAAAAATGCCGTACCAAACAGTAACGCGAATTTGGTGTAGTGGCCTTTGCTGAAAAGTTTTGGGATTTTCTGATCCACAAAATCTGCAGATTTGTTTATTTACATACCGCTCAAATTTGCAAAAAGTTTTCATCATTCTCAACAAGATTTAAAACTGCTCAACCGTATTCCAAGCGCAATGGGATAGGTTCCATGGTTTTAGATTTTGGATAAGCTGGACTTTGTACGGGAAGAGCTGCGCATCCACTTTCAAAATCCGCTGAAAGGTGCGGTTAGCAAGCTGCAACTGGACAGATCGTCTTCGCATTGATATCTCTGGGTTTTCTGCAACGCTCTGTCTCACAACATCAATATTTTATACCAATCAAAGGTCTGCCCGTACGTCTAGAATCTCCAACAGTTCCAAATTCAGCAAATTTATCCGCCAGCGATTGTTGGACCCGTTGGAGCATTATTGAACGATTATTTTCAAGGCATAGAAAAACAATCTTAGTTCTTTGCGCAATTGTGTAGCTTTCCATTTTTATATCTCCCAAGTTGTATCTGTGAAATAGAAAAAAAGGAAGACTAAATATTAGGAAACAAAGAAATTAAACATTTTGTAGATCTACAATCAGTATACTATCACTTTTCCTTCACCAAGTTGTAGAATAAAGTGCGCAACTAAATTTCCGGGTTTTTCTGAAAAATGGAAAATTTCAATAGGAATATAAAAAATGGTTTATTCAAAGTATTGTCCTTCGCTATCTACACATTTTTTCCATCTCTCTGGCAATACATGAATGCCACGACGATAAAACGACTCGTCTTTTGGATCGAAACCATTCATTCAACCAATTTTGCACTTCTTCGAAACTGGCCTAGTATAGTCCTGCCAAGCCATGCGCCATCGACCGGAACAAGTGATAACCCGAGCGGGCCAGGTCTGGCGAATAAGATGGGTGCGATAGCCGATCCCATCAGCGTTTTGATGGTGTCCTGGACGATAAGAGTGCGATGGCATGGAGCGTTGTCGTGCTACAATATCACTCGTTCGTGCCTTCTGTCCAATTCTGGCCGTTTTTCGAGCAATGCATGGTTCAGATTAATGAGTTGTTGTCGGTAGCGTTGCCCATTGACAGTTTCGTCCTGTTACAGCAGCTCATAGTACACGATTTCTTTCTGGTCCCACCAAACGCAGAGCATTGCTTTCTTTCCGAAACGGTTTGGCCGTGTCGTCGATGTTGATGCTTCGCCAGGTGAAACCCACAACCGTTTGCTTTGGGATTCTTAAAAAAATCTGCTTCTAATCGCCTGTAACAATTCGATGCAGGAAGCTTTTTCTTTCATGCCGTGAAAGCAAAATTTCGCAAGTGGCTCTTCGATATTTCATCTGTCTTTCAGTCAACTCATACTCGTACCTATTTTCCCTCCTTTTGAATTTTTCCCGTAGTTATATGCTATACGTTTAGAAATACCTTGGCGTCGGGTTTAATGCCCCCGCAAGTTGATCTTGAATTTTCGTATCATCTACTTCCAATAACGCTTGCAGCTCGGTGTCTTCAAATGGTTTTGGTCTTCCGGAGTGCTTCTTGTCCTCAATGTCGAAATCACTGTCATCAATGTCATTTCTGAAGCATCTAAACCAATCTTCACAGGTAGTTTTCGATGGTACTGGTTCGCCGGCGTCCTCAAGCAAATGACGTGCATTTTTTCAAGTTGAAGCAAAGCTTCCCTCAAATGCTATTTATTTGGCACAAAACTCGACATTTACGTTCTTAGAAAAAATATGTTTGCGTTGCGGTATGTGCTGGTATTACAACTGGTTATCATCAACAATTGTCTACGCTATGAACAAAACACAACTTCTGACAAAAATGATTACTAGATGTGTTGCTAGCACCGTCTATGTGTGAAACCCGGAAATTTAGTTACGCACCTGATAGTTCCTTGCAAATAGATTTGAGTTGTGATCATTTTAAAATTTGACTCGCATGACCCTTTAATTTCATGCAGCAACGTTCTATGGAAGAAACACTAATACTAATTTGTTAAAGCTGCACTCTTATATCTAGGTGAAGTTTAACTTCAGTTCCTCTTTTTCTTAATCAACAGTTGTGGTTTCTCCACTGTGGTTTGTGTAGTAATATGATAGTTGATAATTCTGAAAAGTTTAAGCAATTACAACTTTTCACATAGTTTAAAAGCCTGTTAGAATTGTTCCTTTAGAAGCAAGAGCATCATTTTGAAGGTTAAAATTTATCCAAAGGCTTCGCAGCCGCAAGGATCGAGCTCTAATGAGGTTTAGCTGTTTTAGTCTATGGAGAGTAGTAAAGAATTATGATTAGATAATTCTTTTGTAAATTCGCCATGATCGGGCTTTCGTCTACGATACGAGGCATAACCACCCTTCACCTTGTCATTCGATAGTATGCAAATGACACCTTACTGAGCCAAAAAAAATTTAACCGGAACACAGCTAAGAGATCAATACTTTGAATGTACGTTTATGTAGGATACAACCCAATCCTGAAGTTATTTCCGCTTAGCATTTCACGCCAATGTCAACAGATCAGGCCGATCGAATTTTATTTTATTTTTAGTTATTTGTTTATTTTACTTTATTAAATAAATCGATTTGTACATGTTTGATTTAAAATTAATCATTAAGATAACAACAAAATTAAGGAACAAGATCATAAACTTACAATAGTGAAAAGTTAAAATTAAGAATTATAAATTATTTAAACTTAAATCTAAATAAGTTGCATGAGGGTACTAGAGTTGAATAAAATGATGTTGAAATTTTAATTGTTGTTTGGATAATCCAAAATCCAACAGCTCTTCGAACTTGGAGAATAACTACGACATCACATTTATTTATTGGCTTATCCTCACCATAGTTTGTACGATGTACGAGGGCGGATTGAAAATGAAGCTACCTAAGTAGGAAAACAAAATTTTTTTTGCCAAAAACCATTTATTTCTCAACATAGTCTCCATTTAGTTCGACACACTTAGTAAGACAATATTCCAACTTTTTTATACCATCTGAATAATACGATTTCGGGAACCCCTCAAAGTACGCGTTAGTTTCGATAATCACTTCTTCGTCTGAGATGAATCTTTCTCCTGCGAGCCATTTTTTCAAGTTTGGAAACAGGAAAAAGTCACTAGGAGCTAAATCTGGACTATAAGGTGGATGATCAACCAATTCGAAGTGTATTTCACGTAATTTTAGCATCGTATCTAATGCTGTGTGAAGTGGTCTGTCGAACTCGTTGTTGTTCGACACTGAGCAAACGCTTCACCCATCTTCTCAAAATGTTGAACACACGTTCATATGATATGTTTACCATTTCAACAATCTCACGCAACTTGACCCGGCGATCATTCATAACGATATCGAGGATTTTCTTGATATTTTCTTCAGTAACCACCTCTTTTGGCCTTCCTGTACTCTGACGGAGCAGACTCACCGTAATGTTTATCGAGATTTTCTTTTGTCTCTTTCGGCGTTTTCCCTTTCAAATAATAGTGTTTAATCACTGCACGAAATTCGTTTTTTTCCATTTTTCAAGAAACACAAACGTTGCTAACTTCAAACGACTACAACAAATAAACTAATCAATGAATTTGAGTGAAATTTTAACAGCTAACTTTTGACAGATCGCAATTTCTAAAAAACAAAAATTTTTTGCGTTTGTGCTGCCATCTAGCGCTAGGTACTTTCATTTTCAATCTGCCCTCGTATCTCTAACTTTAAGAGATTACGTTGTCTAAGGTTTCTGCTATTTGCATTAATCCTGATATTTTCAAGAATAAAGGAAATCAAGACTAAAGTAGCACAACCAAGTAGCACATTACTAAAAAAGCCAACAGTCAGTTGATGGCTGCAATTTATTTAACATTATTGCAAGGTTCGGAATACTGTTGTAAAAGAGCAAAATTTGCAAGATATGGCTTGTTGTGATCGTAATTCCAGCCCGTTTTCTTTATGATAATAACAAGAACTTAGGTTACAAAAACAATTGCTGTGACAAAGGATGATTGAATTAATAAAATTTTGAAAACTGTAGCAAATATTTCAAAGTAGATGGACAAGAAAAACGTAAAGCCTATCCGTAAATTATTAGCCGGATTCCATTGGGGTTAGCAATGTATTTGCAAGTATTTCTTGCTACTCATATAATTACTCAATCAAAAATTGCTTTTCGAACTAATAAGTTTGCGTTCCACTGAACATCTACTCACTAGCATTTCGTATTTAAGCCGCTATATTCCACGCGTATTTTTAAACGAAAGCTAATTTGAGACGAAATTGATACAGGTATTCTATTGGCAGAGCATATGGAATTTAAATTGAATCTTGAATTACATTTACAAAATGGGCTTTAAGTAATTTTTTAAAACGGTATTTCCGATTAACAGTTTTATTCCAGTACATAGAAACCATACCACCCGTTGAATTTTTTAGCATTACTCAAAAATGTAGATACGAATAGGTAGCAAGTAACAAGTGGATTTGACATTATAAATATTGTCATCACTCGGTAAAAATCTCTCTACTAAACTCACATTTTTATGTAAATTGGTTTTCTTTCGAAGAAAAACAATAAACGTTAGTACTTACAAACAAAATTGTATAACGGAAGAACAAACAACAGAAGTGCGGCAGAAGATGGGATATAACGAGAAACTTACAAATGTCAAACAATTTCAACAAAACGAGAATATATAAATTTTTTTTCTAACTCAAACAGAAAACAGACAAAGGTTGTTTTCGCATTTAACTTTTTTTCTGTAGTCTGCTGTTGTTCCTTCTATATTTATACAAATATACGTAAGCAAACATAGCACCAACTGTGCTATCAAACAAAATAAAATATTATTAAATTGACGTTTTTGTTCTGAGTTTTTTTTCTAAATTGTTGGATGATAAAAACAAGTCTATGAATAATAACGAATTTGAATTTTCACTTTGGTTAAAGTTGATTAATATTTTGTGTTTGCATGACGTATAATGTCTTTTTACTAAACGGACGATTTGCGCTTAGTTCTTCTTCAACAATTTATTACACTTAAATTGTTCGAGCTAACGGGTGATTTTTTAAGAGCTTGAGAACTTTTTTTTAAAAAAAAACGCATAAAATTTGCAAAATCTCATCGGTTCTTTATTTGAAACGTTAGATTGGTCCATGACATTTACTTTTTGAAGATAATTTCATTTAAATGTTGACCGCGGCTGCGTCTTAGGTGGTCCATTCGGAAAGTCCAATTTTGGGCAACTTTTTCGAGCATTTCGGCCGGAATAGCCCGAATTTCTTCGGAAATGTTGTCTTCCAAAACTGGAATAGTTGCTGGCTTATTTCTGTAGACTTTAGACTTGACGTAGCCCCACAAAAAATAGTCTAAAGGCGTCAAATCGCATGATCTTGGTGCCCAACTTACCGGGCCATTTCTTGAGATGAATTGTTCTCCGAAGTTTTCCCTCAAAACGGCCATAGAATCGCGAGCTGTGTGGCATGTAGCGCCATCTTGTTGAAACCACATGTCAACTAAGTTCAGTTCTTCCATTTTTGGCAACAAAAAGTTTGTTAGCATCGAACGATAGCGATCGCCATTCACCGTAACGTTGCGTCCAACAGCATCTTTGAAAAAATACGGTTCAATGATTCCACCAGCGTACAAACCACACCAAACAGTGCATTTTTCGGGATGCATGGGCAGTTCTTGAACGGCTTCTGGTTGCTCTTCACTCCAAATGCGGCAATTTTGCTTATTTACGTAGCCATTCAACCAGAAATGAGCCTCACCGCTGAACAAAATTTGTCGATAAAAAAGCGGATTTTCTGCCAACTTTTCTAGGGCCCATTCACTGAAAATTCGACGTTGTGGCAGATCGTTCGGCTTCAGTTCTTGCAGGAGCTGTATTTTATACGGTTTTACACCAAGATCTTTGCGTAAAATCTTCCATGTCGTCGAATAACACAAACCCAATTGCTGCGAACGGCGACGAATCGACATTTCACGGTCTTCAGCAACACTCTCAGAAACAGACGCAATATTCTCTTCTGTACGCACTGTACGCATTCGTGTGGTTGGTTTAATGTCCAATAAAGTAAACTGAGTGCGAAACTTGGTCACAATCGCATTAATTGTTTGCTCACTTGGTCGATTATGTAGACCATAAATCGGACGTAAATCGCGAAACACTTTTCGAACCGAACACTGATTTTTGTAATATAATTCAATTATTTGCAAGCGTTGCTCGTTAGTAAGTCTATTCATTATGAAATGTCAAAGCATACTGAGCATCTTTCTCTTTGACACCTTGTCTGAAATCCCGCGTGATCTGTCAAATACTAATGCATGAAAATCCTAACCACAAAAAAATCACCCTTTAGTAAAATACTCTGTCGCATCGAAAATTCACCGCGAAAATTTCATCGTGTAGCTAATATGCCCGCACGAATTTCCCTCTATAGTTTTAATATTATTTTGACGATTTTAAGCAGTTTACCAGTAGTTTGATGAGAGCTTCTCCGTTGTACAAGAAATGCACTGTCTTTTACTTATTTAGAGAACGGCAATCAGCTGAGACTGAGTGGAAATGTGAAAACACTCAAAGCGAACAACGATGCAATACCCGAAAAGAACGATAATGACCTCCGTATTTAGAGTTGCTCAGGGTGCAATGCTCATCGACTATCTTAAAAAATGAAGAACCATCAAATGCAAATACTAAACAGTAAGTCGTTCCATTAAAGAAAAACTCTAGATAAAGCGGCCAATCTCACTATCAAGACAATGCACCGTATCACAAGTTATATGTATTTTTCCGAGTGCCGTTGTTCTTCTGTCAGTTTTATAAAATCTGTAGAAGTCATAAAGCCACTGTAGAATCAACCGCCATTTTAATGTAGGTTCCATCGAAGTTCAGATTCTTACAGATTATGAATCGGTCATTCTCTTGCTTCGTTATTACAAATGTTTCTAAATCGTCATCATATTCTACATTTCCTACAAGGTCCTGAGAATTTGAATATGTTAATTTGAATTAAATTTAATAATGGATCAGTGAGACTCAAATTTATTGGATTTCAACGGCAGTGATTTTTAAAATCGCCGATTTTAATTTTCATAAAATTCACAGGGGCAAATCCAGACAGATTGAATAAAACAAAATTTATCAGTAAATGTGAATGTTATTTGGCAAATTATAGTGAATATGACTTGTCTTTCGCCCCCCCCCCCCCCTGCAAAGAGCACTCTTTAATATAATTAACTAAAATAAAAGGCAGGCAGGCGAACAGGGCTTGACTTTTAAAATATAATAACTCACATTCATCAAACCTTGCCTTTTAAATTGCTTGCCTCATTAAATTGAAATCGCTGTACATTGCTCGCATTTTCTGAGGCTGACCCGTAAAATTTTATTTTATTTTTGCAGTTATCAATCGAACGCCATTGTTTTATCATTTATAGAACTGTTCAAGTTTGAAAGACCATTCTCTAGATGTCATCCGGCTCATACTGATTCGAGAATGGTCGGATGACCATTAACGTGTATTTAGAGACGACAACAAGCTTACATAGAGAGCCCACCCGGGATGGACGATGTAGATTAAGCAATGTAATCTACACGGTTGTTGACTCTGTAGTTGACATTGTAAACAACGCCGACAACATACAAAATTAGCAATTTGGATGAAGTGGCTGTCTAGCTATTAGGTAGTTGGCCAATGAGGGGCCAAATAAATTAATATTTTGATAGTAAGATCTTTCCGAAATTAATTCTTATTTGTGGAGACTTACTTATTCAAATATGGATATCGCGAGGTTACTCGACCAACGCGCCAAAAAATATTTTTTCCCATAACAAACAAAATGATGTTTTGGCATTATCCAGCAAATAAGTATGCAAAATCAATTCGGACGTTTTTGCATACTTATTTAATATGGCGGCAAATAAGTATAGAAGTATAAAATAAGTAGGCGTTTCGGAAAGGGTTCTAAATCACAAATATTATTCGTTAGTATATAGGGTTTTCCGATAAGAGTGATATGATTTCTTTAAAAAAAACACACTAATTGTTAAGGAAATTGAAATGATTTTTATTTACTGTGAAGTACAATCGATACAATTAAGTTCTGAATAAAACGTCATTCAAATGGCCTCCACGACTTCTTCTGCAGGAACGAATTCGATGAACCCAATTTTCGAGCACGTTTTCCACTAAATCAAGTCGTATGTCATGAATAGCACGTTCAATATTGACTTGTAAAGCTTGAAGAGAGTTTGTTTATTGCTAAAGACCAATGACTTCAAATAACCCCACAAGAAATAGTCTAATGGTGTTAAATTACAACTTCTTGGAGGCCATTCAATATCACAATTTCTTGAAATAATCGAATCTCCAAACTTTTCTCGCAATAATTCAATTGTTGCACTTGCTATGTGGCACGTAGCCCCGTCTTGTTGGAACCAAATGTTGTCAAGATCAACTTTTTCCAATTTCGGTCATAAAAAGTTGATTATCATCGATCTATATGAATCTCCATTGACAGTAACGGTGTTACCAGCTTCATTTCGAAGAAAATACGGACCGATGATTCCACCAGACCAAAAATCACACCAAACTGTCAATTTAGGTGAATGTAATGGTTTTTCATGAATAATTTGTGAATTTTCTTCGCACCAGAATCGACAGTTTTGTTTATTTACCGCACCACTCAGATGAAAGTGAGCC
Source organism: Nephrotoma guestfalica (assembly GCA_963691935.1). Classification (NCBI taxonomy): domain Eukaryota; kingdom Metazoa; phylum Arthropoda; class Insecta; order Diptera; family Tipulidae; genus Nephrotoma; species Nephrotoma guestfalica. The sequence goes on along the minus strand of OY829913.1, from coordinate 232,014,634 downwards.
TCATCGGAGAAGATGATTTTCTTAAAAAAAATCGTTATCGTTTTCAAGTTGTTCCAAGGCAAAATTAGCAAATTCACGACGTTTACGGTGGTCCAATGGCTTCAGTTCTTGAGCGAGAACAATTTTATACGGATGCAAACCCAAATCCTTTCTCAAAATCTGCCAGGTTGTGGTTTGAGACAGTCCCAATTCTTGAGAACGTCTTGGAATCGGCAAATTGCGGTCTTCAGCAACACTTGCCTGAACGGCAACAATATTTGCATTACTTCGAGCGAATCTTTGTCTTATTGGCACTTCAACATTACGTAAAGAAAATGTACGCTCAAAATTTTCAACAATTCGACGAATAGCGAGCACACTTGGTCGATTATTACGACTATAAAATGGCAAAAGCGCACGAAAAGTTTCTATTGGAGAACGATTATTTTGATAATAAAACTAACGTTGTTCTTGCGTATATCTCACCATGATGAAATTGTAAACATTACTGAATACAATGAAACAAAAAATGACAGATCATGACATACTACAAATGGCCGAAACGTCACTTAAAAATCATATCATTCCTATTGGAAAACCCTATATATTGATCGACTCGTACGGTAACCTTAATTCTTAACTAAGTGTCCACCTTCATTCGAAATTACATTATGAATTACTTAAAATTAATTCTAACTTTTATAATCATTTTGTAAATCAAAAATTTGAGTTTCAGTTGCTTTGCGCGCCATCTCTTATCAAATAGACTTATTTATCGCGATGGAAGATTTTTATAGACAATGACAGTGCACAATTTTGATATTATTATCTTTTTGTTTTCTTCCAATTACAGTGCTTATAAGAAATTTTGCAAATGAAAGTTTATATATCGTGAGTATCGTGCTAAAATGTACAAAATGTACAAACTGGGTTTAAAATATATTAGTGTAACACATCCAGATTCTTTGATAGATATCATGAGTTCTATCTATTCAGTCGATAAGTTCACTACCTTCCCACCATGACCATCAATTTTCCTTCGCATCGAAGTAATAACTGATTACAAAAGTACGTAAACATTTTCGGTTATTTTTGAAGTTTCACGTTTAATTAGCTCACAATGTTTTATGAATAGATTCATAAGCTAGCATGGAAATCCAAAAGGGCAGGGAACTAAATTGGTTACTGCCACCCACACTATTTGTCGTAAACATTTTTGTGATGTTCCGTTTATCGATTCGAATCGGATTTTTTGAACTTGCTACATCCTTGAGATGCCAATTATTCTTGAATGGTGATCATGAGCATCGAAACAATATCAGTTCGATGTTATAGCGGGAGGTCGACTAGATACAAACGTAATCCTTGGGCATATTTTCGAAATTATTGCACAAATTGACGGGAGTCAATTGGCATTTTACATTATAGATGCGTCATAGTGGAATTAATAAGATTCACCATATTTACCCTGTGTATCGAATGAGACGTAATTTAGTGCTTCTCATTGCTATTAGTGTTTTCTTGACTTCGGTGATATAGCGAATGATAAATCTGCAAAATTTCGAGGCCAAAGTTTGTCATGATTACTTAATTTAGTACATGGTTTAACACGATAGATCAGACTGGTTCATTAGCCAGTGGTAGGCTCACGTGATCGATAATTACCGTAAAATCAAATCTTTCTGTGTACGGCCGGAATTTCTTAACACAAAGTATAGGTTGTGTGTTGAGAGAAGTTCAATTTTTGCTAATACTAAGCTAAAGGATGTTCCGCGTTGTTATGAATTTGGTAAACCTACACCTATTGTAGATGCATCGACCGGAATATAAAAAGTAAATGAAAATGTTTGTATACTAGCACGGGAGAAATGGTAAGCGCTTCCTTCACAAGATTCAAGGCTATTTCAGCGTCAGGGGTCCAAATAATTTTTGGTTTGATCTTTATTAAATCGGTTAATAAGGAGCTATTGTGGAATATTTTTACCATTGGCATCATAATTTAGAATAATTTACCAAAATGTATCTTTCAAATCTTAATTCGAGATGAAGTTTGTCTTCTGCAATCGACTCAGACGTCGATCGATCACCGGTTTAGAGTAAGCCACTTTTATAGCTACATCATTAACTCTTCGGGCGTATTAATAATATTTTCGATGAGAAAGACGAGTCTGGTAGGCTTTTTGTGCAGCGGGCATCATATGTACCTGGTCTTCCAATTCTGCGGCATCCGTTATAAATCAACGTTACCTAAATGTGAATGTACATTTTATCCAGTGTTACATCAACTTGGGGTTAATCAGAATACTTTGAAGCTGTACGGCTGCAAAAACCATTGAGCTTCTTGATGCCGAGCTCCATGATTTTGGGATTACTCCGACAGATGTCATGATAACAACCACCGACGGAGCAGCAGTGGTGATTATATTTGGATGAGATTCACAATATCAACATCAACTCTGCTATAATCATGGCATTCATCTGACAATTTTGGAAATCGTTTACAAGAAACGTAGCAATACAACAGGGAACATTAATAACCAGAGAATATTAGTGATAGTGATCACGAAGAGGAATACTTTAATGAAGATTGCTCTGAAACCGATGATGATGAGACAAATCCGACTGATCTCATTATTGGACAACCACATCATGTCAAAATGTGCATTCGAAGTGACTTGAGTGCGGCAAATGAAATAGTTCGAAACATTGTAAAAAAATTCAATTTTCACCAGAAACATGGAAAAAAGTTAAATTTGCTCTTGGATTGCAAAACCAGATGGGATGGTATGGACGATATGATATAATTATTTTTGAACAAAACCGACGCAATTACTAATTGTATCTAATATCAAAGTCGTATGTGATTTGCACATTGCTTTTAAACCCGTCAAATTGGCAAATGAAGCGCACGGAAGTCGTGATGCAGACTGGCTCACTGCGGAGGCTACTCTACAATGTTTGTTGAAGTCGCTGAAATTGACTAAAAATTAAATTTTAAATGTGCTTTATGATGCTTCCGGAGCGTTGAAGTATCGAGCTTGTCTCGTTGCTGAAATTTCAACTTACTCTGAATTTGGAAGATGAAACCGAAACGGAACAACTACTTATATATTCGTCAAAAACATCGGTAACCAAATTTGCAGTGAATGTTATGAACAGATTATTTATTTTAGACAATACATCGGCATCGGCCTCAGGTTACACAGCAAAGGAGCGTTTGGAAAAAGCAGCAGTAGATGACGAAGAAAGAGATCGACAAAATACAGAAAATCCGAATTTGAAGGAAATGCTGGCCGAAACGATTACAGCTGTCTAAACCTGCCTCTTGTCACGTTCTCCAAAAAGGAATTCAAATTTCCGAAGCTACCGGTAACATAACAACAAATATACAGAAACTGTCAGACGCGTTGTTCACCATTCAGCCAACATCTATAGAAAGCGAACGGGCGTTTTCATCAATCATCAAATTGTTGTAAAAACGATCGTCGCTTTCGGATCGCTCCTCAAACGCACTTGCATTCTTAAAAGATTTTTTCACAAGAAAAGTAATTATCTATTATAATAGTATTGACTGTTAACAAGAATAAAAGACATTTAATAAATGAAGTGTAAAACAAATTTTTATTATTTCACTAAAAATTACATATCCCGGGAATTCCTGGGATCCCGGGAATAGTGACCCTCTAGTTATAATTCGCGAGGATTCCTTCGAGACCGAGTGCCCTTCTATTTTTTAATCTATTTATTGTTGCTTCTACATCTTTAAGCCTTTGGTGAAACTAATAGTCACCGATAATATTCCTGCGAGCGGGGTAATTCTGGCAAGTGGAACATTAACAAGCACCTTCTAGTTGTAGGCGGTGTTTAACGGAGCTATGTCACGGTAATTTTCACATTTGATTTCAGATGGTTACTTTTATATGCAGTGGACAAGAATTGTGGCCTTTTATTTTGTAAGTAGCACCTCCTGGCTCCAGAATATCACGATGAGATCATAAAGATTAGATGCAAGTGCAGCTCCTCTATATTTTAATAAATCTGCAGTGATTGGCCGGATACTTTACGACTTTTTAATCTACTAACATCAACTTTGTTTACTGTAGGATATGGGAGAAATACCTCTTCGCCTGGTGCCGCGATAGCTCAAATAGGGATCGTCAGGCGGGTTTAAGACATTTAGGAGTATTCTATTCATGATTTAAAGGCTGAGGATCTTGAATAAAAGTCTTTAGTAAGCTTTCTGGTGTTGGCAAAAGAGTCTCTCAAGTTTCAGTTTTCTGCTTAGAAGCAGATGCCGATTCTCATATATTCGCGCCTCTTTTGTCGGAGATATTTGGTTATGGCTTTCCTGGCGCGGATATGTTCATTTTGAGAGCTCCTGCTCCAGAGCCGACCATTTTTCACTCTTAGTGAGCACTTGTTTGATTGAGTTTCGAGATTTTTATTATGCCAGTCTCTCCCTAGTTGTACATTGACAGCTGATTGTTAACTGTATAAGGTGTCTTCACGTGGGTAACTGCAGCAGGGAAACTTTCGAATTTCAAAATGAAACTTTGCATACCGATTAAGCCCAATTTGTGCTAATTAGTTCTCACGGGAAAAAATTAGTGCTAGTCCAGGAGCCGAAAAAACGGGAAAAGAAAATTTCAAATTTCGCCTAAAAGACGGAATAAATAAAACTCGATTTCTAGAAAAAAACAGAAATAATTTAAGCCTAATTTTAAAACTTTCTAAAGGCCGCTAAACTGATGAAATTTGTGCTTATCATAGAAATATAATTTTCATAAATTTTCATTCATAAATCGAGGAAAACCAAACCAGCCCCTGAAAGATACTATATTTTAGAAAAAAACGAAGATATATCGTTCAATAATATTTGTGTTCAACAACAAATAAAACAATAGAAATAAAATGTTCTAAAATCCAAGGCATAAGCAATTCAGATAGCATATTCCTGTCAGGTATGTTAATTGCCATCCCAAAAATATATTGACTAAATTTGTGCTAATCCAGAATTGGCCCAATTCTATTGAACAACAACAACCGTTGAATGAACAATTTTCTGACAAAAAATGTTCTAGAAACCAATGAAGTTGGCACTACTGATTGCATATTCCGATCAGATATGTTGATTGCCATCCCAAAAATATAGTGGCTGAATTTGTGCTAATCCAGAATTGGCCCAATTCTATTGAACAACAACAACCGTTGAATGAACAATTTTCTGACAAAAAGTGTTCTAGAAACCAATGAAGTTGGCACTTCTGATTGCATATTCCTATCAGATATGTCCCAATTCTATTGAACAACAACGACCGTTGAATGAACAATTTTCTGACAAAAAGTGTTCTAGAAACCAATGAAGTTGGCACTTCTGATTGCATATTCCGATCAGATATGTCTATTGCCATCCCAAAAATATAATGGCTGAATTTGTGCTAATCAGAGTGCAGGAGTATCACGAGGAGTAATGAATCACGGACTGGATCCCTCCCTAATTTCTAAAAATTTCCCATACAAAATTTTTCAAAAATATATGTTTTCATTGGTTTCTAGAAAACTTTTTGTCAGAAAATTGTTCATTCAACGGTCGTTGTTGTTCAATAGAATTGGGCCAATTCTGGATTAGCACAAATTCAGCCACTATATTTTTCGGATGGCAATGAACATACTTGATAGGAATATGTAATCAGAAGTGCCAACTTCATTGGTTTCTAGAACACTTTTTGTCAGACAATTGTTCATTCAACGGTCGTTGTTGTTCAATGGAATTGGGCCAATTTTGGATTAGCACAAATTTAGTCAATATATTTTTGGGATGGCAATTAACATACCTGACAGGAATATACTATTTGAATTGCTTATGCCTTGGATTTTAGAACATTTTATTTCTATTGTTTTATTTGTTGTTCAACACAAATATTATTGAACGATATATCTCCGTCTTTTTAAAATATAGTATCTTTCAGGGGCTGGTTTGGTTTTCCCCGATTTATGAATGAAAATTTATGAAAATTATATTTCTATGATAAGCACAAATTTCATCAGTTTAGCGGCCTTTAGTTTTAAAATTAGGCTTAAATTATTTCTGTTTTTTTCTAGAAATCGGGTTTTATTTTTTCCGTCTTTTAGGCGAAATTTGAAATTTTCTTTTCCCGTTTATTCGGCTCCTGGACTAGCACTAATTTTTTCCCGTGAGCACTAATTAGCACAAATTGGGCTAAATCGGTATGCAAAGTTTCATTTTGAAATTCGAAAGTTTCCCTGCTGCAGTTACCCACGTGGTGTCTTCAAGTTTTGGTTTCAAGCATGGGTGTTCCAACGCCCGGTGCTTTGCTTGTTATTAAATGTGGATGATAGTATGGAGAGATCATGAAGTGATCAATTTGATTTTCCGTTCCTCCATTATTCGGTCGCCACGCAACCATGTGGATTTTCCTGTATTAAAAGAATGTACTTGATATAACCAATTATACGTTATAAGAAGTCGGTGACACGTTGGTCGTTGTTATTAGTTTGTTACTGAGCTGATGCAAGCTATACGGGCCAATGTGCGATGTAGTTCTCGCACTTTTACTAATTTTTGTATTAAAGCCGTCCAAGATGATTTTGATATCAGGACGCGAGATGTTGCTGATGAAATTTTCCACTTGACAAAGAATAACTGTTTAACATCACCTAATGTGTCTTCAATGACAATAATTTGACAATAATTCAACCCATTTGTGTGTGTGGGACACGTGCTGGTGATAGATCTCAAGGCACCCAGTCATATCTGAAATACGTTTATATAGCAAGCAACTTACTGCAAGATAGCATCACATCCACTACAATAAGATTGAAATAATCATACCTATGGCGAACTGTCAATACATTTTTTTACGCCTTAACTTAAATATGCGTGTTCAACTGCAAAACGATCCATCGGTACTGTCATTCTCCAAACAATTGTTCTTCTTTGACAATGAAAAAATTCGATTGCATGGAAATGCACAATGCATCAATTTGCCAGACCATTTTTGAAAAAAGGTAGCCACGAAAGATGCGCTAATTACTTTAATCATGCGTGGCTACGTGAACGAACTATTTTGGTCGCAAAAAATATCATTGTTAACGCTACTGAAATACAAGTCAGTACCTGGCAAAGAAATGTCATTGTCGATCTTAAAGAAGCAGTCAACTATCCTGTTGAATTCTTGAATTCACTGGATTTACCGGGAATGCTACCACATAACTTGCGATTAAAAATTGGTTCACCAATTATTTTCGGAATTTAAATGCAATAAAGTTCTTGCAGCTACAATTTTGAACGCCAAGTTTCAAGGTAAAGTTGTTCTCCTGCCACGAATCCCAATGATCCCTTCAGACTCGCACATTCGATTCAAACGCCTCCAATTTCCAATTCGCTTGGCTTTCGCAATGACTATTAATACGTCACAAGGCCAAACAATGACCATTTATGGGTTGGATCTAGAAAATCAGTGCTTCTCACATGGCCAATTTTATGTTGCGTGTGCTCGCGTTGAAAAACCATCAAGTTTGTTCATTTATACACCTAAGGGATTGACGAAAAACATTGTTCATTAGCTCGCATTAAGATAAAAACAAACTAAACATTATTTCTTTAAGATTCAACATTTATTTCACACTTTATTTTTTTTTACATTAATAGCAATATGACTGCCATGACTGAAATGATTTGAGTTTTTTCTTTGTTTCCTATTTTTTAATCAAAATGAAAATCGTCCAAGTTTGCATCATATATGTTATTGATAAGGCGTCACATTCCTCTGCTACTCACAATCCATCTTCGGTGTAATTATGGTTCAGTGGATCCACAGCGTAGAAGCGTCCATTTTCACGAGCCGCCACATCTCCAATCGCCTGTAGATCCATTATGAGCGCACAGATCAACTGAGTTCCACACAGATACATACATATGAAATAGCACAACTGTCAGACATTTACACACGAACAACAACAACAATGTTTTTGTTGCAATCACATTATTTTCCTACCACCAATCTCACGAAAAGAACCGCCCCTTTCGCCAAATGTGCCAATGACAAGCACCAAACATCGTTCAGCCATAACACGAGAATTTAACGAGAATTTGCACTCATTTTTTGATTTACAGCAAATCACAGTTTATCGCAAATTCGAATATCGAAAACCGTTTGCTGAGCCCACTAGTAGCAGGCAAGCCAACGTTCGGGCAAGACAACGCATATCGTTTAATCATTTTAATTACCGGCGTGAAGTTTTTAACGAAAAGTGTAGCTACACAAATTAATGAAAAGTGTAGCTACACAAATTAACGAAAAGTGTAACTTGTAAAAAGTGTACCAATTAAAAGTGTAAATAGTACATCATTACTAAAAAAAAGCCAGTCAAAAATGTATATTTCATGCAAGCACCGGGAGTTCTAGTGTAAAAGTTGGGGGGTTAATACGAGTAAAAAAATTAATTCTTAAAATGTTTGAAATTATATAGATATGCTACACTATGGCTGATTTAGAAGAACTCAGAGATGTGACCAAGTGTGGGCATATATTTTCTGAACGTGGATGAATCGTTCTGTTCGAAACATTTAACCACATTAAAATAAAAAGATTTGGGATTGCTTCACGACAATTTTTATTTTGGTAAATTTAATGAATATCCTAATATTCGTAAAATACCGGCTACACTATATCCGATTGGTGGTCTGGTGGAGTAATAGAATATTCATTAAATTTACTAATAGATAAGTTGTTGTGAAGCAACCCCAAATCTATTTATTTTTACGTGGTTAACTGTTTTGAACAGGACGATTGATTCACTTTCAGAAAACATATGCCCACACTTGGTAATCTGTCTGAGTTTTCTCTAATTCTTTTTATTTTAATATGGTTAAATGTTTCGAACATACAGTGTTGGGAAAAAAAATTGGGCCAACATATTTTATTGCAAATTGAAGTCTTTTTTTGCTAAAATTACAAAACTTTTGAAAGCAATTGGCTTACTGTTTCATTTTAAATACATTTATGACGTAATTTTTTGAAGGAAAAAAATGTACCTGCAATTTAGGGGAAAAACCCCGAAAAATGCCAAAATATTCAAAATACGTTGATTGGAGTTAAAGTAATGGAATAAATTAAGCACCTATTTTTTAATTTTTGTTTTGTTTTTTATTGATTTATAGAAGATCTAGCTTTAATATTAATATTTTGTTGAACCGCCATTTACTTTTATTACAGCGATACACCTCCGATTCATTAAATTTGATAAATTTTTCAAAGTCGTAGGAGGTATGGATTCCCAAATCGTCATGAACAAACTTTTTAAAGCTTGAATCGATTCTGGGGGCTTTCTTGGTAGTTCTAGCTTCATTATAGGCCAAATATTTTGAATTGGATTTAAGTCTGCACTATACGGGAGCCAGCTCAACACATCGATACTTCTTTCTTCGAAGTACTTTTTTATCTTTAAATGAAGAGATAAGAAAAAAAAACAAGTTTTTAACAAATTTTTTATGTTTATCTAAATGGCAATTTTTCTATCTACAACTCAAAATTTATAACTCACAACATTGGCGGTATGGCACGAAGCATAGTCCTGTTGAAAAATACATTTGCAAGTCTCGCCAAAAAGCATTAACACAGAAGGTCAAATTCGTTCTGTAGGACCTGCAGATAAACAGCTGCTGTAATGCTGGAACTAAGGAAGCACATTCGACCGGTTTTATTTCCAGAAAAGCATCCCCAGACCATAATTCCTTAATTATTTCCATCTCCAACATGCAGCTTGAATTTTGATTCATCGGAGAAAATCACATCAATCCACATCTCTGGAGTCCAAGAAACATGCTCCTGGGCCCATAGCAAACGTTTTTTTTTTCACTAGTAATGTGAACTCAGGCTTCTGGACTGGTTTAAGTGCTCTCAAACCAGCTCTAACAAGTCTTTTTATCATTAGCTGGCTGAAATTTTTTTTCTCGTTGCTCGATGAAGTTTTAAAACGGTTCCAACGACATTGTAACATTATGAAACAATCTTCCACTAGCGTTGCCTTTCTGGGCCGTCCAGAGCCTTTCTTGCTTTGTGTACTGCCCATCTCTCTCATTTTTTTAATATCCCACGCGACAGTATTTTTAGGAATGTTTAATCTTTCTGCTATTTTACGCATGGTTCAATTTTCTCGCGCCATAATCAACATATTGCTTTCACGCTGCTCACTAACTTTTCCCATTTTTTAAACTAAAATTGCACTTTATTCTTTAGTTGACAGGATCAGTTACAGGAGTGACAGGATCAGTTATCAATAACAAACAAAACAAAAATTAAAAAATAGGTGCTTAATTTATTCCATTACTTTAACTCCAATCAACGTATTTTGAATATTTTGGCATTTTTCGGGGTTTTTCCCCTAAATTGCAGGTACATTTTTTTCCTTCAAAAAATTACGTCATAAATGTATTTAAAATGAAACAGTAAGCCAATTGCTTTCAAAAGTTTTGTAATTTTAGCAAAAAAAGACTTCAATTTGCAATAAAATATGTTTGCCCTATTTTTTTGCCCTGCACTGTAAATTCATCCACTTTCAGAAAATATATGCCCACACTTGGTCACGTCTCTGAGTTTTTCTAAATCGGCCATAGTGTAGCAAGTATTTTGAAATATAAAGGGTGTTTTTTTAGGAGGTTTGTTTTTCCGATAGATGTCGTTTTATTTTATGACAGTTGTTTTGACAGCTCAAAGTGGCATTTCTACTCAGTATTGTTTGGCAAATCATTATGAATAGGTTAACTCCAGAACAACGTTTTCAAATCGTGGAAATTTATTTTCAAAATCAGTGTTCAATTAAAAATGTTTATAGAGCACTTCGTGAATTTTATGGTGCACATAATCGTCCGTCAGAGACCACCATAAAGAACGTAATTACCAAATTTCGGTCTACATTCACTCTTTTGGATGCCAAGCCACCGACAAGAATGAGAAGAGTTCGTACAGAAGAAAATATTGCTGTCGTTGAGGCCAGTGTCGAAGAAAACGACAATTTATCGATTCGTCGTCGTGCTCAGCAAATTGGACTTTGTCCATCGACTTTATGGAAAATTTTACGTAAAGATTTGGGTTTGGTGCCATACAAAATTCAATTGGTGCAAGAATTAAAGCCACACGACCATCGTTTGCGCCGTGAATTCAGTGATTGGTCGTTAAATCAATTGAACGAAGATCCATTTTTTTACCGTAAAATTCTCTTCAGTGATGAGGCGCATTTTTGGTTAAATGGATACGTCAACAAACAAAATTGTCGCATTTGGAGCAAAGATAATCCACACGCCGTTCTAGAATTACCAATGCATCCTGATAAATGTACTGTTTGGTGCGGTCTATGGGCTGGTGGGATCATCGGTCCATATTTCTTTAAAAATGAGGAAGGACGACGCGTTACCGTGAATGGAAATCGATACAGAACCATGTTAAATGAGTTTTTGTTGTCAAATCTTGAAGATATGGATATGAATGAAATGTGGTTTCAACAAGATGGTGCCACTTGCCATACAGCACGTGAAACAATCGACTTATTGAAAGAAACTTTCAACGACAACATTATTTCGAGAAATGGTCCGGTGAATTGGCCTCCGCGTTCGTGCGATTTGACGCCACTCGATTACTTTTTGTGGGGATACGTGAAGTCATTGGTTTATGTGGATAAACCTCAATCGATTGACGCTTTGGAAACCAATATTCAACGTGTCATTGCTGACATACGCCCTCAAATGCTTGAAAAAGTGCTGGAAAATTGGACCTCCAGAATGACATTTGTGAAAAATAGTCGTGGTAGCCATATGCCAGAAATTGTGTTTAAATGTTAAATGCCAAAAAATTATCTACCAAATAAAAAAAAATTTTGGTCATTTCATAATTTTATATGTGTTTTATTCAAAAAAAAAATCGGCAACCTCTTAAAAAAACACCCTTTATTTGAATTTTTATGAAATTTATATCCTAATTCTTGTGTGGAACCATTCCAAAACTATTTATTTTAATTTAGTTAACTGTTTTGAACAGCTCAAGTTGTTTACTATTAGACGACATATGCGTTTACTTGGTATCATCTCTGAGTTTTTTTTAATCGGTCATAGTGTCGCATATCTATATCATTTCAAACATTTTAAGAATTAATTTTTTTACTCCTAATAACCCCCCAACTTTTGACTAGCTTTTTTTAGTAATGGTGTACTGTTTACACTTTTAATTGGTACACTTTTTAGAAGTTACACTTTTCGGTAATTTGTGTACCTACACTTTTCATTAATTTGTGTAGCTACAGAAATAAAAGTCTAAATTTTGCCAGTACTTTTTTATAGCCTTTCACTGTGGCTCCATAGATCACATTATTATTTACCAACAGTATTTGGATAGGCCGCCCCTCTTACTCAACGTTACCGTTATATTAGGTGCGGTCTTTATCTATGAATCCTGTACTGGCGCTTCGTTGATTCGATTACCGTCATCCAATGTCGGATTATTCAGCTCTCCTGGTTTGAATAGGTCCCACATTTTCCTGGATTGGTCTCCCCTTATGTAGACTCTAACAACCTTGCAATAGCAACTATAAATTCTGTTTTGATCACCATATTGGCTACGTTAAAGTTCATCAATCAGTGGTTTGACTTAAGCAAATTAATTTTTAAGCAAATTCGTTATTCTATCGAGGAGAACATCTCAATAGAATGATAAGCTATACTATAGAACAATTCTGCTCTCGCGGTTGTTATAGAACACCATTACCATTACCATTAGTCAGTAGTGAGCTGTACGTTTCATTTTATAGACTTGGAAAACTCCCAAGCGTGGATATTATCAAAAATTAATTTGTCTCTTTTGTTTATTCGGTAACCGATGTTTCCAGGTGCGCCTCCTTATCTTATAAATAAGCAAAAAAAATTAATAGCCAGATTGTAATTAGTACTTTCTTATACTTAATTTAAATCTGTTGTAACACTTTCTAACTGTACCAAGATGTAATTAGCTTTAAATATAAACTATAAAATTTGGTTTTACAAGAAATAGTGAAATACGTATCTAATTCGAGTAACACACACATAATTATTCAATGCGATTATAATAATAGGTGAAAAATAATAATATTTCATTAAAAATTTCCCATTTTTTTAATCGAATCGAGTATTAAACTAATAATAGTTTATACATTTACGATTTGATATTAAATTAACATTAAAAGTAATCACAGTAATTCTCACCAAATTATGGATTTCTTTAAACAATCAAAGACCATTCGATTTAAATATTTTTTCCAAAGAAAAGCAAATCAGCCGTAAAACTTTCTTATGCACAACATTTAATAGATTAGATATGTATTAAGTCATTCATGTTATGGTATATCTATTTAGGTTGGATACATAAAAAGCAAACCACATAAATTGTTAATTATAACTGTTTTAATTTGTAAAAACCTCTTTCATGTATAAAATGTGGTTCAGTTCTATGATTATTATTTATTTAATTAAACCTTTGGATCTTACCTATATTACCTTTTATTTTCTAAGTGTTACGAATTAATTTTTTCATCGATTACGATTATATTCTTGTATTGTGTGAGTGATTTAGAATTTCTTCTGCATAATAGCCGCTGCCATTTGGGATCAATAAATAGGTACATAAAAACTTCACCTTTTTCGTATTCAATAAACTTTGTTTAACTTCTTTCCATTTTAATTTTTTTATTTATATTACATACTTACAGTAGCTTACGCTACTCTTTTGTTACGCTTCACGCTAAGATCTTTAAGGTATCAATAAGTACCTCTCCATAATAATTTCTATAGATAGTAATTTACACTAGACTTTATCGTTGCTTTGTTATACAGAAAAAACACTTGGCTCAATTTGGCTAATCGTAAAGTAGCGATTTAGTGAAATTTTCGAATCACAAAATGTTCGAGATCTGCTCGGCCCTCCTAAATAAATTTAGGATTAACTATTTAATCCGACTTAAACTTTAGGTTCCAATAAATCATGACTTCCTAGATATTCAATGGCCTATATGATATATTTACACCTGGACCTTCCTAGATCATCCCAAAGTTTGGCTTTTTCGAGTTTTAAAAATGTTAACAAAGACTTTGAAAATTCCAATATAAATTCATTCCTCGTGGTGTAAACTCGAATACATAAAGGGTATTTTTTAGAGGTTCACAATTTTAAATTAAAATAGAACAAATAAAAACATTTTGAATTTCAGTGAAACTAGCTTTATTGGATAGATAATTTTATGCCATTAATGATTGGATATGATTTCGGCCATGTGGCCACTGCGGCTGGCGCTTACATGGCGTAACCCGGAGGTTAAATTTTCGATCACTCTTCGTATCAATTGCGGCCGTATCTCGCTAATAACTCGCCGAATGTTGTGTTCCAAGTGTTCAATCGTCTCTGGTTTATCAGGGCGTAGACAAATGACTTAACATATCCCCAAAGAAAATAATCTAATGGAGTTAGATCACACGATCTCGGTGGCCAATTAACAGGACCATTACTTGAAATTAGTCGTTCATCAAATGTTTCTTTGAGTAAAACAATTGTATCCCGCGCTCTATGGCATGTGGCACCGTCCTGTTGGAACCACATATCAGCAACATTTATGCCAGCTAATTGAAGTACAAAAAAGTTAGAAATCGCGTCTCTATACCGTTCACCGTTGACTGTAACATTCCATCCGTCATCGTTTTTGAAGTGTTTTCTCTGGATGTAATGGTATTTCGGCAAAGGCTTGTGGATTATCTTCACTACAAATCACGACAATTCTGTTTATTAACATATCCATTCAATCAAAAGTGCTTCAGCCCATTGGCCGAATTGGCGGCGTGCGCGTTGGTAGGATGGCTTTAATTTACAGTGAATTTAATTAACTGCACAAGGTGAAGTTGATTTGATATGGGTCTTCCTCAATGCTACGCTTTACACCGTCTATCGCTTATTCGGTAAGCACTGGAAACGATCTATAGTTCCCGAATTATCCGCTCTGATAAACGATTATGGCGACCGTAAAATAAACGTAATGCACGATGAGTTTGGCGAACAGAACCATAATTTTGATAAAAAAATTTAACAATTTGCAAGCGTTGCTCTGGCGTGAGTCTATTCATTATGAAATGGCAAATCAAACTAATGACAAAGCAAATTTCAGCTGTCAAATCGGTTGACAAACAAAACAGTGTTGCCAACTTAAAGATGGGTGGCTGACACGAAGTGTTATCAAAACAAAACGCCACAGGATTTTTATTTTTGATGAATTTTATTGAATCAAAGTAGAAAACGTTCACAAATATTTAAATTTTCGAATTGCATTAGCAGTTTTCGATTTGGCCATCCTTAGCCGCGATTATGGCCTTCAAACGGCCGACAAAGCTATTACATGCAGCACGAAAGTGACTCTGCGGTATTTTTGCCCATTCCCGGCGAAGCGCTTGCGTGAGATGAGCGACATTTGTTTTTTGTCCCAACCTTGCTCTTCAAAATACCCCAAACCGAGAAATTTAGCGGATTTGCATCCGGTGAATTTGGAGGCCATTGGGCAGTTGAAATGAACCGTGGAACGTTGTTTCTCAGCCAATCTTGATTGATGCGCGCTTTATGACTCGGCACCGAGTCCTGTTGAAATATCCAGACTCTGCTGCCGAAATGTTTTTGTGTCCAAGGCTTCAACGCTCCCTCCAACACATGATTCCGATAAATTTGAGCATTTATCTTGATGCCACGGTCCAAAAAAACGACCGGTGATCGGCTTTCGGCGGTTACGGCAGCCCAAACAATCACCATCGCCGGCGCTTGGTTTCGAGTGGCAATCCGTTGGTCCACATTTTCAGTAGAACGGCCGGGCAAGTAAATCCGGTCGTTTTGCTTGTTCATATATTGCTCAATAACGAACGGTGACTCATCGGAGAAACCAAATTCGGCAAATCGCCACTTTCGTGCAAGCGTAACAACTCCTTTGCTCTTTCCACTCTAACTTTTTTTTGAGCATCGGTGAGACCATGCGTTTTATGGAATTTCAAGGCCTTTAGACCAAAATGATCTTTCAATATTTGCTACATCCGCTCGAGCGAAATGTTCGCCTCACGAGCCATTTTTCTGCCGCTACGGCGCGGATTCCGAGCCAATTTGGCCTTCACCTTCCGAATGATATCCGGCGATATGTTGCAGTGCGTTTCGGTCCACCACCATGGCGTTTTGCAATGATGCCAGTATCGTTATAACGATTTATGGTGTGATACACAAACATTTTATTCACATGCAGATGTTTTAACTGGTTAACAATCTACGGCTGTGGTTTTCCAGCCAAATATAGAGCAATCACACTATTACGCTTGAATTCCATTGCGGATAACTTTTTTCTCCACTTTTTTCTCCAATATTTTCTACTAAAATGCTTTTGTACGCTTGTAAACAATGAACTGTCATTAGTGTAAATTTGAGCGCTCTGTCATCACTGGTTTGACAGCAAGGACAGTCTGAAGTTGGTAACACTTCGTGTCAGTCACCCGGTAGTATAAAGAAGGATAATATTATGGTATTTTACCGAAGACGCCGGTCCCATTTATACACCCTTTCTACACATAGCATGAAGAAGGACAGGTCAGGATTATTAGTAGCATAGAAATTGATCCTGGTTGCAGGCACCTGCTTTGTATAATTTTTCAGTCGGAACCTTATAAAGCCAGCACTACATGATTTCTCGGCAGAAACCTTATAAATCCAGCCGGAACCAAAGCTTCTACAGCCAAACCAACTATGGCAGAAGAAGCACAATGGATTGTGCGTCATTGTGTACTATTTCATTTTTCAGCCGGACCTTATAATTCCAGCCAAAACCTGATAGAGCCAGCCAGAACCATACTACAGCAAAACCAACTATGGCACAAGTAGCACGATGCATTGTTGTTATTTTTTCCGTAAAGTAGGAACCGTACCCTATACAACCAAATTAACTATGGCACAAGAAGCACAATGGGTTGTGCATCATTATGCGTTATATGAATGTTCATCCGAAACCTTATAATTCTAACCAAAACCTAATAAAGCCAGCCAGAACCATACTACAGCCAAACCAACTATGAAACAAGTAGCACGATATATAGTGCATCATTGTGCTTTATATAATTTTTCAGCCGGATCCTTATAAAGCGAACATGATTTTTCGGCAGAAACTTTATAATTCCAGCCTGAACCATATCCTCTACAGCCAAACTAACAATGACACAAGAAGCAAAATGGATTGTACATCCGTTTCAGCTGGAAACTTATAATTTTAATCGAAACCTTATAAATCCGGTTGGAACCTTATTACCGCCAAACCAACTATGGCATCAGAAGCATATTATATTGTGCATTATTGAGCACTATATGGCTTTTAGACCGGAATTTTATAATTCCAGCCGGAACCTATTAAGCCAGCCGGAACCAGGACTCCAAACCAACTATGACACAAGTAACACAATTAAATTGTAATTTCAGCCGGAACCTTATAAAGCCAACCGAAATCATGCTAGCTAAAGTCAAACTAACTATGGCACAAAAAGCATTGCATCATTGAACACTGTCTGATTTATCAGCCGGAACCCATATTCAGTCACCCAGTCAGTTTGGCTGTAGAGGATATGGTTTTGGCTGGATTTATTAGGTTCCGGCTGGAATTGTAAGGTTCCGGCTGGAATTGTAACGTTCCGGCTGAAAAAACAATTAATGTGTGCTTCTTATGTCAAGTTGGTTTGGCTGTAGTATGGTTCCGGGTATCTTTATTACGTTTCGACAGGAATTATAAGGTTCCGGGTGATGAAACATTTAGTGCTCAATGATCCACATCTTATGTCATAGTTGGTTCGACTGTAGTATGGTTCTGGCTGGCATTATCAGGTTTTGGTTGGAATTATAAGGGTCCAGCTCAAAAATCATATAGTGCAGAATGATGCACAATCCATTGTGCTACTTGTGTCATAGTTAGTTTGGCTGTAGAGGGCATGGTTCAGGCTGGCTTGGAAAGTAAAAAACAATTAGTGCGCAATGATGCACAATGCAATGTGCCTCTTATGCCATAGTTGGTTTGGCCACCAAAATTCGGCATCTGTACAGTCCAGGTGGATTGGCTGTTCGGAACCAAGATCGTTGCAAAATTTCATGGAAACCTGTGTACCGGAAGTGGCAGCTTCCATGGGAGCTTTTCAAATTTTGCAATGATGTTTCAAAGTGTAATGTTTACAAAAACGTCAAAGAATTAAAAGATTCAAATAAATTTACAGATTAAATTTTCAACAAGTATTGACTTCTTCGTTTTCTGAAATTTAAACAGGGATAATGTTTTTTTGATTATTTGTATTTTCCCGACAATTTCGGCCATAATCCGAGTTCTATTTGACTGTGTCTCGCATAAAGATTGAGCTGGAAAGCTGAAAATTGGGTGGGTAATTTCAATATAAATTTTATTGTGAAAAAAATAAATAAATAATCAATTTGCATGATTTTTGCCACTATACTTGGTTTTGGATTAAGATTTTCCAACGAAAATTTTGCGATGGAAGTGCTTCATAATTAATTTACGTTGAAACTAGTAGAAAATAATTGTTGGTCGTTTGTCAACGCTAAAACAGAATTTCTCTGTAATTGTTGCAATATGAATTTACGCAAAATTGGAATGGTACTGGATCTGGTACTTCTATATATTTGCTGCGAGCATCCCTTTGCTAATAATTAATCAATCAATCAAAAGAAATTAATAGTTATAGAGGTTTCGATTAGACCTAAACTGTAACCCATGATTTAGTACCCGCTTTAACAAATTGTGTTGTGTCGTGAATGCTCACACCCACTTGCTTATCGTTAACAGATCTTTGGAAACTGGTTTTCTGCCATGATCGCTGAGAATCGTCCTTAGTAATCTAAAGTAAATAACTACAGACCCTACTTATTTACTTTAGAATGTATATCGATGTAAAGGGCCTTCAAAGTTAACTTTAATTTTTAAGAATTGACCGGTGCTTGATATGGGATGGGCAAGACCTAATAGTTGAGATTAAAGCCAAATATTAAATTGAATTTCTCTTACAACTTCTCATGTTAGCTTCCGAAAATCTAATACTTATGAAGTTTCCATGACCCAAGCCGCAACATGAGGAAATTTTCAGTAGATTTGCTCCTCATGGTTTGTATATATGTTCGAACTGCAGTGCGAAATTAGAATCCGACGTATCGTCACATCCACAGTAGTTTTTGACAAAACAACTCAATAATGTTCAATTCACACTATCTTGAAGCACGTTTGTGTTCCCAAAAAAACGGGTGAAAATTTTTTTAAACCCAATTTTCTATTTGTTCATCATAAACATTTTAAGAGCTCTTAATTCATAAACGGTTGAAGTTCGTAAAAATTTGTCTGCATAGGTAGAGTAAAAATCTTTCAAATCCCAGGTCATTCCGAAGTCAAACACATATCGCTATGTAATAGATTTTTATGAATCCAAAAAATTTAGATATTTGGCTTTAGGTACATTATTAAATTGTACATTTTTTTACTATAACGACTCAGTCTCTGTAGACCCCTTAACATTTTTAAGCTTTTCATAAACATTAATATCACCAATTCATCTACTCAGAATATTCAAGTACAACATTTGTCAGCTTGCAACGTTCAATGTAAGCGTTTACAATGGCGTGCAAGATATGTTCCACGTCAATGGAAGGTGGCTGATGTAACTATGATTCCTAAACCAGATAAACAAGGAAACGATAAAAAATCATATAGATCGATATCATTACTTCCGGTCATATAAAAAATATTTAAAAAACTGCTGCTGAAGAGACTCAAACCTATAATAGAAGGGGGATGCTTAATTATACCACAGTCACCACACCAATTTGGGTTTAGAGAAAATCACTCTATAGTTGAACAAGTTCACAGAATAACGGATGTCATTGAGGATGTAAAGAATGTTATCAAATTCTAAAATCCTACATAACAGATCGACACTTTAGAGTCAAATTTGGAAATGAGTAGTCCGAACTAAAAAGAATATCAGCAGGTATACCTCAAGGTAGCGTACTTGAACCTATTCGGTTTATTCCTTATACGATAGGCTTACCGAATATTCAAGGTACTAACATTTGCAGACGATACAGGTATCCTAGCAATTGGTAAAGATATTTCGGAAGCAACAAGCAAATTTCAAAATGCAGTTAACACTGTGAGCAACTGGACTAAAAATTTCATATGCAAATACAGCTAAATACCTTGGCATGACCCTCGCTACTAAGCTAAGGTGGAAAGAATGCATCAAGAAGAAAAAATAAGAGTTAAACATCTAATATAGGAAAATTCTCATGGGTAGAAGTGCTGAGCTAATACACAACAAATTGCTTCTATACAGGCAAATGCTAAAATCAGTATGGACCTATGGTATCCAACTTTGGGGTTGTGCCGAGAAAACCAATTTTGATACAATGCTTCCAAAATAAAGTGCTTTAATGGATTACGAATGCCCCTTGGTACATTAGGAACGACAACCTTCATAGAGACTTGAAGACGTCATCGATGAAATAAAGAAACAAGCAAGAAAACACGTAGAGCGATTATCTTGACATGAAAATGCAGATATCCGTCGTAAGTTGGACACCACCAATGGAGCGAGGAGACTCCAAAGGCAGAAACCCCTACAAAATTTATTAACAAGAAAAATGCAAGTTGGGTCGATGCTTGGATTTATATTACCCTAAGGTTATATTTGGTTGTGTTTATGAACATCACCGTTCGTAATTAGCCGAATTAGCCGAGTTTTAAAAACTCATTTAGAATATTGGTCAGATTTTGAACAGACATTTATATTTTAACAACCGTTTGCATTGAAAATAATTGAAACGTGAATGATTTTTGGCATTGAATTCAATTTTAGATCGAACAATTAGGTGTGCAAGTATAAACTCAATTCTGAAGTTGGTTGCATTAAAATATACTTGAACACATCCAAATCGCCCGCCATTTTGGATATATAGTATATAGCTTAGTCATTGCCGTTTTTATGACATAAGTTTCAGTCATTTACAAGCTGTCGTTCCGTGTGCATCAATTTTATGAGATGGATGTCGATAAGCAATATTTACGTCATTGCATTTTTTTTTCAAATAAAAGAAAACTGCTGCTCAAGCCATGGCATTGATTTATTCGACTTTTAGTGAACATTCTGTGAGTTATTCAACAGTAACAAAGTGGTTTGCAAGATTTCGTGATGGCAGTTTTGGTCTTGAGAACGATCCACGTCCAGGTACGGTAAAACAATTTGAAGACGAGGAACTTATAATTCTACTGGATGAAAATCCATGCCAAACCCAAAAATAGCTTGCAAAACAATTAGGAGTTACTCACCAATCAATATCACTTCGGTTGCATGCAATGAGAAAAATACAGAAGCAAGGAAAATGGGTTCCTCATAAACTGACCAAAGAAAACAAAAACCGAAGCGTTGACATTTGCATGAATTTGCTATATCGGTACAAAAGAAAGTATTTTTGGCACATAATCAGTACAGGTGATGAAAATTGAATTTTGCACCTTAATCCTAAACTCATAAAATCATGGCCAGCTATCAACATCAATTGAAAAAATGAATATTCATACCAAGAAAGTGTTACTATGTGGCTTGTGAGATTGGGAAGGAGTAATTTAAATCAAACTGTTACAGCTGAACGTTACCAGGCTCAATAGATAAAATTAAGTGATGCTCTGGAGGGGAAAATATCATTTAAGAACCAAGGAAGGCGGGTGGGAAGTCTTACAGCATGCGGTGCATTCTCCAGGCTTGGCTCCCTCTGATTACCACTTGTTCAGATCGATGTCTTCATATTTGAAAAACCAGCGGTTCACGAAAGTTGAAGGTGTGCAAAAGGCATTGATCATCTACCTGACAAGTGGCAAAAGATCATAGATAGTAATGGCAAATATTTCGATAATTAACAATTATATTTTCAATAAAGTTGAATTTGACCAAAAGAGCAGGGTTTCTCCTTACACACTTAATACTTATTTCGTAATTTGTTAGAATCTAATAAAGCTATAAACTAGCACTGAATAATTTGTGAATAAATTGATTAACCGGAAAATTGCTAATAAAAAACAATACATATACGAGTATATGGTATAAATCTTGTACAGGACTATTAAATGTCGTCATGACATTTATGCCATATAAATAATTTGTTTGATAATTCCCTGCTCTTAGATATCCAAAGTTGATAACAATGTTAAGAGCGCACTAGCAGTTATAAGATTTCCCAACACGAAATTGAAATGCAGCACAATAAACTAATTTTTGCAACAATAAAGCTGCGCTCAACTTGGTAAATGGCCATTATACTGGTACTAATGTGTAGTATGTCACATATTCACACACACACATACTTCTGAATATTTAAACACCCTAATGAATTATAGACCGAATTGTCGTATAAAAACGTCATACTATTTAGTTCATATGTCAAAAATTCCACAATATCGAAATTTATTAACCCGCCCGCCGCACATAAAATGTTGAAGCCGTATTTTCGCTCCTATCATAGTAAATATGGCACATGAATATAGTGGAGTATCGTCATCCACACCACCATCAGATTTACAAAAATATATTTTTTGATTTTTATTGTGTTAATTTACTCAATTTTTACAATTTTTTGATTTAATTTTTGCGGTAAAATATGGTGGATAGACAGACAATAAATTTTAATTCCACAATTTATTATTTATTTATTTGAGCTGTTTTATTTTTTTTTTTGTTATTTTTTTAACAACAAAATAAAATTTATTTCATTGAATGTTGAAAAAATAATAATTTACAATTTTTTTGTATGTAGGCACTCGCAATTTTGTATGGAAAATCCTATTTAAATCTCATACCTTCGTAGCACAATTTTTGGGAAAATGAATATTTTGTCTGACTGATGATGATGTTGAACTGGATGATGATAATAATAATGATATACGAGTATATGTACGTACTCGTATGTACATCAAATTACAAAACAAATTGCTAGTTAACCACAGTTATTTATATATTAAAAATATTTTTTATTTGTTTATATACAATGTTGGGGGCTTTGTATATATGGCGTGTAGGTGTACATACATAGTTTATTTATATTTTGGCAAAGGGTCAACGAGATGCTTCGGAACATTTGACATGGTCAAATCAAATATATTATAACGGCGACTCGAAAGTTCTACCTTGATCTATAATTATTGTGGTACTCCGAATACTGCGGCAAGCCCAATTGCATACCAATATATACGCACTTCTAGTATTAGCCGAAAACCCCTTCTAACTATAGTTTATTTTTCATGCTTTATTTAACTCACGATGGGTCACGTAATTGGTTTCTCGATGACCCTAATGCTGCACCAGCACTTGTAGCACAATCCAATGAAAATGGTACTGGAATTTTTTACAAATTAATTACAAATTTTTTTGTTACACGGTCAGAAATTTTTTTACAGGTATCAACCCCACAAAACGGCACATATTTTTCGTTAAACCATGCTTTTGGGATTTTAGTTAATATTTGTTGTATTGTACTGGGGGTGGTACTGTAATTTTTTACAAATTAATTACAGTATATCGGCATAGCTCAACCACAAAAAACTATCCCTAAGGGGTGCAATTTTTTAAAACCCGTATTTTTCGTCACACCACGCCTTTTGCAATTTTGTGAATTTTTGTTGTATAGTGCTGGGGGTGGTACTAGAATTTTTTTACAAATAATTACAACAAAATAGCATAATTAAACCCCTAGAAAATTACCCCAAATGGGACCAACCGTTGAGAATCATTGTATCGTACTGGAGGAGATACTAGAAGTTTTTACAAAATAAATTACAATATATTGGAATAGTTCCATTGCTAAAATCTGCTCCTAAAAGTCAAAACAATAATTCTCTGTATAGGTCAAACCTTTTAAACAGGTGCCTCTGAATTTATTACAAGATCCCACACCCACAAAAATCGATCATAATGTACCGAAATACCTACCTGTGCAGGAATTAGGTATACATAGGTATTACATATCGCTTATGAATAGAAGGTATAGTACTCGTCCTAAGACACTCCCTTGTGGTACTCCCGCTTTGATCTCTTTAATTCGTGAGTAAGTTTGTTCCTGTTTAACATGAAAGCGTCTGTCTGTACTGTTGAACCATACATGGGATGACAGAATTGTGAGGATGACAGAATTGTGGTGATAAAACTATCCTAAGAGGAAGCAATTGACGGTCGTGCCAAACTTTGAAAAAATGCATGATCCACGTCAAGGAAAACTACTGAACGATTTTATTTTCTTAAAGTGCTTTTAAAGAATTTCTATCTCGAAATCCGTATTGGTGTTCTTTACTTTCAATTAGCGGTTCCAAAGAAGTCTTTCAAATAATCTTGACATAATAGGAGTTATTTCGTTATTTCGTTGGGTGGTTTTCCTTGCTTGGGACTTCCGTAAATATCCATATCTTTGGTACATATTTGATTGGCTGCGTTGCTTAGAGTGGTCAATTTTTGAATGCTAATTTTGGGAAGGTACTTAAAGTGGGACTTTAAATGTTATCAAGGCACGCCTGGCGCTTCTTTTGGATTTATTTCTTTGATCTATTCCCCAAAAGAGGCTAACCTCTGAGATGAACATACTGAGATGAATTTTTAATTTTTAGTTTCTTCTATTCTTTGTTTGCCCTTCTGTACCTCATTTGACTGAAATATGTTCTCGAAGCGATCAATAAACTTTTCTGTTTTTTGTTCGTTGCTTCTTGCCCAACTTCCACTGCTTGTTCTGTTAGGTGGATTCTGAGTTATTGGGCTTTTTATTCATTTGTCGTCTGCCAGAATGAATATTCACGATTGGAAAACCCATTATGTATGTATGTATGTATATCACTTGAAAATAAAGTTTATACAATTCAAAATTATATATGACTATAAATTCATGCATGTTGATTACGTTTCGATTATTTAAAAGTCGATAGTAAAATAATATCGAAATTATTGTATATAATTTCTAATCTTATTGGGTTTTTCGTACTCAAATAATGAAATACTCAGGCATAGTAGTTTGCTTCCAACATTTGGTGTTTATGTATTCCTGCTCAAATTTACGCTCCACAGAAAGGACAGAATTGGTTAGTTCTTCGGACCAGTTGCTAAACTGTACAAACCTTTTGACCGTGAACAAAGCGTCGTACGCGTCGGTAATTGTTGGGGGAGAAAACTCTATGATGCCGTCAGTCTCATCTTCAATATCTTGTTCCACGTTATTATTAGACGAATCTAGCATCTCATCGACGATATCTTTTAAGGTGGGTTCTTCATCAGTGAATAGAAAATTATCAGCCATGACAAAATCATCCCAATTTTCTTCACCCCTTACATTGTTGTTAAGGATGAATAAAACTTGCTCCATTCGGTAAGTGGAATATCATCAACATCATCGTAGATAACCGCGTCCGGATCATCATCATTATCAACTAAAAAGAATTCAGCATGCCTAAAGTAATTTGTTATTGACTGCATACTCACACGACTCCACGCGGTAGCAATCGGACCTCTGTCGACGTTTCTAACAATTTTTAGTAATAGATTCCGTCGATAGTGGCCTTTACGGCTTTTTATCACACCCTGATCCATTGGTTGAAGAACAGATGATGTATTTGGTGGCATACACACTAATTTAATAGATTTTAAATTTTCTATGTGAGGATGTGCAGGGCAATTATCCACCAGTAACAACATTTTTTTATTAGTTTTCTTTAACTCGATGTCCCATTTTCGTAACCAATCTTCAAAAATGTTTGAGGTCACCCAGGCCTTTTTATTTCCTGTATAGTCCACGGGTAGCACTTTAACATTTTTGAAGCACCTGGGCGACTTACTTTTGCCTATCACAAGCAATTTTCGTTTGTCGGTACCATTCATATTGGCCCAGACCAGCACGGTTATTCTGTCCTTGGACATTTTACCATCTACACATTTTTCCACTTTAAACTTAAAAGTCTTTTCTGGTGTCATTTTATAAAAAAGACCCGTTTCGCCGACGTTGTAAATCTCACTGGGTGTGTAGCTCTCGCTTATTTTCGGCCACTCAGGTGCCAGCCATTCATCACGCGCACCTCCTTCGACACTGGCCGATTCACCAGAAATGTTCGCCAAAACAATGTTATGCCTCTTTCGGAAGTGAAAAATCCAGCTTTCCGTACACTTAAACTAAGATTTTAACAGCAGTCCGGTTTCCTCTGCTTTCATTTGTAATGTTGGGCCGGATATTGCAACATTTTTAGCTCGCTGTTGGTTGAACCAGGTCAATAATGCTTCTTCAACATCGGGGTTGCTCGAATTTCGCAATTATTTTTTTTAAACCCTTGCGATTCGAAAGCCTTCTGAATGGAGTTCCTATTATTCCATATGGTGCTAATGGTAGAATGTGGTATCTTATATTCTTTCGTTAATTCGGAATTGGAGCAGCCACCTTGGATCCTGCTAATTATATCAGCCTTTTCTTTAATAGAAAGAGCTTTACGCTTTCTCGATTTACCTGGTTCCATTATTTTGTATTAAAACAAACTAAAATACAGTTGCATACAGTTTATTTTATTAACAGTTTATTTAATTTAAAGCGATTATTTTGGTAATTATACTTACGCAATAAAACGTTCTACTATCAATTTAGTCAAATTAATTTACACTTAAAACAAACAAATTACATATTTTTATCACGTGGATCTATAGACGATTGTACATACGAGTACATATACATATCTGAAATCAAATTCAGAATGTAGGAATCTGTAAATGTTATTCCCCGAAATACCGAAATATGAACTAGCAAATTAATATAGAAAATGTCAAAATGTACTGAAACGTCAAAAAGGAAAAATACAGACACAATTCATTTTTAGAAAAACAATTTTGTCGCTTTTATAAAAACATATTGTGTTTCTTTCACACTTTCGGTCGTAATATGCGAACAATCAACATTTTTTCTGTAATTTTGGTCGTTATATCAGAATTGTCGTAATAATCGAGGTGGTTTTAAACGAATATTATCAAGTAGGAAAATGTAAGAGATCAATCGTTACTTTAAATTTGTGTCGTTATAACCAGAGTCGTTATAAATAAATTCCATAAATCTTTCTTCAGAGCTAATCCTAATGCTGTCTTCCGTGCACTTACACGTACAATCCCAAGTCACAGTAATATATAACAAGGTGTTTGAGCTTCAACAAATCTGATCAACTTAGCATTAAGCACGCCCATCGATAACTCTTTGTTTCTTGACAATTTTGTTAATCAAAGATCTACGAGTATGACAGTTTATATTTTTTTTTTTAACTATTGCCAAAGGCTTTATTCTTGAAACTTTCTTTATACGAAACTAACAAGAAGTGTGAAATTCTTAAAAACTATATATTTTTTTTTTACTTAAGCCTTAACCTATGTTAGTACTTAATATTAGTATGCATTATTATTTTTAAATTATTATTAATTACCTTATTTAAGTGTGTTAGGCCAACATGCGTGTAATTATTAAATATTTCAGTTGATTAAATCTAGAGGATCGTTTGTATTTCGGTTGCCTTAGTAGTTCTCTAGCTAATTCGTTAGGGTGTGATTCCAGTTTCAGATGGTATTTTAGACTGCATGGTTTTATTGTCTCTTTAACCGTTTTAATTCCTAGGTCTCTATGGATGTTGCTGTTTCGAATATACCAGGGCGCATTTGTAATGCTACGAAGTATCTTTGCTTGCGTTCTTTGTACAATATCTATATTTGAGGCACTAGTTGAGCCCCATAGTTGGATACCATATGTCCATACGGGGATTAGGATCGCTTTGTATAGTAGAACCTTGCAGTCTAGAGAGAGTTTCGATTTTCTTCCGATCAACCAGTACATTTTAGAAAATTTTATTTTTAGTTGATTACGTTTTGTTTCAATGTGCTTTTTCCATGTCAATCTTCTATCTAGATGAAGACCGAGATATTTGACGTTTGTTTGCTGAATGCTGTATAAGATAGCAGAAAATTTCCAGCAGAAACAATGTGTTTTTGCTATTCACCGCTAGAGACAGCACTATCACAAAAAGGAAATTTTTCAGCTGATATTTTTTGAAACCAGCAGAAAATTTTTGAAATTTTTAAGCAAATTAATAATTCTGACCAGCAAAAAGTTTGATGAAAAATCAAACAATTAATGAAAAAGAAGAGAACATATAGGTTTAAACGTATTGAAACGAAAAAATTAAATTTTCTTTAAAGAACGATTTGCGGTTGTATAAGGACTCTTAAAATATATTAAAATTATTGTAATCATCATAATACAAATACAGGGCAACACAAAAAAAATCGTCTACGTTGATAGCACTCCATTAATTTTCGAAGTCATTTTAATGTGAAATGTTTTCAGATTCTCAACAAAAGTGTTAGAAAAACCCCCCTGTAACTACCCTGGGCTTATGTTTTTATGGTGGCTGAGATCATAATCTATATACATGAGCAACATAAGATTCATAACTGGCGTCATAGCGTTCCATAAATTTTAGAAGTCATTTTAATGTGAAATGTTTTCAGTTTTTTAACAAAAGTGTTAGAAAAACCCTCCTGTAACTACCTTGAGCTTATGTTTTTATGATAGCTGAGATCATAATCTATATATATGAGCAACATAAGAATCATAGCTGTCGTCAGTAGCGTTCCATAAATTTTAGAAGTCATTCCAATGTGAAATATTTTCAGTTTTTTAACAAAAGTGTTAGAAAAACCCCCCTGTAACTACCCTGGGCTTATGTTTTTATGGTAGCTGAGATCACAATCTATATACATGAGCAACCTACGATTCATAACTGGCGTCAGTAGCGTTCCATAAATTTTAGAAGTTATTTTAATGTGAAATGTTTGTTAAAAAACTGAAAACATTTCACATTAAAATGACTTCTAAAATTTATGGAACGCTACTGACGCCAGTTATGAATCTTATGTTACTCGTGTATATAGATTATAATCTCAGCTACTATAAAAACGTAAGCCCAGGGTAGTTACAGGGGGGTTTTTCTAACACTTTTGTTAAAATCTGAAAATATTTCACATTGAAATGACTTCTAAAATTTATGGAACGCTACTGACGCCAGCTATGATTCTTATGTTGCTCATGTATATAGATTATGATCCCAGCTACCATAAAAACATAAGCCCAGGGTAGTTACAGGAGAGTTTTTCTAACACTTTTGTTAAAAAACTGAAAATATTTCACATTGGAATGACTTCTAAAATTTATGGAACGCTACTGACGCCAGCTATGATTCTTATGTTGCTCATGTATATAGATTATGATCTCAGCTATCATAAAAACATAAGCTCAAGGTAGTTACAGGGGGGTTTTTCTAACACTTTTGTTAAAAAACTGAAAACATTTCACATTAAAATGACTTCTAAAATTTATGGAACGCTATGACGCCAGTTATGAATCGTATGTTGCTCATGTATATAGATTATGATCTCAGCTACCATAAAAACATAAGCCCAGGGTAGTTACAGGGGGGTTTTTCTAACACTTTTATTAAAAATCTGAAAACATTTTACATTAAAACTAACTCTAAAATTTATGGAACGCTACTAACGCCAGTTATGAATCTTATGTTGCTCATGTATATAGATTATGATCTCAGCTACCATAAAAACATAAGCCCAGGGTAGTTACAGGGGGGTTTTTCTAACACTTTTGTTAAAAAACTGAAAATATTTCACATTGGAATGACTTCTAAAATTTATGGAACGCTATGACGCCAGTTATGAATCTTATGTTACTCATGTATACAGATTATGATCTCAGCTACCATAAAAACATGAGCTCAGGGTAGTTACAGGGGGGTTTTTCTAACACTTTTGTTGAGAATCTGAAAACATTTCACATGCATATAATAACTAAACTTTTATGGAGTGGTATAAAGGTAGATTCGTTTTCTGTGTTTCTCTATTTGCTTTATGATGATTATGGTAATTTTAGTATATTTAAGAGTCCTTATACATGCGCAAAACCGTAAAACATATATTTTCGCATCTTTTTTATAAATTATTTGATTTTTCACAAAACTTTCTGCTGAGAATTATGAAAGTATTATTACTTTCATAATTCTCATCTCTCTTTGTCTTATTTTCTGCTTGAAAATTTCAAAAAATTTCTGCTGGTTTCAAAAAATATCAGCAGAAAAATTTATTTTTTGTGATAGTGATGCCTCTAGCGGTGAATAGCAAAAATACATTTTTTCTGCTGGAAATTTTCTGCTATCTTATACAGCATGTTTGCTGAGGAATTGTGATATTGTTTAATTTTGCTGCCGGACATGTGCGTTTATTCCGGGTGAATGTTACATGTGTTGATTTACATTCATTCGTCCTTATCCGTCAAGTTTTTAACCAATCTTCTATTTTGTGCAGATGTTCTTGTAATTCACTCGATGCTGTTTGAGGATTTTTGTGTGAAAACAATATAGCTGTGTCATCAGCAAAAGTTGAAGTGATTATGTTTTCAGTTATTGGTAAGTCAGCTGTGAACAACAAGTATAGCACAGGTCCCAATACACTACCTTGCGGTACTCCTGCCTTTATCTCGGTTAAATCAGTAGTGGCCGTACTTTGTTTCACCTGGAACATCCTTTGGGCTAAGTAGTTTTCAAGAATTGCATGAAATTGTCTAGGCAGAAGAGTTTTAATTTTGTAATTTAATCCTTCATGCCATACTTTGTCGAAAGCTTGCGCAATATCCAAGAAAACTGCCGAGCAATATTTCTTTTCATCTAAGGAGAGCTTAATTATGTTTACAATTCTGTGCACCTGTTCTATTGTGCCGTACTGCTCTCTAAATCCAAATTGGTGGTCTGGTATAATGCGACCTACAGTTAATATAGGTATTAGTTCTTCTAGTAGCATCTTTTCAAAGAGCTTTGAAATTATCGGAAGTAGACTAATTGGCCTGTATGACGAAACTTCGGTTTCGTATTTACCTGGCTTAGGAATCATGATAATTTGAGATATTTTCCATTTTTGGGGAAAGTATCCACATCTCATAATCGCATTAAAAATATATGTTATAAATTTTATGCATCTATCGGGTAATTCTTTGATCATTTTTCTAGTTATTAGATCATGGCCTGGAGCTTTCTTAGGATTTCTCCTGTTTTTGATAACCGTTTTGACGCATTTCCATTTAAATTTTACTGGATTTGGGTTCGAGATTGGTGCAGCTGCCATAGCCGTCGAGTCGCCCGCTTATCTGCCAATAACTTTTGAATGTTACTTGCAAGCTTACTATTTTTCCGAATTTTTGTACTCCGGCGTAGCTTTTTTTGCAGCCATTTCCATTATTTGTCTTAAGTTTTCTATCGCGGCATCGATATCTTCTGCTATATGTTTCTATACAGAACCCATTTCGTTAGTTTGTTTGTTAAACGTTGGGGTGGTTTAGTTTTTAATGCTTGCGTACATAGTGTTACGATTATTGATGAGTGATCTGATGATAAATCATAATAGTCAACGACTTGAGCATTGGTGCGTGCTATTCCTCGTATTACACAGAAATCTATTAAATCAGGAATTTTCTTTTTATCGGTAGGCCAATAAGTGGGATGTCCAGATGATAAATAATCTAGGTTTTTCTCGTTTATTGCTTCGTAGAGTTGCTTGCCCTTGGGTGACGTCAACCTCGAACCCCATTGCACATGTTTAGCGTTGTAATCACCTTCTGCTAGAAATTTGATTCCCAACTGATTAAAGTAGTCGATAAATTGCTGTTTTTTAACTGCATGTTTCGGTGGACAGCCGAAATTACAAATTTCCAGACAAATTTCCCAGACCATCCGTGCAAACAAATAATTGTAGCTTGGATGTGATCTTAAGCATATTTCTGGAGCTCGTAGTGCTTTAACCTTCTTTTTATCAAGACTGCGGTGCCAGTTATGTATTGATTGAATATATCGCAAAACATGTTACCAAATTTTGTGCAACATTTTAAATCGTAGGAGGATTTTTGACACATTTATAATGAGCAATTTTTTACTAAGTCTATTACTTATTAATTTATTTACATTATGCTTTACCTCTGCTAGTGTCCTAGTGCAATTGAAAGGTGCCAGTGGAATAGTTTAGGAATTATTAGCCAGGTAGGCTTAAAACGGTCAGATCCATTCCAAAACTCAACGCCAATTTGCACACGAACTCAATCGTAACTCTAAATTAAAATATAACTAATTTCGCTAATTTCTATTCATGTTATGTTTGTTACACAAAAATATTTGGGTTTTTGACCCACCTTGGATCTAACTTGAATTTCTAACCATTAATAAGCAAAAAATACGATCCCCTCCGGATTTCGCTTGTCAATATAAACCAATAACCATGTTAAAAAAATACGCGCACAGGCAGGGAATTATTTCACGCCAACACATTTTTTTTTGTTGTTGCCATTGAAATGTATTTTGATTTTTCAATTAAATCTAATTGAGTATCACTGATTTTATTATAATTCCCTTATTTCCATTCAATTTGCTATATAGTACGAGCGAGTATTATACTTTTGTAGAACTGTCACTGAAAATACAAAATACAAAACGTATACCTATCGCATATAAAATAAACGAAGAAAACCTAATAGATTTTGTGAATGTAACAATTTTTTTTTTTTATATTTTACATTTTTCCAAAGCATTTTCCATTCTTGTCAAACGTGATAAAATTAATAGAATTTAGATCGTGTGAATTTTAATGATTGAATATACCTTTTTCAGACACCTTTTCTATAATACAAGAAAAATATGTGGATACGAGTACGATTTTTAAGGTTTGAGTTATGAAATTAAATTTTACGAAACTTTGCTTTCCATTCTCGATATATCTATTGCCTACCTACAGTTTTTTTTTATATTTCTATGCTACGAGTATTTCTTCTTCTGCATTGATAGATGGAAATTTATTTAAATTACCTTTTTGCAATTACATTATCCATTAAGCTTATTAATGAACACAAAAATCATCGAATCGATATAACCTTATTTGAATTTATGTTAATTGAAAAGTATGGTGCATGCCGAATGCTGAATTCAATTGCCTTATTCTAGTTAAAGAAACAAAAAGCACAAAGTTGTCTAAAGCTAAGAAGGCCTTAATTAGGCGCAGATTTTTAACTAGATATTTATGATTTATAATCCCTCCAGAGTGTAATCAGATTTCATTCTACTTTTTAGATTACCGTTCCAATTGGCGTTCATTATGATTAACGCAGTGTAGTGATAACCCATCAGCAATGTAGTTTATGTTTAAATCAGAATTACACTTTCACTAAACACAAAACCCTTACTTCAACTAGGAAACAATTAGAAAAAATTATAAAATTTAATAAATCTAATTCAGCAAATTACATACAATAAAATCTTTTGCCAACTTTATTGCATCCATTAAAACAATAAAATTTAGATATTGATTTAGCTCGGTTACTAACAATGGTAGGTTGGTTAGGTATATAATTTGTGCAGTTGTTTTATTCTTTATTTATTGATTAATGTTTTTTAAGAAAATAATTAAGAAAGTGGAACGGAAACACTGTAACATTTATGTATTTATACATAAGGCAATTACAATCCAATACTTAAGACCAAAATGCAAAAACACTCTTACGAGTATACCATACAGTGAATTAATATAATTTGGTTATTCAATTAAAAGTAACGTCATTTTCTAGTTCAAGCTTAGTGAACTCAAAATTTCATCAATTTTATTTTGACCGAAACTAACTTTTATTTTGTCTCTTTTCTTTCAGGTAATTAATTCCAAATGGGCTTCGAAACATTTCTACAAGTCTTCTGTTATATTTGGGTGTTTCACACTTATTTTCTGTTATCTTAAATAAGTAACCAAATTGGGTTTGTACACTAGAATTTAAGAAGAGTGTGTTTCACTACAGTAAAGATTGGCCACATTTTACGGGTCGCCACAGGCGACTGCGTATAAAAATGTATCTAAATGAAATGTTCAGTTGAGCAGGAATTTAAATTAATGTAATGGGAGGGAGCTGGGGCAAAATTGACTCCCCACCACTAAAAACAGAATAATTTGGATACATTTATTTTGTTGAATTAGGAGCTATTTATGAGCTTTCAATCTAAGATAACTTCGAGTTTTGGGTTCCTTAAAACCGAAGGTTTACTTGTACGTATCAACGACAAATTGTATTAGAATTGCACAAATTAAAAATTTCATTGTCGGTTATGATGTGCCGATCTGATTTTACGGAATATGAAAAGTATGAGTTTTTAGCTACTGTCCCGTAGCATCAATACCACCCCGAATTTGTCAAGTATAAACTTTGAATAGCAAATGTTCACAACTTATCGTTTGTACCTGAGAAATTGGTGGTAGTATTCGTGCTATAGAGTAGAGGCTCTTAAAACGATACATCTTATCCAACACTAAAATGTTTAGTTTGTGCAATCCTAAAGAACCAATTCTGGCATTCTAACACAGCAATTAAAATTTATTCGAAATTCTTTTTAGTGATGGATAAGAGCTCAAGTTATTTTTTTGTGAATTTAAAGAACTCATAATTCTGTTCAATTTTACAAGGTCGGGCGAGGGACCCTAGGTCAACAATGGTAAAAAATATACAGATACAAATCTAATTATTTGAATGTTCGTTCTTTCATATTACGCATAGCTCAATAAAAAATTGCGATCGATGGTTTATGGGTGTTGACTCAAAATGAACGCTTATGTAAAATTTAAACAATCCGCGGAAATAAACATAAGCCTTTTACCGTAGTTTTTTGACGATCTTAACAAGAAAATTTGATCCATAATTACTAACATAATAAGCATCCTAAAATTTCACTGGCCTAAAACATTATTTATCAGGGCGAAAGTGACACGGGGAAACAATGCGACAACAACTTAACATACCAAAGTGACACAAACAATTACTTAGATTAATCAAAGCAAAAGCACAAAAGCAAATGAACCAATAACTTGTCAGTATGCCTTATTCAACAGCTGCGGGACTTGCATTAGGATTCAATGAACCAATGACAAATTATAGTATTCCGTACTTCCCTTGCGGTAACGTCGTTTTTCCGTGGAAATTTCATAGAGAAGTGGTGCTTCAAATTCACTAACCCTTTTTTTAAGTGGATGTTTAACTTTCTTTTACGAAGTAAAATAAGGTAAGCTCATGAACTCCGGCCTCGAGTTTTTTGCAGATTAACAATTCGCTATATCGCCAAAGTAAAAAACATGTCGTTTTAAAAAATCTAAAATTTTGTTTATTGCCTCTGCATTGCTCAACTCGGTCTTTATATTCTTCAGTTCAAGCTCCTTGACCTGAAATGTCTAATTAGCTGTGCATTGACATTGCATAGTAGTGTAGAATCTTTTTGCTCAAACTTACCACTCGTTTCTTGTCTTTGTTATTTCATTAGGCATACCCATATACCGGAAAAATCATCTTTTAACATCTTTTTTCGCCTGCTTCGTTTTGGTTTCAGTACGATTTTGTTTTTAAGAAACCTACTTTTTGCAATACAGTTATTTTCACAAGTTTCGTTAAACAATTGACCACTGAACATTCACGCACGCAACACAAAAATATTTGCAGAAATTTCCATCACTGTGAAGGTAGTCCCAATTTCCATCCCCAAAAATAGAAAAAGTAGCTATAAATCTACAGTCCCTGTACATTGAATTATGAACACTATTGATATAGAGAAAAACTGCAATATTTTATCAAAATACAATAAAAACAAGATTGTTTTTCAAATGTTTTAATTTTTTAAAATTAAATAGTTTTGAGTATACATAAATTGGAAAATAATTAAAATTTGGTTAACACGTTCACGACCGAGGTGCTTATGCTAGGGATAGCCACAAACCACATAATAAATTTGCACGAAATGAGCTAATTGATGCCTAATGGTAGAATAAATGTTTTATTTATGTGTTTTGTGGGGCTTGCAACGCTATTAATAGTATGACGCATATACGAGTCGCCGGTTTATGGAACAAAATTTCGTTGTATAAACCACAGGACGCACATATGCGTCGTTATAAAATAAAGCTGAATGCGTTGTTTTTGTAATTATTTTATTCTTACATATATTATTTTTCAATATAAACTAAAAATCAAATAACAGTTCCTTATTCGTGGGAACTATTTCCTAAACTATCCTAAAAACAGAATTAGGATTATTTAGGAAAAACTTCACGTGTTTGGTCATGATAGTGAAGTATTTCCTAAACTTTCCTAAATATTAAAATCCGCCATTTTTGTTTCAAGGTATGCGTAAAACTTCGTATAAACGAGTAAATTATAAATTAAGAAAAAATGCAAATAAGTACGGTGACTAAGTACTTGTAAAAGGTCAATTTGCATATCGTACGGTTTTTCTGAGCAATTTTCCCAATTCCAGAAACACCGCTACCAAATACTAAGCGCACTATTGAGTTGTTCTGAATCAAAACTAAGAGATAAACACCATTCCATTGAAAAATTTAGGGGCCCCGGGTGGTTTAGGAAATTAAATTTGTAAAGAGGTCAATTTGCATATCGTATGGTTTTTCCGAGCAATTTTTCCAATTCCAGAAACACCGCTACCAAATACTAAGCACACTTTTGAGTTGTTCTGAATCAAAACTAACAGATAAACACCATTCCATTGAAAAATCTAGGGGCCCCGGGTGTTTTAGGAAATAAAACTTGTTAAGAAGGCAATTAGCATATCGTATGGTTTTTCCGAACAATTTTCCCAATTCTAGAAACACCGCTACCAAATACTAAGCACACTTTTGAGTTGTTCTGAATCAAAACTAACAGATAAACACCATTCCATTGAAAAATCTAGGGGCCCCGGGTGGTTTAGGAAATTAAATTTGTAAAGAGGTCAATTTGCATATCGTATGGTTTTTCCGAACAATTTTTTTCGGGGTGATTAATAAAGCATCTTTAATTTTTCATTGATATTTCATATAGATTAAATTTATTAATATATTAAAGTGAATCTTTTTTAATGCAAAATCAGCCCGAGAAAATTATAAAACTTTACAACAGTTTTATAATTTTCTCGGGCTGATTTTTTTCTTTAATTTAACAATAAAATTTTCGGGATGGAATTATTTTATGTGATTTAGCTAAGACACACACTTTATGAAAAAAAAAACCTTTCCGGGATGGAAATTTCGAGCCAACTTCTTATACATTCAACTCCTACTCTATTGAAACGCACGCTAACACCCACATGAAGACATGAATATTAATAACAAGCATGTTGATGATGATTGATATATTTTGAAAAGATCAAAGATTTTGTTCAGACTATCCCACAAGTCTAGTCGATGACTTGAAAACTATAATTTTGAACTAAACCTAGCGATTCTAAACACTTTCAGACACCTCTACTAATGTGGCAGAATTCAACCACATTTGTCCTATAATATACATCTAAACTGGGGAAAATGATTGCTAAAAACTGCACCGGCCGGTATCTATTGCTGTGTTTTTTATACGCTATCCGGGACGGGCTATTGAGCGCTAAACCAGAAATTATCTATCCGAAATCCCGCTACTACACGTATTGTCGCTGTACCATTCAAATTAAAAATAAATTCATCCATAAAACAAACTTTTAACGACCTGAAATATACCAATAGACATTTATTTTGGCATGACTTTATAAACAAGAAGTCATCTTGCTGCGTTTTCAATTTTTATTATAAGACTAGGTATGCTATTGTTTAAGGGTTGTACAAAACAAAGGCATTTTCAAATCTTCAGAAGAAATGGATAGTGCCACCCAATTACGGCGCCAAAAAAATAGGTAGGAGCAAAATATTTTCATATCGATTTTTAACCAAAATGTTTAATGAAAAATTTTAGTTTGGCGTTAAATTAATTAATTATATGTAAAAATAGCGGGCTAAATATAAGTTTTGACATAGAAAATTGGGTGCTCCGATCCGGATACAATCTATCGGGCGTGTAATAAACACGACATATAATAGTAAATTGCGGCAAGAGACAACACGTTACATAAGACGAATTCGTTGCAAGTTACAAATAAATTATAAAATTTTATTATTTTTGCCTTAAAATATATGTTCAATAAAAAAAGTTTGTGAACACTCATTAAAATGTCAAACATAATAATGATATTGAAATGTTATAGTTACGAGTTTAATATTATTATGTTAATGTTCTGCATGAACGAACTTTTTCAAAAACCAAAATAAATTTCCAAGAAAATAAAATTAATTTTCTAATTTTATTGTCAATTCGTACAATAATAACAATAACAATAATATTTATGTATTTTATTATTTTAATTTAATGATCAATTTGCGATTTGTAATTTCAGATATGTTAACCATAAATTGCTTTAGTTTATTATTTTCACATATACAGTTACAGTCTTCGAAAACATAATATTAAGAACATTTAACCGATATTAAGGTGAAAGTTCATGCCAAGCCTTCATAATTAATCAAACAAAATTCAATCAGTGTACAAGATGGTACATATACATTAACATATAAACGCGTACAAATATGTAATTCAATAGGCATTTGTAAATCATAAGTGTAAGCGATGAAGTTAAAAAGTTCAATTGAGATCGTTCAATTATCTAACAAATTAAATGTTTTTTAATTAGACTGAGACGAGTACACAATCGAAGGTTTTAAAATGGCAAATGTATGTAATCTGGCGCGTGGGTCAGCTATAATACTATGTTCGTATTTTGCGTGTGCACATTTTAAAAATACTTTTTAAACAAATTTTATTGATTGCGTTATTTTCAGAAAATGTTTTCGCATTTCGCACAATTTAGAGATTATTTTTTCCGCAAGTTTTACACTTTTTTTTTATAATTGAGTGATAAGACATGATTAGTGTGTACATTATATAGAGTGTTTCGAGGTTGTCAATATATCATGCAAATAAATGCATATGACCCAGAATTTTTTGAAATAATATTTATGTTATTCATTGTGATAATCTTATTTTTTTAAATTCCGTAAATACCAAACTCCTGTCACCTTCAAATTTCCGAATTGGTTTGGGAATTTTAAAATTAATACATGTTGGTCTCTACTGTGTTTTTTAAAACCACGATCCTGTTATAAAATGAATTAAAAATTCGGTTTGGAATTATGTTTTGTCGCTGGGCATTTAGTTCATTAAGTTTTTTAATATACGAGTAGTTAAATAAACTATAAAAAATTTTATGACTTATTATTTAAAAATGTCACGTTTCTATTAAAACAGCGCATAAAATGTTATCACCCGCAGTACAATTTCCTATTTTTTATAATTTTATAAACAAAAATACAACGTTCTTCTGTGTTATGAATCGCTGCTGCTGGCATGAATGCCCATCTGTTTTATGGTATACAGTCATTGGTTTATTATTGTGCAATGAAATTAAATTGATATAAATAGAGCGAATACGACCGACATTTATAGTTTAAATCGATATACAAAACACTAAAATTGGAAGGAAAACTACAAATCAGAATTTACTATTAGTAACCATGCTCTCCGGCTAAATTTTACTTGCAACACTAACATCAAAACAGTCTTATAACACCTTCCGGTTTCAACATCATAAACGGAGACGAGAGTTCTTAAGTCAATTGTTTTGGCCGATATATTTCCCGCGTACTGTAAATTGACATTCACATTGTGTTCAGCAGATGTCACAGAAGTTAAACTCTGCACAAAAGAATTATACGGTGACGGAGCTCGAGTGTTTGGCGGCCCCTCTGAGTATAAAAAAACTCCGCCCTTATATTGAAATTTTTCAATTCAAACTGATAACCAACCATGCGAGCTTGAAGTGGCTGATGACTCTCAAGTTTCTTGCAGAATTGATTCAGAATCCCTCCAAGCTGTTATCGGCGGTTGATTTAAATTATCCTTCTTTCCAGGGACCAGAGTATCTCAATGTTGTCGAAAAATTAATTCATTTCCCATCCATTATCCAAATCATCATATTCATGGGGATAGAGTTTACGTTCGCTTTGATCCTAAGGCTGATACTCCCAAACTCCTGTCTGGAAATTACTTATTCCAAAATTATTAACCAAGGAATTAATTAAACAAGAGCACGAAGAACCATCAGCTTCACACAGTGGTATTAAGCGAACCCTCGAGCGCTGGCGCCGACTCTATTTTTGGCCTGTAATGCGAAAAAAAATTTTGCTGCAAAACTACAAAGGCACCAACAAGCTTGTGACACCGCCAATGTCTAAAATCCATTGTTTAACGAGCGTCCCTTTCAAAAATTGTATGTAGATGTTTTAGAGCCTTATCCACGATCAAGATCAGGAAAACATATATACTCATTGTACTGGATAAATAGCGATAACGGGAAACAATTCATTTCAATTGAGTTTAAAGAATTGTTGAATGATTTCGGAACACATTAGAACCGTTATATAGACCTCTCAATCTAATGCATGCGAACGAGTAAATCGTTCGATTGTATCGCCTATTCGAGCCTACGTAGCAACTGACCATAAACGTTGGGATATTCATCTCGGAACAGTAACCAGGTTCCTTCGAATCTCAATTCATGAGTCTACAATGTTTTCTCCTCACTATGCGGTATTCGGGTGTAATCTCATTGAATAGTGTGTCCGGTTTATGAATATAAATTACTCCTGGTCAAATGGTGTTTGTACGCAAACATGCTCAAAGATTTGCAGCTAAATCCTTTTAGGCTTAAGGATATCCTTAAAGCTTATATACGAAAACCTATCGGAAATGTATGTTATGAAGTTGAAGATGGTAATGGTAAACTACTAGGCGTATTTCATGTCAAAGACATACAGACATAAAAATGGGAAAATAACCTTTCACAGGGCTCTAAATCTAGCACTGATCAGTGGCCCTATTCTGGCAATTCCCTGGGAATAGGGAATTGGGGAAAGAATTTACATAGCATCTAATGTATAAATCTGTTTTTTCTTGCCTACTGAGGAAAAAAGATTGATGTAAATTTTTATAAATTGGGAATAACATTTCCATAGCGAAACTGGCAGGGAAAATTATTCCCAATTTTATTTTGTTTTCAAAAAATTACTACTAACTTTTTACCATAGTATGCCGAAAAAAAATAATTTAAACAGAAATTATATGTAAATCTTTCCCCAGTTCCCTATTCCCGGGGAATTACCAGAATAGGGCCACAGGTTGTGTTGTTTTTTTTCTTGCCCCAGTTTAAAAGTAACTCCCGTTTAGTTTTTGTATGCATTCCCAAACAAAACTAAACTGTGCTGTAACGGTTGCCTTACAGAGTTCGTGTCTACATCATTCCTCTTACCAAATTCTTCTATCGCTTTGTAGACGTCAAACGTGCAAATGATGAAACTAGAATTTTCCACGGATTCCAACCATGAATTTAATTGATTAATGTGAATAGAGATGGGAAAATGGCAAGCAAAATGAAAAAAATATAAAATTATCCATAATTATGGCACGGAGAGGGAACGATAGAGGTGGTAGAAAAGGTTGTCTATATATTATAAAGATAAACGAAAAACAAGAAAAAGAAAAATGTTGGTGGCAACGTTCGGGGATCGTTTTTTATGTTTTTGGATCGAGGTATATAAAGCACGCGGCTGGTGTAGTTTTTTGGGGGGTTGTGAAAAAAATTATAAGGGATACAAGATAATCGATGTCAAATGCACATTGAGTCGAATAAATTAAAGGTTAAATCTTGATATATGGAAAACAAAAAAAAATTTAGAGTTTGAGCCTGCGGGGAGTATTCCCGAAAATAGAAATATATTAGAATTAGTAAATAAATAAATTATAATAAAAAGTTTACCTATAAGAAAAAAACGGTGAATGATTTTGATTGAGAAAAAAAGAAATCCATCGGTGGTTCATGGACAGTAATGTATTCGGCGAACTCCTAAGCGGCAGAAACAAAAAAAATTGAATAACCAAACATAAAACGTTGGGGTTACAAAACCCTCTGATTTGTCAACCCTCTGGATTACATCGAATAGTGGATATTAACGAGTGCTGGACCAAATAATCAAAGCTACATAGCAAAGTGTGGTAATACCTCTGGGTCTGTACGTGTCTACCGTATTTACGAACGGAATTAATGGTGCCACAATAACGGGATCAAACGAAATGCGTAGACCATCAACCAGCTGCAGATTAACGGCATAAACCTGAATACCTTGGTATGCGGAATTGGATGATTGGATATTTGAAACAACAAACTGAAAGTCGGCTAGAACACCATCAACCAAAAACTTATCATATTTTCATTACTAGAACTCCTTTGAAAGAATTTTTATTTTTCTTGATCATGTTTGTTTAAAAGGAATTTATATGTAATAGGGAAAAAATAACTGTTCCTCGCATTTTCAACGTTAAAAATTTATCTTGTTTTCCAAGATACGCTCCGTACATCTAGTGATTTGCATTTAATTATTTTTGCCCTTAAAATTTCGTTAAGTTTGCTTCCGCCAACGTTGGCTTAATTTTCTTTTTTTTTTTTTTTGTGTGTGATGCTAAAGATTACAAGCATGATA
The DNA here is from genome assembly GCA_963691935.1 of Nephrotoma guestfalica. Classification (NCBI taxonomy): domain Eukaryota; kingdom Metazoa; phylum Arthropoda; class Insecta; order Diptera; family Tipulidae; genus Nephrotoma; species Nephrotoma guestfalica. The sequence goes on along the minus strand of OY829913.1, from coordinate 231,971,997 downwards.
TAGACAATCATTTAGAGGGAGATCGGGGATGATGCGAAGCCAACATGAACACACGGAAATTAAAACCGTTGTAAGTATTTTTTTTTCTGTTTGTGTTCGGTACATGAGTTTTTTTTTTGTTCAGTAGAGCTTGCTCAGTGATGTGGTGTCGAACCCCGCTAGCCCTGAGTACACGGAGCCCTACGTTGCAACGTTACAATAGATTTTCACCTTCCAAAAATATTTATTTTACGCGGTAATTTTATTTTTTTATATTATAGATGATGCGAAATACCTTTCTCTAATTACGGCCTTTGATGCGCTGTTAACGTTGCGTCCGGACTTAGCGACAGATTTTATCCTATCTCTGTCTTTCAAATAAACGATGATTTCGATATAAACGAAAGTGATGAGAATTCTAATCAGCTCGGACTAGTTATTTGTACGGCACCTATTAGTTCAGAATATGCTCCCGACACTCAAATAAGAGGCGTAATAAGAAGTCGGTTTTAAATTATTTTTACTTTAATTTATTCAAAATAAAATTAAATTCATTTAATGAAAAACAGATTAATAAAATTCATTATTTTTAAAAGTCTATCACTCTATCACAAGTCTATCAAATTGTCTGTGTATTGTCAATTATGCAGTTTCTGCATCGCCGGATCGATCAAGATAATCTACTTCTTTCATTTACCAGATCAGGTTCCTAAAACTTCGAATTTGAAATTTAAATAATCTAGAATACATAATTCGTTTAATTTTCACCTGCTCATTGTTTAATATTCCATCAGAATCAAACGTGTTCATTGCGGGTTGAATAGTGGGTAATATTAAAGAGTGCAGCTCACCATCACCGTTATATTCGTCCAAATGCAGGCACGATGATCCTCTGTAAGTTGCATTGTTATTAGACGTTTTCGTCGCTATTTCTCTTCTTCGTCTTGTTATTAAACGTCTTCGTCGCTATTTCCCCTTCGACAAGGAGTCTGTTTTCTTATTTTCTTTCTATAACATTTTCATTTTGTCTTATTAAATTTATTAATACTTTTCTATTTTCTTCCTCAATCCGGAAACACATTTTGTAAATTTGATGTGCACATCAAACAGGGTTGATAAAATGTCAAAATTTTTGGTGATTTTATTTTGTTTATATTGGTAGCTTATTTCGAATTCGAACACTACAGTTTCGTTGATAACGCTTGCTATATCAATGGTTTTAGTGACGACTATAAATTACAAAAAAATTATTTTCAAAAACAATTGATTTTCGAAAACGATTGATATAGCAGTAGCAATAGTAACGACTATAAATTCCTTAATTAAAACACATAGCTTGCGATTGTAGCACAATTTTTTATATGCACTGTAAAATGTTTGTATATCACAATTTTATGGAAGCACTGTAATGTTTTTATAATCATTATAGAAGATCATCATTATAAGGATATAGAACATAAATGAATGATATTAGAACGCTCGATTTGTACGAATTCCTTATACGTACACAACTCGTGCCACTGTATTTCACAGTAGAATGTTCGCCAAAAAGAAATTTAATTTGCGTATATGCGATTACATTCCAATTTCACGAAACTATACTGGTTTATTATTTTTATTTAAAAAATTTCTTGATTTATAAGCTTACCAGTTTTAGATTTTCAAAATTATTTTTATTTCACTCAAATGCCCTTGTTACACTGTCTATAATTTTATATTGCATAATTTTAAAATTCTCTTATCACAGTTTATTAACTAAACATAATATTCACTTTCAATTAGAAATCACAAATATATTATTATTAATCATCCTTATCAATTATAAATTAAAATTAATTTATTATTTTTTATTATTTTTGTCGTAAATGCACACTAGTACATTGATTAAATTATAATTAAGTTTTATTTAATTGATTATTTATAGATTAAGGATTTATATTTAATTTTATTTATTTCTCAAACAAAACTACGAGTAAATGTATAAATTTTAACTAAATTCAAAATTAGACTCCTCCGTATGGGGCATAAAGTTTGTCTTTTCATATATAATTAGGAACCGTTAATACAGTAAAATGTATCTTCCAGAGTGTAAGGGGAACCAATCATATTACTACAGAGCTGTTCATTCATAAACCATTTTCGACCACGGAAGTTAAACCAAAATAGTCAGTCCGATCAACAGGCGTGATCGAACCGCAAAAACTTGTAACGAGGATTCATGCCAAACTCATATGATGTTAACGATACACGGCTTAAGTCTTGAGATTTACAACGCCCTGCTCCTCTTGCTCTTGTATCGTCAATAGATTTCCTATAAAAAATACCCTTGTATTTATTTATTTTAAATTTATCCTATCACATGCAATACATAATTTTTTTATTCAATTGAAATACTTAAACACATTATTGAAGTAATTAAAGTCACTATTATAATTGATATTGCACAAAAACTAAATTTTCTAAAATCTAAAATATCACGAGTACGAGAACACTTTGAATAAATTTGTAACACGATTTTTCTAGTAATTATTATTATAAAAAATAAACAACGGTATCATTATTATCAAACAATTGGTTTCTTAATTCAAAAAATCTCTTTTTAAAACTAATTCTTCAAATAAATATTTTCTTTAAATTTAAAAGATATTTTTTTAAATAGTTCTACAAACTAATTTATTATTATTTTTTTTTATTTGGCACTAGCTCCAAAAATTTGGTGCCATATGGCCCATTTCAAAATTTACAAATTTAATATTTACATTTTTTACCGTCATAATTTAATTTTAATTTCTTTTCATACACCTAGCACACATCGATCCCCTTTCACACTTCTATCTGATTTGTTCTAATAAATTCATACACATTCTTATATACGTTCGTTCCCATTCGTAATAATTCAGTCAAACTACTTGCACTCAATAGACCATCGAACATTTGTCTGCTCTGGTTAAATGCAGAACATTTCAGAATCAAATGTTCGATGTCCTCCACAGCCAAACAGCTTTCACATAATTCACGCACAACCAAATTGCGTTTCTTCAAACATTCTTTCCAATTTCCATGATTCAATCTCACTCGTTCCATAGTTCGTAACATTCTAGTATCTCCTTTGAGCACCTTAAAGAACGGTTGCCTCAAAGGAGACCTAACCAACTCAAAGTACTTCTTACCTTTCACCTGACATTTTTCAACAAACTCTCTCTCCCATTTTCTCCAGAGATTCACCTGAAACATGCGAAGTACGTCTCTTTCATTACCATTACCTTCAATCTGTAGGTGTGAAGGTATCCATTGAAGGATGACCTCCCTCCCACAAAATTGAAGATACTTATATAGCATTTTCACAGACACATTGCCATGAGTTCCCCCACCCTTACTAATTAATTCCAACCCACTCCGGGAGTCAGAGAATAACACTATTCTCCTTCTCCCTTGTGTCATTGCCAACTTGATCCCTTCCATTATCCCTATCAATTCTGCATTCATTATACGGATACTGTCATGCACTCTTACCATTTTATCTTTCCTCATTGAAGGAATATAAATTCCCACACCTACGCGATCATCATATACACTTGCATCTGTATACACTTCTACATGTGCAACATAAATCATTCGCATTTTGCAAAATTCACTCTTAACCGATAACTCATTCATCGTTGCTTTTGTTGTGTCACCAAACTTCAACCGCACTATTAGATTGCTCGGAGGGACTTTCGGATTTTCCGGACGATTCTTGGAGATTATGTTAATATTTTCCAAGATTACCAGTGATCTTGTTGTCTTTTTGTAAACCGTCCCTCTTTGCAATCTCTCTTTCATTTCATTCACCAATTTATTGTCCTTAGTTAACATTCGCACAGTCTCTCGCACGGTGATCCATTCCCTCTTATAATTAAGAGGCGAATCACCCAATTCAGACCACAGAGTGTGTATTGGTATCGAATTGATCGCTCCCAATACCACTCTAGCACACGCATTCTCCACAAGCATCAACTTTTTAAACCCAACCTTGGACCCATCACCATATATACTCATTCCAAACGCAATTTTAGTAGACACTAGCGCCTTTCGTAACATATCAGTCACACCCGGATGAGCTCCCCATTTCGGTTTGCTCACCCTTTTAATCACGTTCAATCTGCTCTTACAATTATCGGCCAATTTTTTCATATGCACTTTGAAACTCATTCTTCTGTCGATCCAGATTCCCAAATACCTAGTCAATTTCACACACTCAATTCTCTCATTATATATTCGCACATCAACCATTCATATCATTCAGAATCACGTCACTTTTCCCTTCCACCCATTCAAACAAAATTTGAAAATCCCGTTGGCTTCTCTCTCTGTCAGACGTAGACAACACTGGAGTTGCATAAATACTAACAAATAACAAGTTTCTGTCCAGATTCCGAGTTTTGGCTGCGATTGCTTCAATGTGCTCGAAACGCGGTGTGTCACAAAGGACCAGGCTGATATTGGCACGTGCCAATACGCACCACCCCGCCGAGGCCATCTGCCCTCGGTCTGGACAGACAATTGTATCCTTTCACCCGAAACGTCTTACCCTCACGCTATCAAGTTTCACACAAAATTATCACATTCACATCGTTATTGGTCAGATAATTCCGCAACATATCGCCATTGGCATATATACTGCGAATATTTATCTGGCCAATTTTCATGCATTCATTGGATCTCAGCATTCGCTCTACCATTCAAAGAAATGAAGAAAAGAGAGGGCATTTATAAACGCAAATGCGTTCTCTCTCCTCCTTCCCTCATTCATCATCAATCATACTTACGAGTACATGGTTATTTCCAAATAATGTTAATTCTTTTGGAGTTAAATTAGAATGTCTCATTGCTAGCCATGATTCATTTTTTATTGTCTCTATGTCCATTGCTGTATTACAAGTTGTTTGTTGATTTGATTGCGTTTGTTGTTGTAATATTTATTGTTGTTGTTGTAGTTTGTTCGTTTCTAGTATTTGTTTTGGTTGTTGCGACTGTTGTTGGTTTTGTTATTGTTGTAGTTGATCCTTTTGTCGCTGTTGTTGTTGTGGTTGGTTTAATTGTGTCTGGTGTTGCCTTGAAGTTGAAATAGGTTTTTGATATGATTGTGGTTTTGTCTGTTTTAGTTGGTTTTCTTTGTTTTGCGGCTTTTGTGGTATGTTTGGTGAGTTAACGGTGGTTTTTAGTGTATCTGCATATGTTGTCTGGTTAGCTGGTGTGGTGTTTGCATATAATCGAAAATATTTGGCTTTCGCCTCGGGAAATGTTAATCTATCTACAGTTTTAATTTTCACTATTTCTACTTCTCGTTTATATACTCGACATTACTTACTGTTGCTGGTGTGTGCCTCTCCACAATTTATGCATTTTAGTGTAGTGCACGGCTGGCTATGTGGTGTTACTTCACTACAATTGTAGCACTTAGGATCACTTGTGCATCTCTTTTTGGTGTGACCGAATTTGTGGCATTCGGTGCACTTCAACAGATTTGGAATGTACAATCGAATGTTGAGTTGTATAAAGCCTGCCCTCACATATTCCGGTAATATTGGTGAATTAAAAGTCAGGATAATTGCTGCTGTATCCGTTAATTTGGTTTCCACCATTTCTTTATTGTATATACCTCTATGACGCATTGGTCCTTAAGCCTTTCTTTGATTTCCTCCTCAGTTAAACTTTTTAGGTCGTGGCAGAAAATGATACCTTTGGAACTGTTTAATATAGGGGTTTCCGTCACTTTTATTTTGGCCAATTGCCCCAGAGATGTTGCCTTCAGTAATGCATCCATCGTTGCCTGATTTTTGTCAGAACCAGCAGTTCTCCAGCTTAATGATACCTTTGGTTATCATGTCTAGCGCTTTTTGTATTCCAAAAGGTGAAAAATTTGACAGGTTTTGTCCCTCCTGCTTGTGCTTGATTATTAGATATTGTTCAGTCACTCCATTGCAATCCATTATATCTGCACCGCCACCGAATCCTAATCTCTTTGTTTACATTTCTTCGATCTTTTTCCTTTTGGAGCGTTGGGTATTATTTCCCAACATCCTCAACGGTTCGAATCTATTTGGGCTTTCAAACATCGCCTCTGTTAAGGGCCGAAGCCCTTCTTTTTCCCACACCTGACTTTACTTACTGTCTAAAATCACGCCGCTTAAATATAAACAAACACTCGTTGTTGTTGCCACCAAACAATAATCCACTTAAAACACTATATATGTGCGTCCACCATACCTTTTTAATAATATAAAATTGTTCTTACACCACTATAAAACTATTTTAACTTAATGAAAACCCAAAACCACTTAAATTAACAATTTATCAAATGAAAAAGAAATTTTACACCGAGCTGTCAATTTTTATGTGTACGCTTGCCAATCTATAGCACTGGAATCTGAGCTAATCTATTAAATTAAAAAAAAAGTTTAGTAATTTCTAAAAATTTCATTTAAAACCTAAAACTAATTTTTTAAATTCAAAAAAGATTTTCATTTCTTGAAACTTTGCTTTTAATTTTACAAATCAAACTTTTTCTTAATGAGGTAACCAATATAAAACGTTAAGGTCATACTTAAACTATAACTAACAGTATCCCAAAAATCCCACATGTAAGCAATACGTGCGATTATTTTCTTAATAGCTGTCATACTGAGATCACAATGTATGTGAAGCTGGCCCGAAAAACACCTTTTCATTTTTGGTGCGTTTCTTTGCTAATTTCAATACCAATTCGAAAAATATCATAATTGTATGGAAAACGAATATGTAATCCCGTAATAACTTTTTCAACTATGTATCTACGAAATTTGTATTAGTTAATATGAGAAAGCTAAAATTATCCCGAAAAGTTACTAAATTGGTAATGCGATATTATACAGATAATAATTGTAATATTTATGAACGAATTGTGTTACATTGTAATTCCTGGCAGAAAATCGTATTAGTTGCATATAGCGATCACATATCAGCACGTTTACAAAACCATATAAGCAGCCATCGAGAATTTGGGCATTAGCATACTTTGTGTCCAACATAAATGCTGTCCATTTCCAAATATTCATTATTAGAGCCTTATCTTTATCCATGTGTTATTATGGTTGCGTTGAAATTTTCCATTTTATATGAAAAATCGGTTAAATTAAAAATTGAATTGCTGGAATCCAGGAGATATCCCCCTCGAGGTTATTGCTCAAAAGTTAGGTTCAACCATCTCAGATATAACGCCAATAGTTCAAGTCTGAACGGTAAATATAAAGATCTGATCTAAAGCACAATCTCAGCATAGGCTTCGTGTCTAAAATGGGTTTAATTTACAATTTGAACAATCGGTTAAATTCAACATTTAATTGCTGGAATCCAGGAGATATCCCCCTCGAGATTATTTGCTCAAAAGTTAAGCCCATCCATCTCAGATATAACGCCAATAGCTCAAATCTGAACGGTGAATATAAAGGTCTCATCTAACGCATCCTAATTCGAGCCGAACTAGGGCACCCTGGAGCATTAATTGGTGACGATCAAATTTATAATGTCATTGTAACTGCCCATGCCTTTATTATAATTTTTTTTATAGTTATACCTATCATAATTGGGGGATTCGGGCGTTGATTAGTCTCTTACCCATTTATTAGCCAGCAGTGTAGTAGAAAATGGAACTGGTACTGGGTGAACAGTCTACACAGGAGCCCAATCTCAGCATAGGTTTCATGTCTAAATGGATTAAATTTACAATTTTAAAAATCGATTAAATTAAAAATTTAATTGCTGGAATCCAGGAGATATCCCTCTCAAGATTATTTGCTCAAATGTTAGGTCCATCCATCTCAGATATAACGCCAATAGCTCAAGTCTGAACGGTGAATATAAAGGTCTGATCTAAAGCAAAATCTCAGCATAGGCTTCATGTCCAAAATGGGTTAAATTTGCAATTTGAAAAATCTGTTGGATTAAAAAATTAATTGCTGGAATCCAGGAGAAATCCCGATGATTAGACTTCAACTATTGGCGTTATATCTGAGATGGATGGACCTAACTTTACAGCAAATATTCTCGTAGGGATATTTCCTGGATTCCAGGAATCAAATGTTGAATTTAACCGAATTTTCAAATTGTAAATTTAATCCATTTTAGACATGAAATCTATGCTGAGATTGTGCTTCAGATCAGACCTTTATATTCACCGTTCAGACTTGAGCTATTGGCTTTATATCTGAGATGGATGAACCTTACTTTTGAGCAAATAATCTCATTGAGGATATCTCCTGGATTACAGCAATTAAATGTTTAATTTAACCGATTTTTCATATAAAATGGAAAATTTCAACGCAACCATAATAACACATGGATAAAGATAAGGCTCTAATAATGAATATTTGGAAATGGACAGCGTTAATGTTGGACACAAAGTATGCTAACTTTTAGGCCCAAATTCCCGATGGATGTTTATATGGTTTTTGTAAACCGGGCGGATTTATATACAATGAAACACAATTTTTTTAAATGCTAGAATTATTATCTGTATAATATGGCATTTCCTATTTAGTACCTTTTCGAGTTAATTTCTGCTTTCTCATATTAATTAATACAAATTTCGTAGATACATAGATAAAAAAATTATTACGGGATTAGATATGCGTTTTCCATACAAGTATGATATTTTCCGGGTTCGTATTGAAATTAGCAAAGAAACGCACCAAAAATGAAAAGGTATTTTTCGGGCTGGTGTTTCGGGCCTCACATAAATGACATCACATGAGGACTTTATGGAAATCGTTTAGAATTTTCACTAAATTGTTTCGAGTTTTTGCGGCCATATTAGTTATTTTAGGTTTCTGACCTATATCTCATTGGCCGCATCGCATATTCATTTTCTATTAAAGAAATGTTTCTCGTATATACTGTCTCAATAGGCCTCAACGGACTGGGCAAAATACCACCCTAGTTTTCTCTCCAGTTTCGATTTATTGTAACATTTTCTAATAATAATGGATCTACCCGAAATCTAATATTCTTTCTAATATTACTGTTCGGCCAATATTGATCCATATATAGATGACAAATATTTCAACAAGTAAGAGTTCGGTGCCTTTGGCAATAAATGAAAATGGTAGAAAAATAAATATTGTAAATATATATATTACGAGAAAACAGAAATATGAAAAGTTCTTTTATTTGACTTCACAGCATGGTTTAATCGTATATCCAGAGCTAACAAGTCAAGTCAATGTGTAAATCTTGCGGCAAGTTTTACTTCGATTGCGAGTAAAAGCTAATGGCACACATTATTTATTGTGGGACTTTTATTGTTTATGGAAATGGCTAATACTACAATATTTACATCACATTTGCTTCGTTTCCATGTGCGAGACAGTTTAAATGGATTATCTCTCTAAGCAACTAAGTAACTTGTTTTATAAATAATTTTTATAAACACGACCGACAAATAAAATAATAAATTGTACGTGAAACACGTTAATTATGTAACAGAATTATCTGAAATATATAAACAATATTTTATGCTGGTTAAGATTTAGAGTTGTAATACTTGTTTTTATGCTAAGATTTTCTTGTATCCAGTTTTTGTTTGCTTTCTTAAATTAAGTGTACAATAAGTACTTAAAATTGGTGCATGCATGCAATATTTGAGTTTTATTGAAAATTGCATTTTTTTTGTTAAATAATTCGTGTGTAATTCGTTAAATATCTAAAACTTATTTTATTGCTGGTTTGGTCTTTAGTTGATTGTCGTGGTGTTTATTTACTTCATTCGATATTTTGCATTCTTAAATGTTAAACGTACCTATAATAATCGAATGTGACATGAAACTAAATTTATTAGAATATCTTTTAATTCGATAAAGCTATAACAGTTTTTTATATATTGTATGTGCGCTCACATATGAAAATTGTGATGAGAATAATTTTATGTGGAATGAATATATATTTTCAGCTACTCGTATCTTTAATATACACTAATATCATATAGCAATACACTGTGCAGTGTTATTCAATCGTTTAATTTCTTAGGATCGTTCTCTATCAAAAATTTGTATGTAACCCAAAAACCCGCTTGATGCTGAATTTTAATGGTAAATGTTATTGAATAATTTTAGATTTTTTATCTTCAGAATTCCTATTCTATAGTACGACAATAATCGTCACTATTAAACTATTGTTGTACATCACAAGCAAGAAAACTACTCGATTAGCAGAGTTCGCAAGTGCAGATAATTTGTAAACAAAATTTTTACATCGCAAATTTCCTCAGCTCCACCCTAGCACAGTTTGAAACTACTGTAAAATAGCAGTTTACGTCAAATTGCATACTGTCATAATCGTATCTCTTATAGTGGTAATATGAAAATGTAATATAAAATGCATTCTTTTATTTTGTTTTATGTCATTAGCATATTGGTGCAATCAAATGATCTCATTTCAAGCACGAAACATAAATTTCGAATGCCTTGACTGTTGTTAATTTTTATAATAAGAACCGATTATATTTCGTAAATTTTTTAGATTTTGTGTCTTATACATATGACAGCTAATTGCTGCAATAATTTAATTTCGAAATTGTTTTCTAGTAAGTAATACATATTCTTCTGAACAGAATATTACAATCGACTAAACTTCTATTATGATAATGATAAAATAATTCGGTATAAATTCTTTAGGCACCAAGATTATTTTCCATATTTCTATTGCGTCGTCTTTACCAAACTAAAAAGGTTTTGTTCAGCTTCATTTATTTCGCAAGCGGGATCGAGAGAAAGTATCTTTTTCTTAAAATTATAGTTGCCAGAAAATGGATCAGCGCAGCGTTTGGCTGCCTCGTTTCTTAGAATATCATGGAGTCTCCGGGGAACCACAATAAGGTAATTGTTTCCCTTACCCAGTTATTTTCATAGCAGCTCAATATCTGTTAAGAATAGAACACCAGTCCGACTAAAACTAGAAATGCTGCTTGGCTGTCCGAATTGATGATAATTTACATTTTCCTGTAACTGCTCTGGATAAATTACTGAGAGTAACCTTCATTCAAGGGTAACTTAAAGTGAGTTCCCCAGTGCCAGTAGTATATTTAGATTGACATAATCTCCCAGCTTCGATATAGCCGCATATAAATTTATATTAAAATCGGTTATAACTTCCAGCCCTTTCCTAGGTTGGAAAATGGCGATTGATGTTGACCAGCATCAGTCATATGCTCAAATTTGATCAAATGGCGAACTTCCAAAATCTCAGGTGAAGTTAAAAAAACATTTGTATCTCTTAAGTACTCAATAGGCCGGAAATGGTTTCCCATGTTTTGAGTTAGTGACAAACTATGGTGGTCTCCCCAGTGCAAGCTCTATGTCACGATTGGCACAATCTTTCAGCTTCGAAATGGTCCCATATAAATTTATATGAAACTCGTCTATAACTTTCAAGCCCTTTCTTGGCCAGAAATAGCGATTGATGTTTTGTGACGGTAAGTTATCGGACGCATGTTAACTAAGTGGCCACACTAGCTGTAGGAGCATATTTGAGTAAATAGCCAAATTCCAAAATCTCAGGATACAACTTGTTCTTTAAGTTCACCTGAGATTTTGTAACTTGGCCATTTACTCAAATTTGAACATTCGGCTGGTGCTGGCCACTTGGTCAGCACTGTTATCACGTACCATCTCAAAACATTAATTGCTGTTTCTGGCTTAGAAAGGTCTCGGAAGTTATAAACGATTTTCATCTAAATTTATAAGGGGCCAAATCGAAGCTGGAAAATGGAGCGTCTGCCCTTATTATTAATAACCCCAAACATACAGAACCATTTCCGGCTTAAAAAATTCTTAAGAAATACAAATGTTTACTTAACTTCATCTGAGATTTTAGAAGTTGGCCATTTACTTAAATTTGAACATACAGCTGACGCTGGTCACTTGGACAACATTTACTCTATCACGAAATTTCTCAAAACATTAACCGCTGTTTCCGGTCCAGGAAGACCATGAGAGTTATAGACGATTTTTATATAAATTTATATGGGGCCTTATTTTGGCCACCGTATTTTGGCCTTATGATTACCAATTCAAATCAAAAAGAACCATTTCTGCCCTAGGAAGTTCTTAAGAGAAACAAATTTCTATTTAATTTAACATGAGTTTTTGGAACTTTGCAATTTACTTAAATTTGAACATACCGCCGGTGCCAATCCTAACATAAGATTGGCGTTTCGACGACCCCTCTCCCCGCCTTACCGTAGATTGCTTACCATTACCAGCTCAAAACATAAAGTTCCATTTCCGGTCTAGGAAGGACTTAAGATATACAAATTAAAATTAAACTTCGCCTGATATTTTGGAAGTTGGCCATTTACTCAAATTTGAACATATGGCTGGTTACAACACAGCATTTACCCAATTCCACACAATCTCAAAACATAAAACGTCATTTCCGGCCCATGAAGGTCTTAGAAGTTATAGCCGGAAGCTGGAAGATTATGCCATTCCTAATATAAGACTGGCATTGGAGAGTTACTTTAAGTTACCTTTATTTGCATCTCATAATATGACGCATTCTTATTTTGAACTTAATCTTTAAATATTAAAAATTACCAAAGCCGAACCACATTACAGCATTTCAATATGCAGGGTCCTTCAAAAGTCGCCCCTAGAGATTTTTTTAAAAATAAAACATGGAAATACTTAGATTTTTTTCTGGTATTATTTGTAAAAATATGGCTTTTAACAATTATATGTGAAAAATGACATCGTGTAAATGTCCACCACGGGCACATCTACAGGCTTCCATACGAAATTAAAAATTTTAAAAACTCGCTCACACATTATCGCATTAAATTCATCAATTTCGGTCCGAAGTAATCTAATGGCGTTAAATCGCATGATCTAGGTGGCCAGTTTATGTCACCAGTTTATATTCTGCGTTGATAATGATCTGTTTGTTTTCATTTTTGTGTTAGTTGAATTTTGTAACGATGCAAATGCAAATCCTTATTAAAATTCACTAAATAGTCGAATAGTCGATAGATGAATGCCTAATTCGTGAAAATACCGGAGACACTTTCAGCCACAGCAGCAATGTTCTCACTAGAACGTTCACTATTTGGTCTACCAGACCCTTTTCAATCCTCGACAGAACCAGAGACTGGTTTTTTCACAAACTTTTGAATTGTTGACTAATTTGGACGATTATTTACACCAAAAAAATCACGAATTTTACGATACGTATTTTTTAAAGATCGATGATTTTCATAATAAGTTTGAATAACTTTAGTTCGTTCTTCTAGCGTGTAAGTATCCATCGTTAACATTGTACATCTGTCTACTTCACAAATGTCAAAGATGACATAGAAAAAAGGATGCGTTTAGAAATTATTTGCTACTGACATCTAGGCGTGACTTTTGAAAGACAATTTATTTGTTTTACGCATAAACAACAAATAAACGAAAAAACTGGAATGCTGAATTTTGCTGTTTAAAAAAAATCGCCTTATGGAGGTGTAAAATGAAGAACTGGGAGGGGATAGAATAGTGTCATATAAATAATAAAAACAAGTTCCTTATCAGTACAATGTGAGTCCAAAAGATTCTCGAGAGCAGCCGCAAAGCGACATGTTGTCATAGTTCCGGTTTTACTTAGCCTCTGAATTTTATGTAGTTTTGTGCAAGTTTTTGTTTGTTCCTTTTATGAGCCAATTCGCATACGAAATCATAAGCTTTATAATGTTTTGATATAGCCATAATGTCATTTGTGGATGAATACCACATTTGTTGGCCATATACAAAATGTGGATGACCCATGCCAATTTTTGATCACACATAACACTCAGAATTTAGTTTTTAGCATAAGTATGGCCTATCCTATAAACAGGGTACAATCGATTGTATCTATAGGTTTACATTGAGATCAATCTCTCTCAACAGTTATTTATTTTCCCAAAACATGTTGCATACGATTCGCTATTTTATTCTCAAATTGGCCACGAGCTATCAGGACTAGGTCATATATTATAAAGTAACTATATACGACATAACTCCACTTTTATAATGGAAATTTTTTAACTGATTTACTCAACTGTATTGAAAAAGGTAGAAACAGTGATGAAAAAATGTGCACTAATGTGTACTAAATGTGTCTTTAGAATCAATAAGGGTAGAGTCAAACTTGTTTAGATCCACTTAGTAACGTATGTATTTACTTTATAATACATGACTAGGTCTTCAGCATAGCAAATGGTTGTAGTGAGTGTATTTTTTAATCTGGTAAGGTATTGGTCAATAACTGCTACCATAAAACGAGGTGGGAGGACTTCTTCTTTGAGATAGCTCATAGTCGCTGGGATAGCAATGGTGTCGCCACCGAAATACATACTAGAAATGCTTCTTCGAAATACTATTGGCTGGAGTTCAAACAGTATCATTTGAGTGTATTATGGATCTAGTTTAGAGACCAAGTGATCTCCGTGATGATGCGAGGCTGTTACATTTATATGTATATGAACACTTCCTCAGCCAGTCTAGATTCACAAAAGTCTCGAAGTAATCGTCCTATTAAACCATGAATTTCTGAGGCATTATTAAACATGATTAAGCGTAAAAAATGGTTATTGAGCAATATGTTACAGCCTATTGTCATAAAGTTAAAAGAAAACTATTGCTGCTCGTGCAGAGATTAATAAATTTGAAAACTGTTGCGGTGATTCCCAACTTATGTGGCGTACAATCAATGACATATTAAGTAATAATTTGTCAAATAATAAGCTCATCAATTCTATTAACTGAAGTAATAATGGTCTGCTAACTGATCCCTTTGATATTGCCAATGAGTTTAGCAAATTTTTTGGCGGTATTGATTCAAATTTGAAATTTAGTCTTCCATTTAATAATAGGAATTCTATGGAACTTGACGGCGATGTAGTTTTAAATGATGTGCATGCATGGCTAAATAATTCTGACTCTTACTTTGGGCTTTTTGATGACATTAAAAAAGCCTCAAACATGTTTGTCATAACCTTCTATTGCATAAGCTTTCTAAAATCGGTTTCAGAGGAAACATTAACAATTGGTTTAAATGCTATCTTGCAAATCGTAATCATGTTGTTAAGGTTATTGGAATTATGATCCATCCTCATGTTTTAAACATTGATGTTCCTCAAGGTTCCGTCTTGGGTCCCTCTTTTATTTTGGACATTAATTTAATTTTTGGTGCGAATTGGGCTGGCACTATGGTTGCTTTTGCAAGCGATATGAACTTATGTTATATCGTGGGTCCTCACAAACTGATGTTAGCCATAAAATTACAGCCAACCTAGTAGTTCTAAGAAAATGGTTTGACCACCATTTCTGAATTTTAAGTGACAAAAAAATTAAGATTATGAATTCTAGTTTTTGTAATGCCGTTAACTGCTCCAGCTCATGCATTTCCATTGAAACTGTTGAGAGTTTCAAGTACCTTGCTTGAATATGCGTTATCGTTCTTATTTGTTATTCCACATTTTTTGGGAATATTTAAAAAAATATTTTCTGCTAACTGACCCTTCCTTGTTTAACCAACTTCCACTTCGCATTTGTCAACAAATAAATTCGAAATCGTTTCTACAAGTACTTAAGGCTGTATGGTACTCAAATTGTCAAAAATAATGTTTAGTAAAAAATCCGTTTTTGATACATAATCATCCAAATAAAATGTTTAGTTTGTCTATGATTACGTTTATCGTATTTTTTGAAACGCTTATCGTCAAACGATAAGTTTATTTGTGTTTACGCCGCAATGACAATTGTTTTTGGAAAATTTACTGTCAATGGCAATTTACGAAAAATAAAGTGTGCCCACGATAAGTGGTTATTGATTTATTATAATATGCAATGTTTAGATCAGTAATAATGAAAAATATTAAATTTATTAATTAATTTTAAACATATAAACAATATAAGCCAAGTTTAGAAAGCAAGTTATACGAAATTGAGGTCCGCAAACTTATTAAAGAAACGAACCAATATATATATTTAGGGGCATTTAAATATCGATATTAAAAGAGAAATTAGTTTTTCTCAGTACCATACAGTCTTATGGTTTGGCTTTTTGAGCAGCCTAATATCGATTTTCTCTTTAGAGTGTTAACCTGATGCGGTTTAATTTTAGTTCAAATTAGTTATCTTTTTAGATAATCTTGTTAAATCGGTGCTAATTACCCTATACTCATTGTACTGAAAATAACTTAGGTGTAGCTTTTATTGGTAGCGTTTTGCTTGGTCACATTGATTCAGCATACATTTTGGAAAACATATCAATTCATGTGCCTTGCAGAACATTTCGAAACTATGAGTTTTTAACACTAGAACACCATTCCACAAACTATGGAGAAAATAACCCCATTAATAGGTCGTCTAAATCTTTCAACATCGTCGACGATCTATTTGAGTTTAATTTATCAGAGGACAACTTCAAAAATAACCTTAAGAATTATTTTTTAAATTTTTTATTTGTTAAATCAAGATATGATTTATATTTTTGTGTTTTAAAATTTTTTATTTGAATTT
This sequence comes from Nephrotoma guestfalica, assembly GCA_963691935.1. Taxonomy (NCBI): domain Eukaryota; kingdom Metazoa; phylum Arthropoda; class Insecta; order Diptera; family Tipulidae; genus Nephrotoma; species Nephrotoma guestfalica. Next base: position 231,955,465 of record OY829913.1, on the reverse strand, counting down.
TTAATATTTTTGTTTTAAATTAAATTCTGAAATCATACATGTAAATCACAGAATAGATTTCTTTAAATAAATAAATAAAATAAAAAATGGCCTGTTCTTCTCGGGTATTTATTTTATTTATTTAAACATATAATGCAATTTAGTAACCACACATCCCAGTTTGAGCGTACAAGCTTATTCATAATGGAATGTGCAGTCGAAAGGATATTCGAAATTCGTTTTTTTCGGTATTTATAATTTTATTGCTTAATGGCATGGATATTTGAAGATGGTTGCTATTTCTCTGCCTTGTCCCTAGAGTCAGAAAATAATTATGCATCTATTGGTAACAGCGCATTGCTATTTATGAGTCCTTTTATGAGTCCTTTATGAATTTGCTATTTAACAGCGCATTTTTGCAGTTCTGAGTCCTTGAATAATCCAACCCGATACAGCCTTGGAATAAAATGGAGTTTCCTTAGTTTGTCTCTATCACAAAATTACTTTAACTGGATTTTTTTTACAGCAAATACATTAAATGAAATCTAGAAGCGGAATAAAAATAAACAAAACTAATTGGCAAGAAAGTCAAAGAATGAAATAAATTCTCCGCTTTCTGTATGAAAAATACACTAGATCTCAACAAGTATCGGTCATATTGATTCTATACCTTGTTAAAGAAGTATGGTGGTAAATCCAATTTCTATTTCGTGATTTGTAAGGGCCGAATGATTTTATTACTGGACTCCTCCAAGGGTATAAATATTAATAGAGCTCCTGAAGGTTTTTGATTGAATAAAAAATGGGTGCGTGTTAAAGTTTCGACTTCGTGATTACCCAGGATTATAAATACCGGGAAGAGATTTTTCATTGGTGAGATAAGGATTTCCCGCTTTGAAGTAGGCAACATTTGGCTTCTTGACTATTCCTGTAGTAGATTTATGATCTTAAACAGTCGTCAAGCCGGCGGGAGCATGTCATTTTCTGGCAAAAATCTCCAATTGTTTGTTTTGTTATTCCTTAATGATATCTATCAGGAGAAACCCGGTCGAATATTCGCTTGTTCGATAAACAGTTTATGAACTTTTCTCTTGTTGACATCAATATAATGATTCAAGAGAACATCCTTAGCGCTCCTGACTCGATTCTAAATTTAGAATGTGTGGTAGAAGACGATTATTGCATGTACGAGTTGAATTGCAGTGACAAGAACAGCCAATTTTATAATTAAAGATTTGAATGCCAGTTAAATTGGAATCTGTCGGTATAAACTTACTACTTGTTGTCTTTATAGGTATTTTTATCAAGTTTCTAATCCACGAGGTATTTCGATATTAAATCTAATATAAAAGTGACCAGCGAGACAGACCCCTCCTTCAATATATGCTGGTTGAGGATGATACTGATGATGCCCAAGTCCGAAAGAGTATTCAACACCTCTCGCCGTACGTTAAATCTCTAGAAATAAATTGGTTTATTTAAAATATATTATAATATATCTTCCTGGAACTCCAAGAATCCATTTGACTCATGCCTCTTGTCTATACAAGATGTTTGTGCTATAAACTTGAAATCCATTGTTAGTCTCACTGTTAACTTTTGTCACTTATAGAATTGAATTTCAATTGTTTTAGTAAAACATTTGTAAAAAAATTCCTTAGAGTGACAATATTTATTAATTTATTATTAGGAAGATCGATTTCGAAAATAAATTTCTTCTTCAGTTCCATTTTTACAACTAACTAAAACAATTCAAATTCAATACAAGATGTCTCTATTAACGGCAGAGGTTAGCAGCCACTGCTGTTGCCTTTCCGGAATAATCTGAATGCAGATGGATTATTTGGTGATACCACTAGGACCTGTTTGTAGGTTTTGTTGTTTAGGTCTCGATGAGGCAGAGCGTGACTATTTGACCTGGCTCTGGCCTTGTCTATGCTAAGCAATCCTTATATTAAGGGCAAATGGGCCCGCTCTTAATTACTCATGGGGGACGTAAAGCGGCTTCACTCTAGCCTGAAACTCATTTGTAAATTTAACCAGCTTTCCTTAACTTTCGTTCCTTAAGAACACTTCGTCTGTCTATCTTAGAATTTTTCTTTGGATGTTTAGAGTTTGCTTATATTGCTTATATTTGTCTGAACTTATAGTGTTCTCATTTTTATTTTTGATGTTTTGCAATTTAATTGCAACATAATTGTCTCTATAGGTAGGAGGATGTTATGCTATACAATGAACACATTTGGACGAATCTAACTATTTGGGAAACTTATAACAGTATTTATGAGTAATAAGCTCAAATTTCATAAAGATTGAGTAAGCATTTCATGCCCTTCCCTATTTTTGAATTGATATATTTTTCTGTCTCGTCATCGAAAGTGATCGCTTAAAATAAATATCCTGATATGTCGTCTTTCTAACTTAATTTATGCTGCAATCACCTTAAACTTGTTGCTTCTTGATAATAAATTATTTCTCTGTCTGTCCGACATGTATAGGGTGGGCCATTTAATGGTTTATTTTTAAAAACGCTATAAAATGAGTATGCATCTTTATTTTGTGGAAACTTTTTTTTATTATGTAGGTTGGATTTAAGAATGAAAATAAATTTCTTTCATGTGGCTCCCTCTGCTGGTGTTACAATAAACCGTCCTGTGAGTCGTTTCGGTGATTTTGGTGCCTATTTCGCGAATAACTGTCGCAATGTTATGTTATAAAGCTGGAATTGTCTCTGGATTATCCGCATACCATCTATCGTTAACGAAACCCCTTAGAAAATACTCTAACGGCGTCAAACCGCAGCTCCACTGAGACCAACTGTCATCTCCAAAACGGCTGATTATTCGGTTGTCAAATTTTTTGCGAGAGAGTGGTCAGTTAGTATGAGATGTGGCGCCAACTTTTTGAAACCAAAGGTTGTTGACATTCATAGCGTCGATTTGAGGCCATAAAAAGTTGGTCAGCATGGCTCTGTAACGAATTAAAATTATTTTCGAAGAAAAATGGGCCAATTGGTGGATGCATTGGTTTCTCCGCGATTACGTGTGGCTGCTCCGAACCCTAAATCCGGCAGTTCTGCTTGTTTACAAGCCTTTCTCGTAAACTTTCTTCGCCAATTTCACTACAGCCGTTCCGCTTGGCGCTCTTACATGATCCATATATTTTTCAAAATTCGCACGCTTTCGGCTACACAACACTGACTTTGAAAATAAGTTTTCAATATTTCGAAACGCTCCTCAAACGAAAACAAGATTGTTTCGTGACGCGGACATTAGACTGACGTGCTGTCCAAATTTCAAGCAAATCATTTAAAAAAGTTTTGCCGCCAATGGTTTAAAAACAAACCAATAGATGGCCCACCCTGTAGAATGTAGATTTTTATCACTCCGCTTATTGGTCCTGGTATGTTTGTTTGCAAACGTATGACCGTTGATTAGTTTTCATCCATTGTAGTAACTTTATCAGGTGTTATTAAAATTAATACCCACACCAACAACCAAATTAATAGTCAGATTTCAACTTAATATTCTACTACATATTGATAGGTTTCATTTTGGTACGACTTAAACAACTTTTATATAATTTGAATTAAAAAGTTCAATCAAATTCTTATCGTGAGAATATAATTATTAATAGAAGTAGGGCTCTTTCCGCATACACATACTAATCTATTTACTTTTATAGTATACCATCGGGCGATAATTTTAGCATTGACTGGAACCCGACTTAATTATTAAGACAAGTTGACCTGACAACCTTATATTACTTCCCACTAACATTAACACAAATTATCGTAATTTTTTGTTTGCTAAAGATGTTTGACTAACATAATTCTGAAAATACATATTATTAACACTAGCAGTATTTATCTATTATAAGTATATACACAAATATTACATACCAATAAATATAGACTACTTATATAAATATTATATCTTAATTAAAATTTGCAAATGAGTGCTCCGAAAAATGATACTTAACACCAATATTGTAACGTGTTCTCCAAAATGTATTTTCGAATTGTATTTTCTGTTGATTCATACAGTTTTCCCATTTCAAAATATATATTATTTCTCTTTCCTCTCACGGCCAATATCTGTCTTTATCTACTCTATATTGCTTCGCCGAAGAAAATTCAACTTCGAAAGGTTTTGTTTTATACTTATTACTTATATATGCATATGTATGTATTGCGAAACGAAAAACAGATATTTTCGTTTTTGTATTTGTTCATTTCGCTTACACAACACCATAAAATCTGAAAATATACTAAAATTCAATAATATAATATATATGTGTATATGTATAAAATAAATCCTAAAAATAAACAGTTGGCTGAAAAATAAAAAGAAAAGAAAACACAACAAATGACTAAAACTGTAACAGTATGAGTTGATTTTAATTTAATTCAATATAAAAAGCAAAAAAAAAAACCACGACAGAAATCAAGAATGAATCATACTTGAATTGAATAAAAAACAACAAAAAAGCTGTTTATTTACCGTATTTCTCCTTCAACTGTTTTTCAATTTTTCTTTTTCGATTATTTTTTGCTGTTATGTTATATTTTCTCCTATATATTAGAGCATGGTTGGTATATATACTAGACCTGTGCAATTTTTGTATTTATAATACATAATTAAATTCAATGGTATAAGTGTACATGTATTCTTACTGCATTTATACTGAGCAACATAAATATTTATTGTAACATTGACATTTCTACACACCATACAGTATAAAATAAACAAAATTTTGAGGTTAGTTCAGTAAATAATACGCGTTAACTAGAGGAAAATAAAATATCGGTCTTAATGAGTAAATTAGCATTAATTTTTTATGAGTAATGACTACTGTATTTGTTTTGTAATCGATTTTATGCGATTGTGGTATTGTTTTAACTTTAAACTAAACGGTATATTTGAGCGTAACTATACCTTTAGTTATGCAATTTTATAATTGGTAATTTTTCATGCTATTTTCATAGCGGTTTAGTCTTCTACATGTTTACTTCAGATATAAAGTCAATTGCCTGTCGAAAGAGTGGGCTTGGTGCATTTTACCTTGCGCTACAAGTGCCTGGTTGTTCATAACTTTAGTTTGTCTATTGAAGAGAACCAAATCAATGCTCCCGTCGCACACAACATTTATATTCAGTACGTCTACTATTTCTTCTCGGCCACAAAAGACAGTAAATTTATATGTCAATGTATTTGTAAACGTTTACACACACCTTAATTTTTGTTTCTTTAGTAATTCTTTGTTGTTTTATGTTTTATATGAATTTTTTCCTTTTACTCTCGTATTTATGAATAAAAATAAATTACATAAAATTTAATTTTTGACACAGAGAATACGCAAATAAAACAAAATTAAACTCATAAGGTTTTGTTTTTGCTGTCTGTATAATCGTATATCAATGTGTGTATAAAGTATACAGAATACGAAGTAAAATCAGATAATTTGCAAAAATAAAATCACACACACGGTTACAAAAATATTGAATTTCAAAGAATTACATTATTATGTATATATTATGAATGGCCATAAATATGTTAAATGAAAAAATTATTATATTTAGATTTTGGTTATTGTTCAGATGTTTTGATTTCAATAATTCAAAACTCAAGTATATTGTTGTCTTGAGCTGCGATATATAATTATATATTATTCTATATTTTATAATCGAATGTTATTGTTTGTATAACATGTATAGAATTGTGACTTGCAAATTAAAACAGTTTGTCTCGTCAAACACATTTAGCAGATCGTAACCCGTTTTCTTTTTCTATAAAACGTTTAATCATTTTAACGTCATAAAAATTTTTTTAATTAGATTGTCTTTTGTAAAAGTACATTTTCATGTTGTGGTATACTACTGCTGCTTCAGCTATTTATAATAAGTTTAGTAATTAATATTTGTAATAAAAATAGGTGAGAAATATCGTTTACATTATCCGTGGATGGATGGATCCTTCATGATATTTATTCCGACTTATAAATATTAGTAAATTACAATTTTGTTTTTATTTGTTAATTAATTAAACACGAAAATCAGTACTCATATTAAACTAACTATGATTTTATTAATTTGCAAATTGTACCATGAATTATATAGGTTTCATTAAGTGACAATTGACAACAGTTTATATAATTGTAATTAAACTAATTAAATTTTACATACGTACCAAATTATTTCACAACGGATCACATATTATCACTTCACTTCACAGTCCACTTAATTATTTGTATACTTACCTAAAAAAAACACTGCAACAATAGCTACTTTGTTTTGGACTGCATGTAAAAATAAATAACATTAATTAGATTAGTTATTTTTCTTACTTACGTTCGGCAGAAATTATAGAATTTTTTCCAAAACGATGGACCTAAAATTATACGATCAATTTTATTTTATGCATCAGTTAACAGGAGTTTATTGATCCCGAATATAGTAGGTGTAAAAAACATGCAATGCATTACGATTACGATATTGCAATACTACTACATAATAGGTAATATAAGTACAGTAAAGATTAAAACTGTAAATTGCACTGTACTATAAATATTGCATAAAATAAAATAATCATTTGACAACGCTTCCAATCAGGTATCATTGCTGCCGAAACAAAAATACATAACACTCATGAATAAACAAGAAAAAACCAAACCGAAAAATACATATTATTACACAAAGCACATTCACATTCATAAAAATTTTATACTCACTCATTCTCATTTTTTCGTATTTTATTTACCTCTCTTTTATTATTGTGTACATTTTCTTCTGTGTAGTGTGTTTTTTGTTTTTTTTTCGTCTATTTAGTGACGCTGTGTACGTTCTTTTTATAGCATCGGGTTAGACTGTGTCTCCTATAATATTTATTTCGTGCCATCGTTGAAGAAAATTGTTTTTTTAGTGTTGTTAGTGAAATTTTGTTTATTTTTTGTTTTAATTTTCAAAGAAAAAGTGATTAAACGGAAAATTATTTTTTTTAGTAAAAAATATTATAAAAATCATTTAATATTATAATATAAAAATAAATTACGTGAGACGCGCGTTTAGTATTTTTATTATACACAGATAAATAAAAAATTAATAATACACACATATTTAGATATATATTTTATTTATATATATACTTAGTTTTAAAAATTTATTATTTATTTCATTTTAATTAATAAAAATAAAAATGTTAGTGGTGTGTGTGAGTTTGCATTTTATTTAATTATATTATGTCCACCTAAATAAAAAATAGGCGGAGTTTGCTTCGAGTTATATTTTATAAGTGATGATATGATATTAATTATTACATGATAGAAAGAGATATATAAATAAATTATCAATTAAATGTGCAATTTTTTTGTTTATATTTAAAAAAAGAATCGAAATAAATTTCCGTGTTGTGAAAAAAATGAGTAAAACATTTCAATAAACCTCTACTAAATTACCAAAAAAATGTATACAGTAATAAATAAATAAAAGTTATTGGCAACATTGTATGTGACACCTGTGTGAGTCAGTTAAAAGAAAAAATTAAATAATTCTTTTGTGTACGTTATTTTTTTTTGTATTGTGAGTTGGTGACGTGATTTTTTCGTGTTTTTAAATAAGAAAATATATATGTACGTCGCCTATACATATCTATTTATCTCATTCCAACCAATTTAAATCAAAATTTCTACGAAAAAAGTAAAAAAAAAAAAAATATGTTGGCAACACATTTGAAGATCATAAAAACTTATCTAAATTAAATTTTGTTTTACATCTTTGGTTAATTGGTGATAAAAAAATAATTTTAACAAAAAGATTAGTGAAGTGTAGTGCACAATACTTACACATCTTTATATAAAATTGGATACGATTTTTTTTCTTAAGGATTTTTATCGGTTATTAATGACATGTTCAAAACATTGAGCAAAGGTAAAAAACGATATCTATGTATTAGTATTTAAGCCAAAATTTATGTATGTGTGTATGGAATAGGAGAATAATAAGATATGATCGTATAAGAAATTAAAAGAGTGAATGTATTTAATAAAACATTCGGATAAATTGTGAATGTTAAAGTTTGTTGATCGAGAATTTTCGATATGTGATTAAGATTTGTTATTGGGAATGGTAAACAGTTTTTTTTGTATTTGTTAGTAGTGTTCCATCAATTAAGAACCTATAAATCTTATAATAACTTAATTTAAATGTTTTAAGATTTATAACAAAGATAGGATATTCCCAGTATTGTGAAAGTTGTTTTTTCCAATATAAGTATTCTTTCCGATTTTGTTTTAGACTTAAGTTTGTGTATATTAAAATAATGTGCTACTGGTTACAAAAGTGTATGTAATCACTGTCGTTTATATGCGAGACGCAATTATGGTATGGAACCTAGGCATGCCTGTGTTATTAAATTATGGCGCCAGTCAATTAGGTTTATTTTTTGGTATAATTTGAATTTTAAGGGGTGACATCTATAAATATACTTGCTTAAAATATTTTTCTGATTTTTTATCTGGAAGATATTTGCAAAATTATTTGGTTTGCAAAAATGTTGTTTCCTAACATTTGAACAAATTAAAATTAGCAACCTTGAACAGATTGTAGGTTTCTCTTTAATTTTAAAACGATTGAATTTTAAGAAGCCGATTAAGTTAAGTAAAAATTGATGTATTTTCGATTTGCTCGATCAAAATATTGACTTCTCATTTATGCAGAGTACGTGAAATAAATTTATTTACATTATAATGCCCCATTTATTAGCACCCGATAGATGTATCCGGAGCACCCAATTTTCTATGTCAAAACTTATATTTAGCGCGCTATTTTTACATATACATAATTAATTTATTTAACTCCAAACTAATATTTTTCATTCAACTTTTTAGCTAAAAATCGATATAGAAATATTTTGCTCCACAAAATATTTTGCCCCTACATCTTTTAAACCATAACAAATTAATCTTACATTGAAAATTGAAAACGCAGCAAGATGAATTCTTGTTTATAACGTCATGTCAAAATAAATGTCAATTGGTATATGTATGGATGCGCCTAATTACCGCCCCGTATAGCGAATAAAAAAACACAGCTATTATCATCGTTTTATCTTAGTGCAAGTGTCATAGTCATACTATGGTTGCGCCAGGCGAATAAAAGTATGTAAAAAACTGTTGTGACGCTACCACACTTGGTTACGTTATTGCATATTCATATGCTATGACAGTATTATATCAATCAAAAAAGTATTGAATAATCTGACTCAGTGTGGTCCTATTTTTCAACTTTATAAATACTTTACCCATTTGATATACATTGTGTCAAAAAAGTAACGGGCATTGGTAAATAAAACAAAATATTTAGTATTCATTCAAATTTATTATTCAGTCAAATTTATTATATCACCTTCAAAATAGGCCCCTTCCGTAATAATACACTTATGTCAAAGAATAATCCAAACATCAAAACGGGTGCCTCGAAGTGGTAATTTGAGTTTTGGAAAGAAAAAAAGTCAGCCGGAACCATATCAGGTGAATCTGGTGATTGTTCGATGATATTTGTTTTGGCCAGAAATTCTTTCACAATGATAGCCTGGTGAAAAGGTGCATTGTCGTGGTGTAAAATCCATGAGTTTTTTTTTCCACAAACCTGGCCTTTTTCAACGAATTTGCTCTCTCAACCGCTGCATAACGCCCAGATAATATTTTTTATTTACCGTCTGACCTTCTGGCAAGAGTGCACAACACCGCGATAATCAAAGAACACAGTTAACATTACCTTGACTTCAGTTGGAAGGCGCCATTTCAAAGATTGTTGACTGGTTTGCATGTCAAACTCGTTAACCCAGGTCGCATCACCAACTACAATGATTTTTATGAATGTGCGGTGCGAATATAATCGTTCTAGCATGACTTCAGTTTTCCGCGATCGAGTTTTTCAAGAAAATTCAGATCTTTCATGTCCAAACAATCGTGTACAATGGTACGAATTGATTCGTGAGACACCGAAAATTCAGCGGCTATCTCTTTCAAACCTAAATGATGATTTTCCGTCAACACCATAGCGAGGCAAATATTCTACTAACCACATCTCGACCGCTTTTGAATGCACTGTATCACTCATATGCACGTGTTTTTGATAAAGTCAATTCAACGTAAGCCTTCTGTAACATTTTCAGCGATTCGGCACACGAAATTCCATTTGCAATACAAAATTTGAGACAAATTCTTTGTTCGATATTTTTATTCATTATAAAAATCGCAAAATACACTTGAACATAAAAAATACAGCACTGTAAACAAACTAAATGACAGATCGTGCTCAAACTTCACGTGAAGATAGAGAGGACAGTTGCGTCAACTTAGTGACAAAAACAATTTACATTCCCTTGAGCGGGCTCTTTGATGAATGATGTCACTTTTTTGACAGAATATGTTAATTAAAATTGTTTTATTCTTAGTCAATTTATACATGGACTGCCAGCTAATTGATCTCCGTGATCTATAGTGCTACCTCTAGTACAAATAATCAGTCAGTATTGATTATAGGAGAAGTATTTTAGTGCATTTTCTTGTCAATTTCCGTTTTCTTAGGGACAGAAAAAAGCAGCGCTTTTTAAAAGAGCATTTAAATACTCTAGACTGGTACATAAGTCTAAAGTATTTAATGGTGTAAAGTTTTATTGTTATGTTTTACGTTAAATAAAGATAAATTTGTAAATTTTATTTAAAATTATTATATTTTCTTTTAATCAAATTTGAAAAATTTCTGTCAAGTCAACGCGTAATATACTTTTAAAGGATTTTAAAGGACATGCTTTGCGTTAAAAAATTTAACAGAATTTCGTGAAATTGTGTTTCTATAAATAAAGCCTCGGGATGTTTTAGGATACCTATAATAGGCTTTGTTAGTTATATTGACACTCCAAAACTGCATTAGGCTGCATAATTTACGCACTCAAAATATACTGAACCATTTTTCTCATACGCCGTTAGTCCGGCTTTTAAAAGCTGTTCTGAACGTGGGGTGGAGTGTTTCTAAATTTTAGCTTCAATTTACCGAGTGTTACAATAAAAGTTTTTTTTCACTCTAAATCAAATCACCCTGTCATATTTACCAAAATATTTACCTGTTTTTCTGAACATTCTCAGAAAGCAAAAAATTAACAAGCAGTGAAAAACAGTGACTTTTAATCTCCTGTCCAGAAATTATTCTTTGGTATAGAGTAGTTTGTTTACAAATTGTTGTTTAGTTGTGTGGTTTACTCAAGAAAGATTTTTGTATTATTTTTTATTTATCTTTAATCTGTCCTGAGGCCTAGGCACTCCCAACTTTTTAGCGATTAGCTTTTCCCGTCTTTGCGTTTTACAGCTAATTCTGTGCGTTGCATTTTTCGTTCTGCCCCTAACGGGATTCGAACACGGTACCTCCCGATGCAAACGCGAAAGCTTTAACCACTGCCGTTTGATCGCTAATTTTTTGTTAAGAAAGATTTATTTTTTACAATAATGCACAAAAAAATTTAAATCTTAGTGAATGCGTTCCGGCTGTTACTTCAGCTCAAGAAGGAGTAACCTATCGCTCTATAGACCTTAAACACAGAAAAAATAAATGTAAACAGAAGTAAGCCGCATACAAAAAATTTACTCATTTTTTCTTAGTAAAATTTGGGGTTACGATACGGTTTTAAGTTGATCAAATACAATATTACAGTTACATCCTAACCGAAAAACATAAAAGCAAAACCGTTACGTAAACGTTAAGGTAACACAAAATGTAAATTCGAAGAGTCGGAACGAGTTTGAATTTTGGGGTTACAATAAAAAAAAGTTTTTTCAAAATTTAGTATGCAGCTTTACCTCTGTTTATATTACTTTTCTCAAGGCCTTGCGTTTCTCACCCAACAATATTTCGTTTAAATTCCGACCAACGCGTAATTAAGGTTCTATTATGGTTTTGGGAGGCATTTCATTAGAAGCTCGAACAAATCTCTTACAAGTTGTTACTTTGGCTCTTAACTAACATAATACCTTCTTACTAATGCATGGCAACACAAGTTTTCATACGACACACACTATTAGTGAGTTCAATCGAGCCCTTATGGAAGTAGCTGCGAAACCGTTAACCTCCACCGGCTTCGCAAGATAAAGTCCAACAAATAATTATCGAAATTTGGAATGAATTGGACCAAAATTTAATAAGAAACCCAATTAATCGTAAGCATGCATCGATATTGTGAAGCAGTTAATGCAAAGCAGGTGGAAAAACACGTTATTAATTTTTGAAATTAGTTTTTTTTAGTTCATTCTTGCTATTAACAATTTAATTAACTATTATGTAAAGTTAAATGTTGTCTTTCTTTAAAACACAAAATAACATTGAGTCAAATGGAGAATTTTGTTTCACTCGGTACTTATAACTTCAACATTAATAAAGATATCGACGCCATTCAAAAACGAGAACAATCAGAAGAGAGAGTTCGCCTAAAACAGTAATTTTTAGTAAATCTCACAGGGGCTTTTAGTTTTATGTCAAAAACCATTTTTGTGATAAGGTCAAACCTCCAATTTAAAAACGCCCGTTAGTTTGGTGTATTCTCAAGCATTTGCCCATCAAATAGCAAAAAAAGGAGTCTAGGAGACAATTGTTATTGGGAAATTTGGAATTAATTTTGCGGTCCAGTGAATTTTATATAATTGTTTTAAAATATTGTCGTTCATAAAAAACATTTAATCGCGCCGTACATTGCCTATGTACTTATGAAATTTTGGTAGTTGACGTCATTTATCTTCACAACTTGTGTTATGCTTAAATTTTTGTTAAATTTGGTGTACTACCTCTGTTGCTTCCGTAGACTAACCTAATAGTATTGCAGTAGGTACAGCTATCGTTTCGTTGACGATAAGAAAACTTATTTCAAGGTCTTTATACGGCTGATATTTCCTTTACAGAAAAATAATCCTATGTTCATTGGATCGTTTTACAATCCAGATTTGACCAATATCGATTATAAAATGGCCAAATTCGATCAAACTGGTTAAGAAATGCTTAGTGTTATGTATCAATACCAAATTCAAGAACTTCATAAAAAATTTCAACATCCTCCTAGAATCAGTCTTGAATGTCATTCAGTATGGTCAAATTCAAAAAGTTATTCTGAACTCATATATTTTTTTTATTACAACTGATTTGCAAATCATCTAGTAATTTATCTTTCATGACTTATATTCTCAATTGGAGGGTTGTAGCCCTTTGGCTCGTCCCCTTTACAATTTTATTATATTTTTAGTCGATACTGATTGGGGGTCTTACTGGGTTTGAATCATCCAACATACAACGTATCTCAGCATTTTGGTGTAGACTAATACGTTGCATGTGTTTTCTCGCGTGTTTGCTTATTTCTTCACTGACGAAATCCATCTTCAGATCTCTATGGAGGTTGTCATTTCTCATGTACCACGGTGCATTAACTATTCCACATTGACATTGGTTTTCTTTGTGCAGCTCCAGAGCTGAATACCGTAAGTCCACACAGGTATTAGAATTTGCCGATATAGTAGCAGTTTATTATGTAGAGTTAGCTCAAACTTTCTTCCTAAGAGCTGATCCATCTTTCTGTATTTGATGTTTAACTGAGTGAATTTACTGAGAGTTCAGTTCTACTGGTATCCAGTTGACCTTTTTGTTGGTAAAGTTTGCGAATTCATATATAATTTAAATTTGACTAAAATTAGTTATAAAAATGCCGAGTTCCTGAATTGCATCCAAAATTAATGCTAAAATTTTACTCTCGGCCTACAATTTAAATTTGGGCATTACGAGTATGGTCAAATTCAGGTAAGAAAAGCATTAACATCCCATAATCCAAATTCCCGCAAGTTCATTTGTATCGTAGTACTTTGTTTGTATAAAGTCATAAAGCAGAAAATCCTGCTTTTTGACTTTGAACAAGTTTTCAAGGCGGAATCTTTTGTGGATCCCAATTCTAAATGTCGTTCAACATTTATTCAGTTAGTGCAATTAACGTACGGAAATGTAAATGAAAATGGTATGATTGTTATATCAGTCAACTGATAATTGCAAAAACTTTCCGTTCGATGTCATTAAAGGTGCTACGTAATCAAATAACAAAGCATGTAAATAAACGTCAAACTAGCTTTGATTGGTAACTGGTAATATACGTTATGACCATAAAAACAAATAAAATCAATTGTGTACATTTTAATTATAACGAAACTACGCATGAGTAAGGTGTTTGAACTAAAATATCATAATTTCAAAGTACATATTTTAGTTTTAGGAGTGTTGGTTTAACTTTCTTTCATCTCGCACGTCTATCATACAACATCATATCTAAATCAAAATGAAACAGGTAAAATTTCATCGACAAATGCTAGAACTTAGTTTTTACTCTTTTGTTATTATGTTCTGCATTCAAAACTGATTTAATATTTCAAAAGAATATTGTTCCATTACAATAGGTAAGTACCCCACCCATACATACATACTTTATCATAATTTACATATTATACAAATACATTATACGATTCTGTATATAAGCGCGCTAAAGATCATTTCCTCAAGTTTTAAATTTGTGTTGATTCATCATAAACTTTGTTTTCTTTTAGTATTCTTCTCGATTCTTTGAAGATGCTTGATTTTTTTTAAGTCCTATTTGTATATTCCAAACGTATAATAACGACGATATGGGGATTTTTCGTATTAAAAAGTTTATCAAAATAAAATATTGTTAAATAATTTCTATAAATAAAATGATTTTTTAACTAAGTCAAACACATATGCAAACAATTTAACCTGTATTAGCTATACATATATCTATTTACTATTAAAGATAACAGGTGATATGGGTAGTTCTTTTAATGTGTTTGAAAGAAGTACAGCAAAAAATTGTGTATATGAAGATAATAATAATAATCATTGTATCGCAACTTTAGCGCGAATATATAACATGTAATTTTGATTATGATAACGAAAGCAACACAAAAAAATCGCATGAATCACGCGTATATTCAAAATGTCTAATCTAACAACAAACAAGTAACAAAGTTTTAAATTTATGGGTATGTTTGTATTTGATGTTTAAATATAAACCGCGGCTCGTGCATAGTTTTGGAGTGTCGTATGATTATTGGTAAGCAATATGAAGGAAGATAAAGCGGTAGATACTCGATTGACCAACAAGCAAGCAATTTGCTGGCCGAAAGAAACCCTGACTACTAAATTAATTTTACCAAAGAAATTTGAAGTTCAAATTATATTTTTCATAAAATTTTTGTTTATTTTTGCGATCACAAAGTAAAATTTGCTGCTTCAAAAATTGTACAGCAAAGTTTTGTGCTGTTTTCAAATTCAAATTTCCTTGGTAAAATTAATTGAGAAGTCAGAATTTCGGCTAGCAAATTGCTTGCTGGCTATTCGATCGAGTATTTACCCCAAAAATTTATTAAAATTTTAATGCAAATAAAGTTAGATGTTAATTATAAATAAATTTAGGAGTAGTTTAACACAAAGACGTATGAACTAAATTAATCCAAAACCAAGAGAACTGTGTATGTATTGATAAATTAAAATAACATTGAAAAGTTCTTGAAAGTTTTATTAAATTTGTTTGAAAGGGATTCAACCAGTGAAATAAATACATCTGTAACTTAACAATTTTATTAAATTTTAAGTTCGTAGTGCATTTATTTGACCATGTCAGGCTGATTATCTTTTTAAATGGTTTGGAGGATGGATAGCACTAATCCTAGCCCTCTCAAAAAATCATTCTAAAATTGATGGGTACATGCAAAATTTCAAGATTCTGGATTTCTAAAGAACATCCTAAATGGTTAGATAGGTAATAGTCTTTTAAAAATTAAATAAGTTAGTTCACCGTTTCCAATAAACTTTGATGGTTTACGATTAATTAGTTCTAACTTCAAAAGTGTAAATTTTAACGTTTTCTACCTGAGTGCATGTGTATTTTAAGAATTGATTCATCCTATTTATTTTACTACTGTACTGTGATGGCAACATCAGTCCAATTATAAATACTAAGATGCCGATATGAAATTTATACTAAATTATCCTACAACTACAATAACAAAACTTTGTACGAATGTTTATGATTTTATAAATGAGAATAATTAATAAAATAATCGAGTTTTGATAATTTAAATATTCAAACAATCTTTTATTCATATAGTTGTACCATTTTCTTTAATCGAGCATCAAATTTTGGATTCTTTCAATCTCACGTTTCCTTTGTTATCGGTTCAAATTTGGTCTAGATTGCATTACAACTCTATACTTTATTAATCACTCTTTGGAGTACAGTTTTAGGGTTTTATCAAAGTATTATTTGACAGTTCAATCAGATAAAGGAAATTGCAATATAACGATAATATCTGCTCTACTAAACAGAGCAGATATTATCGTTATCTAATTCCACTATCTAAAATACCAATGAGAAAAACATAAAGCTGCGTGATGAAGAACGAACTGAATAAAGAAAAATTCTGGAACCCTATTTAGAAACCCGAGTTGATTGATTGGACTGTAGGAGCAAGTACTGGACAAAATGTGCCGAACAACGCCGATTCTGTTCCTATAGCCCGTTTCCACATAACAAGAAGGAAGGATAGGAAAGGTATTTTTTAAGGCGGAACGACCCGGTTGCGGGCACCCTGCGATTGTACGACGTAAGACATCACAATTCTAAAGGAAGAATAAAGGTTTAATTGCTTGAATAGTTAACGATGATATCGGTCTTCAACAATTGCTTTTTTAAATCAGCACATAAAAAAATGTTATTATTTCACATGCATCTAGATGTTTTCTGAAATTTAATTCTTAATTATCGAATTTCGGCCTCCTAAACAACAATTCTAATTCACACAGGACGAGCTCACTAACAAAAGACTTGAATGAAATTAATATATGGAGTGTGTGAATATGACTTCGTCCGTTGTTTTATTAGAATGTGTTTTATTTGCTTGTTTAGAAAATGAAAGAATTATTTGCTGTAAGTATGCTCTATTTGGAGCTTCATCTTTCAGGCAATTTCCCAATTCCCTCTCTGAAGAAATCCTGGTCTTTGGAAGTGATCCAATCAATACGCCAATTTTCGATCGCGCGAGAACTGAATCGCTGTTCCGAAAGAGACGACTGCATCGACCGGAATAAGTAGTAATCTAAAAGAGCTATGTCTACTGTACACTTCTCAGTCCTGTCCTTTTAAATAATTTTTCACAACGTTTGTAACATGAGGTTTTGCATTGTCGTGCTGAAAAATTATTTTTTGTGTCCATTCATCCATTCTGGTCATTTTTCTCTATAGCTCGCTTCAAACGTATTAGTTATCGTCGGTAAACATCACTATTGATAGTTTCACCTGATTCCAGCAGTTCATCATATACCACAGCTTCCTGATCCCTATATCTGCTTATAAATCTCACTTATATATCTCATAATAAATCCATTTTTCATCTTCAATAACTATTCGATGCACAAAGAAGTTTTCTTTGTTGTCTTAGTATTTCACAAATGGTTTTTCAACGTTCGAGGTCTCTTTCGTTTAAATCACGTGGAACCCAGTTGCTAGCTTTTCGAACTATTCTGATTATTTGTAAACGTTTTACAACAGCTGATTGATCAACATTTGATGCTACAGCCAATTCTGATCGTGTTCGAAAAGAATATTCTTCAGTCAATAACGTTTCTAATTCAGCATCTTTAAATTTTGTGTGTTGTTTTCCATGCTCCTCATTTATCTTCAATGCCAAAATCACCATTTTTAAATCATCACCGTTGACACATGCCGTTGGAAGGTTGGTACTTTCTAAAAATCATATGAATTTTTTATTAGATGCGTCATCTATGTGACTTAGGCGTTATAGCGAATGGTAAATCTGCAAAAATCTCGAGGTGAAAAATATTCATGATTACTTTACTTTATTTTAGAAGGAAGAAGGTATACCGATAACACCGATTATTGTACTTCATGAAAATTCTTTATAATTATTTTCAACACTACTTGTCGTAGGCATTGGGCGAAGAACACTACCACTCAATAAACACATTTATTTAATCACTTGTTTTTTGTTTCGCAAAAATAAAATTTTTGATATTTAAAAAAATAAAAATTTTCAAAAGGTTTAAAAAATCACTTGATCGATTTCGGTTTGTAAGGCCATCATCAGAATGGGCTAGGTATTAGGCAACAGGTTGACACTCCTGATGATGGCCCAACAAACCGAAAACCATCGAGTGGCTTTTTAAACTTTTAAAAAAAAAATATTCAAAAATTTATTTTTGCGAAACAAACAAACAAGTGATATGTTTATTAAGTGGCCTTATTCGATAGTAGAGTTAAACATTTTAGTATTCCAATAGACGCCAGTTTAATTTCTTTTGATGTGGTTAGACTTTATACTTCCATCCCAATTGATGGTTCCATAAAGAGTTAAAACATATTTTCGTTATTTGCGTTTAAGAAAATTATAAGCTTCAATAATAAATTTAGAAGTTCACAGACGGTTCTCCTATGGGTTCATCCTGATACCCTTACCGGCAGAAATGTTTATGAATTTCTTCGAACAGACTATCATCTCATAAGTAAACCCGTTCTTCCGACATATTGTTTTGAATTAGAACGTATAGAGTTCATTTTTCAAATTCACAGTATTCATGAATCAACTTCACCTTAGAGATAAATCTAATAATTCAACTTCTTGGATGTTTTTACAAGACTGTTTTTACAAGATTTTTTACAGATTTTACAATAAATTGTACCAATTCTTCTTGAGATTATATCATTTAGCGTAAACCAACTTACGCATACATAATAAAGGGTGATTTTTTTGTGGTTAGGATTTTCATGCATTAGTATTTGACAGATCACGCGGGATTTCAGACAAGGTGTCAAAGAGAAAGATGCTCAGTATGCTTTGACATTTCATAATGAATAGACTTACTAACGAGCAACGCTTGCAAATAATTGAATTATATTACAAAAATCAGTGTTCGGTTCGAAAAGTGTTTCGCGATTTACGTCCGATTTATGGTCTACATAATCGACCAAGTGAGCAAACAATTAATGCGATTGTGACCAAGTTTCGCACTCAGTTTACTTTATTGGACATTAAACCAACCACACGAATGCGTACAGTGCGTACAGAAGAGAATATTGCGTCTGTTTCTGAGAGTGTTGCTGAAGACCGTGAAATGTCGATTCGTCGCCGTTCGCAGCAATTGGGTTTGTGTTATTCGACGACATGGAAGATTTTACGCAAAGATCTTGGTGTAAAACCGTATAAAATACAGCTCCTGCAAGAACTGAAGCCGAACGATCTGCCACAACGTCGAATTTTCAGTGAATGGGCCCTAGAAAAGTTGGCAGAAAATCCGCTTTTTTATCGACAAATTTTGTTCAGCGATGAGGCTCATTTCTGGTTGAATGGCTACGTAAATAAGCAAAATTGCCGCATTTGGAGTGAAGAGCAACCAGAAGCCGTTCAAGAACTGCCCATGCATCCCGAAAAATGCACTGTTTGGTGTGGTTTGTACGCTGGTGGAATCATTGGACCGTATTTTTTCAAAGATGCTGTTGGACGCAACGTTACGGTGAATGGCGATCGCTATCGTTCGATGCTAACAAACTTTTTGTTGCCAAAAATGGAAGAACTGAACTTAGTTGACATGTGGTTTCAACAAGATGGCGCTACATGCCACACAGCTCGCGATTCTATGGCCATTTTGAGGGAAAACTTCGGAGAACAATTCATCTCAAGAAATGGCCCGGTAAGTTGGGCACCAAGATCATGCGATTTGACGCCTTTAGACTATTTTTTGTGGGGCTACGTCAAGTCTAAAGTCTACAGAAATAAGCCAGCAACTATTCCAGTTTTGGAAGACAACATTTCCGAAGAAATTCGGGCTATTCCGGCCGAAATGCTCGAAAAAGTTGCCCAAAATTGGACTTTCCGAATGGACCACCTAAGACGCAGCCGCGGTCAACATTTAAATGAAATTATCTTCAAAAAGTAAATGTCATGGACCAATCTAACGTTTCAAATAAAGAACCGATGAGATTTTGCAAATTTTATGCGTTTTTTTTTAAAAAAAAGTTCTCGAGCTCTTAAAAAATCACCCGTTACATTTTACAAAAATACAATCAAGAACTTAATTTTCAACAACAAGTCTAAAACATACCCCTTGCTAAATAGGGGTTTATAATCTCAGGTGCGGCAGGTGCAGCCATAGTTACATAAGACAAACCGATCGAGAGTTTGGAACTAGACCTAAAGAATATAAACAATCAGATAAACAGTCAAATTTTTACGACGACCGGATATAGTGGAATCATTTGAGATTTTAAAAGCAACATTTTTAAAACAAGAAGCTTTAACTAACAACGAGAGATTCGGTTTTCATGTCTCACTGATCTCATCCTCTTTCAATTTTGAAAACGTTGATCCTTGAAAAATGTAGAGCAATTGAAATCAATGCGATTTGTAAACTTATTCGAATCTAATTTAATATTCTCTAAAAAAATTGAGTACCCGAATTTTCGATAATTTATTTATACTTATATTGTCCTTATATGTGTAAAATTATTTAATTAATTAATTAATTATTTCTGCTATTAAACATTGCATATAATAATAAATTGAAGACCACTAATGGACACATCTATTTTTATTTGATTTGCCATCTAGGGACAGTAAAAGAAATTTAAATTAAATCATCATTGAGGCGTAAAAACAAAAACTTATCCTTTTACGTAAATTTTCAATCGATCAGAATCGCAATTTCAATCGAATTTCAATACCAATCTTGTTAATCGTGTATTACTACCTCGATTTTCTGAACACCCTAGTCCAAAAAATGTTCGCAATTTGGAGGTAAAGCAACCGTGTTTAGAAAACCTAAGTAGCAAAATAAAATGTTTATAAAATCAGATAAATGTTTGCAATCCCCTAATACCACTTCGGTTTTTTGCATTAGAATCATTTACTTAGTATAAATTTCACAATTCTATATAATAGTTTAAAGTTTTTGAGAATTAACGTCTTTTATTTGAGAGAAAATTAAGATGAACTGCTGCCCATGCATTTTGAAGCTGAATGGAAGCATGCTAATTCTTTTATGTTACTTTGCTTGATTGATATTGTAATTGATGAACATTTTTAGCCATTTGAGTTTATTTTTATAGTACTTCCTCTTCAGTTGGCAGTATTTGAAATGAAAACACAGTGTAAAAATAGCAGTTGAATTAATTTTCCAGGTGTAACTATTAATTTTAAAATATAATCAAAAATGCACTTAACTGGAGAACTGCAATATCAACATCAAGGGATCATTAAATCGATAGCTCAGATCTTATATTACGAATAGATTTATTAGATTTTGAGTTTATTTATTTCTAACCTTTGCAACCTATTTTGGGGTCGAAGCATGCCCAAATTCTTTCGTTGTTCGCTTTTCAAGTCCTGCCTGACGCAGAGAACGTATGACTATAGGTTCGATTTAAGTAGAACCATATATGCATTGAATAGCTCCATGCCTGCCTATATTACTGACATGGACGGCTTAGTTCTACACTCCGACAGGGGGTCGTATTCTGTTGAAAGATTGAATTTATAAAATCACACGGAAAATGTATATTTACATTATTTGTATTGTCACATGGTGGAGACATCCTCTAAGGAGCAACCAGAATTCGACGGAAACTCCATAAATAATCGATTTAAAATGCACAATTTGTTATAAAACGATTGAAATGTTCCGATTGCAATAAAATTGATTTTCTGTGTTCTAATTAATTATTTGAGATATTGCTGAAAGTCGCACATTCTTGCGTGACCAGCATAGAACAAAACTGAAGGAAAAGGTGTAAAACAGTAGCGGTTGCTTTGGAACTTATTGGGGTGTTAAATTATATTGTAAGGTACATTTGACATTTTGATTTTGTAACGACCTGATCAAAGAATATTAAACGTTATTAAAAACAGTGTAAACGGGAAAATCGTTAAATCAGCATTTATCTTATATGATAGTTATTAATATTCTGCTTATATAACATATTATTTTAACATGTTTGCTTTAAGTAGTGTGGTTTAGTTCTGCAATTCTGCAATTCAGTCATGCACATTTTTTACTTTATCTTGCATAATTGATGCAAATCAATTAAAATTTGTAGCCTTTAAAAGAATTAAGCATATTTTCACAAATTTAATCACACAAATGCTCAGAAGTGCTCGTATTATTTACTTAGTTCAAATCGAATTCTTATTTTGAAAAAACATTTCTTAGAATAACCGTAGTGATACATTGCTGAAGTTCTGATATTTTCAACAATAAAGAGTTTCGAGAGGAAATAATGCCTCCCACTTGACGGAAGTTAATTAACTTAATATTTGCAATGATTTCATTATTTTCGAGTAGTTACTACCTCTTTTATCAGATATGTAAATTGGAAGAACTCATAATCAATCGTTTGAACTCAAGAACATAATCAATCGTTCCCGGATTCCTAATTAAATCATTATTTACGTTTACGATATTTATTTCAGTTTCAAATTAAACCCCCCTTCTTCAGTGCCTTTTACGCTGGTATGCCAACTCCCTCGTTCTTTATCACTTTATCTAGCCTAAAAAATATATGAGGGTAGGGACCCCTGAATCGTAATGCCGCCAATAAAAATTGTATGTAAAGAAAGAGCTACTGCTATAGTTTCAAGCCGTCATGGTTTCCATAGTCAAATCATAAAACAAAATATTTAAATAAAGCACTGTATGTGCGGTATACAAAGAAAACAGTAGAAAACAATTTATGAGGGTCATATTTTTTGGGGGACTTTTGAACAGCACAGAGGAGACCGCACACAAAAAAAGAATGTTGATGCATAATTTTTTAGTTTAAACTAGAAGGAAGATATTGATTATCGATCTATATGACATGATAAGGATTCGCTTTGTCCGCCTTGCTTTATTGAATTTGATTAGTATCAACGAAATATAAAGTTATCATTTTCAAGATCGATTCAATTAATTTTCATTATTATCTTCATTCATTGCTAAAGGAACTGGGCTACAAAATTAACGATCTATAATTTATTTGAAGAGATTTTAGTGTGAATTATCGGTGTGTTGTAATATGTTTTGCATAAAATTAGTTTTTCAAACAAATTGTTTGTGCCTGTTCTGCTTAAGTTTACACTTACACTTACTTAACCAAGTAATAATATTTCATCTATCTCCGTGTAAACACAAAGATGTTGCGGTAGGTCTTCCAAATAGACGAAGTGACCTTTGATTTTTTTTTTTCCCATTATAATATATACATTGAATATATCATAGTTTTAAGACCGCCCACTCTCATAAATGAAACTTTCCGATAAATGACATAACCATTACGATAGATGCGATTAAGCAGTTTATTTTAACGCAGATACTCATAAATATAACTACGTACAAGTTTTAAAATAACACCAACCGTGTATTATATTATGTTGCTCAGGAGTGTCGTTTCTTTATTTAAAAGATGTAAGGCATCGGTCACACCTTATCAACTTATTGTGGAAAGTATTGTCTGCTATACTAACAAATTTTGGAAAATTTATTTATTTGCCTTGGCATTATAAGGCAGTCCTGCTCGTGTGTGATAATTTATTCGTACCGATAATTTATTCGTACCGATAATTTATCCGTACTTATTCGCTCCTGTCGACTTTCGACTTAGTTTATATATGTGTCTGTGTTCTCAATTTGCTCGAAGAAATCATTCTTCACCATCATTAATCATAATCAGCCAACATCAAAGACTACCAGATTGATCGATTTTATTTATCACTAAGTAATCTTTTGATGAAACATTTAACGAAGTGCTTAAAGAGATAGAGACCACAATTATATCAACAGATTTAAATCGCGATATAAAACGCGTAATTATTTACTTCAAATAGAATATTTATTGATTCCTGAAAAATGAAGAGTAAACTAGGTCGGACGACGACAATACGGATGGTACAACATCCCAGCCCAAATTTCAATATGGCTGTGTTGCAGCTCTGCATAATTCATTATCTTTGTGTTAAATATGTATGAATAAATTATCACACACGAGCAGGACTGCCTAATAGGATATGCCAATTTACAATATATTCAGTCAAAATTCAATCCCGGATTTAATTCCAGAAGCCAGAACAAAAACAATTTGTGTCCTGGATAAAAAAACAACATTACTTCCATCAAAGTTACAAAATTTAAAGATACTAATTAAAATAAATTCGAGAACATATTTCAATTGACATACTTATTATTATAATTCTGATCGACCAAGTATTTATCTAGTAATATGGGCCTATTCCTTTGAATGAGGATAAGCCGCACGACTCTCCGTCGAATATAATACTCGTAATAAACTGCGAACAATTCTATTCTCATCTAACTTAATGAGGCTAATTCTTAAGAAGATGAACAAACTTCTACATACCAAATGCAACCTAGCAATATCCAGTTTGAAACATTTATTTCAGATATAAATTTTCGCCATTTTAAGAATACTCAACAAATATAAATTTAGAATTTAAAATCCACCATGATCCATCCATTACAATGATGAGAAGTAAATACTTCCCTCCAGTATAGCATAATCCAAGAATTCCTTCAAGAATCGTTTTATTAACTCGATTTTCTTCATAATTATCCAGCATTCTGGATACCGAAGGAACTATTTTTAACCTTCATGTGTAAGATTTTCCGCATATTAAGCTTAGTTGGACAGTATAAAAAGTAAAAAGACTTTTGTTCCATCCTGTTCTTTATAACAGCACAACTATTACCATATACCACGCATATACCACACAACTATTATACCATTTTAACAAAATCAGAAAGTTACTGTTGAAAGGTTTCAACAGTAAATATTATAAAAACGAGTTGACATTTCAAATTTTTTGTCGGAGAGATTTGTTTATCTTATCTACAGCTTAATGACTACATATAATCTGGTGCTGATTATTTTATTTTCAAGACCATTTTATTTAAAATTAATTAGTAATTTAAATTTTACATTGCGGAATGAATATGGTGAACCAAACTTTCATTTCTTAGGCGCTATATCATGCCAAGCTTCACTAAACAAATTTTATTCAAGTATTTTGAGTTTGTTACATATTTCGTGATTTGTAGTACAATGAGAAAATCTGTAAGATATTCATTAACGAACATATTATGTATGATTTACAGATGAATTTCCCGGTATAGAATTCGAGTACGCAAAAGATTTATATTATTGAGGAGATAGCTGATTACGGTCGTTAATTTTGTTTAAATATGTATGGGTAAGTTGTGAATATGAAATCTACATAGTTTATGGATTAGAACTGAAAGACACGCAAAGGCAAACGAGAGCTTAAGACATAAATTTAATAGCCTCTCGATGATTGCCTATCTTGTAGTTGCATTAGATGATTTCTAATGCCACAAAACGCGGGACAGTAAATTTTAATAAGAGTTAATCTAATTTATAAGTTAAAGAAACTCGGTTTGTATATGACCTAAATATAAAATGACTAATGCTGTGTTTTTCTAAAAACAATCGGGTTGAGTTCGCGATAGCTTTTTTCAGATTTGTCCAATTTAAAATTAAACATTTAATTTTTTTAAATTAAATAACTTAGATTTAATAATAATCTATTTATATCAACAAAATTCCATCATAAAAGTTGTATAGTTTTCTTCTAATTCGATGTTCTGTATAGTCCTCTATAATAACGGAACTGTTTAGAACTATACAGAACATTGATATTACAAGTAAACTATATACAATTTTTTTGATGATTTTTTTGTTATACTTAGATTACTATTAAATTTAAGTTATTTATTTTAAAAACAATAAAATTTTTAATTTTAAATTGGACATATTTGAAAAAGGCTATCGCGAATTCAACCCGATTGTTTTTCAGAAAAACCCAGTTCAAATCGAACTTAGTCAATTCTCTACCAGTTGAAATAAGCCTCGGTCTGTACGATGGTAATGTAAGTATCCTTTGCTGTTCTGGAGAATGGCAACTTTGAATGGAACTAAGCCATAATTAGAAAGTAATCCCATTTTCATCATAGAAACCGAGCCCCATCATTCCCATCTCAATCGGTTGAGAAATGACTTAGTTTCACACCAATTTATAATTTTTGAGAACTACATCCCCAGTAAACATTGTAATAAATTGTTTTCATTATTCTAGTTCCTTATTAATCGATTCAGAAACAAATGGATTAGATTGAAATTTTACTTTCATGATAGAAAGTGAGTTTTATTCCAAAGTAGTTTAGTATTTCCAAAACTTTATCTATAAATCAAAAGAAATTTCAATTTCATTATAAGATGAGATCGAGTTTTAACACAATCGGTTGTGATATGGCTTGAATTCAATTAAACTGTCCATTTTCAAGAATCAGATTGGTAACTACTGAAATTTCACTTCTATCGCACAACCTGAGTTCTTTCCCATTGTGGTGAAAGATAGACTAGCTTGATTCAAACTAGGTATTTTCTAAAACAAAATCCGGAACTCAGATGGAAAGTCAATTTTCATCATAGAGAGCGTGTTTTATACCAATAATTATTGAGAATTAGTTTAGCTTAATATGCTAGAATAATCTTGAAGTGAGAGAAATTGAAACCTAGTGTAGCCCGTTGCATCTAGTGGCACTAAAATAGAACACATGCAGTCTCATATAAGCAAACCACGTTGATCGGCGTCACAAAATGTACAATTTTCTATTTTTTGAAACGATGACAGACTTTTAAAATTTTAATCGTAAAGTATAATTTTGACATATCAACAACAGCTGAAAATGAACTTCTCCATGCAAATTAATGTCAAATTAGTGGCTCCTTTGTGGTTGGATAAAATATTACTAACAGGGAAAAGAGAAGCAAGACGATCAACACCAATTATGTATTTGTGGTATAAACGTCAAATAACAAGTTTTTTCTATCCCATATATCCCCTCTTGTACGGTAATAATTAGGTCAGCTTCAACAAAAATCAAACTATGGAGAAAGTAATCATTTTTATGGTATTAAAATTTCGGTAGCATCAGTAAATAAAAAAATGCTTAGTAACAACAAAACTGGATAAATTAAACTTGGCCTACTATTTAAATGAAAATGAGCTTGTGTAATCAATAGGTTTTACTATCGAATGTACAAATTCCGGCTTGTTGATTCACTGTCACTTTCTTATATTTTGTTGGCAACAATTATTGTGCAACGAATCTCTTTAAATTAAAATAAAGATTCAAGTGATAATTTAGCCCCGCACATCTTACACATAAATTAACTTTTCGACTTAACAAAAAAGCAGTTTGTGACTAATAATTTGTCAGCATTCATTTAAATTCCAAGTAACCGAAAAATGTTTATGCGATATTTTGAATGATTATGACGGCAATCAAGTATATATGTAAGTATACATGATACCAATAACATGCGAAGCTGAAAAGTAGGTATATATATATGTTGGTATACGAAACCTGTTATTTCGTTACTTTATTATAAACAGCTCGCTTATCTTCTTGTGTTATTAAATAAGATGATTATCCATGCAAATTACATATTCAATTGGCATTTAATAATGTATTGATTGAACTTCAATTATTAAATAACTGATTATTACAAAACTATTGGATATTTTCCTATATACACTAATACGTATATATGCGTTTGCTTCAAAGTTTATTTTCAATAAGACTGTCGTCGTCGTCCGTACATAAGAAGAAAAATACAAATTTTAAAATGGTTTAATTTTAGAAACACAGTAATTATTATTATTTTTTTTTTTGTAAACCGGCAACCAGCCAAAAGGTTTGAGAGCACAAAATTTATGTTATTAGTTTTGGCTGCCGTGTTTATATATTGATCTGTACATATGTACAATACTTACACTCATTTATTCTGCCTTTTCACAATAATAATCAAAAATATATATTTTTGTTTAGATGTGTCATACCATGGAAAACCCCATACGTTGCCATCTATTATATTTATACTCGTATGTTTAGTGCGTTCTACAAATCTGCATGTATTTATATACAACACTTTACAGACGCACCCGTAAATATGGTATCGCATGATGATAGTTTATTAGTTATATTCTATAAATAATAATAATAAGTCTTAATTTACTCTTTAAAAAAACAATTACACTACACACACGAAATGCAGTAACTAGAAGTAGTGTAGATTTTAAAAAGAGAAATGAGGGGAAGTTAAGAAAATTAACATGGAAAGTATTGCTTTCTTTTAATGAGTAATAAGTCAGAACTATAAAAAACAATATTCATCCACTATTACATATCCGAATATTTATTTCCTCGTTCAGTATTATGACAGCTTTACACATTTTTATTTAATTTTCATCTTATACAGCGTGTCGTCGGAACATAACAAGATATACGTTTTATTTCTTTTGCAAATGTATTTATAAGAAACTCATATGAACAAGACTCGCCAAACGACAAGAGTCGCAAATACGAGTGTAAAACAGATTTGTACTTTATAGAGAATATATTTGGACTATACAGATATTTTTAAAGTTTATGTATGTAGTATATTAAATTAATTTCGCTTTACGCACACTATAATAGTTTTTAATAAACAATTATTTACTTACGTACGTAGATACATACGCTTACTGTTTTGTATTTCCGCGTAATTTCTTGGGTCAGTCGTATTAATCTGCTGTTTTCATTGTAAGATAATAACTTTTAATCATTTAATAGTTGTAAAGGAAAACAATCCACCAAATTTTCCTAACCAGGCGTATCCCCTGCGCTATGCCAATTAAATTATGTCATATTTGATGCCCAAATTATGAATATTTTAAAATGCAAGCAGATGATGAGCAAATATTGGTTATACCTTATACGGTAATTTGTTTGGTGCTAGATTGATTAAACGAGAAGATCAACAATAACGTTGGCCATTATATATCGCCCTCGATTTCGGTATCGTTTACATTCACCTTTACTAAATGAATGTTAAATTACAAATTTTACTACAATAATTTAGTTTCAAAATAATGTTGCCATTTTTAAATAAAATTAAACTGAAATATTGCCTTAACCATAGAAAAATACAATATGAAACTTGTTTATTCACATAGGTAATGAACATTTATCGCACCGAAGTTATTATTGTAAATGGTAATGGTGGTAAAGAGCGTGGTAATTCTACATGTAACCCTCTAAAAGAACTCTCTGACACTTTTGTACCGTCCACTTACGTTCTTATGGTTTGAACTTTGGGACTCAAATTATTACAGACCCTCAGTAAATTTTTTGCTCATCTGTAACGTTGTATACCAATTTTTCAGCCAATATTTTGTAGCAAAAAGAAACTCGTCAACTCTGCAATTTTCGTAAGATTTTTATTTATTATCGAAAATTTCTATTTTAATCTCGCGAAGTGTTGAAAACTTATTTTCGATAAACGATAATTTACAAAGTGTACTCGTATTTATAGGTTTCAAACTTAAAAAAATCAAACACTGAATTTATGAATTGATAAATCGAATTAAAAATACAAAATAAACTGAAATGTTAATACAATTAACAATGTGAAATGAATCAACAATATAGCGTCAATCATAAGTTTGATTTTCTTATTGTGTGAACAGTGAGATAATTATGTTATCTGCTTTGATTTAAAAAAAAACCCATTAATAGTTTGTCTAAAACATTCAACATCATTGACGACGTATTTGACTTTAATTTATCAAAAGACACATTCAAAAATATCCTTAAGAATTATTTTTTGAGTTTTAAATGTTAAGCCAAAATTTGATTTAAATTTGTTTTGGTTTTAAAGTCGTTGTTTTAAATCGTACATGTAAATCACAGAATAGATTTGTTTAAATAAATAAATAGATTCAAATCGCCCATGTTTATTTATATTATATTTATTAGACGTAAGGTAGGAATACAAACTACCTTACATATTTTTGTTGTTTAGTGCTAAAACATTTATTATTTGTTATTTCAAAACGTATTATAGTCTAGATACGTCGGCAAAACGTCGCACACGTATGGCAAAACTTTCAATTTTCTATAGAATTAGTAAATTATAACAAAAGTTTGATTAATCAATTGCTCCCCATCACCGCACATTGTGTTGTCTCTCATACCGTCAAAATATGTGCCAAATACAGGACATAGTATTAACAAGAAAGTAAACAGTTCAGCTATTAACCGACCAAAACCAGAATTAAGTTCCAGTGAACTGGTTTTTGTCAAAATTTCTCAACTTAACAAAATGTCCATTACGAATCAACTTTCTTTGAACAAGCGCTAATCTAAATAACTAAACAACAATTAATTATTAATAAAATGATGTTTCACATGATAGGGAAAAATTACCTCACAGCATTTGAAGCTTTTTCTGATAATGTCAAAATGTTTTCGGTTCGCTTTCGAATTTTTTTCTGATTTTTCATTTTGTGGTGCAACATTCTGGAAGTATTTTTTTCAGAGATGGAACTCGAATTTGGTTTAGTTTCATTATAATCGCATAGTTCTGCAACATCTCTGCGGAGTTATAGGCTGTTTAGATCTTTCGTAAATCTGGGGTTGCGTATTATTGGGATGGCACGCCGCTAAATCCTATTCAGTAATTGCAGAGCAATGCCATATGATCCACCCCAAACTTGACAGTGATACTCTATACATGGTATAGAGAATTATTTAAAGAACCTTCTGCGCCTATTGAGGAACCCAATCCATGTCATTTTAAATTGTTGCTAATTTGAACACCAATCATTGAGGAATTGAGTCATAACCCACGAGTACAAGGTCTTTTACCACAAAAGGGTATTTGTTCTTCTTCTTTTACAAGCGCACGTGCATCTTTGTATTTTTCCTCGTTGAACTTGACCTGATTTATTTCTCCCCACTCAAATATTTTACATTCTTGATTTCAATCTGAAATTTTTGATTGACTCATTCCAAATCATTAGCCGTCAGGGAATAATTGATGTGGTTTGGTATCCATCTTGCAATGGGCATATCCAGCTTGCTTAGGTCTATCTATTCACTATATAGAGTAAGAATCTCACTGTGTTGAATACAGCCAATAGAATCTACTCATTCCATCTACTCTCTACAACTCATTCATTTTCACTCGATGGTTAAAT
The DNA here is from genome assembly GCA_963691935.1 of Nephrotoma guestfalica. Classification (NCBI taxonomy): domain Eukaryota; kingdom Metazoa; phylum Arthropoda; class Insecta; order Diptera; family Tipulidae; genus Nephrotoma; species Nephrotoma guestfalica. The sequence continues at coordinate 231,924,289 of OY829913.1, read as the reverse complement.
ATTAATTGAGCTGCAAAAAACCATCGAGTACTATTAATGATAGCGGAGAAATTTTAACAACTTTAATTATTGGATAATTTGATTTCCATATGTTTATTTTATGGTTCATGGTTCCAAATTATAGATTTGACTCCTCCTCCTCCAAAAACTCCCAATTTTGAAACCAGATTCGATGAATTTCAGTTCTCCTTTATATCGTGTTCCAGTTATTCCTCTTCCTTTTAGCGGATTTCAGATTTTGGCAATTTGCAGGTGTGAAATAAATTAGATTATCTTTCACATAATCGGACTAAACTTTCTCGTTATGTTGGCTAATACAATTCGAATTCGAATATGCATGCAGAGACAGATGTATTGGTATTCGTGGTTTTCTCCTTTTCTTTGAGTTCATCCACAACTAAAACAGATTAATCTTCCAGCAAGTTTAGATTAATAGCGCTATGTTCTCAGACCAAAAATTTACATCTTCCACAGGAAAATAAAAAATGGCACTGCAAAATGGTTCAAATTTTATTTTCTAAAATACTTCAAAATTTTCGGTCTGAAATTTCATTTTCGTTTGTTGGCACCGTACATTTATATATTTTGATAATTTGCCGTATTTGATACTCCCATCATTCATGGAAATAGCCCCGTCTTATACTTACTGATTTTGCACAGTTTTATAAGCATCTAAGCAGCATGGACATCAAAAGACTAAAATTTTATTTCTCTAGGTTTTTCTAAGGAAACTCCAACCTTACCAACTTTCCGATCCGCTTGACTAGTAGTACTCCTTCATCAGCACTTGAGGTTGTACTGGCTTTATTTCTGGTTCATATACACATCGCTCTTTATTTACTTTCCCGACAGCCTTTGTCCTGGCATCAATACTATACTGAAGTTTTTAATTTTGAGTAACCAAATTTTATTCTGGCTTAAGGAACAACGGCTCAGTATCTTTAGATTGATCGATAGCCTGAAACATTGTTCTGTAAAATCACGTGTCATGTACCGTAAGGCCAGGCCAAGCTAAGTGATAAAATTAGTAGTCTTGAAACCATATTTAAATTTCATAAAATATTTTCAGTGTGCATCAACTCGTACCAGACTTTTAGATTTAAGAAGCAAGTCAAAACCAAACGTTTTCCATTTTAAAATAGATTAAATCACGTTCTGGTTGATATCATACGATATTTTTATTTTTAAAATACTCCGACCAGCGGCTTCTTTGTTTAGAGTTAGATACCACCTTCGCTTCGCGCTGCTCACAACTTTCACATTCGTTTTACAATGATCTACTTAGTTCACTAGCTTTACAATGCAATTTTATTTTGAATATTGCGCTTTTAATCTAATGTGAAAATTATAGTTTACTCATGGAAGAGACATCGGGTGAAAATTATGAATTATCGAAGCCGCTCACCAATGCAAATTTCAAAACAGGACATCACAAAACAGTAATGGTAGGGAAAAAGACCGATTAAAAAGGACATCACAAAACCCTACACTAATAGTATACTAAAGGTCATGGTAAAACAGTACATTGTACAATAATTGATTATTAGTATATTATCAAGTAGAAATTTGCCTTTAGTTAAAGCAATTATAAAATAATTTTTTTGATTGGTTGATTTTTAACTTAATCAAAAAAAACAAAATTTACCTTCACTAAATGTCGTGCTTTATGCTGCGTACATGACATTGGAAATAAATATCAAAACCAATCAAATTTCATGAAATGTTTTATGCCTCTCCTACTAGTTCCATACTTGAGTTGAAATATTTTTTACTTTGTAATGAGCAAAAGCAATAGTAACTAACTTCAGTACGATACTATGGTATTTTTGCCGAACTAACTCACAATGTGATGTATGCACCAGTACTGTGTACTGTTTTGTGATATGATTTGTGACATTCTGTTGTGAAACGCCGTTCCGTATGGAACTCGTAATAAATTATTACTCTCTGTTAGGTGAAAATAAACTGGCCATAAGAAATTGTTTCTGTGTAATGCTTTAACAACAAATATTTAGTGCTTTAAACCTGCACCGATCAAATTAGTCGCCTAAATAAAACCTATACCATAATTTGTTACATTTACATATTACAATTTATTGCAACAAACCCCGATTTTATTACAGTTACTGTTTTTGAGGCACGAGTGGTTGGTTTCGCTTACAATTAAACCTGGACCGCCAAAATTATAACTTTTGATGTATTTATTATAAATTATTAGAATTTATTATAAATTACATTACATAATTACATTGAATTGGTTAGTTCAAAACCACCTCTAAAACCTGCCTTAGGGCAAATTTCACCCCAAAACGATTATTTATTTCAATAACAACAATTTAACCAACTTTAATAATTTATTACACCAGAGTGCTATAGAGATTGGGCCAGATATTACTATATAGACCTTGTCGATGGCAGGACGATTTTTTGCAGCTATGTAATAAATTATTTTTTGTTAGGTTAGACGGAATATACTCCAATCGATAACAGCTTCAAATATGTAATTTAATGGTCGACGGGCGGTCTGACGTAAAAAATTATTAAAGTTGGTAAAATCGACCCTTAAATTACATATTAGAACCTTCTAACTTCTGAAGCCAATTCCTTACCAAAATAACAGTACACACCTTGATCAAATTAACCTACCCTTCACAAGGTATATGGAGTAACTATTGACTGAATATCTGGTGACGGTATGTTGCAATAAATTATTAAAGGTGGAAAAATGACGTATATGAAGCTTTTAACTTCTGAAGCCAATTCCGTACAAAAATAATTTATTACACACATGAGTATGGTTTATTTGCCCTCCATTAGGCCCATAAAATAACATTTGACTTAATATCTGGTGGCGGTCTAGTGTAATTAATTATTAAGTGTGGTAAAACTGATCTTTATATTGCAATTTGATATCTACATCTTCTGATGCCAATTCCATCTAATATAACACAAAAATAATTTATTACACACCTGGATAAGGTTGACTTAGCCTCGACAAGACTTCTAGGGCGGTCTGGTGTAATAAATTATATATAATCGTTTTGGGGTGAAATTTAACCTTAGGCAAGTTTTAGAGGTGGTCTTGAACTAACCAATTCAATGTAATTAATTTATAATAAATTCAATATTTCATTTCATTCATTCATTTTATAATGGTCCAGGAATCTTCCCCTTTTCATAGCTATATCAAATGTTACAATTTTGGCGGTCCAGGTTTAATTGTAAGCTAAATCGCCACTCGTTCTTCAAAAACAGTAACTGTAATAACATCGGGATTTGTTGTATTAGGTCGGTACAGGTTTAGAGCACTCGAATATTTGCTTTTTTACTCGAATAACTCTAATTGTTGTGGGTTTCTATGTTTATCCAGTTTTAGATTATCGACTCTTCAGTAACGCTGTTTGCTGACGTATACTTTGTAATTTAATAAGCTTAACAGAGATATGACCATCATTCCACCATGTCTTTGAAGTAAAATGTTGCGGTGAAATTATTTTCTTATATTCTTCAAATTTGAAAAACTATGTTCTGACGGCGAAAAGTAAGTCGATTCTGTTAATACTTTATGTTTGCATATCAAGACATTTTTGTATCTATCTTTAATCTGTGCCTAAGGCACTCCCAACTCTTTCACTTTTCTCGTCCTTACTTTTTCGCCGTTTCCCAGCCAATTCGAGGACGTTATGGTTATAGGTCCGATTGTCGTAGAACCATCTGCGCATTGCATAGCTCGATGCCGTAATCTGATGATAAAAAATTCCCTTTCCCTCCTGCTACTATCTGGTTATAACCACTGTGCCATTCATAAATTATTCGCACATTAATCCTTCATGCCTTAACAAATATCACGATTTTATCTACTAGTACGAAAGAGTATATTACTTGTAAAGTTTATTACATAAAAGCGGCATACCTATGTCCCATAGTACACTTATCATTATTATTAATACAGCCTTGATTTATTTTATTATTTTATGTAGATATTTCATATCTTTACTATGTTAAGATACAATTAAGCGTACATAGATAAACATAATCGCATTTGACTATTATTATACAGTTGCCAATGAAAACTAAAATGAGTTCGTTAATACTAACTTTGCTTAAAATGATTACAGCAAATTATTAATTTAATCTGCATTTCTCAAGATGAATATGTGACTATGTGCTTATAAGCTTATCTAATATATTTTACTGCCTGAAATTCAAAACAATAGAAGTAGCCGAGCTTATATTTTGAGTTAGAGGGCAATTAATATCACTTTTAGTGGAGCTTTTTATAATCGCAAGTTGTGACAACATCCAGTGTTTTATTTTTATAGAATGGGGTTTCTCAATCTTTACTTTTGCAGTTTTCTCTTGAAAAGAAATTTAGTAATGATTTTAAGTATGCAACAAAAATGTCATTTTAATCTTTAAATTACACAAGTAATGTATATTTCACTTAATACGAAAAAGCTCTACAATGGGAAATCATTAATCTTTTTCAGTGTTCTAGTTCTAATACTAGACAAAATTTAATTTAATACATAAAATAATACCATTATGTAGAAAGTTTCTTGTTTTGAGGAAAATAAGCTAGCATTAAGAAATTATTTCTTGAATTTAGAAGATTTTCTCATTTTGAGAATCTATTTTTAATATGCATTTTAAGCTATACTTAGGTTATTTGGAAATTATATAAACTTTTTTAACGATAAAGTTTCTTCGACAATTTTAAAATGATTTGATTGGAGATACGTGTTTTAGAAATGTTAAGAGAAATCAAAATTTTATTACCAAATTTTACGTATTAGTTGCTGACGAACTAACCGTTAATTTCCATCAATAATGATCCAAATCAAAAATTGTATGTGTTTTTTCAGTTTACCTTTGACCTCAATATGTTGATAAAGAAATTAAAATTTTAAAAAGTTTACCAAAGTTGTAATGCTTTGTTATAAAAAAAATCAATTTTCAACGCGATTCTAAATTATAATAGAAATATACGTAATTCACGTCGATTTATTTATACTTATTTCTAATCTATTAAACCTGAAAAATATATGGGAAAACGAAAACCAATCAATCGATCAAATATTACAACTACACAATGCGATTAGCTTAACTCAATTGTAGCAATTATTCTACTTTATACGAGTACATAATTCAATTTTATTTTTTATATTTCATCCAGCATCATCATCATCATCTTGTGCATCAACTAAATAACCAGTCCATTTCCTTCTTATTTCTTTTTGCGTCATTTTGAATCTGCCCCGCTTTTTTTTTCTTAAATTGTATATTTGTATATAAAAATATACTCAGTATATCTAAAAGAAAAACAAGTTATCTTCTCTTCTTTGTTTTGTAGTGTTCTTCCTATCATCTTCTTATATATATTGCCCACAAAACAAAGAATATCTCAAAGAACAACGAAAGAAACCACGATGAAGTTTTTTTTATGTACTTTGTTTGATGTTGATGTTTATAGATATATCTAAGGTATATGTTATGTACATCCAACTATATATTATAACAGCCATATACCTATACACCTTATATACAAATCTTTGGTTTTGAGACGTTGTTCTTGTTTTTGGAAAAATAAAGTTGAGTAAGAAAAATAGATGTTGGTTGATCATGATGATGATGTTGATGATTCATCATTTAGTAAGAGAGATGAATGAGAAGGTAAATATATAGGAAAAATACATATAACGTTGTATTCTTTGTTTACTTCTTGAAACTCTAACTTACTTTTTATTTTCTTGATTAAATTTTATTTTTATTTTAGATTTCATTGTTTGATAAGAAAATTTTATAAAAAAAAAGTAAAAAATAAATCACTGAAAATTAATTTTTAACTATTTTTGTTGGTTTACAAACTTTACCCTTGGGTTTTAAGAAGATCGTAATGATTATTGTAAAGATAACTATATTTATTAAAATGTTCAATTGTTTTGAAAATGATTTAGAAATCACTCGACGATGTGTAGCTGGAAAATTTGCGAACTCAGTTGGAATCCTGTTGACAATTATATGCCTTAATATTTTTGTAGTTATATGTAGATATATTAAACCTATAAGAAAACTAAGCATAGGCTTCCAATGTGTGAGTGTGTTAATGTTGCAGCAAACAAAAAGTAAACACGGTTTCTAACGTTTCACGCCGTTGATTCGGCTAGAACAATTGTTTTAGTTATACTTCAAATAAATGAAATAGTCAAGTTTTGGCCCGGTCTAACATCAATACTAATTTTCTTAAAATTATTTGAAATTAATTTCTTAATTAGACACGATATATAAATCTAAAAATAAAATAAAGATATATTTTCGGCATTTTTATTAAGATGCATAATAAATGAAGTAGGTAAACAAACTAATTTTTGTTTATCTTAAAAGTGGTGCACCTGTTGATTTTTTACCAAAAAAATATACACGATAGTTAGTTTGTTTTCTTCATAATTAACACCTTTCAATTTTCAATTCTAGAAAAGTTTATAAATTTGGTTTAATATTTTATATTAAATTAAACGTGAATTAAGGCTAAAGTTTTTTGTTGTGAAATATGTAAATTGTAACAAAACATTATATTTATACTACAGCAGATAGCAGTTGCCTACATTATTGTGTGGCCTAGGTTTTAAATTAATTAGAGCTGTCAATTTTATAAATGCCCAAAATCTTGAAGATCATACATTGAACGAGTCGACGGCAAGATGTAGAAAATAAAACTTTTGTTCATTAAAACTTAATTAATAAATTGTATAATTTTATACTAAAATATAACACTTCCTAATTGTAGAAATAAAAGTAATATATTTATCAAAATTTTGTTATACCATTACTAGAAAGTAAGGTATTCTTAATTGCTATATAATTAGACCAAGGAACTGGGAAATAACTGTTTCGCAAGATTATGGCCTTAAATTTAGTCGGCCGTGGAATGAATTTGGAATTCTATTTGGCGAATAATTTTTACTTGTTCTGCCTAAACGGGAATCTAAAGTCAGAGTATCTGCACCTAATGTACAATCGTTTAGGTAGACGTGAATAGCCGCTTTAAGTATAATTATAAGTTTCAACTTTACACCATTTTGATAATGAAACAATTCAAGACTTTACTATTAGCGCTGTATTAATATACATTTAAAAGTATACATATACATACATTATCGTCTTTATTTGCGAATTCACGTTATCAATGCTTCCGGCGTTAATATTTATTCTCGTTAATACTGGAATGCTTGTCCCTCTTTATGGAATGTTCTTGTGATATTCAATTCACATGAGTATTGATGAAATATTCGATCAGATTTTACTGATGACTGTGAAGGCAAATATCCGCTAAATAAAATTGTAATTTCCGGCAAGAATTTAACCATTTGATCGATTCTATTATTAGATGGTTGCCTAAGAATCCGTTGTAGCAAAATCTACAAAACTGAGAAAAAACTTAAGTTAAGTCATTGAACTGTGCCAAAACAATTAATCGCAATTTTTCCGAATTTAGAAATAAATGTGTGTGTTGTCTGGACACCTTTCAATTTGATAGACACGATTTTAGCTAAAAATTTCTAAATCTGAACCAAAGATATCAGAGAATGCAATTCCCATTCCGTGTTATTTAATTCATGATGCCTAATTTTTTCTAATACAACAGGAGAATCAATACCGCCGATTAGTAATTGATGAATGAATACCACGCCTGCAACAACTCGGCGCTTACTAAGTGGTTGGTAACTCAATTAGTTTGAGACTGTCTTGGTATGGAGGCAGGTTGAACATGTCCACTAACTCTTTATATGAACTAAGTGATTAGGCGACAACACCTGACTAGCATACTGCACTCTTGATTTGCTTGATTGATAATACGATCGATGTGATGTCTGTAATTCAATTCGCTGTCACAAATGACACCCAAATCACGAACAAAACTGGCTCTAGTAACGGCATCGTTGTTAATATAATAATCACGAGAAATGGACTGTACACGTTGTCGAGAGTAGATGATTGTGTTGGCATTTGCCCCCGTTCAACTCAAGGTTATCCTTTGCACACCATGTAGAGAAGTTATTGAGGCCGGATTGTAATGGGCTCTTGCCGATAATGTTTAAAATCCGTTTGTAAATCTATGGATGAATTTTTAATTAAGCATTCAACGTTGTTGAAATACAGAATGAAGAAAATTGGCCCCAGATGGTTGCCCTGGATACTGATGACCTGAACAACACATGATATATAATACGGTCTTTTAGATAAGAGTCCACCAACGTAGAATTTGTGGTGGGAAGCCAAGAGCCTTAAGCTCAAACAAAATAACTTTCTGTGAAATCCTGTCAAATGCGTTAATAAATTCGGTGAAGACAACATAAACCTCATTCCTTGCCACCCATTTTATGATATTTTCCCTTTTCCTTGAACTTACAATTTGGTTTAATTTTACACAATAAATGTAAAAACCAAATTCAAAATTTAAAATTATAATCTGATATCTCTATTTATACGTAATAATATTCGATTTTTAATTAGTATAATGTAAATATTTTGTATATATAACTGTACATTTTGTTACTTAATTATTAATTTGTTATCATATTATAAAAATAAAGCTTTAAAGCTCAAATTTTAAATGATAAAATTTCCGAAAAAAGGCCAAATTTTTGGAATCGTTTGCACCGTTACAATATTATTTTGGTTCTTAGACTACAGTCCAATGCACGACTTATTTTCTGGAGACTGATTGATTTGAAAGTTTTCAGTAAGACTCCTCGAGAGTATACTTTATTCACAGTTATTTCACTTATTTAGGTGACTTAGAGCGGAAGTCTCTCAAAAAACATCTCTACAATAAGTAATAAGAGATTTATTGTAGACTTGCAAATAAGTTAAACTCTACAAAATAAGTCATTATAGTACAGTCTTGGTTAAGAAAGTGTTAGAAACGTATTATGTTCGAAATTTCTTTCACCGCAAAACATTAGAAGTATATTGCAATTTACAAATGCAGCATTTCTGCCGTCAATACACTTCAAACTCTTGGTTCACTTTTAACATTCTAACTAACTCCGTTGATACTCGTACGCAGTTAAAAGCTGTAGCTACAAAATGTGTAATTTGTTCGGTGCAAAATGTAGAAAACGTAGTTGAACGAAGGAAAAGCTAGTTCAAACAAATTGATGTCAATACGAACAAAATTCAAATAAACTTTTCCGAAAGCCCGATCGGCTTTTTTGTTTGTTTATATTGCGATTGATGTTTACATTGATGTATCGAATTTCGAACCAAAAATTGCTGTAGATGCTATATATGTATTTTTATTTGTGGCTAGGGTCAATTAAAATCGTTAGACGTTTTGTAAATTTTATGAAAGTATTATAAAATTCTAAATTGCAAACAATGCAAAAAAAAAAATCAGATGTTTATACTAACAATTAATTGCTATCATTTTAAATTACTTTCCTACAATACGAATACAAACTATTTGATAACAAATTATTTACTACATAATACTTAAAGTTAAATATTACACAACTACAATATAACGATTTATAAAATAAACGGCCGCAGATTCATTTAGTCAAATGACTAAATTGGCGGATGAATAGGGTGCTCACGTGTTATTGTTCACATGTAAACATAATCACAATAATACATAACACTTGAATTACATTACAATATAAAAAATACAAATTTTGTAAAAGAGAATAAACAAAACAAAAAAAAACATTTATTAAATAATAGATTTGTTAAATCGTTATCGTAGTTATTATTATAAAACATTTTTTTGTTGTTGTACGAATTGACCTTCACATTGAAATTTTATTATTTTATGTGACATATACAAATATACTTATTCGGATAAAGTGAATTTAAATTTGGCTTAATAAATAAACTATTATACACTACATTATATCGGTAATCCAAATTTATAGACAAAAAATCTATACCAAACAATTTTGTTTATTTTACAGTAGATTACAAACGATGAGTTTCGTCCGAATGTGTTTTGAAGAGCAGCGATATGCATTTGAACTTGAAGTCCGCCTTCAATTCAATAAGACACCAATTTTTTTTTTTTTTTTGAAATAACACTTACATATATTTTAGTATTCGTCTCAGATGCGTACACATTTTACTTTGTTCATGTATGTGTTGTGTTTATTTAATAACCAAATGGAAATAATAATGGTTGTTACTTTATTTTCTTAAGTAAACGTTTTAACCCATTATTTAAAAATTAATATATTTGTTGGTTCATTGAACTTGCCCTGAAGCAGGAGTTAAGTAATCGTTAAACAGTCACAACAATAAAAAATTTTGCGCAACATTTCTTAAATGCATCAGAATACGGGTATTTGTATATTTCTTACAAAAACTATTTATTTGGTTCTAAATGATATCATCGCGTTTATACACTAATAGTAATATAACAGTACACCAATATAATAAATCTTATTGATTTGTTTATAGTCAACGACTATATTAAATATCAAATAACTGTGAATAAATTAAGTATTTAATTAATCAAACTATACTACCCAAATACATTGTTAAAGTGCTAAATGACTAATTGATCATAAATAAGATGGTACAAATTATTTATTTGTAACGTGGTCGTCCTTACCATTACCATATAATACATAATTTGGAATACTTTTATGTTAATTCAAGTGAACAAATTTATTTAGCATACAGAAAGAGTGTATTGTGTTTCTCCTAAGACATGGAAAAATTATTCTTTCTTTGACGATAACTAATTTATAATTTGTATCACGTTTCTGTGCTTCTTTTGTTATATGCATTTATATATAATACACGGGTTCAGTGTTATTTAAACTTTTTTACTGGTTCAAGAATATCGTATAATACGAAAGGTTTAGAGGACAATATAATTAGGTACTTTACAATACTTCTTCTAAGTCTTACGATATGCAAAGAACCATGATTTCGGGGCGAAGAAAGAAATCGGATTGTTATCCCTAATAAATCATAGTGAATTATATTATCCATATTGGATTTAGTACTTACTACAAAAAATTAAATGTTATAATTAATTATGTAAAAATCATTTATCATTGATAATTATTTTACAAAAGAAAACACATTTTGACATTTAACTAACGATTTTCTTTTTTCTTTTATTTTCAGGTAAATTTCCGACACACACACCAAGCCCATTAAAATAAAAGGATTATAACTGTACGGATACCTTTATAATAACATGTTTTATTATAAAGGCAGTGGTTTATTTTACGGTATCACATTTAAAAATAAAAAAATTAATTTCTTCAATTTTTATTCTAATACATAAAACTATAATTATTTTGTTAATACTGGTCCGATCTAAGGCAATAGTTAATTTCTTTTATATACTGCCATAATTGACCAAACATCCCTAAAAATATGAAATGGTACTTTCACTATCTGGTCTGGCTGGGGTAAAATACAGAATTTTCTACGTTCGCCTTGCTACTTTTCTTAGAATAAAAGGCACGAAACAATAAGATTGAAATGTTGCTTCTTTAAGTTTTTGTGTGTGTAACGTTCCTCCCGTGAAAGAAAGTAAAATCATCCTCTTTTAAAAATTTTGTTTTTTTTTTGTTTTTATATATTGAGTAACAAAACGAAAATAAACAATAAAAAAAGTTTTAATTAAAATTCACATTTTTATTTATTTATTTTTTTGAAGTTGTTGTTGGTTGAAAGGTTTTTATTATTATTATTATATTGTAAAGCGAAGAAAGGAACTTGTACACAGCACAAAAATTGAGAAAAAGGGTGAAAATTACAAAGATGAAAAAACATTTTTTTAACCCTTTCTTTTTTTTTGAGAAAATTTCTTTCGGATATACACAGAAGAAAAGAAAAATGAAAAACATTAACCAATTCTCGCACACAGAGCTAAAAGATAATTAATTTTCCAGCCTTTCCTATATTCACAGTTTCACAAATTTTCTTCTAAATGTCTATTTTTCTTCTCTGTTCTTAGCCTTGGGAGAACGTACAAATTTTTATTTTATTTTTTGATTTATGCTTCTTATTTAATTTATTTTTTCTTATTTTTTGCCATAAGTTTTTCATACCACTCTCTCTGTATGTTTTCACTTACTGCTACTTAATCCTAGTATAATTTTCTTCTGAATTTTAGTATTTTATGTTACCCACTTTTCTTACTTATGTTATGATTCCGGTTTTCATTGTGAATTTTTTTTGGAAAAATGTCATATTTTATGTTTTATGAGATGTTAAATAGGTAGATAGTTTGAGAGATTAAAAAATGTAATTTGTAACGATAGACGCACATATTTTTAAAATATTTAATTTTTATTGATTTTATTATTTCTTTAATTTATTTGTAGCGAATTAAGCTAATCAGATCAATTTGGGAACTTGAAACAATTATGTGTTTGGTGGTGTCAATATTCGTTAAAACTCAACATTTTTCTATTAAAAGTTAGATAAATTGTTATCCTTTAGACCAAGTTTTATTAGAACACTGCTAAATTATTCAAACCATTTAGGTAATCTCCTGCCAAACTTCAAAATACCGCAATATAAAAGTTTTACTAGAAATACATATGACATTTATCTGTTTGGTTGTAAACACCTTAGCCAATTACGGGATAGTATAGTGATTTTGTGACCGTCGAATTTTGAACTAAATAATAAAGTTTTGTTCTCCATCAATGCTACGCAATGCAGATTGTTGGATTTTTAATGTTTGAACTAAAATTTTTTCGATAACACTATCTATAATTTTCTACCTCACTAACCTATTAGTATTTGCCATTGTTCGTACAAAATATTTTAGCGCACAGTTGTACAAATTAATGTCCGAAAGATAGCAGCACTGACTTTGGCTCTCTTAATAAATGTCATTAGACCACATTTAAGTACAATTCAAAAAATACAAAAGATGGCAGCACCTTTTAAATGCAAACTTTTAATAAACGCCTATAACTGCAAAAAAAATGAGAATTTATGTATGTGTTGTACCGAAATTTAAAAGTTTTGTATTCAAAACAATCAGCTAAAATTGCATGCATAAACCGCAAAAAAACTTTGATTTTACGGAACCTATTTCGAGTATTCCTGTTCATCATATTTTGATTAAACTTCAAATGATTGTGTATTTTACTATTGTGACTTGTAATTCTATGCTCTTACGGAAAAATTTGCTACTAGAAAAAAAGTTTAGTCATCCTTGTCAATCAATTTTCTTTTCTAGCTTTTCGCTATATCACCGGAATCAAAAAAATGGGTTTTAAAAAATCTCTGTGCGTATGTGGTTCCGCGGATTGACTGATTGGGATGAAACTTCATACATAAACTTGTCTCCATAGAAATTATAGAATAGATTTCGTTTTTTGGAAATATTTTAAAAAGTATATCATTTACGAGAGAAACGATTATAACTAAAAGATTCTAAATTAACTTTGCAACAATACTATCTCAGATCCTTGTTCCAAAATTTAAGTGGAAATGAGATTTTTGGAAAAAAAACTGTTTTTCGGTTGTAAAATAAATAGTAGTAATTTGAAGATTCACCATATCGCTGAAGTCGAAAATGTTGTTTTTGAAAAACCTCTGTGTGTGGTGCCGTATAAACTAAATGTTATTGGTTCTCTACAGCTCAGACGGATTGACTGATCGGGGTGAAACATCAGTCTTAAGCTTTTTTGGTAAATTCGGTGATTTCAGTGGTTTTTGGTCGAAATCCGTTCGAGCTTTTTCGTTTTTGGCAAATAGTTTGAATAATAAATCATTTACAAGAAAAACTATTATACACTAAAAGATTCTAAATTAAACTTGCAACAATACCTGTCCAGATCAGTTTTCCAAAATTTAAGCGGAAGTAAGGTTTTTTTTGGCAAAAAACTGTTTTTTCTTAAGCTTTTTCTACAAATTATTAGATCCCAGTAAATTTTGGTCAAAATCGGCCCACCGGAAGTGACAGCTTCCATACGAGCTTTTACGGTTTTTAAAAAGTATATCATTTATGAGAAAAACGACTATGAACTTAAAGGTTCTAAATTAAATTTTCAACAATATCGGTTCAAATCAGTTCTCCAAAATTTAAGGGGACAGAGAGATTCCAGTGTGATTTTTGAGTGACCGAAATTGGTCCACCAAGTTTCAAAACAATATTTAGCCAGATTATTTTTTTAAATTTTACCGGAATTGACGAGTTTTGATAATAAAAACGATATTTCACCAAAATTGGGCATTTCTGCAGTTCCGGCGGATTGACTATTCGGAATCAAACTTGATACTAGTGTGGTTGATAGCTGTGTATCGGAAGTGGCAGCTTCCGTAGGTGCTTTTTCAATTTTTGCAATGAAGATTAAATTTTCAACAGGGGTTGACCTTGGTATTCTGTTAAATTTCTTATTTATACAAGACATTTTTTATGAAAAATCCGATAAACCTATCGATATTTTTCGATTTAGAAGTGTGGTATTCGAGATCTATGAAGATTTGTTGTAAAAAATAGTCGCACGTTGGCCACAAATGCTCCCCTTCATTTTTTATATTGCATTAAAATATAAAAACTATGAATTTATTTATAATTATTTCTAAATTATCAACTTACAAACAAAATGAGTTTCTTGGGAGTATATGAAGCTTTCACTTTTTGCCACTAGTGGCTTTTCCTATACTTTCGTTAGTCTCAATACCAAATGGGTCCGATCGTGCACTTTAATCGTAACATATTTATATATAATAACTCATTATCTAATTGTTTGAGATAGACTATACATAAAATTGGCGGATTGTAATCACTGCAGAACCAGAAACTATTCTTCCAAACTACTGCCATAGAAACAACTTTTTGACAAGAAATTAAACGTAATATTTTAGACTATAATTTAAATTAATTGGATTAAATTATTGTATCGGAATTAAGCTAGGTCGTTTTCGAGGTTGTATTTCCTCCGGGAATTGCAGTCCAAAGCATTCCAGTTTGTTAACTTTTTGTCTAATATTCTTTGTGTGGTAAATGGGAAACCATAGGAATACGGGAGAAACGGAACATTCATATCGCTTCGAAAAAGTCGTTCTGCTTACAAAAGTTATAATTCTTTTGGAACGGTAATACACGAACGATAAACAGCCTTGAATATCACTTCACTAGAAAAAAAATCAGAGCTAAGCTGAATGTCAAACTGATATAGGACAGGCAAGAAAGGAGTTTATTATGAATTTTTCGAACATCTAAAAATCTGCCTTATATGCCTGTATACAACGCACTTATTTATCACAAAAAATTTATTTTAGTTTAAGGATTCTGCCTTATCTGATGTCTACAGTTTTATTTTACATATTTAAATTTTATTCGGTCGTGAAATATTTTTTGCGTTTGCTACTATTAAATAAATAAATCATTAATAGAGAAATTGACCTAAAATTATTTCTATCTTCACAATATTCAAGTTCGCCTGAACCAGGTTCAATGTAGAAATGTAATTCGCTATAATGGTCATGATTTTCTTTTAAAGTGATAGTTCCGAAACTATGTTTAACTTACTTAAGATCCGAGTCAACAAACCTGCAGAATTTATCCATCTCCTTGATAAAAATAATACACCAAACCAAAACAAATGGCCAGAATATAGGGGAATACAAACAAAATTCCGTGAATTATTTTTGCAAACTCGTACAATATTTTGTTATTTTTACTCTTACCGAAACAAATTTAGCCAACGATTTCAATAGTAATGAGTATTTTACCTCAGGTTATAAAGTTTTTCGAAAACATTTGTTAATCTACCAGCAGATGCGTTCTTATTGCGGTCCATATCAACGAAGACTATTAAGTAGTGGCAATCCCGAATTCGGGATTACCAGTACTTAATAGTCTGTAGCAAGGATATTTTAGATTATCTTTTTGTCGTTGGGGACTGTAACCTCAAGGATCTGGTATAGAGACAATCTGAAAATAACAGACTGGTTGATGCAGATCAGTAACATTAAAAACAATCTATAGGCAGCTTCGTCTTGTATTTTCTTCTGACGTCTATAAAAGCAGATGCGTAATAAAAAAAATTCAAATTGGATTTTTCCAATTTTTAATCGGTTTAATTAAATAGCACCAATCAGAGTTTTGATAGCCTCCTGTGGATAAAATTATATACACAAAAAATATACTTTCGGTGTAATCTCGCAGCACCGTTTACATTTTTTGAAAGATTTTTTGGATATTAAATAAAAACCAGAAAGATCTATTAATCACATCCGGAAAGTACTTTTTCATTCGGCATGGCTGGGACATGGCGTTTCGGCAAGGTAGATCACTTCAAATCGGTTTGATCATTTTCTTCTAGGTTGTCCATTGAGTTCTGAAAATATGTAAGTGGATGTAAGGTATTTTATAATTTTTAACTAAATTTTACCTTTTGTAAACTGGGAATCGTTGAATTACTCGTTTCGATCTCGATAAATCTGGAATGAAATTAAAAAGAATAATTTTTATGACATTAATCTGCTAAATAATCATCAACAATTCTGTGTTAAGTTCTTCTATAATATTTTATTTTTGTCCATTCTAATCTCGTTGTTGACATTAATTAAAAAGCTCATGGTGTGTCAAATATAACCAAAAAAAACTACATCTCTTACCTATAGATAATTTCAAATTATTTTGCAGACGCTTGTTGGTTTGGTGCAGTTTTATAAAATAAAACGGAGAACTAAACTTGTATATACAAACACCAAAAGTCGGATGTTCTTTCACAAAAAATCAAACAGGAATTTGATGAGAAAACAACACCGAGAAAAGTATTTCCTTAATTCCAACGAATTTTGATGGTTTTTACGCTTAAAATATTATTTTTTAGGAACAGGTATTCTTTCGGATTTCTCAAAATATTTATCCGTTGATGCGGTGTGAATTTTCTTAAGAGTACCCGATTGAATAAAATGGAAATACATTTGCGGATAAAAACCTGATTGATACCACTTATTTTTTTATGTGTACGATTACTCATTTATATAAGAACGACCAACAATTTATAAACTCTAAGGAAAAGATCGTATAACATGAAGTTCAATGATCATTATTTTAATGGTCTCAAAATCGCTTCAGTAACATGAGTAACAGTAAATTGATTATAATACTGTAGTTAAGAAGATTTTCAATTTAATAGACGAATCTTCCACTGATCCATTTGCCATCTAAAAGTTGTGAAAAAATTTTGTTGGTAAATTGACCCGACCTACAACTCTTTTCTAGTCAATCTCGCACTGAATATTTCCGTTAATATGGAAAGACCCCTTTATATTTTTGATTCACAAGTAGAGCTGTAAATCAGAGTCTCTAGTTAAAAGCCACCTGCACAATACAACAGTTTAGTATTCCTAAGCTGGTTCAAAATATTCTGTAAAATTCTCTTAACTTTCAATGTATACCGTTATTGCCATATAATTATCATTAATTTCTTAGAGGACAACCTATGACAATCACCACCACACTTTCAGCCCTATGTACGCTGATTTCCGGTGGACTGACTCTCCACTGCAATTATTTTGTTTAAACTCAGGCCTCTTGTTTTTCCAGCGCAACTCTTATTGCAGGTCAACCCTATAGGTATCTGCTATTTCCGGGGTGCCTAGGGGCACTAATTTGTACAGAATTCTCTACAATTTCTGTTTATTAAAGAACTTTTGAACTATTTATATGACCCACGTTTAACCTGTTTTTGAATGAGCTAGTCGGATGTATCGTGCAGTGACTCCCGTGTCTGATCAAAGATGAGAATTTATTATATTTGAACGAGACAGAAATGATTCAACAAGCTATTAGTACAGACTGCGAATTAGCCCTCTAAAAAATAAAATTCGGTTTAGTTCGATACGTCACGAAGATTTGAAATTCTTCTGCCAAATACATATAGGGAATTCGTACTTGAATTTTTCGTTTTTTAATAGGTACGTGAAAAAATTTTCTAAATCGGGTTAGCTAATCTGCATCTTTTAATCTAAAATTAGTATGTAATAGTTATTCAGGTGTATACCTCTAAAAGCTAAAACCATCACAAGCGATTATACACCAAAGCTAATTGTTTTACAATATAGCTAATATAAACCTATACGATGCGTGGACCAACTGCCAATTGTATAAAATCAGGTTTATTAACGTAAATTAGCCGCACTTAAATCGAACTCATGTACATAGTTGATCCACAAATTGCATATCTATATATTATATATTTTTTATTCGAGTATATAACGAGTGATGTGATTAATTAGTTGGCGCCATATAATTTTGTAATAGAATCTTTTATTATTCAACCAACCGAAAATCCATCACACAATGTGTGAAAACAAATTGTAAACAAAAAAATAACAAGTTTGTCAAAAATTCGGCTTGTTGACAATTTACTATTATACATACCAAGAATCATGAATGAATCACAATTTTTTTATAATTTAATGAATTGAGCTATATATTTTATAGAAATTTGATCTATTCAATTTAATATTCTAATAATAATGTAAAGTCTTTTTGTTGCTTTATGTTGATTCATTTAGATTGATTTAACCAAAAATAAACTGTACATGATTAACGAAATTTGTATATATTCACCGCGACGAATATTCAAAACAAAACACGTCGTATTTTACATAAGCGTTAATAATTAATTTCCTTATATACAATTACAGTTTTAGAAGTATACATTAGACCTTGAAGAGATATAAACAAATATTTAATTAGTAAAGTTTTAATTTTCTTGTGACCGATAATAGGTGATTTTCTACCAGTAGTATTATGCGTATTTATAGTTGTACAGGTACTTCTTTGTTATGGGACAGGAAGTTCTTATTGCTAGCACAGTTTAAGTCAATTAGAAAATACAATTATCGCTTAAAAATAATAAAACACCATTTGACTTACATATATATACATACGAGTAAAGATATGTATAACGTATTGCAGTCTAGACGACCGAATTCTGTTTTATGTATAAATAAGTAAACATTTCTTTTGAATTGATTACTCAATATCTAGTTTTATGTTATATGCATAAAATGTATATATGTTTATTTAATTTATTTACCTGTGTTTCAAAATAATTTAAAATTATTGTACCACTAACTAGTTACATTGACGCATTTTGAAAAATGCTTGTAAAAAGAGCGGTAACAAATTTTTGCTTATATAACCTCTTAAAATTCTTAATAATTTTGCTATTTTTAGATACACATATAAGAATAAGAATTAATTTACATAATAAAATGTCAATCGATTAAATGTTCATAATATGTTATATTTGCATACGTATGCAAACAAATCATGACTCATTGAATAACTGATTGGAAATGCTTGAATTAAAATATTTTATTTATATTTGAAAACATATATAAATTTTTTACCGCCATTTCTCCTATTATCAACGCAACCCACCCAACGATTTCAATAGAAAATTCGTGTACCAATCTATTCTAAGCACACTACTACAACCCAGAGAAAATAAAAGGAAATTGTGTTATTAAATTGTCATTCGTTCTATTTCATTTCAAATTTTATTATTTTCCCATTTCTTTGTTTTCAGCACAAAATCAAACAACAACAAATTAATGTAAAAATTTCTTTTTATCTCTTCGGTTGAGTGAATTTTTGTTTAGTTTGCCCTCTCTAAACGCTAAAAGTCTAAATAGTCTTTCAAAATAGATATAAGTTATCAGATAAAGTTTTATTCATCATCGAAATAAAATAATTGTTTTAGAAACATGATTGCTTTTGATTTATTTGTAAATTAAAACTCTTTTTGTGTCAAATAGTTCCGCCCGTAATTTATTCTGTTATAAATAATGAATTATAATGTTTGAACTGCTGCGCTACAAAAGACCACTGCCTTGCAAAGACACATTTATAATTAAAAGGAAGCATAGTGCTTCTAAAACTTACTATTTTTTGTTTCGCCGTATTTTGATCAAGGACGACACGATTTCGACATTTTAGCGAAGTGTATTCAATTTCGCTTTTTATACCATTAACCGGCTTACTTGATTAAAACATTGAAAGATTTGTACTCAATTTCTATCACGGCATAATTTATTTTCGTAACTTAGTGCGTGTTTCAACTGGTTTAAATACCGCATAAAAAGTTAAAAAGTTAAACATTTATTCGTGGTAAATGTTTTTTAACTTTGTATCTGTTTCAATTGGGTAAAATTTTGACAATAACTATGGTTGCTTATTTTATGTGTAATTGTGAACGTAAATAGCAAATTTAAATATGAAAATATGTAAAATAAATACTACTTAAATATATATTACTCAATTATGGTCAGTTTACATCTATATCATTACGATATTTCTCAAAATTTGTATACATTGCAAATTTCTGTATACAAACAAATATTTTTGTCAGCCAAATGTTTTCCATATACAAATTTTATCAGCTCTTGAAGCAGATAAAAAGTTTTTTTTTTATTTAGTTTTAATCCATGCAATCTTTTCTAAGCACTCCCTGCTCTTTCGCGGTTGATTTTCCCGTCTTACTTTACGCATCCCTGCCAAATCGACGACGTACGGCTATAGGACCGATTTAAGTTACCATCTGCGCATTGCATAGCTCCATGCCAGCCTATAGTACTGGATATGGAAGATGGGTCGGCCCATGAGTTTTGCACGCCGATAGGGGGTCGTAGTTTTGTTCCTTTTAATCACAGATTACAATCTGTTGATGAAAATTTCCTTTTGCATCCTGCCCCTATCGGGATTCGAACCAGGTACCTCCCGATCCAAACGCCAAAGCTTTAACCACTGTGCCATTTGGTCGGTGATAAAAAGTTTGACATTTTTATTCACCTCAATTTTTAACTTTTTAACTTTTTATGCGGTATTTAAACCAATTGAAACACACACTTAAACGAAATTAGTGAAAACAGGTATTAAGTGTTGAAACGGATTCGAGTTGGCTATGTATTTATAAGGATTGATTTTAATTATTTTTAGTTTTCGCTACAACGCTACAATGTTAGGACTTAGAGAGAATAGAGTTTTTTTACTGTAACGCTGAATCAATTTTTGCTCATATCTCTGAAACTATACACTTTACCAAAATTTTGAATAAACAAGGATTATTTATGTTTAACTGCTTAATCAAAAAGGTCACTCAAAAGTGTGGGTTCTAATTTTTAAAAAAAGTAACTTTCATCAGTATCTCCCAAATTATAATAAGTTACTACTTTTCTTGCACCGTTCCTGATATAAATGCTTGGCATTTCGGAGAATCAGAATTAAAATTTTTAGCCAAGAATAACAAGAAAATCATGCCTGTTTTTTTGTAATTATGGGCAACAATGTGGATTCTATTGCTTAAGATAAACTTTCATGCAAATTTTGAAAATCAAATTTTGTAAAAAATTAATTTCGCATTAGATGATTTTACGACCATTGTTGACAAACCGTCAAACATACTGAAGATACTGAAACTACTGAAGTAAGGAATTAGTGGTAATTTTTTTATTTGGAATATACTTACCGGCCAGTTTCTCAATTATGGATTTTCCTGGGAATTAGGAATTGCGAAAAATTGTATTTTTTTGGCCTACTGATTGTAATATTTTGGTGTAAATATTTTTGAAACCAAGCTAAATGAAAATTATTTTTCGCTATAAAAATTGTAAGGAACAAACTTTTTCAAAAATATTTACACCTGATTCCATCCATCAGTAGGCCAGAAAAATACAATTTAGATAAAAGTGGTTTACAAATATTATTCCCAATTCGCAAGGGAAGCCAGAAAAGTGCTACAGTTTATAAACATTTACATCAAACTTTTTTTTGTATGTAAATTATTTCCCCAATTCCCTGTTTCCAAGGAATTGCCAGAATAGTGCCACTGTTACACATATGTTATGCGATTGCATTATTAGACGCTTTTACTGTTGATTTGTACCTCTCATATGCTGGTGCAACAGTTTTTATGCTTCTCTATTATGGATCTTACCAAAATCTATTAAAAAATAGTTCTAGCTAACCCGACTACTTGAGTATGAAAAGAGCGGGCGACACCCCTTTCCTTTATGTATCATAGATTACCATAAATATATATTTACTTTCATAAATCATAGATTAAAGTCAGATTATTTAAACAGTAAAACGGATTAAGTGACTTATCCTTATGCTGGTGAAACACCAGCGGTTATCAAAAAGTTATTAGTTAAACACGCCCTGCTAAACTATCATAAATACACATGCGTATACACAAGGCCATTTCTCCCGAGTTTCGTTCCAAGCTTTCTAAATGTTGACCCCTATAATTTATTATTGAATAACGACTAGAAAAAGGTTGAATTCATCTTGCATTTAGAATATTATTTTGTTGAGTTTACAGCACGATATGCAAAAGAATGTAATGGCGCTACTGGAAGGCGGATTAAACTCATAAATATGAAAAAGTTCAAAAGATTGGAAGATTTTCTGGCTAAACAAGTTAAATACAAAACACGAAATAAGAATAACTGATCATCTACTTGATCCACTAGCAATAAACTCGAAAGATACTAATCGCGTTTTGCTAATCTCTAGTCTGCTACTGTTTCTACTTTTTGAATCATAGATTATTAGATCACACAATTATATTTTCGAATTACCGAAGGAGTCCTGCAGTATCAAAAATAGCATCCCTTATCTATTCTTTTATATGTATGTTGTTCACGGATTTTCAAGAGACTTATATTTTTACCTCTACCTTCTCTTCAAAATCAACTTAGGCTCTTTGGATGTAACTTTGCAGTAACATTTCCAAATCTCTTCTCGTAAATTCCAAAAAAATGTCTCCATTCCTCCAAAACTCTTCTCGTTCTCACTTACTAATGACACAATTCGTTTGATGAAAGCTCTCGGTAATACACTCAAGTCAGAATACTTCCTGGAAGCGTACCAAACCGCCTTTTGGTCCAAATCCCACTGCATAGCCATTGGCGGTACAAGGTTATAATACCGCAAAGCAAGAAAAAGTAGCCCATCGAATCGTGCCACAGAAATAATACCGAACCCACTTCTGTGGAAAAAGAAGCTGCTCCTGAAATAATAAGGTGAAATACGGTGAAAACTTTCCCCGGGAAACCTTACCCCTGAATACAAGAAATACTAATAGTTCACCATCAACCATTTCTTAGCAATTCATTCGATAAGGGCCGAATACGTCCCTCGATACGATCACTGATTATATCTTTGCCAAGCATTCAATACTCGTTATAGATTGCAGAAAGATTACAATGGAGCTTCTTATAGTGGTTGTAAATTTCAGAACTCAGGCCCTTTATTTCGTTTGACTTCTTTATGTGGTGTTCTAGAAATGGTATTGGGACTGATAATAAATGCATGAGTGAGTTACACTGAAAGCTTTGGGAATTTCGGTGCTCTGCTATACACAACTGCTGCAATAGCAACATTATTGGATTTTCGGCCGTGCCATTTAGGAAGGTAATCTCTGGAAGGTAGTAGTTCACTATATGTTCAATAGTACCACTGGAGAAGCCATTAATGTTGCACCATGATAAACAAAAAAAACGAATGGAAACATGAATTTATCATAGTACCTTGGATTATTATTTGGGTAACCGCCTCTGATATTAAAATACGACTATAAAATTCTCCTTCCCATCGGCCTTGTTTAAAAAATTTCTTTGATTCAAAGATATGGAAATTACTTAGATGCTTCTAAACTAAAATAGACGCACTTTGATAAGTTTTTACTGAACATTCTAACTGAACTCTGTACTCTGAACAAGCACTTGTTTAAAATGACAGTTCCTGAAAAAGCAAATTTCAAGAAGGGTCGTGGAGTAGCGAAAAGGACGTTTCCCCTTTTACTGCCTTTTCTTTTTCTTAAGATGCCGAAATTATAAAATTCAAACTAAATAATTTCATACAGCCCAATAAGTGGTCAATAATTGTATCGAACGTAATCTATCTTATAGGTTCGATACAACCGTTTATTGAACAACCATTGACAACCGTTTATTGAAAACATAATTGAAATTGCATTTACATCGCGTTCTCTACAATTGAAAATAACATATAAACGACCAACTCAGATCCGTATATTCACGAAAAATTTAAACTAGAAATTTCTATTAAAAAGCTCGTCACAGGACGACTGAGAAAAATATTCTGAAACTTCATTCAGTTTATCATTTTAATATGCCTTAATTGTGGTCTCAAAATTGTGGCTTTTCACAACGATAGTTTCGAGTACTAAGATACTTTGGCAAAATGTACGGCACTCTACGACCTTTTCAACGCTATACAACAAGAATATGCTGTATAATAAACAAAAAATTAGCTATCAGCGCCAAAACAGTGGATTTATGAAGTAGAGATGATGTTGATTTCCTATGGCAGGTACTCGAAATAAAAATAGATTGGTAAACAAAAAAATTCTAATACCACAAGCCATTCTTGAGATATCATCGGTACAAAGATCTAAACAGACGGAGAAATTTTTTGCATTTTTGGAATCAGGGACTTTTGAAGGTCATCGAGAAAAGTGGCTTTAGATCAGGGTCATTTTTATCAGGATTTCATTAACTTGGTCATTCAGACCGAAGTTAATTTAGATTCCGGTATTTTAAATTGAATTGTTATTGAATTAATGACTAATGGACTAATCAAAAAGCTTATCAGTTGGCAGATATTCTTGTGAGAAGGCTTCTAACATGTTTAAAAATGCTACAATCCACAATGATAATAAAGAAAAAACCCAGATCATTCCTCTTTTCAATCAAAATTTCTGTCCTTTCCGAGCTTAAATTTAGTCGGTTCTTAGTTTTAAATAAAACTAACAAGGAAACATACTGTTCTCCATATGTTAAGTTAGGATCCATATGCTTGGGCTTAATTATTACTCTTTTACCAAACAGAATATAATATTTGAGCGATTGTGGTAAAACAGAGCAATTGGTTTCACGAACGAGATCGGTAAATTCAACAATTTATCAATTAAAAATACTTACCATTTATCATTTTAAATATTGTATACATAAATATATAAATTTAACGATGTAATTAAGTTATAAAACGGAGCTTGATTCTAGAAGCTCGACTATTTTGATTATCACTTTTATAAATTTTGGAAAGTTTGTTGATATAAGAATTTTGTATATTTTTAGGTTCTGCTGAATTTAAAAGGCTTGCTGAATTCTATCAAGGTTTGATTAATTGTGACTAATCTAAAATAAAAATTCTTACTTGTTTAGTTTTATCGCATACAGAATTTGTTATACATGATAGATACATATAAGTATTTAGAGTAAATTAATAACAATCATTATACTCGTAAAACCAATACAAATCACAGGTTAAAAATTAGAAATGGCTCAAATTTAATTTTATTTTTTACATCATAAACTTTAGGGTCGGATTATTTTGATAACGAAAACTTTGAACGAAAACAAAAAATATTTTTTTGCGAGAAAACCCTTGCAGAAAATTATCAAATATTTGCTTCGACACAATTTTCGACGAAGAAGTACAATAAAAGCTCATTTTGTTGGTGTGTTATAATTAAATGAAATTAATGCAGTATTTTTATTATTATTCATAACAACAACGTCGGAGAAAAAGCTCAATTTGTTAATAAATTAATTTCAAAGAAAATAAAGTTAGAAAATGGATTAACGAGAAGACCAAGTATAGAAAAGTAAGCAGAAATTCAAACAATTAACTTTTTCGTGTTGTTGTGTTGTTGCTTTTCCGACTTTCACATAATTCTGATAAATTAAATCTTAAGAGCCTGGGCAAAAAAGGTTTAATACCAAAACTTTTCTTCTTTTTATTTTTAATTAGTTTCATTTTTCTTTTACGCGATAAAAATGGATCGAAAACCTTCTTTTTTGGGGTTTAATTCGTAGAATTCCTTATTAAAAATATTTTTTCCTTATTTTTTGCCTGTGTGTATATAAAACTTTCGTTCATTAACATCTTTATTTTGAATATGTACATAAATATGTACTATGTTGTATGTATCCTTTATATTCAAAACTCATAATTTTTGTTGCTCCTATACATAATTATTTCTGTGTATAACTTTAAACCGCAGCAAGGTTTAAGGGTTACACTAATACTTATTTAAGAATCTTTCAAAATTTTAATTTTGTTAGCAAAACCAATCACTAATGCATATTAAGTATTAAAACTAGTTAGTACTTGGATTAAATTAATTAGAAGGAACTAATTAGTTACCGGCGATAGTCAACGATCAGGACTCGTAAATAATTTTTTTCGGAGAGTAGGGGAATTTACATTTGTTTTTACTTGTCATGAGGCGGTTCTTTATAATTCGGGCGATAAAAGTAACACAAAGTTTTAATTAATAAATATATTTTAAAACTTGCTTAAAAAAAATTAGATTCGAATTTACTTAGAAAATGCTTTCTTGCATTTTTGCCTAGGTTTTTGTTATTTGGTATAAAATACATTTCACTATGTATGATTAATATAATACGGATTCCATTTCCCGTCTATTTAATTACGGTAGGAAAATCGTGTGATTGGAAGCTTACCATAAGTTAAGATTTAACAATAATTTTGTGGTCGATAGGTTACACCGTAACTTTAATGATCACAAAAAGGTTCAAATATGAAATTAAATTCACACAATTGTTTTTACCAATTGTAAATTTAAGAGATCAAAAGAAACTTCAAAAATGCAAAACATACTATAAAACCGTCATTTTGAAAATGACGAAATGTTAAAATTTGGTATACAATCTAGTTATGCATTTATTGTATTGCGAGATGTTATACAAATGGTGAATAAATCTTATTGCAAATCTCAACCAACAGACTTATCCAAAATTAATGGTATAACATGGTGGTACTTTTTTACGTTTAGTTTTAACTGGGTGCAGGGTGAAATTTTAGACTGTCCCAGCTCCGTGTAACTGTGAGAGCTACTGCACTCAACACGTGATTCTTCAAATAAAGGTTGATAGCTGCATTAAATGTGTGCAATTTATAGTCCAACGTAAATTCGAAACCGTTTAGCGAATTCCGCTTCTTCGATGTTCGGTAAATAAATTCAAGTTTCGTCAGTTCGAGGCTTCGGCAACTTCACCGTAAACCTATGTTTATTGACCGTTCCTCTTGTTGCCATTTATGGCGTAACGAATGATGGTACTTTCACCTTTAGTTCTGCAGAACATTTATCATGCTTTAATCTATGGAACACACTGAGTTCTGCTACATTTTTACGGTGTTGTATGCTGTCTAGATCTTTTCTAAGTCTGGGGTTGCGTAATTGATAGTCCATGTAAGGCACATCAACATTTCTACTTATTGTAAAAATTATTGAAATGGCTTATGTTACAAATAAAAGACTCAGCACTTCATCTATTCGTTAACCAACATTCAAATATTAGAAGAAATGATAAAATAATATTCTAGTCTACGAAATTTAGTTTTTCATTCCATGAATGTAAATACATTCCATCACTGCAATAAAAATACCGAAAACATACTTAGGTATATACAGAACAATTAGAGGTTAAATTGTAAAGTAAAAAATGGAGGGGTGATTATGTTATGGCCAATGTATTCGTAGATCTCAAATACACCACACTTGGTTTCTAAAGCGAAAAATTAAACTTACCAGACTTAAATTTTAGAAAACCAAGAATATCAAGCCTTGCTGAAAATTTAATCTTTAATAAATTTTAAACTTTCAATTGTTTGTCTATTATTACCTAAACTTTTCAACATCATTGGAAAAATTGGGAAAGGCTCCATCAGATTTTCCCAATTAATGGAAAAAATTAAGTATAAAGTTTCATTCGGAATAGTCTATCCGCCTGGACTATAGAAATGCCGAATTTTGGTGTAAGAAAATTTACAAAATTATCTAGACTTAAAAATTTAAACTACAATCTTTTTTTCGTAAATCTTATATAGTTTTAAAAATATTTGAAAAAATCGTTAAAGCTCCTATGGAAGCTGCCAATTACGGTGAACCGGTCAACCAAAAATCACTGAGACCTCCCAATTTATGGAGAAAGCTTAAGTATGAAGGTTCAACCTAGATCAATGAATTTGCCTCTGTATAGAGGCCCAACTTGTATTGAAAAACAGTTTTTCATCAGTCATTTCCGGTTAAATTTTGGACAACTGGTTTAGCCCGGTTTTGTTGCAAATTTAATTTAGAACCTTTCAGTTCTTAATCGTGTTTCTCGTAAATGATCTAATTTTTAAAATATTTGGAAAAGCGAGAATGCTCCTTTGGAAGCTGCCACTTCCGGTGACCGATTTCAGCAAAACATCAATTTATGGAAAAAGCTTAAGTATGCAGTTCGCCTATTCGTATTAAACAAAAACATGAAATTGCGAATGCAGTTACAGTGAAGTGTGTTATAGCTGGAATCTTTTTATTTGTAAGTTATTTGTTCGCAGTGAATAGCTCTGGCAACCCAAATTACGAGTTACACTCATGTCAAAGAAAATATTGATAACATTAAATACATAAAGATGCTTCAAAGGGAAAATCTTACTCTTTAAAATCTCTTACTCTTTAAAACGGCCACCGACTGTTGCCTTTTTCCTTAAATGCATTAATCTAATAGTATGATTTTGAGCGATCGCCAGTGATTTAATGATCTCAAAATACGTGCCACCCCAAAAACACACACCGTAAGGCAATCTGGACCAATTAGAGCATGCTAAAATATGGACAATGGGTCGGCAAGCGATACGCCTTTCTAACTCCAGAATGAAGAGCATTTTTCAATTCTGACTTATGGTATTAATATTTTCTACCGATTCATTTGGAAACATTTGCAAAACACAAACTGTTTCTACAGCACAGTCTGCCGTGATAAACCAACTCTCGACAAAACGAACGATTTTCGTTTAAACCAAAACAGCATTGGCATAGTTTTAGAACTCAATAGTAATTTATGCGCCACAAACCATAATTACTTGAAAATGCGGCAGAGTGCTTTGGACATCTATATACAAATGCCAGGTCATCCGTAAAAGCTGTAACCTTACCCAAAGTATTACAGAACATTTTAAGAACGTTCTTTTATGAAAAATACAAACCACGAAACCCAATATCGCTTTTCTAGTAAAATTGAATTTTCAATCATATTTGCGAAAGCCTTTATAAATTCGACAAATAAACCAGTTGCTGTGCTGGACGTATTAATGCCCTCATTAAGCCAATGTAATAGTTCGATCAACGCATCTTTAGTTCCCAAATCTCTGTTATACTGTCAAAGATAACCGAATAATCACTAATTACTAATATCACCCGCTTTTTAGAACCTACTTAGATAATATTTTGTTTTCGCTACTTTGATTAACTCTATAAGATTTTACAGCTAGCCGTTTTCAAGATAAAGGAATTATTCATCCTACGTCATTTCTTCTGAAGAAAAATGGGTTTTAAGTAAAAGTGGAGTTTCTGAAACATTTTTGCAATTTTAATATTTGAACTTTCGCATTGCTTACGTTTCCTAAATTAATATGTCAATGGTTTGAAAACATACTCAATAGTAGTTCTAGATTTAAATTATCTGTTAAATTTTTACGTTAATTCCTTCTTCACCTTCGTGGTGACGCTTTTAACGATAATCCGACTCTCTCTAATATTTATATTTTCCTGAAAATATTGATTTAAAATTACAAAAAATCTGCTCTTTCACAACACTCACTGTGCATGTACAGATTCCATCTGTTTTATATTTACCAAGATTTCGGACATACAATTTAAAATTTTCATATTGATAACTCTAAAATATTAAACGTTAGGAAAATTAAGGAAAGAAAGCGATAAACCATTTCTAAACAAAAGCCACTCGTGACGAGGGAATATTCCTATAATTTTAAAACGATTGCTCGGCCAACGACGTTGAAAAAAATTGGTTCAGAAAAGTCACCCGGAGAGGTTCAAACTTAGACATATTTACCCGTAATTTCTAAACTATATTATAGATTTTAGTTGTTATCTTGAATCTCTACGTTTGGGGGGTTTGTAGGTTTTAAAATTCATTTTTTTTAAATATTCTATACACATCTTCCTCAACTAACTATGCCATAGCTTTTTTGCCGATACCGCATAAATGCAATACATTTCAGAAATTGTTAGTTTCAATATTGTAACGATTTTTTCTCTCATCAATAAAACAGTAGGTAGACAATTCCTGCAATAATATAAATTCAGACAACAGACATGTCGCCTTCATAATCCAAGCATATTTTCAAAGATATATACGAGTATATGTAGATGATTGCTGAATAATGTGTTCCTTATTAACAAATGTTTTGGATCTGGATGAAGAAATTTTTAGAAAAGTAATTTTACAGACGAACGTCTCACTCTATGGAATTCATGAAGGCACGAATAAAAAAGATCTTCACCCATATATAATTCA
Organism: Nephrotoma guestfalica; assembly: GCA_963691935.1. Taxonomy (NCBI): domain Eukaryota; kingdom Metazoa; phylum Arthropoda; class Insecta; order Diptera; family Tipulidae; genus Nephrotoma; species Nephrotoma guestfalica. The sequence continues at coordinate 231,893,920 of OY829913.1, read as the reverse complement.
ATAAATACTCGTATTAGCGGCAAACCTGCCTAAATCTTTTGAAATTTGTGGCTTTTAACCATTATCGTATGAATTTTTCATGTATAGAGTAATCTTACAACTGGAATGGAACGGTTGCGTTCCTTTTGTGATAATCGGAGTAGTTGTTGTTATTTTTGTTAATGAAATAAATATTCATATTTGTTTGTTTTTTTACATTTGCTGTTTTTTGACACATTTTGCTAAGTGAAATTTATCGTGCGAGTCTATATTTAGTCTGATGGTAAACATTTCAACTTAAAATAGAATAATACCTAAAGCTACTTGTAGGTGGTATGAAACTATTCATTCCGGATTGAAATTATAAGGTTAACACAATCAATTTTTGGATATTGCTTCCAGGCAACAATTTCTGTCAGTTTAGCAATCATTGACTAATCCTATGTTCATTTTGAATCAAAATAAATAGTAATTAAACAGTTGAATACAAATAGGTTTTAAACGTTGCAATAATACCTTGATCCGGTTATATCAAGGAGAAGTAAAAATATATTTAACGGTAAAGGCGGCAAACGGTAAAGCGGGCCAATATGAACTGTGTGCTTTTTTATTTGACATTCAGTGGACTGGTATAGAAAATTTATTTTAAATGGTCGCAGCAATCTGTCAACTGCAGATAGAACCATCATTTTGACATTCATCAGGTTGATAATACATTTTCCAATGCTGCAACTCTTGAATACGAGGTGGCTCTAAAACTCAATTTTGAACCTGAAATGACTGATGGCCGAATGTGACTTTAATTTTTTTTAAATGTATTATTGACACACTAAAATTAAAATATTTTCTAACTTCTGATGAACATATTTTGGCAAGACGGTCCAATATTTCTATTTTATAGTTTCAAAAGAAAATTGTCATAAACAAAAGAAATTGGCCCCTTCAATTCGATTGACTAATAATACGATTATCAGACGCAAAATTTGTTAAAGAATTGTCATTCCTCAAACATTTAGCACTAGTCAATGGGTTTTCGGTAAACAACATTAATACAATATTAATGAAACACTTAAAAAAGGAGCACAGACTTTCGCTTACCACAATGTTCGACACCATTGCGCCAACTATAACAAAAAGAGTAAAGATGTCTTATTTCTCAGCGATTACTAATAAATTGAGAAACATCTTCACAAGCCCAATAATGATTTTGTATATAACATCACTTCTCTATTAAAACAAATTTTGAAGGACGGGAAATGCAAATCGCAAGAAAATCTTTCCGAATCTGGAGTATATCTAGTGAGCTGCCCAGTTTCAGCTTGCAAAATGGTTTAAATACAATTTTTAAATTTATTTTTTACAATTTGTAATAAGAAATTCCCCTGCTTATTTTTTAACAGTCGCTTGCTAGTGTCGTTTAATAAAACGGACTAACAATGAATTGGAGTAACAAAAATGCTTAGGAAAGCCTTAAAATTCACACAACCCAATCGACTCAATTTGTCTGTAAATATTTACTGATTCGTAACAGGACATTACCTTCCCGGATATTACCTCCCTGGGCAATACCTCTGTCATTACCCTGGCCAATAAAACTCCCATGAGGGGTTTAATGGGCCGGGGTTTTATTAGTTAGTTAGCTGGGGGGAGGTCATGATACAATTAATCGAAATTATTCATAAATGCGGAAGGGGTGGTAATAATCGGGGGAATAACGGAGAGAAAATGATTCTCTCCGTTATTGTTCCCGATTATTACCACCCCTTCCGCACCCGTATAATTTATTAGTAACAATTTAAATTGGTTTAAATAATTCGAACATTGGGACCAAGTGGTTGTTCCCTAGTATCAAATTATATAAAACCACTTTTATTATTGGGAAAAATTAAACGATCATATTGGGATCGTCTGTTGCCATTAGTTTGAGGAAATTTACTAATTAATGCTTTAATTAAATTAACTAAGAGCTGAGATTTGGTTTTTCTCGTCAATCGAATGACTATTTTCTAAAAATGCTTCAATCGTCATGGAAATTGACATCTTTAGTTTTAAGAAGTGAATGAGGCGAAATATGTTGTTCAAGAATATTTTTCGATTTTGGGCTGTTTTCCAATCATCGACTTATTTGTGGACCCGGCCATATTCAAATAAGTCACTGCACGAGGAGACTAATTTGAATAAGGCCGTCAATTGTGTCTTGACTAAATGTAGTACAACCACCAACATGTCAAGAAATTTTTTTACTTTCATATTATAGAAATTGCGTTTTGTTTTTGGTTATTACGTCACACATAAGTCGGTACAATGAATTGGAATGATTTGACCGACTTATTCAAGATGGAGTCAAATAAGTCTGTAAGAAGTCGGTGTTTGGAAAACACCCTTGGAGCATCATTTGACGAGAAAAACCGTATCTCGGCTCCTAGTTAAAATGTCTCGAAATGCCTTACAATTCTTGATAGAAGAAGGACCAAAGCATTACAATGTTAAGTAACATATTTATGTGAATTACCTTGTATACAGGTTTAGAATTGTTTACGACATATAGAGTGTTATAGTTTTAGATGCAGCTTTTTAAGCTGAACTCGAATTCGCCATAATAAAAAAAAACTTTTACTCCTGATGAAATGGTAATATACCATACACAGCTAATTGTTTGCAAATTTAATTTAATATTGATTTATTTAATTTTGTAATAATCAGCGGGATAGACGGATAAAAAATGCTGGAGAATAATAACTGGGGGAAATGGCGGGGTGGGTATATCTCCAGGGATAATATCCAGAGGAGTAATGAGTCGGGGGTAATTTCGGGGGATATACTTATTTATTTTTCAAAACATGTACCTATGTCTAATTTCGTACCAAGGCTCGACGAAAGATCAACGCAACATTTATTTCGAAAGGGAATCCCCTAAATTTGTAAATAGACAAGCTTCATAATGAAAAATAGTGCATACCAATGCACTAGTGCATTTTTACCGTGATATTATAGGATCGTGTAGAAACAGGATTGGATGTATTTGGATCAGAATCAATAGGTCTAATTTATTGGCCTATTGGCCTAACTATATATTGAGAAATGGAAACCCTTTGTATTCATCACCATAATGCTATATAACCGCTAACATATCATATTGAGATAGAGAACTTTTTAAATTTAATTGTTGTTTGATGATTATATGTTTTTAAAAGGAGAAGAAGTTTACCGCGATTTTTAGACATGATTTCTCATTTTGTTTATGTTTGTTAATCGTTATCATTTTTTATTTAGATTTTTATCGCGAAAGCGGTAAGATTGTTATATTATTATGTGATCAGGATTTTTATTTTTATTATGAAGATTCAGTATATACGAGTAGTAGTACTCTAGGATTTCTATAATACAAACATAAAATGGTTGAGATGAAGGCGATATGACAATCATAAAATGTGTGCTGGATGTGAGTGAAGTCGAAGAAGATGAAAATGTAAATGTATAATAAAAAACATTTTTATGTTTGGGATTTTCATGATTTGAATTAGATTTGAGTTTTTATTTATTTTTTGTTGGTTGGTTGGTTGATACTTCTCGGTTATGTCAGTTTATGTTTTATTTTTATGGTGATTCTTTATTACTCTCCTTTTATAATGCTTGAATTAAGAACATAATTCTGAACATATCTGCCTTTTAATTTTTTTAATTATTTTATAATTTTAAAAATATTTATACGAGTAATTTTATGTAATCTTATTGTAATGTTATGCTTTTTTGGGAGAGGGTAAACATTGATAGCGTCACACATATTTAAGAATTAGATTAGATGAACGGATATGCGCTCAAGATTCCATGAAATACCATTTAGTGTATACACAGGATATAACACCAAAATGATTTGTCATGTTCGTATAACCCAAATTATATAGTATATTGCTTTATTTTTCATTCCATTGTGTTCAAAAAGAATCATTTTCCTACATACACAATATATATTCTTATCAACAATTTAGCCACCCTTAAAATGTACTCATGCACAAATATATATTTATTTTCTTTAAATTCCTTTTTTATATACTTAAAAACAATATCATCATCGTCTTGCTCGCATATACATATCTGATAAATATAACAACAGCAAACGATGATGATGACAACAACAAGTGTGTGTATGTAATACTGGGAAAACGAAAAATTTATTTTCCCGGTTATTTTCCAGTACAGTTTTATGTATGTTTTTCGCTATTCGAACTTTGTTCTGTTATGTATGTACACATATAAGATAGAACATACGTACATTTTGATTATACCGGAAAATATAACTTTCAACAATGGTAACCAAAATTCATCAAGTTGGTACTTTTCTTTATTAAATAATTTACAAATTTTATAAAAAAAAGTTTGACGGGTTTATGACAACATTTGAATTGCTGATTTTTACATTTTAAAATATCAAAATGTGAAATTCCGTCGTTGGCGTAGTTTACTAACAAGCAACACGTATTCAAACAATTCGTGGTACGTTCTCTTTGGATCATGACATTCATCTCCAATAAAAAGACGCAAGTACCATTTAATTTTAATTGTTTGTCATTTCTTTAAGCTGTATAAATAAGGATTTATAATTTTGCAAAAGCGGCAATACAGAAGGGGAAAACTATAAGATTAAAATGTTCTCCATGGAAATTTTTTCAAATCACTAATTTTGCCTGAAAAATGTGAAAAATAGAAAACCGAGTTTTAAAGAAAAATAACTTGCACAAAAATGAAATTTCTTGGCATCAGAAATATTTTTGATCTTTAACAGTAAATTAATATTGTTGATAAGCATGATTATCCCTTTGCTTGGAATACATACTGAATTACAGGTTCTGTAAACTCTTTCATCTTTGTAAATATTTGTTGGTGGATACGTTTTGAATTTTTTTAAAGTAATAAATTTTTTTAGCTAACTTCGTGTAAAGTATACTGTTAACGTTTGTTAACACAAGCTAAAAATATTCTTAGCAAGCAGTATTAAAAAATTATTTAATAATTTGAATAAAAAATTCCACTATCCTTAATTTTCAGAAAATATTTAAATTTATTTTAAATACTGAAGTAAGAAATGTTCAAATTTTTAAGAATATTTTCCATGTTATTGTAAATGTTTGTAATGTTCACTGCTTATCATCAATTAATAAGCAAGACCGTTTGAAATCGATTAGAAATGGGATACAAAATATTTAACCATAATGCGGAGAATTTTAAAAATTTCGGGTGCTCAAAAAATTAACACGATGTACAAACAATAATCATGAAATTGCCGCACCAAAAACAATTTTAATAAGTTAATGTTAAACAACAGACAAAACGTCGCCATTCGAAAAATGTGATTTGTTTCGAGGACGAAGTTTAAACATACAATCAAAACTTGTACCTCGTCGGTGCTCTCGCGAAAAATTTGTTTTTACGAAAAGGAGTTTAGTCAGCATTCGAGTTTTCTATGGAAAGTGATATTGGAAAGTTTAATTTTATGCTTGTATTGCATTAAAATATAACCACTACAAATTTATTTATAATTAAAATTAAAATTACCGATTAAAAATACAGAAAGGGTTTTGAGTGTGAACCAGGCCGGGATGTTTTTAGTAACAATGTTTTTATGTTCGTGGACAGCGCTTCTTGACCGGACGAAGATTGGTTATTTCATGTTTGTCGGTAAAAATAGGCACAATTCAGGCCCATGATTGGTGCTTATTTGATGAATGTTGGTCGATGATTGTTTAGTAGTTTTTTGTTTGTCATAAATTCATGACAAAATGATTGTGGTATTTTGTATCTGCATGATGCCTTGAAGGTTAAGGTAACGGTTTAAATATCCGAGTAGTCTTATACTAACAATTTTCAATTCAACCCAATCGAGCAGGGTTGGTCCAAGGATTTTACACCGATCAAAGTTTATGCAGTGCCCAATAATTCAGTGCGCGTATAGTATTCAATTATTTTTTGCTTTGCACACTTGTCGTATACTTATGGACATTCATTTCAGTTGACAGAATAACGTAGTGTGCAGAGTAAAATTCTAAGTTCAAAATTTTTGACAGCGCACTACCTGCCTGGGATTAGGTTCTGATGAAATTACAATTTTTTGTGAGTTAACTCATATTTTAGTTATCCTAAAGTCGCAGAAGTTTTTGTGATCATTTATAAAAAAACTCTAAGACGACGGACTGTTGGTGTGTGAATTTTGACATCCACATTCTCATCCTCTCATAATCATTTATTTTATTTTATTTTCACCTGTTAAATTTTGAGTTATTTTATTTTAGTTTGCGATTAACTTTTTTTAAAAGTAGAATAGTTTAAGCCAACCACAAATTGAAATAAAATAAGAAGATAACTAATTCAATCGCCTTAATCATTATCCTAATAATTCTCATAACTAAACTATAATTTCACAGTAGCCAAGATTTGTATAAGGAACCGGAAAATTGCCATTTGTCATTGTCATTTAATCAGAATCTAGCGAAATCTACGCTCTGGGCTGAACTAAAAAATAGACCCTTAGCATAGAGAAAAGTCAGAGGTAAAACTGCGTATAAAATTTTGAAACAACTTTTATTTATTGTAACCCCAAAATTCACAGTCGATAAACCATATCGTTTGTTTGTTTGTTTATTAACTTGCAATCTGTTTCAACTCGTTCGCGGTTCGCTTTTGCCGCCTACCTTTCGCCAAATCGAAGACGTACCGCTATTTACTTAGAACCAGATATGCATTGCAAGGCTACATGGCAGCGTATAGTACTGAAATGGAAGATGGGTTCGCCCATGAGTTCTGCACTCCGACATGGTGGGGTTCATAGTTGTGTTTATTTTCATGACTGATCGTAATCAGATAATGAAATATCCCTTTTCTCTTTTGCTGCTATCGGGATTCGATCCCAGTACCTCCCGACCCAAACACCATACCGTAACACCATACTTTACTAAGAAATATGCATACAAAATTTTGTATGCAGCCTTCTGTTTCAATTTCTGCTTTTGTCTGTGCCCTAATTCACTTTACTTAAAAAACGACCAAACTCCAGAAATTTTTAGTTGAAATCCTGGTTTAAATCAGATGACCGTATGCATATTCAATTATTTGGCCTTCGTTTTATGATCGACGACTATTCTCCCCTTATTTTCGTATTCCTCTGACGTTTCAAAAAGGAATAGTATTCTCGTAGATATTTTTATTTTCACAAACATTATTTAAATAAACTTTTTACAGCCACCAGATCAAGAAGCCGGTTGTAGCTAAAATTATTGGGCTTGGTTCCTTATAATTATTTAAATTATTTGAACCTGCTTTAATCAAAATCAAATATAAAATTTTACATAATTTGGACATAAAACAAAAACAACAAAATATTACTGCATGTCAATTCTTTGAAAAGTGATGACATGCGAAACCGTTTCATTTTCATAGGAAATACAATTCATCTAAAAACAATTCGGAGAAAATGAATTCCGTCAATTCCATAGGAACGCAGTTCTGGGAAATTACAATTAATTGAAGACGACGGCTCAGTTAAATAGCAGTTTGCGATAAACAACTCAGAGAAAATTGATAAAATGGACAGTTATACTCATCTGAGTGAAACTTGCCTAATACGCAATCTGGGTGGCACATGTCGAAGTTCGTGACTCATAATACGTGGGAACATACCATGAAATAGTTCGACTTTGAATTTTTTCGATATCCAAAAAATTAGGCTTGGCACGAATTAGTCCTGTTATGAAAGATGGCCCTCCAATTTGTTGGATATCGATAAAAATAATATTTAATACCAAATTTTCAACAAATACGATCTCCCTATTTTGGTCTTTTTAGTTTCACAATAAAGCTAATTTAATTTAAAATATCTAATAATAGCTAATCTAAATCGAAGCGGATTTTATTTTTTGCTATTGATAAAGCTGATTTTTCTGTTTTAGGGAAAATGGAAATCGAATTGATAACCAATATAAAGAAATATTATCTTGGCAACCTATTTCACCCGACTTAAACTTATTCGAATCGTTTGTGGATGATTTTTACGAAAATTCTACGAAGAAGGAAAGCAATACGAAATAACAACAACGTAGTAAAATAAAGTACAGTAATCATGAAAAATTTTGATCTCGAGTTTTTGCAGATCTACAATGGGCTATTTAGCCGAAATTAAAAAAAGTCGTTTTTAAGAAATCTCTGTATGTACATATGTCAGAGTACGCCTCCCTGAAGACTAAATGTTTGTAGCTTCTCTATAGACGGATTGACTGATCGTGGTGACATTTTATACTTAAGCTTTAAATGGGAGAATCCCCATATCTCATAAAATGGGAGATTTCAGTGAATTGAGGTCGAAATCGGACCACCGGAAGTGGTAGCTTCCTCTTCTTATGGAAGAGTTTTCTCGTTGTTTGCAAATATTTTGAAAATTACATCATTTACGAAAAAAACGGCTATGAAATAAAAGATTCTAAATTAATTTAGCAACGGCATCGGTCCAGATCGCTCGGCATCTCTATAGTCCAGCCGGACAGACTATTCTGAATCAAACTTGACTCTTTTTCGTTAATTGGGAAATCCTTACGAAATTTGGTGGACATCTGGTACTGGAAATGGAAGAATCTTGTAAGATTGAAATAAATTTAAAGATTAAATCGTCATGTTGATCTTTCAACAAAGGTTACATGTTAAGAATGGTTTCATTTGTTTCGCTCCAATTCTATATGTTGCTGCTGAAAATAACCCAATTGGTTACCATGTTGACTCTTCCTATTATCTCTCGGTGGTCAGGCAGTTTCAAGCAGTTGGCTACCCTCAACGTTTTAGTGATTCTAGAATCTCTAAAGTGGCTGTTATCAAGGTACCTATAGATGTACATACGCGCTCAAGGAGTAGTAACAATATTCCTCAGTATTTTGTTTTGGGGTCTTTAGGTGATGTTTAGGTTTCTTGGGTTAGAACAACCAAACAGCTGAACACCATTCGTCCATATATGCTGTAATATTTGCTTATATAGAATGAGTATTATGTGTTGATAATTTTGAGTCCTTTTCCAAAAAGCAATATATTTTTCTATGTTAAGTTTGAGTTCTACACATTTTTTCTTGTCATGCGTATTACACCACACGTTAGCATCTAAATTCATGCCAAAGTAGTATTTTAGTAGTATCACAGGCAACTAGTTTACTTTTATGGTGGTGTATAATGAGTTAATTGCGCTCATTTGGGCAGAAAGAAAGCTAGCTAGTATTGCTTTAAGAATACTTAAAACAATAAAGCTTTCTAAAGGTTATAGAATGTTAAGATTTAAAGTGGTATCTACAAAACGACCTTTAAAATGATATACTACACCAGTATATTAGAATACTGTACACGGTCCATTGAGGTAGAGATCCCAAAATCTTTTAAATTCATCGAATTAAAAATAAAAGAAGAGTGGTGAAAAGAAAATTCGAATCGCATAAGCCGTTCTTGTGTATCATTGGTACAGACATTCATCCATCCATCCATGTAGGCAGAAGATCTTAAGTCAACCGGTTTGATGCTGATAGCTGATTTTGAAGAATGCCTTAAATTTTGCTTTAGTACTCAAAACTACTTCTATGGTGCTGGAAGCAGTTACAATTTGTCTTATTCTTCATCGTTTGGGCGCTGATAGCTAATTTTTTGAATTATTATCGAATATATATGTGTCGCATATCATTGAAAAAACCTTGAAGAATGATCTTATCAGTTGCATTTTTATCATTCCCATATAATCACGTAGTATATCCTTTTAAAGGCCTTGGAAAAAGCAAAAATTTTCTTATCATCAGTTGATAAATCCATCGTTTTGGCGCTGGTTTATAATTATTGCTTTATTATAGAATATATTTGTCCTGGTCTATGAAAAGGCGGGCTTACGTGCGACAACAAGCTATCGAGAACACAGTTGTTAAAGGTAAAAAACTCGTTGCGTCAGTTTCGCGTTAGTTGTTCCTTTTTACCTGCGTTGCCTGGTATCTAACTATGTTTTGTACTTTCTCTGTCTAATGTGCTTTCTCTTCATTTTTAGTAAATTTTTACAAATTAAGACTTTCTGGTTTTCAGCATGTAAAAGAGCGTCTCACACTCTGTCCGAATCAGCAAAAAAGTGGAAAATGATTTTTTGACACCTAAGCCCCCTTTTCATAGAGCAGGTCACATATAAGGATGACGTTCCATTCTGTATAATGATAAATAAAAATTAAATTGGTCTAATTTTCACGAATACTTTATAAATGTTTACAAAGTCACAATATCAACTAAAGATCAGGAAATTCGTCGCAGAGCGACTCATGAAAATATAAAGTGGTTTTGTGTCAAATTTTCTGGGTAGAAATGTGCACTATTTTGACATTTCCCGTGATCTGTTCAGGTTGTCGATTATTGGACCGAAGTTCTGATTACCTTGGGTACATTCAGCCCGTAACACCTTTTATTAGATTTTATAGGTTTTTAACAAATGATACGTAAACGGATAAACTTTTTATTACTGCACTGTAAAATGAAACAACTGTATTTTGAGAAAGTTCATTCGATATTCATAATGAAAACTTTCGATTTAATGACATTTTTTTTTTAAATTAGATCAAGTATTGTGAAACGAAGTATCTATATAATAATTATCCGAGAGGGTTTAACATCTGCATTTAAACATTTTTGAATACCTGAACGTTTTTAAAGTTAAGTAAAATTTTAATAACGCGCCCTCAAAGTTCATCAAGGCAGCAAGGCCCTAAGTAAACGTTTCTAACGTGATCAATAAACTTATTTGTGTTATGTTGAGACCAAATAACACCAAGCTGATTAAAAAAACTAGGACTTGGGGAAAGTATCGACAATTCGAGGAAATAACCGACAATAACATTCTTAAAATTATGAGTATTATTACGGAGTGATCGCAGTCTGCACGAACCATTTCTTCAAGTGGCGTTAGGAACCCAGTTTAGAATACGATGCATCTTACAAAACACTTGTATATATCTCATCTCCGATCTTCTTTGATCTGAATCGAAAGAAAGGGAATTACAAAACGAATGAAAATTGTCAAATAGTGATGGATCATTATAGAAATAATCCTTATTAGTAAAACGCGTTATTGTCCAGTTAAATCACGTAAGGTCTTACAGAACATTTATCGCTGCTTTTAAGTCCGAAAAAAATTTTAAAGTCAATAAGTTTGAAATAATAGTGTTGATTTCACTGAACAAGTGGTGCGATGTTTTAATATTTAAATCGAAAGGTACTGTATCATATTAGGAGCAGGGTACGAACGGAAAGGTTTATCGTTACGATCCAACTTCACATGGAGTTTTGTAACGCATTGGTGGTAAACTTATAATTGTATGAATGGGTGAAGTGCGCGAGTAAATTAAACGGAAGTATATGCTTCACACTCAAATGGCATTGAATTAATTGGTTAATCAATAATAAAAACAACTTTTAAATTTTCTAATCTCGAATCGATATTTCTGAGGAAAGTTGACGGGTGCAAAATCCCGTGAAGTTCGCATAAATTATTTTAAAATCGGCACCACATATACATATTTCTAATTTATTCAAAAACCATGTATAAATTCCATATGTTCTCAACCGTGTGTAGTTTGTGCACTCCATAGTTTCATACGAAGTAAATAAAACAATTTCCGATACAAACATATTTACGTATTCTACATAGCTACTAGCATAATAACGAACACGTATTCCATATTATGCACCCCTAAAATGCATTCCAGAGAAATGAAGTATTTTTCCTTTTCATCAAAAATATTGTAATTTTGACAATATTAATTAAAAAATACTGTGAAATGTATCGGCACAAACACAAATCAGCAAGACAGGCAAGCAACACACATAATATGAGTAAGTCCGTATGTATGTGTGTGAAAACGCTACTATATACAGAAAGGTTGATTCCAGATCTAAATCTAATATTTTCCCCTAACCGAATGAAAATTCCATTTTATTACATGAATTTTGATCATATCATGCCGTTTATCATACCCGACGACATTGTCACTCTAATTCAATAAAATACTAATAACAATGATAAAAATCGTAATAACGATAGTAATAATAATAATAATAAGAACAGAATGAGTATATAGATTATGATGACAGAATTTTTTATATATGTACATGCTTTCTAAACACTCTCTTTTTATGTACATAATATTACATTATGTATACAAACTTTTGGCACAGAATAATTTTCAATGGTGTACAAAATATTTATTAAAATAGGGTGGTTGAATTTGAATGTCGTTCGTGTCGTGTCTATATGTAGAATGAATTTATGTGTACAGAGCATAAAAGCAGATGTAAATGTGGTATATTTGATATTATTACATATTTTTGGACATTATTTGAATATAAGCTTTAGAATACATATAAATATTTCATGCTGCTTGTATTTCTACATGATTTTGTTATTCTTGCATTTCTTTACAGACGGGGTTGTTGGAGCCGGCACAATAACATCGCCATGGACTCCTGTGAGTGCTGGTCCCACAGGTCCATTGGGGCCAGCTGATACAAATGGAGCAGGTGCCGACTCTAAACACTTAGATGTCGGTGACCTGAGTGATGTAAGCGATGTAAATGTCCCTAATAATTTTAACATTTACGGCATGAAATCTAATTTACATGAATTTTATTATAGGATGAAAAGGATTTATCGTCTGCCGATGCAGAGGGCGTTTGGAGTCCGGATATAGAACAAAGTTTTCAAGAAGCATTAGCTATATATCCACCATGTGGAAGACGAAAAATTATATTATCAGACGAAGGAAAAATGTATGGTGAGTCAAACACATTTTATAAATTCATAACAATTTTATCAACATTTTTAAAGGTTTACTATTTACCATATATGTATTTCGATGATATAAGCAAGTTCATTTGATACTACATATACGAGTACATAATAATTTTTTATCGTAAAACGAAACAAATCAATTCCTAAAAACAAAATCCAAATTAATTAATCGATCTGAACTGAACACCTTTTTAAAGCCCTTGTTTAGGTGTCAACAATTTGTTACCTATTATGTATTATTTGCCTACAACATACGTATTTATACCTAATACCTATATATTTTTATATTGAAGTCACACCTCGCTTACATCGCGATTCTAAAAAAAACCGTGTAATATTTTGTTGCAATAAAACTTTTAACCTTTCGCGAATTGCATAAATTTATGTATTATGAATATACAATTCATGTAAATTCAGAAATAATATTTACAACATGCAGTGCACAAACAAGTAAAAGAGAAGGCATTTAAATGAAATTTGTGCACAACACCGAGCTTTTGTATATATTTTTGTATTATGTACATAAATAAATATACGTGCTCTTCTGTTTTTTTTATATAAATACATACGCTATATAGTAAATGGATATGGCAAATCGCGAGATTCGCCAAAATATACCTACAAAAAATTCCATTAGCACGTGACTTTATTGAATTTATTCATATGTTGTTTTTATTTGTTGTTGCATGTAACGTATTTTATTTGGGAAACGTAAAGCTTTAAAAGTTTTTTCTGCAATATATCGGAAATTTTAAAATGTGTGTGTAAAAAATACAATATTGCTTATCATAGGATAGAACATAAAAGTGATAAAAAATTGTAGTTTTTTCCGCGTTTGTTTGTGCTACGATCATGTTTTTCCTTATATAAAGTGAACATTTAAATATGCTAAACACTTTTTGAATGTGTACTTTACGTACGCTATGTACTGAATTGTTAGGATATTAGGGGAAGTTTAATTGGATGGAAAACTGTTTTGAAATTAGTCCCAAGTGACTGATTTTTTATTGCATAAATAAGGCTGTGATAACGAACTTGAAAAGTTTTTAGTCATACGTCCCAGTCGTCTGTGTACCAATATTAAGAATCACATTGCCTTAAGAACTGTTAGTTTATAATTTGCAACAAAGCCTAATTTTAGCAATCCTTAAACAGCTTTTATAATTGTTTATATTAACATTATTTGTCAACCAGATAATGTAAGCCGACAAGCAATCAGTTTGTGTGCCTGCCTGCCATTTGTTACGCATCTCTAAGAAAAACCGTACAATAACTGACCGATGATATTACTACTGGTTAAAATTGATTTAGATTGATAATTTTGATTGTCCGAGGAGGGCGTTAATTATATCGGCCAAAATCAGCACTTAACCATTTTGTTTTATTTTTAGTTTAAAAAAAAATAGTTTTGAAAAGAAAACGATCCAGCAAGTACGGATATGCACGTCTCAAATATTTTTAACTATATAAGCCGGCCAACTTTGGCACAGGAACATGACATCCACCCGGAAAATCATTTGTTTATGAAAATATTTCTAAAAATATACAAAACAAAAAACTTTCCATGGTTCCTACCGTTTATTAAATTGGGGACCCGGAAATAATTGTCATTTACAAAATAATTCAAAACCATGCAACGATACAAGGTTTTATATGACACTCTTTTTCCAATGCTCCTACCATTTTTTAAACGATCTAAAAATAAGATTTATCAAACATGTTAAAATATGTAGGTATTTGTCTAGACTATGACTTCCTCCTTTGAGTACAATTTTACTTCCACAAGCCACGTTTTCATGTTGAACAGAAATAAGTCGCAATGGGTCAGGTCGTGCGAGTAATGTTGATGCGGCAGCAGTGCACAGCAAAATTGGTCTAATTTGACATCAACGATTCCATACGAATGTGAAGCGAAGGTGCGTTGTCATGGTGGCATAGCACTATTGTCTATATTCTAAATGGGGCCGTGTCTCTTTCAATTTGGAACCTTTTCATTTCCAATATATACGCCCAGTCTGCTGCTTTGTGATCAATAAGAATCTGGTCATGGAGCTTTTCGACTATTTTCTCAGTAACCATGTCTGCCAAGAGGCCTGGGCACTCTTTGTCGAAAATAGATGTATGTCTACGTTTAAATGCGCGTTGAACTAATAACTTGCCATCTTAAAGCAATTTAAAGTCATATAACAATTCATTTTTCTTACAGTATTTATGTATTGAAAACTTTGTACATTACAATCTAGTCATTTGGACTCATTTGTAGAAGAGATAGATAATACAACTTCATCACCGACGTCAAAGAACCATTGCTTGGGTTAGTAGAAACTTGAATGGCCATTTGGGAGCAACATAGAAGAAAGTCGAAATGAAATCGAACAAAACTCCCCCCGACATGCTAGTATGTCTTACTCAGCCGCGCTGGGAACTGGCTAGGGTTCAATGGACCATACATTCCTTAATCTGAAATCCAAATTGATTACAGAAAAAAATACTAAAATAACCAATACAAACCGACCAATATAAATATACGAACCGACAAATACAAACACCCAAACCAAAAACCACAACTAGACAAATCACTTTCTGTGGATGCATCGATTTTTCCATTATTCCTCGTGCATTTTCGTTCATCCCATATTCGACAATTTTGTGTCTTTAAATCCACCCAGTTGAATATTTGCTTCTTTAGTAAAGATAACTTTGTTGAAAAATTCGCATTTTAGTTTTTTTTATAGCCCATTTAGTGAATTGGCGAAATCCAAAGTCTGATCGCTTTATTTTTTAATTATCTGAATCTTGTATGTCATTAAATGAAGACCTTCATCCAAAATTCTGAATAAAGTGGTTGGTGGAATGTGTAATTGCTGTGAACGATGACGAATTGATGATTTTGGAGCCGCGTTAATACTAGCAATCACAACAGTAATATTTTCTTCTGAATGACCACTATGATGGTACTTTTGCTTTTTTCATTCTGTATCGAACCAGTTTCCACAAATTTTCAAACAATTTTTAGAATGGCCACAATTGATGGACAATTTCCTCTTCCATATTCTGAACGAAATTTTCTTACAACTTCTGCATAACTTTCACCAAATTTAAAATAACTTCTAACAATAAATACGCGTTGTTCAATTGTATATCTCCATTTTTAATAACTAGAATATTTCTACTTGTCATCCTGTCAATTTACATATTTGTACTAGACTACAAAAAATATAAATGGCAAATTTAAAAATTAACTTCAAATTGGAACACCCTTTATTCAACATTAAATTTGTATTTCTAAAGCCAGAAGCAATTCTAAATTTATTGAAAATTTTATGATCGAACTTTATACTGATACACTTTTCATGGTATAAGTAAATAATTACAAATTACCTTCATACGAGTAAGTTTTTCCTTTTCCTATTTATAAAAATTTATATTCGAAATTTGGACGAAATATTTCTCCTAATAGTAAAGATAATCTAATCTAGCCATACGGACTCACAACTTTTTGACGAAATATAACGACGACAAAACTAAGTCACGATTGCTAAGTTAACCGAAAAATTCAAAATAACTTAGATTTTTACACTTATTAGTCGATTTGTTCTAGTTGCGCACAAAAATTGGCACGACAAAACAAAGTCTTGTCGATTGTCGATCGTGACACCCGGATGATCTTGGTCTCCATGGAATCCAAATGTGGTAGTGACGAATATTGGACCTCCTTCTGGTTGACGAGCAATGCCTCGCGTCTAGAACAGCAATCGCTTCTAATTATTTAACTGCAGTGGTAGGTGAAGATAAGGAAATCAAAAAGTACTGTTTAATTCTTCAAGTAAAACTGAGCATTATAATTGGCGCAGTTTTAATGTTTTTCTTAAAACATTGTCAATACCAGCACCAAGGGCACTCAACAGATTAAATAACTGCTGGCCAGAAAAAGATGGTTGTGGTTTACATTGAAATAAATCTGTAAAATCCAAATTACCCAAAATGAAATAAATTTAATTAATCCATTTAATCCATTATTTAAAATCGTGACTTGGCTCTTGCTATCTTGATGTGAGTTCCATCAGACTTAATTCAATTTGACTTGAAATTTGCGTATAAAGTTGCTGAATTGGAGCAGTCGGTAAAGGTGTGGAAATTACTTTCAAACTGTATTCAGTCCTCTGTTGCTCAAAAATTCAGTAGTTTTGATTTGTTAGCCAATATCATCCCAAAAATTTAATTAAATTAATTAAAATTACAAAATTAATAATTATAAAAAACATTTAGCGTTATAATTTCAGTTAATAAATTAACTAAAGTTTTTTTTTTAAAAAAACCAAAATATATTTATAGCGCTTAGATAAATATTTTATTTCTCGATAGACGTCCCGGTGAAACTCAATTTTGGCATTCAGCTTACTCAGTGTATGTATCACAGTATTCATATTAACACCGGTTGTCACTAACGTCGAAATCCTGACTATTTTCATTAAAGTATTTGGTTGGCGATATACTCCAAGACCGAAAAATAAATAACACCACTGCTTTAGTACTACTACTCATATATATAGCTATAGCGGCAACTAGCGATTTAATTAAAGATAATGTTTTCCCAAAGATGCTTGTATTGTCGTTTTATGTATAATCTGGGCAGTGCAACATGATCTATACTAGATAAAGTTTTTCATTATTAATTATAGAGCATGTCTTGCGAAAGAGCTGGCCGAATTGAGTATAGGAGTATTAAACATTTGCGCTATCTGCCACCTGATGTAAGATAGCATGATTAAAAGCTGATAAAACTAAATTATAATTTAAGGAGAGTTAAAAAATATTTAATGAACTATTTTCCCTCACGAACAATTCAAAAACAGAACATTTTACAAATTGGTTGTAACTTAACTCCAAACGCAATCTCTCATATATGCACCTATCTGCACGTTGTGGTTAATTTACAAATTTATATTTATCATTAAGTTCTTCAACGAATTGAAATTTCTTTGATTTAACATAATTACGATAATCTACAAAAATTGTATAAATCTCTAATGTATTCTAATTTTTACTTGTTTAATTTCAATAATTATCGATCTATAATAGCTTAAATATTTTCTTGAGGGTGAAGGTTAAATATAATATATAAATTATCCGCGGTAATCTTTTGCAAAATGTCGTTCTTTTTAAATACATCGTTTAAATACATTCCGTATATAAAACTATGTGTAAAATTTACCAAATAAGCCTATTTCTTAACTACCTTCCTAAGTCATGCGGTTCACAGTTCTCCAAAACTATAGTACATCTACAACATGATAACATAAAGTTCCAACCCTAAAATAGACTAAACCCAATTTAACGTTAAATTTATTTCAGCTTCTAATTAATTTTTATTATTTGCTGTACTGTTTATTCAACGTACATACTCGTATGTGTTCTTTAATACATTTAACCCATCGACCCAAAGAATAAAACCGCGAAGCATAATAATATAATAAAACATTGAAATAAATAAAAAAAAAACGGTAACAGTAGCAAGAAGCATATAAGAAACCGATTTAAGATTTTCACTTTCTAAAAGCTCCCGTTTTGCGAATTTTCTAGTTTGCAAGTGCGCCCGTATCACATACATAATATTTAATACACATGGATATACTCGTATGCACATACAAGTTTAATCTGTTCAAATTATTATATTAATGTAATTGTTGTGATTCTCACAACAATCACTTTTATTTTATATTTATTACAATAAAAACTGCTATTTTTAGCTTACGTAATATAACAATAAAACATTAGTAATAATAATACAACAAGTCATTTGTGGAATTCACTGAAACGTGTGCGAATATTATTTAATAGTAATTTAAAAAACTATAAATAATTGCAACATTCGCTTATCACAGTTTTTGTTATTTGCATTATCCGCATATACTTTATTGCTCGTAGTCTCTTTTGGAAAAGTCTTTTTCATGCGCTTACTTTACGTTTTTATGGTGGAATAATTAATGAAGTCATTGAAAGCAATTATAAGAAACGGAACTTAAAAGTTTAACGTCTATTGATTATATCGCGCATGACTCATAATATAGCTGTGTATACTCGTATATACATAGATCGTACTTCGTACATGTTATTGCGTTGAGGAGATGGAGAAAGATTGTCATTTATATAGTAGTTTTGTGTATACATAATATTATGATTCAAATAAAAAAGTCAAGTTTTTTATATTCAACTAACCCTGTATACATCGGGTGTATTTGTACAAATATCGGTCAGCATCCAAATACAACTCATATTTTAGAATTGAAGTTCACTAACCCCATAATATGCATCTGTCACACTACTTGGATATATAAGTACCATATAAATATAAAACAACTTTCGTTCATTCAATGGAAATGTTGACATGAGATGCAAACAAAGGAATAGGTACCAAAAAGTAAAAAGTACACAAGCAAGATCAAACCCATTGGCTAAGTTTAACAATGTTGAACTCTATTCATTCATAATAATTATTTTGAAGCTAATTTATGTGCGTGCTTTACCACCAGTCGGAACAACAAGATAATAAAGTGTTTTAGAAGGAAACCAATTGAGGGTTTAAAGAAAAGAAATAAACCAAAATTATCGTTAATAATCGCTAAAATAAGAAACTATAAAAACTTTAAAAACAGGTTTTTGTATTTTCTTGTTATTGAACACAAAATGAGAAATAAGAAATAAAAAAAATAAATAAATACAATACATTTGAATTAATGCCATGTTGTCGGATCGTTTTTATATATATTCGTAAATATTATCAAATTTTAAGAAATCTAAGATGAAATTAAGACGATGTTAGTTACAAGATTTTGATTTTGATCATCAAGCTACCACTCTTAGTTTTCGTTTTATTATTGTTACACCAATGTTATTATTAATGCAATATATTTGATTGATGTTCATCTCTCAAAGATGCTGCAATTTATGTGCTTTCTTCAAACCAGTAGTAGATTAATGTTTTTTTGCTAGTTAATTAACAGATGTCCAAATTTAAAAGCAGTACGTACATACATAAATTTTAAATTATTTCCGGTGAAATTTTATATACCCCCGTAAAATTTTTATATTTTTGGGATTGTCCCGCAGTTTGCTATAACGAACGACATATGTATGATATTATTTGTCGTATTTCGAATCTATATTCGATCTATACACATGAATTAATAATGTTGTTTGAAAACATCCTCGCAAGGTGCAACATCGATCTATGTTATATAAAGGTTTAAAGCGTAACCCCTGCCCGAATAACTGATCGATCAATATACACTAAACTACGGTTTTTGTTTTCTACTAGGATATTATGTTCAAATCTTCAACACTCTAAGTTGTTTTGCGCCCAGGCTGGAATCAAATGGTTTTTAAGATTATCCTAAAAACTAAATATGAAGTTTATTTTATTCAAACAGTTTAAAATATATGGTTTTCCAATAAGAGTGATATGATTTCTTTAAAAAAACACACTAATTGTTAAGGAAATTGAAATGTTTTTTATTTAATGTGAAGTACAATCGATACAATTAAGTTCTGAATAAAACGTCATTCAAATGGCCTCCACGACTTCTTCTGCAGGAACGAATTCGATGAACCCAATTTGCGAGCAATTTTTCCACTAAATCAAGTCGTATGTCATGAATAGCACGTTCAATATTGACTTGTAAAGCTTGAAGAGAGTTTGTTTATTGCTAAAGACCAATGACTTCAAATAACCCCACAAGAAATAGTCTAATGGTGTTAAATCACAACTTCTTGGAGGCCATTCAATATCACAATTTCTTGAAATAATCGAATCTCCAAACTTTTCTCGCAATAATTCAATTGTTGCACTTGCTATGTGGCACGTAGCCCCGTCTTGTTGGAACCAAATGTTGTCAAGATCAACTTTTTCCAATTTCGGTCATAAAAAGTTGATTATCATCGATCTATATGAATCTCCATTGACAGTAACGGTGTTACCAGCTTCATTTCGAAAAAAATACGGACCGATGATTCCACCAGACCAAAAACCACACCAAACTGTCAATTTAGGTGAATGTAATGGTTTTTCATGAATAATTTGTGGATTTCCTTCGCACCAGAATCGACAGTTTTGTTTATTTACCGCACCACTCAGATGAAAGTGATCCTCATCAGAGAAGATGATTTTCTTAAAAAAATCGTTATCGTTTTCAAATTGTTCCAATTGTTCCACGATGTTTACGGTGGTCCAATGGCTTCAATTCTTGAGTGAGAACAATTTTACACGGATGCAAACCCAAATTCTTTCTCAAAATCCGCCAGGTTGTGGTTTGAGACAGTCCCAATTCTTGAGAACGTCTTGAAATCGACGAATTGCGGTCTTCTGTAACATTTGCCTGAACGGCAACAATATTTGCATTACTTCGAGCGAATCTTTGTCTTATTGGCACTTCAACATTTTGTAAAGAAAATGTACGCTCAAAATTTTCAACGATTCGACGAATAGTGAGCACACTTGGACGATTATTACGACTATAAAAAGGCAAAAGCGCACGAAAAGTTGCAATTGGAGAACGATTATTTTGATAATAAAACTAACGTTGTTCTTGCGTATATCTCACCATGATGAAATTGTAAACATTACTGAATACAATGAAACAAAAACAGTTGTCATGACAGATCATGACATATTACAAATGGCCGAAACGTCACTTAAAAATCATATCATTCCTATTGGAAAACCCTATATATTGATCGACTCGTACGTTAACCTTAATTCTTAACTAAGTGTCCACCATGCTGTTCATTCGAAATTACATTAATAATTACTTAAAATTAATTCTAACTTTTATAATCATTTTGTAAATTAAAAATTTGAGTTTCAGTTGCTTTGCGCGCCATCTCTTATCAAATAGACTTATTTATCGCGATGGAAGATTTTTATCGACAATAACAGTGCACAATTTTGATATTATTATCTTTTTGTTTTTCTTCCAATTACAGTGCTTAAGAAATTTTGCAAATGAAAGTTTATATATCGTGAGTATCGTGCTAAAATGTACAAACTGGGTTTAAAATATATTAGTGTAATACATCCAGATTCTTTGATAGATATCATGAGTTCTATCTATTCAGTCGATAAGTTCACTACCTTACCACCATGACCATCAATTTTCCTTCGCATCGAAATAATATTTAATTACAAAAGAACGTAAACAATTTCGGTTATTTTTGAAGTTTCACGTTTAATTAGCTCACAATGTTTTATGAATAGATTCATAAGCTAGCATGGAAATCCAAAAGGGCAGGGAACTAAATAGGTTACTGCCACCCACACTATTTGTCGTTAACATTTTTGTGATGTTCCGTTTATCGATTCGAATCGGATTTTTTGAACTTGCTACATCCTTGAGATGCCAATTATTCTTGAATGGTGATCATGAGCATCGAAACAATATCAGTTCGATGTTATAGCGGGAGGTCGACTAGATACAAACGTAATCCTTGGGCATATTTTCGAAATTATTGCACAAATTGACGGGAGTCAATTGGCATTTTACATTATAGATGCGTCATAGTGGAATTAATAAGATTCACCATATTTACCCTGTGTATCGAATGAGACGTAATTTAGTGCTTCTCATTGCTATTAGTGTTTTCTTGACTTCGGTGATATAGCGAATGATAAATCTGCAAAATTTCGAGGTCAAAGTTTGTCATGATTACTTAATTTAGTACATGGTTTAACACGATAGATCAGACTGGTTCATTAGCCAGTGGTAGGCTCACGTGATCGATAATTACCGTAAAATCAAATCTTTCTGTGTACGGCCGGAATTTCTTAACACAAATAATGAAATTGCTGTATTGGCAGCAGTGGCTCATAATCCTCATGTTAGTACACGAGAAATAGTTCGCGATTCCGGATTGTCCCTCACCAGTGTTTGGAGAATTTTAAAACGGCACAAGTATCATCCATATCATGTGCCTTTACACCAAGATCTTCATGGCGCTGATTTCCAAAATCGGGTAACTTTTTGTCAATGGGCACGTGAATAAATATAACAAAACCCCAATTCTTTTCGTTGTGTAATATTCTCTGACGAATCGTCTTTTACAAACCATGGAACGGTTAATCGACACAACATGCATTATTGGAGTGTTACAAATCCGCACTGGCTTCGTCAAGTTGAACATCAGCGTCCTTGGACTGTCAACGTGTGGTGTGGAATAATTGGCAACAAACTCATAGGCCCCCACATTATTGAAGGCAACTTGAATGGTCAAATGTACCGAAACATTATGGAAAATGAACTGCCAATATTACTTGAAAATTTGAGTTTAGAAGTGAGACGGAACATGTGGTTTCAACATGATGGTTGCCCTGCACACTATTCGGTGGTAGCACGTGAAATACCTGATCGTGATTTCAATGGTCGCTGGATTGGTAGAGCTGGTCCGGTAAATTGGCCTGCCAGATCACCAGATCTTACTTCGCCAGATTTCTTTTTGTGGGGCTATCTCAAAGACAAAGTTTACAAACAAGAACCAACAACACGTGAGAACATGATTGAGCGAATCAGAAATGCGTGTGCTGAAATTCAACCAGACACACTTCTCAGTTGTGTACAATCATTTGAAATGCGTATTAATAAGTGCATTGAAGTCGCAGGCCATCATTTTGAACACTTATTTTAAGCTAAAATTATTTTATTCACCTGCCATTTACATTAATAAATTGTTTTGATGACGAATTTCGAGTATTTCCATTGAAAACGTGATGTTTTTTATTTCAAACGTATTGCATAATCGAATGCGTGTGTTCTAAGAAGGAGAAATTGAAAAAATTGAATTTCGTCGATTACAACGCCATCTATCATGAACCGAACAAAATATTTCATTCAAATCATACGTACTTTTAGTCGTAGAATCCGTATCTGCAATAAAAAATATGGCTTCCTATCTTAGTTTGAAAGTTACCCCCACCCCACCTACAAAGCGGCGGGTGGGGGACTATTTTTTGCACTAATGTATTTCCCCCGCGGTATGATTAAATTTTGATTATGGACATTTTTTCCGTAGAGTGGCTATTTTTCGAGATATTTGATCGTCTCAGTTTAAAAGAAACACCCGGTATAGAAAAAAATTAAATTAATAAATTAAGAGGAATTGTTTAAGCAAATGAAAATGAAAACCAAAAGGCAACAAAAAAACTACCATAATAAAATGGAGGTGGCACAGAGGAGCTTCTTCAAACAGAATTTGGTAATACTATAATCGAAACATGAAAAACTAGTGTTTACCTGAAGAAGCATTCTTGTATTTGGCAGCTTCCGTCGGTAATCAGTTCTGTGAACAGCTTCTCGGAAAGCATGTACTTAAGGTACGTAAACTGATTTAAGGTGTATTTTATCAAGAATAAGTAATAATTGTCATAACACAGCGTCTGACGCAAATCTACCCCAGTTAAATGATTAATTTATGACACGTCATATTGTTTCTCAAATGACACGCTCAATGTCCGTCTACGGTCGACGACAAGTGTGAGATATATCATCTATATTTCTTCTTTCATGACAAAGTCTTCAGTGAAACAAGTATGACAAGTCTTCGATGTTGCCCATCCTGTCACACACTTTATAATATGACATAGATAAACAATCGAGAGTTCAATTGTTCGTTTCACGTTCTATTATCTGGTAATTGGTAGGTAACTCAACATTTTGTATTGTTTCATTCTAAAAAGTTTTACATTAGCATATGTATTTATATTTTATGTTCAACAAAAAAATTCGTCCATTTGGAAAACTAATACATGGCCGGAAAATGGTTATAATATTTTTTAAGGCGTCAACATTTATACACCATTTCCCAGTTGAAAATTTGTAAACATGTATATGAGTAATTGTTTACGATACACATACAAGTATGTTTCTGTTTCTTACCGTTTTTCTAAACGTGTATGAAAAAATGGTATGTTGACTAAATGACTAATTTATAACAATTCACATTAGTACCTCAAATGACTCGTTCAATGACTGTCTTTCAACGACAAGTGTCAGACATGTCATATACATTTCGTCTTTCAAGACAATGTCTTAAGTGAAACAGGTATGACAATCCTTTCGAATGTCGAATTGGTAAGCACATATTTTGTAATTGTTTTATTGGGAAATGCAAAGGTCAGTAAAATATTATTATTGTGACATAGTCACATATTATTACTGATGGTATTTCCCAAATAATATTTTTTAGGTGGGTTAGGTATAATCTGCGACAGAGCCAGTGGACTTGTAGAATACATTTCAGAAACATCATAAATAGAGGGAAATCAATACTTGTTTTTGTCAAAGAGTTAGTTAGTTAAGCGTGGTTTTCATACCAACTAACCCAAATTAAAGCCTTTGACGACACACCAATGACTCATCAGCGACAGTCAAGCATGACACGTATATAGATATTTGACAACAAATGGGACTGATTTTCAAATGTGACAAGTCTGAGATGAATTTTATGTGATATGCCGAACTAACAAGCCGAAATCGATCGAGTGATTTTTAAAAATGTAAAATATTCAAAATTTAATTTTGCGAAATAAAAAAACAAATGCTAATGTGTTTATTAAAATATTAAATGTTGGATTTTATCTGAAACTATGGGCTGCCATGGCGATAAATCCGACGAGTTGTGCAATAGATGTGAAAAGCGTTAATCGTTATCGAATAGGACGATATTGTCGAAAAAAATTGCGAACGAGAATTTCATTATCACCTTCTTGTGTTTCATAGACTGCTTTGTGTATTTAGTATCGATTGCTTAAATTAGTTATAATCCAATAGTTTTAGAAACATATTTTAGGATTTCCGCCATCTCCTGATATTTGTCTACTTATATTGTTAGTAAAATGAATTAAAATCTTTGTAAATGGTAAGTGCTTTGGAAGCAAGACTAGCTTCTTAAAAATTAGTATCGCGTATGAACTGTATCTATAATCTCTATCTAGCTCGTCACAACTTTATAATAGCAACAACAAAACATTACAACGTTCTTATAGTACACAAATACATAACAATGAATTATTAGAACTCCAAATTAAAGTTGAAGTAACAGTAGAAAAGGGGGGCGCGTAACAGAGAGAGTCAATGCGACAACAACTTCACCAACAACGATAAACAACCGTTGCTTGGGTGAGTATAAATTTGGTTAACCGCATGGGGATAGCATAAACATAATTGGAAAATGGCATGGCAGTATGCCTCATCCAGTTGCAGTGTGCACCTTCCAGTAGCCCTGGTACCCGCCTAGGATTCAATAGAACATTCATTAACATGAAATTAAATAACTGATTATGAAACGTTAGAAATAAGGTGGCCAAAGCACCAGCAAAATAAATAGAACTAAACAGTAAAATATTTTTTTAGGATTAGTTGTAATTTAGAGAGACTGAATGAATCTGAAAGCGTTTATTATTGCGATCTGTAACTTAAATTCAATTAGAAAAACCCTACACCCACAAAACTCACAACCAGGATATTTAAATTTAGTACATGTTTTTACTTTGTGTATTCCTTAAAATTTCGAGCGATTCTCTAACTTTTAAGCTGGAGACCAGATTACCGTTCCAGTAGCAAAACTGAATTTTAAATTCCTACTCAAAACTGATCCTGCAACCTACAGCTAATTTAACGTTTACAATCAATTGACTTTATGCAATATTCACGTTTTAGTAAAGATAATGCTAAGTAAAACTTAGAGACATAAAGGTAATCAAATACCTGCACACAGTCTTTTACAAAATTGATTTAGTAGTATTTTAAATCAGGCCAGTCATAACAAAAAAGTTTTAAATATGACGTTTTACTTTTAGTAAACTATTTGAAATCGCAACAGATCAAACATATTTTCGTATAATCCCAAATATATTATAAATAAATTTTGTTTATAGCGTGTTATAGCCACTATAAGATGCTTTCATTAATTGTTATAAGGTCTTTTGCAAAAATAATGTAAACTGTACGTTTTTAAACCACAATCGGCCACCTACAAAGTTACAGTGTATATTTTATAGTCAGACGTTTATTAAACTGTTGCCAAAAAAAAATGTACACAACGAAAATTATAAAAAACTAACCGAATTCAATTATACTTAATTATTTATTTATATAGATAGAGATAAAAATCAGAATTGCATTTATGCAGTACATGTAAATAGACTTTTAATCGCTTTTTCTTGGAAAACATTCAACAATAATTAACTCTATGACGACACTTGTCATCAAAATTTCAACTTCTAAAAATAATTCTTATAAAAACTATAACCGTCTAGTTTTATACTCGTACACTTTCAAAACACCAATATACACATTTATTCATCGTAATATTATGATAATTTGATAATTCTTTGGTATAATGCGCGCGGCACACAAAATTTCTTGGATTACCAAAACACGAAAATTTAAATTCTATTAATTTAATCTTAAAGACAGGTTAATAAAGGATATCCAAAATTCGTCTAATTTGATTATCATGGAAATGCTGATGAACTAATTATGTTAATGGTCTTAAGAATTAAATTTATGTTACATAAATAAAACAAGTTTTTTTATTAGTTATTAATTTTGTTTATATTGTTACCTTCAACAAAATTCGTAATAACTATTTAACATGGACCGACATAGACATGCTTAGGTACAAGGTATAACAGATTTTCGTGGGTATACATCAAATTTCCGCATAAAAACCGCAAAAGATTATCTAAGTAGGAGAATAGATCTATTATTTAGTCATACAAGTTTAAAATGTCTATAAATAGAACTACATATCTATATTTATATAGAGGTGCTTAAGAACCATAATTTATATACATGCATATGACTAATCTATAGTAATAAAAGCGGCGATCGAATCGATGTTCTTGTAAAAACATAATCATCAGGTATCAAAAACTAGTTTATTCCTATAATACACCTCTTTTAAGCGATACATTAAACTTGTTATATAATAGTTTACCCGGTAATACAACAAAAACATAAATTAAAAACGGAAATGCCAATGTTGATGGATTGCGGTTTGCTTTTATAATATTTGGATGCTTTCATGTGCTTTAAATTTTTTAATGACATACTTCTAGCATTCTTTTGAGAAATACGCAAACAAGATGATCATAATATACCTTTTATGGTAGTACAAGGTATAAAGTTAATAAAATCACCACAGTCGAATTAATCAATTTTAAGTAGATACGAGCTGAGATATTAAACAAGTTTAGAAATGTGAGTTAAGTCTTTGATATAGACATGATCATAATTGTAAGAAGTTTTTTATGTAATACTTTGAGTATCAAGATTCGACTTTCTTATAGAAATATAATCAGATTATCACATAATATAGAGTAAATTAGGTTTACCGAGATATTTACAGTTATGTTTGGTTAAAACTTTATTTTGGTTGTAATGTACCTAAGATTTGTTATAGTGTTCATTTGAAATTAAATTGTTTTCATTTCCTTTAAAAATTTTAGTATTAATTAAATTGTTCTAAAATAAAACTTTATAGACTAAACAGTAGTAAACAATATTTTGTATATTTGATCAATTGGAATGCCTACAACATACGACAATCGCTCGCGGTACCTTTAGAATGCAAACGTTCATTATGTCATATAAGAGGAGAAGTATGTTAGCAGCAAATACTATTAGCATTGCTATTCATATTGCATTTGTTAGGTGCTCATCCACATACTCCGTCTGCTTAGAACCAATATACCTAGAGTACCCAGGTATTACTGCTTGATACATCATTAAATTTATGCCGACACTATCTTTTCTGAACTGTTAAACATAATAACGGAAAATATAAAAACCAAACATAGTATGGCTCGAAAGATGTAAGAGAGTAGATGTAATTGTTAATAACAAAAAATGTCACGTACATAAATGTTTAAAGCAATGAATGTTGCGTGGGTTATACTGTAATTTTTGATCGTTATTTTTCCAGAATTTGTCTAGCTTTCTTCACCACAAATGACGTATCACGAAAACACAAATAAACAAATACAAACAAAAGTATTTCTTTTATTTTTATTAAATCGCCATCTATCGTCAAAGATCGGAATCGTTCATATAAAATGACGAATTTTTAAAACAATGATATCATTAGTATTTCTGCTGTACTGTTAGGAAAAACAGATTTGAATTAGGGGTATTTAAGAAAAGTAAAAAAGACAAAAACAATAATAAGTAGAGATAGATAAAATATTTATACTAGATAAAGTATTTTAGTAAATAAAAATAATTAAATATAAAAATGAAAAGTTTTGGGTTTACTGGACTTTTGGGAGCATATAATAGTTTGATTAAAGCGATTTTGTTAGCGGTTTTGTTGGGCACCTTTCTCAAAGCACGAGTATTTACATTCAGATTTATCTTTTCGCGTGGAGCTGAAGAATTTACTCCACCGACGCCCACAACAGATCGTCGCATGCTGAGTGGCTGTAAGTTAATAAGCTTCAAGCGGCAAAGATAAGGAGGCAAGTTGTAAATATCCACCCATGAAAGTTCACACAGAGTATAGCTCAGAAATCTACGTTATACAACCTCAATTTTATGTATGTCCAGACCTCATGGTATAGAAGCCAAACTGACTAGCATTTGAATATGCAAAGGCCGAACATAAGTCATATAAGTAGCCCTCGTAACATAGGGGTTAAAAAACTCTTTAGACCGGCGTTTGACAAAAAAGCGCAGTTTGCAATAAAATCGACGCTGGTGTTTAAAGTTCAGTTCGCGGTCTCTAGCTACAATATCGCTGTTGATGGTATACTCTCGGCGAATGGCATGTAAGGTTCAAATCAAGATTATTTTAGCACACCAAGAAATAAAGTTATTAAGCTCATTCTGTGATAGTTTTACATCGGTGGAAGTAAAAAATGTTCAGTGAATTTTCATATCGTCTGCATAAATAGAAATGCCGAAATTTTATCACGAAATCAACGTCGTTGAGAAAAGAAAGAAATAGGCCTTTGATGACTGCCCTAGGGTACCACGAAGTAGCTCTAAAAGGAACAGATATTAATGATCTAAGGATCACCTCATACCTATGTTCCTTCAGATAAGAGTTCACCCATAGTAAAAGTTAAGGTGCGTAACCGAGAGTCCTGAGTTTAAAAGAAATAATTGATCGGAAACCCTGTTGAATGTTTTGCTGAAGTCTAGTAATAACATCGACCTTGTTGTTAGTCTCCATAACATTCAAAACTCGAGATGAAAATACGGTTAAATTGGTTGCCGTAGATCGTCTAAGAAAGCCATGGTGATTGTCTGAAAACAACATTTTACGTTGAAAGTAAAGAGAATCGAATACAATCCTTTCAAATAGCTTAGGGACTTTGAACAATCTCGCAATTAACCTATAATTGATGCTTTCTGATTTGCAGCCCTTCTTCATAACTATAAGTGAATCATTCCATATTGATAGAAATATTTCATGCGAAATTGAGTTTTAGAATTGAATTGTACGTGGTTGGTTCAAGTTATTATCACTGTTTTAGTTTCGTTTAGGTGCTAAGTGCTAAAATAAATTATAGTAATCACGAGGCAATGTGGCCCCGCGATTTTTGCTGATTTACTTGTCGCTATATTGCTGAACTAAAAAAAGTGGACTTCGGTTGCGGAAGTCAAAAAAGTGGTCAGAAAAGATCTCTGAGTGTGTGGTGGGTATAAGTGTATGTGCGTGTGTGGTTTCGTGCGGCTAAATATCTGTGTCTTCTCTACAGCAGACAGTTCGTCCGATCGGATAAAACTTCGTACTTAAGCTTTCTTCATTAATTCGGAGATCCCAGTGATTTTTGGCCGAAATCGGTTCGACGGAAGACCTCTTTTACATAAGAGAGAGTTCCATAAGAGTTTTTTGTTAATATTTTGAAAAGTATAGCATTTACGAGAAAAGTGATTATGAACTAAGAGTTTCTAAATAAATAAAATTATGCAACAATACTGGTCTAGATCAATTTTTCAAAATTTATGCGGAAATGACGATATATTTGACAAAAACGCTTTTCAATAAAAAATCGGCCCCAGTACAGAACAAATGGACTGATCGATCGGGATGGAACTTCATACCTAAGCTCTTTTTCCAAATTGGAAATCGGTCCACCGAAAGTGACTTGTGCTTGTGTGTGACAGTCTGTGTCCTAACAACCGAAAACGGCCCACAGGAAACAAATATATTGAAAAGTTTATAGCATTTACTAAAAGACAGTTAAAACCAAAAGATGGTACCCGTATTGTAAATTAATTTTCAAACAAAATTAGTTCAGATAATTTTTTAAATATTACCGGAAATGACGAGTTTAGAAAAAAAACTTTATTTCACCAAAATGTGGTATCTCTAAAGTCCAAGTTTGACTAATGAGAATGAAATTTCATACTTAAACTGTTCTATTAGTTGGGAGATCCGTGCGAAATTTGGTAGAATTATGTGTACTAGAGGTGGCAGCTTTCATGGGAACTATTTCAATTTTTGCAATATGTTTGAAAAGTTAAGTATTTACAAAATCAACCAAGAATTAAAAGATTCAAATAAGTTTATAGATTAAATTATGAACATGGGTTAGTTTACTGAAATTTAGGCTGGAATAACGATTTTTGATTATACAACACAGTTTTACCAAAATTCCGGTAAGTTTAATTTTTGACTTTATAAATCAAGAGTGGTTCGATATCTATGTACATTCGTGTAGGTAAAAAAAAAATCCGGTATTGGTCACGACATATTCACAACTCCATTTTTTCTGATCATTGTTCAAAATAATGTGAAGCTCAAATAATTTAGTTTCTGAAATATTGTCACTGAAAATTTCTTAAATTCTTTATTCATATTTTCTGCTTTGGCCGATCAAAATATGCTCAGTTTTTCATTTTTCCTTATAAATAAAAATTCATTCAAGCTAGGTCTGATGATCGTGTAGGAAAAGAAGTAGGCCATCTCTTCCGATCCATTTTTTCGACTACATTAGATCTCTATTAGTCAATTCGTATGGGCTATAGAGAGGACTAGACACACAAATTTAGTCTGCACTTCATTACACACAGACACACACACACAAAGCTTTTGGAAATCCATTTTTTCGGCCTTCGACGATATAGCGAATTATAAATCTATTCTTTGATCTATTTTATGACCTCGAAAATTTTGCTGATTTAACATTCATATCTCGAAGTCAAAAAAATTGTTTTTTACATTTCTATGTGTACTCGTATGTAGATCACACATGCAGAAAGACTGATTGAGATGAAACTACAGACTTAATATTTTTAGGAAATTTGAAGATCCCAGTTATTTTTGTCCAAAATCAGTTTACAGACTTAAGCTTTTTACATAATTTTGACGAGCCTAATGATTTCTGGCCGAAATTGATCCACTGGAAATGACAGCTTCCTTTGAAGTGTTTTTGATTTTTTCCAAATATTTCTAAAAGTATTACATTTACGGAAATTTATAAGTAACATAAAGGTTGTAAAATAAATTTGGAACAAAATAACTTCCTGATGATTTTTTTAGGATTTAGTAGTTCATACAATTTTTAAAACTTTTAAAATTCAATTTTTCGTTGTTGGCAAGTATTTTGTAAATTATAGTATTTACAAAGAATACGACTATTACAAAAAGATTCTTTATTAAATTTGCAATAAAAGTTTGTTTATTATTCTAAAGCTACTGGAAAAGACGAGTTTTGATTAAACGGGTTTTCTCCAAAATTTGGCGTCTATACAGCTCAGGATGAATCCAAGTGAAATTTGGCGAAATGCATATACCGGAAGTGACAACTTCCACAGAAGCTTTTTAAATTTTTGAGATGATGTTGAAAAGCATAGAATTTACGAGAAACGACCAAGAATTATAATACGTATTATACTTGAAGTTTTACAACAATGGTCGTCATTGTTGGTTTTCTGGAATTTAAAAGGGAATGACGACTTTTTATCAGTTAATTTTTACTTTTCAATTTAGACATTAAGTATGGTGTATTCTAGATTTATGTACATTCATGGCAAAAGAGTCGGGTGTTGGTCACAACATATACAGCATTCCACTTTTTTAAAACGATATTATGTAACCAACAGGACCAGCGCAAAAATCGTCTTTTAGCTTGATAATCCTCCTATCCACAGTTCGTCAAACATTATTAAATGTTTGCGTTACTCTATTATATTATTAACCTAAATAACCTATAACTCGACTATTTTAAACTTAATTTAATTTTAGAATGTATGTCCTTTCAATCCTTCAATTCTGAAATACTTGCGATGCAAGTTGTGAGACCAATCTTAATATTTACATCAACAATTGATTATATCGCCATCATTAGGGCAAAAATTGGCTTTACAAGTTAAGTGCGCATGGTCCCATTGTCTCACTGCCACTGACCACTGACTAAAAGAAATCAAAATAATAAGATCTAACTCAGAAGTTGTAGCTTGAATTTGCTATTGTTATTAGGCGACAAGTTAAAATGGGTTTTATGTTTGTAACAGGCTGGAAATATTTTAGAAACAACTATCGATTCTTTTTGTTTTTTTTTAAAATATTAGGTGTGCAAGTATAAACTGCTTTTTTTTGGTCAAATTCAACTTTATTCAAAATGTAAGTGCCGCCATTTATATCTATGGTCTTTTGCCATTTATCAGGTAGATGATGAATGCCTTCGCGACAGAAACGTAGTGGTTTCGAAGGAAAATAGTCATCGAGCCATTTTTGCACATCTCCAACTATCGTAAACTGCTGGTCAAATGGTAAATATGTTGACTGTAAAACTTCCCAGCCTAAGATGAATATGAGTTCCTGGGTGGATTTTGCTGTAAGTGGACGAGCGTTCTCATTCAGTAATATCACCTTCCGCATTTCTTAGCCAATAAATGGCCATTTTTTCTCCAGAGCATCACTTAATTTGATCAATTGGGCCTGGTAATGTTCAGCTGTAAAATTTTGACCAGGTTCTTCAAATTGTTTTACTGCACCTGGACGTGGTCGTCCTCAAGGCTAAAATTGCCATCACGAAATCTTGCAAACCACTTTTTTTTACTGTTGAATGACTCACAGAATGTTCACTCAAAAACGAATTAACCAATTCCATAGACAGAATAGAATGCATTGACGTAAATGTTGCTTATCGACATCCACCTCTGAAAATTGATGCACACGAAACGACAGCTTGTAAGTAACTTAAACTTATGTCATAAAAACAGCAATGACTAAGCTACATATATCGAAAATTGCGAGCGATTTGGTTGCGTTCAAATATGTTTTAAAGCAACCAACTTCAAAGCCAAGTTTCTACTTGCACACCTTTTCGTGAACGGGTTCCCATGCGTTTATCGCGATATGTACCAACCCAAAGAATTGCCTAACGATAAAATAATTATTTGAAATCGGTAGTAAGAGTATTTAAGGATTTGCAAACTGTTTTTCGGGAATTTTTTTTTTGTGAAATCAATCTTCCAATATAAAAATAAAGTGTTTCTAAATATTTTGATTGATTTAGCCGGACCACCTAATTTGGGATTTGAAATTTTGTTAATTAACAAATTAAAATGCAATGTATCCCCACCAAATTCATATTTTCCGTTTTTATAGGCACTAAGAACTATTAGGATGTTTATTTGAACGGAGCAAGCGATACGCGATCTGGAAAATATTATAATTCGCTTCGTTGTCGTCTGGTTTTGTAAACTTCCATCAATTGTATAATAGCGCTCATCTAGCGTTTGCAATTTTAACTACCGCTTATTTCGAGTGTGACCACACTTACGTCATTCGTGTGACGACAGAAAATTAGTTTAATGTCCGAAATTAATGAAATGGGTCGCTTTACGCTTGAACAAAATTGGAAAATATTGAAAACTTACTTTCAAAGTGATGAGTGTTCTACCCAAACTGTAAGAAATTTACGTGTAAAATTCAGTAGAAATGAAATTACTACAAAGCAATTTGTGAAGCGAGTTCGTGAAACTGTATTGTTATTGGATAAACCAACACGTGCACGTGCATTAGCAGCGCGTACAGAATACTTCACGCAGTTCTGTGATGAGAATTTTGCAGAAAGATCTCGTTATGAAGGCGTACAAAGTTCAATTAGTGCAGGAGCTAAAGCAAAATGACCATCCGCAATGTTTTCGGTTCGCTAATTGGACTATGGAACGCTTCCTACAAAACCTAATAAAAAATGTTGAGATATAAATAACAATGCGAAGTTTTATATTTAAAAAATGCATAATATTAGTAGACACATGCACTCCCTGATAATTTTTAACAATTCTTTAAAAAATTGATTATTTTGCTACTTACTTACAAAATTGTATATAAAAGCAGTATGTTTTTTTTAAATTTATTAGAACTGATTTACAGATCATCTGTGATCATCAATTTATCTCTCATAATTTATATTCTCATTTGAAGGGTTGTAGCCCGTTGGCTAGTTAGTCTCCTTTACAGTTTTATAATATTTTTTGCCAATCCAGATTGGATCTAGTAGATCAAGGGGTTTCTTCCTTCGCAGCCATCTTACTTGGTTTGTGTCATCACGTATCATCTGTGTTCTCGCATGTTTGCCTATTTCCTCACGAAACCCATCTTCAGATCTCTATGAGGTTGTCATTTCTTATGTACCACTGTGCATTACCTATTGCACGTAGGACTTTGCTTTGGAATGACTGGATGATATTGACATTAGTTTTCTTTGTACAGCCCCAGAGCTGAATACGGTAAGTCCACACAGGTTTTAGAATTTACCGGTATAGTAGCAATTTATTATCTAAAGTTAGCTCAGAATTTCTTTCTAAGAGCCAATCCATCTTTCTGTATTGAAAGACCATGTCAAAAGGAAAAACGAAGAGTAAAACATTATAATTCTTCGTTTTTCCTTTTGACATGTTCTTTCCATTTTAGTTTCGCGTCTAGAGTCATGCCTATCGATTTGTCGTGTTTGTATAGGGGATATGCTGAGAGTTCAGTTCTACTAGTATCCAGTTGATCTTTTTGTTAGAAAAATTTTCGTGAACAGATTTTGTTTCATTAAGTTTTATTCGCCATCTCTTCGTTCAGGTGCTGTCAATATTAGTAGCTCTTTGCAATTTGCTTGAGGATTCTTCTATGTTATCAGCGAATGCTTAGATGGCCGTATGATCCGCAAACGTCGCTATGTTAGTCTTCTCTATGGTTGGCAGGTCCGAGGTATATAGAACATATAAAGTTGGTCCCAGAACGCTACCTAGTGGTACTCCTGCTGATATTTTCTTTATTTCTGAGTAATCGCCATCTAATTTAACCGAAAGTGTCGGTTGGATATGCAAGATTTTAGTATTTCATAAAACTGCTTTGATAAGTCTCTTTGCAATTTATATTCCATTTCAAGCCTTTAGGCCATATTGTGTCAAAGGCTTGTGCTACATCCAAGAAGATACATCAAGTACACCTTCAATTATGTTTGTTATTCGATGTACTTGTTCTATTGTTGAATGGTTTTCTCTGAAGCCAAATGATGTGGAAGAATAAGATTTCTTTCTTCTATAATTGGTTTGAGTCTCTTTAGGAGTAGTTTCTCGAATATTTTTGAAATTATTGGACGTAAGAAAATCGGCCTATACGAATTTTTGCCATTAAGTGGTTTGTTTGGTTTAGGTATCATGATTACTTCTGCGACTTTAAATTGATTTCCAACGTGTTTAAGTCTGAATACTGCATTAATTATCTGGAGTAGTTTATGTAGTCCCTTTTCAGGAAGAGCTTTTAATATTTGTCCTTTAATTAAGTTATATCCTGGAAATTTCATTGCATTTAGGCTAAGTTTGATTTCCTCTTAATTCTTGTGACGGGAGATATTTTGCAGTTATCCAATTTATTTATTGGTGGTATGTTTTCCTCTGCTGTTTTTCTAAGCATAGGCTGGAACGTGTTCTCAAGGTGGGTTGCAAAAAACGAAGCTTTTTGTTTTGCACTTATAGCCCTGCTCCATCTTCATTTTTAACTGGTTGAATTTATAGTTTAGGCCGTTTTAAACTTTTTGTCGCTTTCCAAAGGGAATACTCGGTATCATTTTCCCAAGTAAGGCCACTTAGGTATTTATTAATGGATTCGTTTTTGATTTCATTAATTAGCAACTTTAGTTTATTGGACAACAAATTTAGAGTTGTTTTATATTCTGTTTTCTATTTCGACGCATTTTCTTTGGGCTTGAGGGGATACTACTCCACGCCGGTTTTTGTACACTATTGTTGAGTTTTTCTAGTTCTTCTTCTAGCTGTATCGGATTTTAATTGGCACCTGAAGATCAATATTATCCTCGTAGTTAGTTCTGGAATTTCTCTGGATAAAAATCGCAACTGCATAGTCTTCCTGCTGCAAATAGCTCTCCTCCTTTTTTGGAGGTTACTCTTGAACTTCAGTAGGTATTTTTTGCATTAAAATCACCACCAATTATGAAACTTGGTCCGAGTGATTTAAATAATGTGCAATAGTCTTCCTTAATTAAATTATATCACAATATAGAAAATACTTAGAACTAATAAAGTACCAAACAGAGAGTACATCACATACAACTAAACCATACTTTTTGCAAAAATCAATTGACTACATTTTTATATGCCAAAAGCTATTTTATTATACTAGTATATTTTATTATTTTCACTCAACAGGGTGATCGAAAATCAAAATTAAATTGTTTTGAAAGTATAGTCAAACATTAGGGACTCGTCTGATTTGCTTATTTTATCCAATATTTTAGTAAATGAAATAAAACCAAACGTTTATATTGAGTATTTTATTTCAACTGTAAAAACTCTTTAGCTGGTTTCCCCACTTTTTCCCAAGTTGGATTAGAAATTATTTTACTGCATCGAAAATAGTTTACCTTCCATTTATGAAACCCTGTGTATAACATATAAACAATACAACAACCTTCTTCGGAAATTTTTTACCGTAAAGTTAAGAATTTTCGTCCCAATCCAAAGGTTTATCTATTTTTCGATTTTTCTCTGTGTTTCTCTAAGATTCTCTCGATTGTCTGCAATGTATTCTAGTTGTTTTGATATAGAAAACTACAATAAAGGAAAATCGACAACTTTAGAAACGTGTATTTGGAATAATAATAACACAAGAGCAATAACAAAATTAATTTTATTGTGATATGAAAATAGAAAATGGCAAAAAACTATGTAAAGAGAAAATATTAAACGAGAAATACAAATAGAGGAAAACTTATGGTATAGCTACGTGTATATGCTATACAATTTCCCATTGTAAAATTTATATAGTCGATAGACAAAAAGGAATTTTTACAGGATTATTAATTCCGAAAGAAATTAAAACAGAATCGTTTAGTTGTATAAATTTTACACAGTAATACCTTCTAGCTAGGTAAACATTTTGGAAAAGGCAATCAAACAATTAATTTCCGTATCTCGAATTCAGTCATCAGTGTGTTTGTAGGAGGGGTGTATATTGTGCAGATTTTGAAAGCTAAATCATATTTCAATTTTACGTTGACTTCATCGTTGAATTTGGTTGTAGAATTCAGAAAATGCATATACATATTCCTAACTAAGTAATATGTTGTGACGGAGCTAAAAGTACAAATATTCATGTAGCATAACTTAGTATTTGAAGGTTTCACTGTAGAAATAACAGAGAATAGAAAATATAATATAAATATGTATACTGTACAACATAAAAAAAATCACATTGAAAGGAAAATGGGTGGAAAATTGTTTTTTGAAAATGTTTTTTTTTTGTTTTGTTCGTTCTCAAAAAAGAATAAATCAAAAAAATGGAAAAAATAAAATAAACTTATGTATATGAAATAAGGGGATGAGGTTCTAAACTATGCCAAGAATGTGCAATTAGTGAACGTACACAAAAGCGTTTTGATACCGTAAGACCGTATTTTCTAGTAAATCTATAAATGTACATATATGTGTGTGTACGTACATTGAATATGAATGTATTTTGTATGTACACACATAGAGAAGATATGATACATATAACTTTCCAACAAAATGAAATTTTAAAGAAACAAAGAGATGAACTCACAAACATGTGTTTAAAAGCTACAACAGATAATGTTTATGTATGGAATATAGACTTTCAACAGTTTTCTTTATATGCTGCTTTTATGAGCTTTTTTATCTATCTGATTTAATTATATTAGTTCTTTGTGCTTATATTATATTGAATATTTCGATATACATAGCAAAATGACTTACGTCTATAACGTGATTAGAAGCGAAATAAAATCAAATGTCGTGATAGACACATAATTGATGCAGGGTGTCTTATGCAAAATGTGCGTAATAGTTGTGGTATCAAAATAAAAAAATGAGATAAAATTGTGATTTTTTTTTTCCATTCAATTAGAATATTGATTTAGTTATAATGTTTATAAATATTTTCTAATTGTCTGTCTTTTGCACAGTACCTTTTTCTTAATTTAAAGTCAAATAAACCGTAGCGTTTGGTTTACCGTTGTTGAATTTTAATAATAACTCTGTTCAACTACATAATATACTATTGAACGATATAGCATAAAACCCCTCCATAGGTAAGTACATGGTAGATATGTAAAGCACATACACATCCTTTTATTGATGTGAAAAGTAGACAAAAATATATAATAAAAAATTCTATTTATATATTTTTATTTTTTAGTCATTTTTCCATCTATATACATAAGAAAATATTAAACGCAGAAGAAAACGTTTGTTTAACTCGTTCCTTCCAGTAACGTAACAATGGAGCTAAAAAGGAAAAATAGAAAATTTCTTTCTTTTCGTTTTTTGTGCCTTTGAGAAAAACGAAATAGAAAAACGAGGAATATACCTTGTCCTTTTACATCAACAACTGAAAACAATTTTCTTTTATATTTATGTATACAGATGCCTACAGAATTACACAGAACAATATTAGAAACTGTTGTAGACTACAAATATTTAAGTTAAAATCTTTAGATCTCGATATTAGAGATAATATTGTTACTACTCATAAAATGTTAAATTTTTGAA
Source organism: Nephrotoma guestfalica (assembly GCA_963691935.1). Classification (NCBI taxonomy): domain Eukaryota; kingdom Metazoa; phylum Arthropoda; class Insecta; order Diptera; family Tipulidae; genus Nephrotoma; species Nephrotoma guestfalica. Next base: position 231,854,077 of record OY829913.1, on the reverse strand, counting down.
TTATGATGCATGAACCAAATATAGAACGAAATGTCTTGGGCACTTTCTGAGCTTTTGGCCCAGAGGTACATGAGCTGTAACAGACACTTTTAATTTTTCCTAACAATAAAGAAACGAATAAAAATTTAGAATTTTATTATTTTTAATTCTGTAAATCAGATGGAAAGACCTTGATAAATGAAAATGAATAACAATGAAAATGATTTATTGTTTTACATTTAGCTTCGCTTTCCCGTTTTTTTTTGTTGATTTTATATATTTTGGAACATAGATTGAAAAGAGAAATTAAATTGCTGTTTAGGGTGTTATAAAACTGGAAAGTTCTTTTTTGATATTTTCCTACTTGACTTTTTTGTATGTGAATTTTCCAAAATTTTATTATATTTTTATTATACAAACAGAATCCAAATGTTAGAAATACGGATAAAGGGATGTTGAATATACGGTTTTTATGTATAAATATGTTTGTAACTAAGGCTGAAAAATGTTTTTGTTAACGACAAAATTGCCCTTAATAGAATAAGTTCGATCGGAAATTAGGAGGTCGAATTCGATTAAATTTTGTTATATATTGTCGGCGAGAAATTCAGAATGAGTAAGCCCAAAATCGCAATTTTTTAAGACAGACAATTAAAACGTCCTTACTCATCTTTGCAATTAAATAATTTATTTTTTTGATATAGAAATTTTCTTAAAACCTAAGATGCGTGTCACACGCATTTGCTTTGCTTTTCCAAGTGAATTTTTAATGTCATCACAAAGCATGGTTCTCAAATCAATTACGACACCCAAACGGCACGCGATTTGTCGATCTACAGTTGAAGCGCGAAATACAAGAGCATCACGAGCTTCAGAAATAGACGAGCAACCGAAAGTAAGACTGGAAACCGTTCAAATACGAACTGCTCTAACCCGTTCGTCTGAAATAGTCGAACAATGGGTAGTAAGACTGGAAACCGATTGTCCTAATTATAGGTTATAGTCTTCATCTAAGGGTGGTTATAGGAAAAATGGATCAATTATCCGTGTATTGCAGTGCCTCAAATTTAAAAATAAAACACCAGGAATATGATGCGTGGATGGAAAAGTTAAATTGCCAAAATTACATTCACCACTCGAGCCATTATCAACGTTGGCCATTATCAAACATACACAAGTATAATTCATCTTTCCAAATAATGTATCCTTCAAATTTATTTCAGGAGAGACACTAAATAGACCTAGTTCCTATTTCAGGAGAGACATTAAATAGACATCGTTAATCGAACAAATCGATTAACGATGTCTATTTAATACGGCCACTAAACGAGAAATTGTCGCTGCATTACAAACTTTATTCGATTAACACAATGAATTAAAGTAATTGTCCAGCACTGCCTTTGAACAAAAGCCAGCTGATGACTACAAAGTGGTGGTTAGTGCAGACCAAACACCTGTCAGCCAACAAGATAGACAGTACATTGCACAAGTGACGATCCTTATAACGGGTGATTTTTTAAGAGCTTGAGAACTTTTTTTTAAAAAAAAACGCATAAAATTTGCAAAACCTCATCGGTTCTTTATTTGAAACGTTAGATTGGTCCATGACATTTACTTTTTGAAGATAATTTCATTTAAATGTTGACCGCGGCTGCGTCTTAGGTGGTCCATTCGGAAAGTCCAATTTTGGGCAACTTTTTCGAGCATTTCGGCCGGAATAGCCCGAATTTCTTCGGAAATGTTGTCTTCCAAAACTGGAATAGTTGCTGGCTTATTTCTGTAGACTTTAGACTTGACGTAGCCCCACAAAAAATAGTCTAAAGGCGTCAAATCGCATGATCTTGGTGCCCAACTTACCGGGCCATTTCTTGAGATGAATTGTTCTCCGAAGTTTTCCCTCAAAATGGCCATAGAATCGCGAGCTGTGTGGCATGTAGCGCCATCTTGTTGAAACCACATGTCAACTAAGTTCAGTTCTTCCATTTTTGGCAACAAAAAGTTTGTTAGCATCGAACGATAGCGATCGCCATTCACCGTAACGTTGTGTCCAACAGCATCTTTGAAAAAATACGGTCCAATGATTCCACCAGCGTACAAACCACACCAAACAGTGCATTTTTCGGGATGCATGGGCAGTTCTTGAACGGCTTCTGGTTGCTCTTCACTCCAAATGCGGCAATTTTGCTTATTTACGTAGCCATTCAACCAGAAATGAGCCTCATCGCTGAACAAAATTTGTCGATAAAAAAGCGGATTTTCTGCCAACTTTTCTAGGGCCCATTCACTGAAAATTCAACGTTGTGGCAGATCGTTCGGCTTCAGTTCTTGCAGGAGCTGTATTTTATACGGTTTTACACCAAGATCTTTGCGTAAAATCTTCCATGTCGTCGAATAACACAAACCCAATTGCTGCGAACGGCGACGAATCGACATTTCACGGTCTTCAGCAACACTCTCAGAAACAGACGCAATATTCTCTTCTGTACGCACTGTACGCATTCGTGTGGTTGGTTTAATGTCCAATAAAGTAAACTGAGTGCGAAACTTGGTCACAATCGCATTAATTGTTTGCTCACTTGGTCGATTATGTAGACTATAAATCGGACGTAAATCGCGAAACACTTTTCGAACCGAACACTGATTTTTGTAATATAATTCAATTATTTGCAAGCGTTGCTCGTTAGTAAGTCTATTCATTATGAAATGTCAAAGCATACTGAGCATCTTTCTCTTTGACACCTTGTCTGAAATCCCGCGTGATCTGTCAAATACTAATGCATGAAAATCCTAACCACAAAAAAATCACCCTTTAGTTAGCGAAGAATTTAACTCGCGTGATATAATTCTTCATCACAGAAATAGTGATGTTAAACGAGTCTCAGGAGCTCATCGCTTATACAACGAAGATGGATGAAATTTCAACATTGTAATTTCAACAACTATTCACATCGAGTGAAGATTCGTGAAAACGCTGAAAATCATATATTAAAATGACGACATTTGTTCCAGCAATACATTGTCGATATGTGAGCGAAAATCGAAACCGAGCAATTTCTTTACATTCCACGGCACATACATGAAAACGCAGAAGATGCAATGACATTTATGGTCGCCCAGATTTGTTTATTACATTTGCATGCAATTCTACGTGAGATAAAATAAAAGAACTTTTATTCGCTGGTCATGATATTTCCGCACGTGTGATCAAAACAAAAAAATTTAAATCTTGAATGAATTTCTTTGTATAAGCATAATGTTTTTAGAGAGACACGCTACGCTGTTGCATATAATCCATTGAATGAGATGCATGTCTGTTACTTCTCATCAGACATGCATGGAGCATTATTATTGAGTAAACAACATGGGCCATGAATCATTTTTAGTGTCCGGACGATACCCAAGAGACTTACTTGCCGGGACTATCACCGACAATGACGGATATCCACTCTGTCGTCTATGATCAACTGAAAATGGCGGCAAACCCAGCATTTTAAAAATACATTAGTAGGAATGAAGCAGCATTTTATCATTTTCAACCAATAAACTACATCAAACAGTTGTTCATTTGGTGCACCTTCAAAATCGACGGCGGATGTACGCACATACAAGAGCATTATCACCACCGCCAACAAAGTTAATTGCACTTCTTTCATCGTACGGGAATGATATGTTTAAAAAACGCCTCTTTATGGAGCTTAATATTAATTAGGAACAGTTATAAATGGTCAAGTCTGTGAAACGTATCGTGAAGCTTACCAAGAATTAAATCTTCTTGAAAACGATGCACATTGGGAAACTTCACTCGCTGATGCATTGAGAAACCCAACCACAGCATGTCCGCATTTTATTTGAAGCCGCATTGGCATCGCGCTTCCCATCCAATCCAATGGGTTGGGAAAATATAAAGAATACATGGGTGAAAATATCCTACATCGTTTGGGTGCAATAAATTAAAATCTTGACATTCAATTCACACCAAACGTGTTTAATGAGGCATTGGTTTGGAATGAGGATATATATTTGGCAATCGCTAACAAAGCACTAATTAGGAATAGCTATCCCAAATCAATCTGCAAACCACCTTTTCGAACTATTTGATTAATCGAATTTTCCGAAATTATTTCGACAACCATACGATTAATTTTTCTTATTTCACTTATTTTGGCAACCATACGATCACGAAAAAATATTGCACTGGCAATTGTAACATCTGCAGTTGCGGCAGCTCTTTTGGATGGTAGCCAAATTACGCATACAGCATTGAAATTGCCGTTTAATAAGCAAATCACCGACGCTAACACGCAATATCAACAAAAATTCTGGGATGGGTGATGTACTCCAATCATGTCAACTCATTATATGGAACGAATCTACTATGGCACACAAAATAGCAATCAAGCCGCTTCATGAAATGAATAGCTCTTCATTGGCACACTCATTCTAATGTCTGGTGGTCTTCGCGATCTTCAAACTCCACCAGTTATACCACGTTCAACATCAGTTGATGAACTTAATCCATGTTTAATATCATCAGTTTTATGGTGGCACGTACAGAAATTAACTTTGAAGACCAATATACAACTAACCGGGGGCCTAACTATTGGATTCGACATTAGTGACAAAAGTGGCAAAACGAAAAATGTATGAAATTTTTACTATTTTTTTCTCTTTTCTTTCTACGGTTGCTATAGGAAAACGATAGCTGTCGAAAATTAACGTCGAATACAATAGTATGGCCCCAGTATACAACCACATCATGAAGTTTCGCAAAACAATTGTTGGATATTGGGAATGAGGAAATGACAATCGATGAATCCACACAACGAACTTCTTTATTTATTTATTTCTAACGAAATCTATTCGGTGAACACTTCTGCATGAGTTTGTAACGGTATCAGCCTTTTCGAAACAAATATGATGAACTATATCATCGAAGCTACAATTCGAAATGGAAAATTTAAGGGGAGAGATGTGCTGTGGGCATGTATCCTAATGATTCCGACAGACGTGTCATTCGAATTCAAACTTTTGCAGTTTCCAGTGTGACTCGCATTTGTTATTACCGTTAACAAAGCACAGGGACAATCGCTACAATAGCGTCGACTATATTTGGAAAATCCCTGCATCTCATATGGGCATCAGATGGAAAAACAAAAAATTACTCTTCAATAATAGAATTAAATTACAAAAACTTTCTTTCCTTCTTTGAGATTTCTAGATAGCGATAGCTGTCTCAACCAAGTATCTGGACACGATTAGGGATGTGACCGAATGCACTCCTGACCGTTACAAAATGGGCCAGCAAATGTGGATTAGGGGTCAACTCTTCCAAGACGGAGCTGGTACTATTTACTAAGAAAAACAAAATTCTGGTCGTTAGCCCTCCTACCGTGAATTGCATTGGACTGGCTTTTGCTGACAGAAAGGATGAATAAGGCTAATATAGCCATTTACTCGTGTAGGAACGCCATAGGTAAGAGATGGGGTTTGAAACCAGAGCTGATAAACTGGCCCTATACCGCAGTGGTAAGACCTGTGCTGATGTACGGGGTGGGCGTGTGATGGCCAGCTCTAGATAAGGTATCATATATAGGGATGATGGCTTCTCCATCATCCCTATATATGATACCTTATCTAGAGGTCCAAAGAACGGCTGTCTCCCAGTGGAAGTGTCCTCAGGCGAGGCACACGACGATAGGTAGATCGCTAAGGGAAGAATTGGCGAATCTAGATTATATTAAACCAACGTTGTGCTTCGATAATAGTTTCCGAATCATCTGTCCTTCGAGGGAATCCTAGAGTAACGGATCAATACTGAAAAACGAGACAGTGCAATTTTTCACGAATCACTCTAAGCTAGACGGTAAGGTAGGAGCCGGAGTCTTCTATGAGAAGCTTAATGTTAATATATCTGTTCGTCTCCCTGACTACTGCAGTGTGTACCAGGCTGAAATGGTAGCGATCGGGGAAGTTGTGACATGATTAAAGCATACCGTGGTATCCGTGAGGGATATCGCAATTTATGTGGGCAGTCAGGTCACTAGAGGCGGTTTGTCTGAAGTCACGAGTGGCACTGGATTGCCGATCATCTCTTAATGATATGAGCTAGTATTTCGGAATCCAGATATGCTAGGTCCCTAGTCACTCGGTGTCACGTGAAACTGCAAGGCAGACGAACTAGCTAGGTGCAGTACGACTCTCCAGATGCAGCCGGAAAGGGCAGGTCTGGAGAGACCTATAGCAGCACTCAAATTGGCGCGAGTAGAAAGGAAATTGCCTCGACAAATGAGAGATGGACCAATACTCTCACGTCCAGGAAGCATAACAGGTTAGACCAAAAGTGGACTTGTGGTGCTCCAAGACACTAGTATCCCTGGGGAAACGAGAAGTAGGATTGGTCGTAGGAATACTGACAGGACACTGCCTTTTTGGGGAACATGCATAAAGGTTGGGTCTACAGACGAATGACTTTTGTAGAAGTTGTATGGACGAGGAGGAGGAAGAGACTTTAGATCACTTCCTATGCTCGTGTCCGGCACTATCAGACAGGAGGCATAAGTACTTAGGTATGTACGGTATGGACAGCCTTTTTGAACTCGCGGCCTGTGGAGTGTGAGATATTTTACGCTACATAAGTAGCTCTGGTTGGTTTCAATGGGAGTAAAGATGAGATAGGATCCTGTGGTATCACAAAGGGCCACTATTGGCCTAAGTGTGCGATTGCGGCCACTCTAACCTAACCTAACTTAAATAATTTTTTAGTTTTAGTATCTAATTAAAATAAAAGTTAAGCTTGTACGTCCTAAATTTTTGGATTATCCAGTATTGTTAAGAATGCACAAAAAACGGAATGAAATTGAAATACCTACCCTACGTCATGCCAGTATGCTTCATCCAGCAACTCTGCACTCTGGCTAGGATTCAGTCGATCATTAATCCAAAATATAAACCTGACCATCAAAATATCATAGGAGGCAACCAAATCGCTTAATAAGATGTAGCGCCAGTGAAATAAAACATAGAAAATTATCGTTAAATAATTATTCCAAAAATGTTTCCGCTTTAATAATGGCCAGACAAAACTTTTGAAATAATTTAGTGTATCATGACTTTTGTTTTAACGAGCAGCGGTAATTTAAAACCGCCTATAAACTTATATGCTAATGAGTTTCTAAAATTAGTATAATTTTAAATAAAATTCTAAAAAGGCCTTTACGGTCTTCTAACACGATTCAAAACATATAGTAAATGTATACGGCCATTTATAGGGGGCCTAACCTGAGGTTAAGTACACTTTATCTTTGAAGAAAGACTAGCTACGAGTCTTGGTCACTATTTTTACTGGATGTTGCCCTTCTAAATTATATTTACAATAAATGAGGCTTGTTCGATATGCCTTGTGTCACGTTGACTTTTACTAGGACGAAGGCAGCATTAATGCTTACAATTAAATTTTTAGAAGAAGTGTAGTTTTGCGCCTTGCGTGATTGAAGCTCGTGCAGTTTGCAAAGCAGCAGAGCACATTTATGAATTGGGAATCCTTAGTTTGAGAAATGGACAAAGAGTGGCATTACGTGCGGAACTTCTTTAAGTTTCACCTAAATTTAATATAATACAATGGGACGCTTTTGATGCATTATAAATGACACCACATCAACGCAGCACCAAATACAAGACAAATTTTAATTACAGAATATTCCTTGTATAGAATAACTGGTATTATATCCTGTTCACGCAGTTTACCAGAAGGTATATGAAAAGCCGCAATCACAAATTGATATTTTCCTATAGTAATGTACGAGTATGCGTCTGATTTCTTGTTGCTATATAAAATAAACACCGTTCAGCACTTGACTTAATACATTGAAAAAAAATAAACCTTCCAAAAGCTACCTCGGTCGGATCACGCATTTGTAAAATCAATTTTGAAACACATTTTCTAAGATTCGTAGTCCTTGTCAAGGTAACATGAATGTTTAATGGCATCCTACGGAACCGCAACGAAAAAGGTTAGTTTTGAAAGGATGCTGTACATATGACATGAAAAGTGAATCTTTACAATAGTTTATAGAGAAATGAAGCCACCTTTAGCTACCCTTAAATACGGTTTTTACTCAAAACAGTTTATGCTGTGCTTCATGGTATGACTGGCAAGCAAAAATGTGCACCAGAAATCGCACCTTCAAATTAAACTATTTACAATGGTTTAAGGTTTAAACTGCGCTTTCTTTAAATTCCTAAAACGATTATTATTTCGAATAAACTTCACACCATTTATTTGAGCACCGAAAAAGATTATGTTTTGGTGAGAATTGGTATCCTTAAAATTTTTGAAGCATTTTTAGGGCCGCTGCCTTACAAAGAGTTAAGCTTCGTCGAAGCAAAAATTAGGTGTGCAACGCAAAAATTTAGTACGGTATTTGCGTTGTAGGCAACACCCGACTTTCGTTCTTCAGAAAACAGTGATGTCATAATAAGTAATAGTCGTAATAGTCGAAGAAACTTGTTGACAAACACATAAATCACTGTGACATGTAACTCTTAAGAGAAGAAGAAAATCTTCCAAATATTCTTAAGCAATTTAAAAGTTAAGCATAAATTTTTCTCTTACTCATCGTAGTTCGTCAATTAAAGCAGGAAAGCAGATAGATAGAGGCTTTCACATAGAATTGTTTGGAAATCACTTTTCTGATTTCGCCTGTACGAAGAATGAAAAAAATTGTATGAGCACTAAACTGATTTGAATTAAATAATGTCCGTCTTGACGTTTACTATGTGAGAAAATCTGAGAATTTTGTTATTTTACTTATACGTTACGGCACGTAATTAAAAACGAACGAATATTGATTATCCTATTGCAATTGAAAATAATATCTCGTATTATTAAAATACACTGTTAAAAATGTACACTAGCTTAAATTATTGTCCAAGAACTTTAAATTAAATTTTCCGCATTAATTTTCAAAAACATTCCATTTGTTTTTTTCGGCGTTTCTGAATACCGGAGGTTATAGTTTCTTACGCCAGTTTATACTTAGGTATTTTTCGTTTCTCGCAAATGTTGCGGCTTTCCTCTATAAAACGCTTAAACGTTTCACTTAAATTAGAACGTTATCTGTAGGTGGCTAGTTATATCGAAACTTGAGAGAGTAGAGAACCGAGAATAAAATATTAGTTTTGATTAATAATAAGCAATAATTTTCAGAATTCATGCTCAAATTTAATTAATTTAATAGAACTTCCGAATTAACGCAGTGACATCGTTATAGCCAAGCCTTTTTAATAAAATGTTAGTCACAAAGTACACATACACCTAAATTCAAGTCTATCATTATTAATTTGTAATAAAATTTGATTTTGATTAAATAAATGTATGCTTAATAGTGTATAATCGGTAATAATGAATGTAGATAGTATATAAAAGAAATTAAAATCATTAAAATTAATTATCATGATATAAAAATTATTGATAACATTGGAATTAACATATAAAATTATCACCATCACAGTATAAAATATTGTTTGATTAACACATTTTATACTCAACCCATACCCTCTTATCAACCCTTTTTCATTTATATTATGTAATATCAATATGTTTACGCACACATAATAAAATATGATATTATTATGGTTACCTACATTATGTATTATGTAGTGTTGTGGGTGGATTATGCTCCGTATTTTATGGATAGGTACAAATCAATTTCAAAATAATATCCTTTAAAAATTATTCACCCTTTTCTATGTGATTGAAAATATCCTCCCTCCTCCAAATCCGGAAAATGTATTAAAAAATTATTTTACGTAGCGTATTTCCCAACATAATTATACATACAATCTATGTATGTACATTATGATATCCTATATATACCGTCGTATACATATATTCAAACAAGGATAAACCAAAAAGTTTATCAGAGCAATAAACTTTATTAATATACACATTGTGTGTTTTATACGGCCACAAATATACACACACGCACATTAATAAATAACATGGTTGTATAGAATTCGTTTCAAAGGATTTTAACGTTTTTATTTAAAAAACGGATAGATTATGCAAATTTTAAATGTAAATTTTTACTGAAATTAAAAATCGTTTAATCAGCAAATGTATCTCTTGAATCCAAATTTTGACAGTAAGATAAGGATTGAAACGTAGAAAGGACTGTAACAGCCCAATAGTTTACTGTAACATCAAAAGAAAATTTACAAAACTTACCACAGGAACAATATCGCCTTGTTTTATGAAAACACAGTTATGCTGTGTACATGACATCGGAAATAAAAAGCATCACAACTCCCGATGTACGCAGTCTTAATCTAGTCAAACTGTTAAATTTCTCTACTAGAAAATTCGTAGGTTTTTATGATAGAAATGTTAAAGTACAATATGTATTGCAAATGGAAAATTACCTCACATTTCGTGTCTTTCCTTTGGAATAATATCACCAAACACAAACCACAATGCTTTCCGACTCAACTAGTCAAATTTTTAACTAAAAATGTTTTTGTGCGTGTTTGTTTAAAACTTACCGTTATGGTTTATAATTATTGTTATTATAATTATTATTATTATACAAACATATTCTATAGTTTGTAATTTAATAACAGCATGAGAGTTCAATAAAATCAAAAGTGAAAAGCACACAAAAAGTTAAGAGAGTGGAAAAGTTGTGTTCAACTCATTCGTAACAAACTTTACTATATACGACTACGATATACAAATAGTGTGTGAGTAGACTGAAAGTGTTAACCTGTTGAGGTTTTTATTATTATAATTAGCAACATTTTAATTTAATTACGGTTATTGACTAGAGAAACCACACATATACAAAAGCCAGTAAAATAAATTTCTATAATTAATTCAACATTTATTATTGAGTCAAATTCAAAGTATCCGCACCACCTTTTATCTTGGCTGTAACAATCGTTTTCAATTTAGAGCGTATTTTAGGGAAGATACCCATCTGAATTACTGATTTTATTAGAATCGAAAAACGCATTTTCAAGAATTTAAATTTTTGTTTTAATATTTTCCAACTAAAGTAATTTATGTTTCCGAACTCACAACGTCAAAAGTGAAATGTATCGAAGAGATTTTATGACAGAACCGGGCACATTGAAATCTATTATTCTAAACTAGGGATTAAAATTGGTTCTAGCGATATTGATCACAAACTATTGACATCCTATTCAACTTGATCTTTCGAAAAAATACCCCCGAACTAAGTTTAATTGTAATTTGGATTACAATCCCAAATAAAATTAAATCAATAAATGAGACATGCAATTTTTATTTTAATTGTTGTAGTAAGGAGAAGGACTAGTATTTTTATTTCAACGGAAAATTCTTGTTGAGGAAATTTGCCAGCGTAAAATAAGAGATTACACTACTCGTCACAAGTGGCAGCACTATCACAAAAAAGGATTTATTTGTGGGAAACGGAAATTTTTTATTAATTTTGTATATCCCTTTTCATAAAATAAAACTTCATAGCGGAATAAAATATTAAAAGTGATCCTTAAAATGACAAATTGATTGATCGCCGAAGTAAAGGAATTCGGTATCTGAAATCTTGAAATCTGACAATATTTCGTCTTTCTGCCATTTCGTAACGAATTACGATTAAATTTGGATAGTAGTATTTGTTAGACATTTTAAAGTGAGTTTTGGACAAAATTATAGGATCTGGCCAATATCTCAAAAACTCTCACAAGTAACCAATACTTTCGGTTATTTTTATAATTTGAGTAGCTAAGGTCATAGTGGGAGACTACATGAAATATTTGGGAACAATTTATCGGTTTACGATTTTCACTATCATGTTTTGATTTTCAGCGCCCATATAAGTTATTTTCAGTTTCTGGCCACCATCTCAAAAACGTATACGTTCTCCCCAAATATGAGAATTTTATGGATTAGAATTATCACTATAGTTTTTTGATTTTCTGCGGCCAAATAATTTATAGGACGCAGAAACTCAAAAAGTTACAGTGAAAATTCTAATCAATAAAATTTGTCCGAATTATTCCTGCATGTGATGCAAATTTTACAATCACTAATAAAGAACTAGCCGAGTTCTCTCCAGTTCAAAATTCCATTTTAATCGTGTAGAAAGTACAGATTTTCATCTATAATGTATATTTCACTCAAAAATCAATCTAGAAACCAAACTTAATAAGGATTAGTTATGAAATGGCCAAATTTAGTCCAGCATGAACAGATCATAGAGTTTTGTTCAAAACTCACCCCTCCAAACTTCATCCCTAACCAATGCTCCTATCCAAATTACATCGTAATTCGTTAAGAAATGGTGGAAAGACGGAATATTGTTAAATTTCAAAATTTCATATACCGAATTCCTTTACTTCAGAGATCAATCAATTTGTCATTTTAAGGATTGTAACGAATGTTTTTTTTTCGTCCCAAGTATAATCCCGGTGGGCACCCCCGAGTTCGATAATTTATTTATATATTACTGAATCATACTATACCATTCTTAAGTATGTAATGGAACTTGAAAGTACCGAAATTCATTTTGACAAAATTGGAAAACTGGATTCGTATTCCATCCTGGAAATAAAAAAAAAACGAAATCGCATGATGATTGCGGTTACGGTTTTTCTTCTTGGACTATAAAAACCAAAATTTGACTAACACGCGGACAGTTTGTATCTGGTGTTTCATGGAAATTAAGTTAAAAAAAAATCTTTACTAAATTTATCTCGGTTCTTTTATATAAACTAAATTTGAATGCATATTATTTGTGCGGTGTTGATAAGAAAAGTTTAATGATAAAGATAAAGATTTAATGTTAGTTATATTAAAATATCGATTAATAATAAGGATAATTTGTGAACATATATACATAGCTAGTGATGAGTGATTATAAGACAATTTAAAATAAATAAAAAAATAAATCAAATGTGGAAATGGACGAAAGTGTTGTGGACAATTTATTCAAAATTTAATACGTGGAAATAAAACTTAATCTAAATAAAATAATAATTATGACCAGAAATAACTTAATCAACAAACAACAACAAAAATAACTATTTCCAAACTAAAACAAAACAAAAAAAATAAAAATAAAACTGAATAAAAGTCAAATCGAAATTTAATTAGTGAATTGGAAAATTATAGTGATTGGATTACGCGTTTGTATTTACAACGCGCTAATCTTCATTAATAAACAATTTGTGTGTGGGTGTGAGGCCGTATCATGAATGCACTGAATCAATAACAAACGTGCACGAAGTGGCCTTTAAACTGATATTCGGCGAGATCACGAAATGACGTGCAAAGGGAAACTTGGGACTGTGAAGTAGTATTCCTTGCACGTTAGTTCCTAAAATTTAAAATTATAACTATAAATTCAAATCAAGTAAATTAATTATAAATTAACACACAACCTAAACTCTATAAAAACATAATTACATAAATTAATCGTCGACACAATAGATGAATGGATTTTTTTTTTATCATATGGATTAACCACGTCATCATTACGGATTACGCGTACAACAATGCCGGCCAACGCATCGTTAAAAGGTACCATTTAAAATTTTTTTTTTTGGGGTTAATTAAGTAATTCAATTTGCTGTTTGAGTAACTCGTTTTCTATAATTATTAAATTTATTTTTGTTTATTGTATGCCTTTTTGTTATATTTTTCTTATCATTAATAAATACGGGTATGGTAAATTTATTATAAGTAATGATCTTTTTCTTAAATTTCCACCATTCACACTTAGTCGTTTTCCGCTAATCGTTTTGATTTCAGGATGGAATAACTAAACTAATTATAGGGTGTGATCATGGTAAGTAGCAATAAATCGTAGGTATATAATTGTCCGTGCTAAATTTTGTTTCCGTAAGATGTAATCGGCGGTAACTCCAGGTTTTTTTCTGCAAGGTTCCATTTTCTACCCACCCATCCACTGAGCCATAGCCGGGCTAACCCAACAATCCGCCGCGGAAGCCTTTGCAATTAAAACACTAATTTCTGTTAACGATCTGGGCAGAAACAAGTGCAGAATTGGAAATTTTCCATCTTTCACCCCCTCGCCCGTCTTGAGGATCGTTACAGGATCACTATTAATAATTTATTCCGCTGGGATGTTTTATTGTGTGGAAACAAAGACACAAAATGATTAAAAACAATCGTTTTTTTCACATCCATAAAATCCTCTTTTGTGATAGTCCTGCCACTTGTGGTGAGTAGCATAATCTCTTATTTTCCGCTATCTATCGCTAGCGATCTATCTAAAGCTATCCTCTATCTTATAAGCAAGATACAGTGTGTTGCAAAACTATATATATCGCAGTGAGTTTTTTTTCAACACAGAATAAAATTTCACATATTTGTAGTTTATTGTCATCAATCAAACCTTTTTAATTTATTTATAGATTTTATTTAATAAAAGAAACAATAAAAAAATAAAGTAAAACATAAACACATATCAGATTACCTGCAAAAAATGTACTTCAATTTCCTTGTGTTGAAATGTATATCTACCCAATATATCCTTATTGAATTAGTAACCGGTGTAACCATCAATTACCGCTTTAATTAAGTAGACTAAGTCGATGAGGTACGCTGTCAACTGACTTCATACAATAGTCTGAGCTAATTTCGTTCAATTGTTCTGCGATTAAATTACGTAGTTCGTCTACATTATTGGGGCGCCTCTCAGCAATCTTAGTTTTTAGGTGATCCCAAAGATTTTTGATCGATGACAGATCAGGACTTTGTGGTGGCCACTTTAAAATCGGTATTTTGGTATCTTTGTGGTATTTCTGGAAGATTCCTGCTTCCAGAATAGGTGCGTTGTCAGTTGAATAGTCGTTGAATAGTCAGACGTTTTCCATCCTTTTTTAAACAAGGTTTTAGAATTCCCAGGTACATTTCTGAATTTATCGTTCCTTCTATGATAAAAATACTTCCAAAACCAGCCGCGGACATACAATTTCAACTCATGATACCTTGTTTTTGGTCTTTAAACTTTAAATTTCGACAGTTCCAGCTTAATGCTTCCCCTTCTTTTCGCCAAACATGCATTTTACCGTGTGAATAATGCATAGTGATTTGAGTTTCATCGGACCATTACACTTAATGCTAATAACAAGTTTCAAAAGCATATTCTTCATAAAATCGCAAACGCTTGTTTACTTTAGAAACGTACAGTACTTTTCGTGGAAAGTAAACTTTTAGACCAGTTGAGTCCTATTTATTCCTCGCTCTTCACTTCTTTTTAAAAACTTGCGAATTGCTGAATTTGTTCTTCCAAGAGCCTGAGCAATGAAAATGTTCGATTCGCCATGCTTCTTCAAATCGGAATTTTTTTCCGGTGCGAAAAGTGTTCTGGAAAAAGTAGAAATAATTTTGCAACACATGATGACCACTGTTTGATTTTGTTTTTTGTAAAATTAAATGTGTTGAATTTAGTTGAATATTAAGGATTATTTAAATTAGAAAACTAGAAATAAATAGAAGAAAAGAACAAAAATGCAGTGAGTCGTCAAGAAGTTTGATATCTTATTGGGTATTGAAAAAAACGCTGTGGTAGATATACTTCTGCGACACACTGTATGTAGTTATAGACAACCAAAATTGAATTTAAATTTTACCATACCCCGGGCTGGAATCCCGTGTTAATTTTAAGCTAAAAATAAGCACTCTCCCTTGCTTCACGACCATTTTTTTCATAAAAATTTATTCTAATGATCTATCTTATTGGTCTACATGAATTATCGAACAATTTAAGTTTAATAAATTACTGTTTTATTTAGTTGAACGAAATTTTTCTTACAATAAACTTAAATTTCCTCATAATTAAAAAAAAAATCGTTGACTAAAAAATTATTTTGCATTAATCTAATCTAACAAGAAGAAAAATTTTAAACTTATATTTAGCTAAAAATCAGTCAAATCTATAATCAGTCAAAAATATTCACCCTTTATATTCCAACTAGATTTCAATTTTTGTTCAACCCCACATGATAATATTTTCAATATGTGCCATTCGAGTGCAGTAAATTTAATTTATTGAACTTTTAATAAAAAACACGATTTTTATTGGTACAAATGGCCTATTTAAAAATGTCCTATGTTACTATTCCATTCCTTGGTGTTTGGAAATAATATTACCTAGCACCCTTGTCAAAATTATTTACTTCTGATTTTCTGAGACAAAAGTGGTTGAGAAAGTGGATTCCCTATTTAATTTTGTTTCCAAAAATTTTCACATCAGTATGGCAGACAGAAAAATGATTTGTTCAAAAATACCATGTACGCATTCTTCCCATTTCCTTTTTCCTCGAAGAGAAAGCCAGAATAATTATACTGGTTTTTAATTGATTTTAATGTGTGCATCTCGTCACTTCAATCAAATTTAACAAAGATTCCTTTAATGGTTCAATTAGGCTACATAAATACGTTTTACGTTTCCTTACTCTCCTAACCACTTTATGGATTAATACCCCATGACTAAATATCCCAAGGGTTTATTGGACAAATGTATTTAATTCATTTAAACAAGATCGTGAATTCTGGACTTGGACAATGTGGAATGGGTTTCGGAAAGGGGTTCGTGAATTTGGCCAACTTTAATGAAAATTAAATCGGTCTCCTTTTTCCTGGAATTTCCAGGAATTCATTATACGATTTCTATAAAATCCTCAGACGAGCCCAACCCCTCTTATCAGAATAACATATACCAATTTAGATAGACCTGGGAATTTTGTTAATTGGTATAATGTGTGACCAATCCCATTCGCGTTTCATTATATGAATTTATATGATTTCTAGAAAATCCGCAGGTGAGCGCAATCGTTTGTATTGGAATAACACATAAAAATTTAGATACGCCTGAGTATCCCCTGTCTATCTATACTATTAGTTATGCTTACACATCTCTGAAATTTTAGTTATTTTATAAAATTTATTAATAATTACATTCAAAGTTTAATTATACTGTTAATTGAACTAACACTTTCGTAAATTTTAAATTTGGTAGAAAAATTGACAAAGGTGTTAAGAACTTCACAATTGATCATTTCGATTGAAAGTATAAAACCAATTTAAGTTTTAAATTCTGTTTTCCAATTAAGAATATTAATTTCTTAAATTTTAAACTAGATTTTAAACAAAAAATTTAAAACCTATTTTTTATAAAAGTAAGATGCTGTTCCGTAGATAATTTGGCCCTAAAACGGGCTATAAATAATAATATAAATTCGATAATATTTAAATGGAAGTCTCATTAGCGGTTTATTTTTTTTTTTCGATAAAGCCTAATTCAAAACTGTTCGCGCGATCTGCCAAAAATTATTATTTTAACGAAATTAAAATAGTTTTGTAACGGAATATAAATTATATTCAAATAAAGATAATGACATGTGCAGAGTGCACTTTTAGTTTTCTTCTTCAAAATCATCAATAAAGAAAAAGTTTATATTATCAAGTAACAAACAACAAATAATTTTAAGTATCTGAAAAATATATTTTTCGAACAGACTACAAATTTTTTTTTCAAGTTTTGCGATTGATAAAAAATCTATTATTCTAAAAAACAGCCATTACTTACTTACTTTACTACCTGTGGAAAATGAAAAAACTAATTTTTTACTTTACCGTTGTCACCTACCTCGATGGTATACACCAAACTATACATACTTGTATCGGCAGTTTGCCGAATTTATTTCCGAAACTATTGATTGAAGTTTATAATTGTGAAACAGATTTATTTTTGCATTATCCTATCAAACCTGCACAACTAATTAGTCAACTGAAGACTAATAATAAAAAAAACTAGAGAAAAGTTAAAAATGAAGCACAATTTTTTTATACAAAACCTCAAAGCTTATTTCGAGCAAGCAATCCGTCAAATAATCATATCCACGCAAATCATTTTGATTTTTAAACCACATTTACACTGAATTACTTACATCTTTGTTTACAATTTGAGATTAACGAGCATCGTCACGTTTTATTATTACTGATTTAAATCAAATTACTGGTTTTTGCGTTATAAATATTTTATTATCATACAGATGGAAAACCCAAATTAAGCCAAGTTTAAATTCAATTTAGGACTCCTTGAGAATGATGGGATTTCCCAACGAAATGTTTGTGTTTTATTTAATAAAATAAAAAGCAATAATTTTAATTTCATTTTATAAAGCTTATTAATAGATGCTACCGCGCGTGCAATACCATCAAATCAAACCGTTTTTATACGCTGAGATAGTAAACAAAATTTTTATTTTATTTTGCTTAACTAGAAATAATAAGCCAAAAAGAACGGCGAACCTAGGTACATATAGCATATTCCTGGAACATCTACAACAAATATAAAATTATATCTGAGTACGAGTTATATTCCAGAATTATGCGGGCTCAGGCCCTGCCTGCATCCTCAGGCAGGGCTTGGGCCCGCATGTTCGCCTCAATTAAATACACACTCTAAATTTTGTTACCTTATTAATTTAGGCTAGCTGTGGATAAGGTATAGGATACTCATATTCATCATATGTACTTCATAGATGGTATAGGATACTAATATTCATCATATCAGTGTCTTAATACTACTTGTCCGTTTATCTTAATTCACATCTAGAGGTCATCTCGTCATTTGCTGCATGTAACCTTGTTACCCGAATTTCCAATCCAACACCATATTACCGAGGAATTTACCGTTTCTAATGACTCGACAACATTATCACACATATGATGACCTAAAAATTCACATAACGCATATGTGGATTCCACCAGAAAGATCACCATAAAAGAACATTCCTTAGTAGTGAGTTTATTATGTAATACTCAAAGCATAAGTAATTAAATAGACCCCGTGATCAATAACGTTGCAATCATGTCGACAACTTAGTTTTTTAAGTTAGGGCTTTCGATAAAATTTCAAATAATATGGAGGATTAGAGTGAGGAATTAGGAATGAGCTTAAGTAATCCAACATCTCAACTACAAGATAAGATGTACAAAAGATTATTGAAATACATTGGAAATTAAAAAATGCGGGTGTGAGTTCGAGATAACTACGGTCATGAGAAAAAGTGATCATAAAAGTTGTGTTGCATTTTACAATATAATCACATTATGTGGCCTCATTGCTTTAAAAATTTTACTTTATGACATCATTTTGTGTCGACGGTTCCAATATTTGACTATAGATGACAGTATAATCAAATAAATGATATGATTTCGTTAGTATAATCTTTTTCGTGAAACGTTAATCGTGGTAAAAAAAACAAAAAATTCTACAATAATATCAAGTAAAAATTATATTATGGGCTAATGGTAAGAGTTAATTTATGATTTTATAATTAAATTATGCATTCAACATTTTGTTAAACCTCTAAGTCTCGAAAACTTTTTACGAATATTGCTGGCATCTGCAGTTCAGAAAAGAACAAAAGAGACAAAATGAAACAGAAAAATTCAGTATACTTCAGTAAACAAAATCCGATCTGTAAACAAAACGTATTTTAGAGATACTCGTATCTTATAAAACTTAGGATTATATATATATATATATATATATATATACCACTATACATACTCCTTGTCCTATGTATAATGAAATCAAAAAATTTAATATTTTAACTTCTCCGGTTTTATTTGATAATTGGCAATTGTCATGCATTTTACAAATTATCACATTACTATCAACAATGTTTCATCACTATACCACCACACTCACATAGTAAAAAAACTTATTTCAAGTGCACACAGAAAAATTTATTTTTACTATTTTTAATACTTCTATTTGGCTCCATTTTTCAAACGATTCTCGTCAACAGTCAAATATAAACCCCTTAATTAAAAAGTGGGTTGAAATCCCAAATAAAATTGCAGCACGCCTTTGATTTTACTTAGTGATCAAAAAACAAAACTAGAAAAATTAATTTTCTTCATAAACCAAAATAAATCTAGCAGCGTTTGCTTTCTCCAAATTAAAAAAATAAAATTATGTTGATATTTTTTATCGATAAAATGTCCGCTTTAAATTAATTAAATTGTATTTTTTATTTCAGGACGAAATGAACTAATAGCTCGATATATAAAAATGCGAACGGGTAAAACAAGAACAAGAAAACAAGTTAGTTCACATATACAGGTCCTAGCTAGAAGAAAATTACGTGAAATACAAGCAAAACTGAAAGTAGTAAGTATTTTTGAACTATTATTTGTCTACTAACATATTTTTTTATTAAAAAAAATTATTCCAATTCTTGTACTACTATCATTCCACACGAACTTCGAAGTGTCTCATAATCATTAAATTATTAATTAATATATTAATATAGTATTTAATTAATTATAATTTATCAAGTTGAAGTAAACAGTTGATAAAAATTATATAAATAAAAATTCAATAATTTAGGATCACACAGGAAAGGATAAAACGTTGCAGACAATAACGAGCATGTCAAGTTCACAAATAGTAACGGCAGCTGCCACTAAGGGTTTGGTCGCATTGCCTGGTTCACCTTGTTTATCGTATTCTGTAAGATTAGATATAATTTTTTTATTATTTTACTTTAATTTTATTGTTTTTTTTTTTATTGTTTTATCGCTTCTAAAATAGTTCTTAATTAATTTATTTTTACTGTTATAATGTTTTTAATTATTTGTTGGTTTATTATTATTTGTATTCATTTAAAATTTAATTTACTAAACAACAAGATAATAATTTTAGGGTTGCTTAAAATGTTTTAGTGATTAGTGGTGTATTAGACTTCTGTTTCTTTCGATATTTCTTTGATATAACTCTAAAGGTGTCGCAATTCCCAAATGTACTGCTATTTGGGGTAACAAAATCAACCTTAAACGATTAAGCCAACATTATTTGTATATTGCAAACCTCAAAGCATTAAGAAATTTGAATGTGTATCCGTTTATTCTAAATATTTAACCTTGACTGAAATTGACGCAAAAATGATACGCAATGAAATGAACAGTCGAGGCTGTAAAAATGCTGTGTAAATAATAAAATATTCATGTCATACTATTAATGGTTTATAGTGAGCCCCCATATCAGTGATTCACACAGTTGGTTTCCTACAACATATTTATTAGTTTTTATTGCTATACTATTAATACGTTTGACTAACTCTGACCTGCACTAACCGTATTATAAATTTAGAGGGGCTACTGTATATCACGTTGATCTTGAGCTTCAACAGAAAAATTTGTTACATTTGTAGTAAATTTATTTATTTTTTTCGATAGAAATACTATACAAAAATAGTTTATAAAATTAATTCAAGGAAATTATTATTTGTTTACAAGAAAGTGATTAAAAATATAATTATCGATTAAGTAAATCAAATTAATAAATTACTGAATTAATTATGAAATTCATTGTAAAAAAATAAACTCAAGGTAGGATGATATTTATTTAGTATAGTAGAATTTTTTGTAATAAATTCTATAATGTTAATATAAATTGTTCGTAAATTATTGAAACATATTTGGAAATTTTAAACTTAATTAAGTTTTGAAATTTTTAATAAAAAATATATTAAAATATTTTGTTGCAATAAATTTCCGGTATGCGATTTAGTTAGTGATTTCCGACAGGTATGTTGTATACGAATAGAGGGAGACATAGTTTTGTTAAGAATTTATGTATACAGATTATTTTATTACAGCTTTTGCTGTGTAAAACTGTATTGGTTATTTTAAATTTGATTTGCATAAATTTAATTCCTGATTCGCAACTGGCATTAATAATGACAAACAAATTTTACTAATCAAAAATTTGTTCAAGTTCGATCAAGTATTGGAGGTTTCACCAAATAATTTATTGTAAGAATTTTTTCAAATAAAATTTAGTTGAATGGAACTAAATTTTGCTTAATCATATAAATATTTGCCATATTCCAAAGTTTCGAAAACAACATACTCTATAGGCATACGGGAAGATCTATTGTTATTAGTTTTGATGAGGAGTTTCGTTTAAAATCATAAGAAACATAACATCGAAAATAATGTCAGCCTTTCTTTAATGTGCTTGCCTTAAAGTGTAAAGTGCGGTGCAGAAAGAAAGCTCAAATTGCACGATCTAATTTTATTGTTTTGGCCCGGCTGAGTCAATTTTGGAAAATTATCTTTTACATTATTGTTTCCCTTTCTGTCCCTGTCCCTTCTGTCTGTTTAGTAATAATTACCTCATTTTTAATTTGATATGTGTACCTATGGGAACCTTTATGGGGAGTTTTTCATTCCAAGACAAACTATGGCGGTTTTTTATAAATCCTTGTTTAACTTTTTCTTATTACGTATGGATTATAAAAGTACACTATAATATCGACACTCTATCGTGATTAAACAAAAATAAGATCAATGCTAACAACAACTGGAAAGCAATTAGATTTTCTTACTGCATGAGCTTCGACCTTTAGCCTTATAGGAAATGTTGCAGAATTAACCGGTATTATAATATTTTCGACACTATAAGCACGGGGTGGCCCAAAAACCAATATAATAATAGCAAAAGCAACGTTACTTTTCGTTCTTTTAGGAATAACAAATTTTCATTAACGGTAATTGGATTGATTCTTTCGAGAAGATCTTTCCATATCAAACTGATGGCATCAATCAAGATATGTACAAGTTCTTAGGAGTAGCTTTTTAATCAAAAACGAATTTATATATTAAATGTATGAATAAGTATTTTCGTGGATCTGAAGCCTTGAAATGAAAACTCATAAAAAGGCACCTAATTTCAAGTACCTGGTTAACGTAAATTTTAATACTGTTTTCTTCTTTGAATTCGAGTTCAGTTGCATAACCACATATATATTACACCAAACTTGATTTTTATCCAGATTTGTATTAAAGTATAGGCTCAGTATATTATACATTATACGATTTAAAACTTAAAATAACAGAATTTATTGCTCTAAATGTGAAATAGATTGAATTAGTGATCGAGTTTAACAATATTCAAAACACGCTTTGCACAAAATAATATTACTGTGTATGTTCAACATTTAAAATCGATTTTATCTATAGATAATTTCTTAAGTTGTTTAATTATGGTTTAATAAAAAAATACAGTATACTTGTGTGTATAATATAATACACAAAACACATTCATGCAATTATGAAATTTAGTCCAGACAAAACAATATTACAAACATATTAGAAAGTAAATTACAACAAATCGAAATAAACAATTTTTTAAATCTATTTTGAAACAAACAAAAAACTAAGTGTATTTAACTATTTTGTGTAGTGCTTACTATATTCCATATAGTATTTCTGCATTTCATATGTAACACATTCGGTATAGAATATATGAGTACATACTCATATTTCTGTGTGTATGGAGTTATATGGATTGTATTTTGCAATTATTGTGCACGAAATAAAATGTATATGGTTTGAACAGTTGTTCAAGTAACTTGGATTTTCTTTGTGAGGTTGAAAATCTTATTATGATGAATTACGTATATCACATGTAAATGACGTTTTAAGAAATTAGTTCACGTTAAAAAATTATTAATATTAATGATGGGAGCTGATATAAATGCACAAACTAAATTGTTTGTTGGGGCTTACTTGGGATTACTTGTGGGCATTAATAAAAACAGGGCAATCACTAAGCACCGTCTAAAATTCGACCTCTAACTTGACTTTTATATTTTCTTTCTAGCTTTAGGAAAGTAAACGTATTTTGCACACAAATTCACAAAATCCATAAGTTGAATTATCATAGTTTTTTAGCTATAGAACAGAAAGTTGTGGTTATTCAAATTTCATTGGGCTAATTGTCCTGAAACCCTAGGACGTTATATAAACTGAGTTGTCCCATTATCTACTGGTTAGGAGCATATTTTCGGAATCATGGATAGGATCTGAAGATGTTAACTAATTTTTTGAAGTATGGTTTTGATATTCAAATCTACTGAAAGTTAGTTAGTCTTATTGTATTTTTTTCAAATCTAATTTCGCGGCAATTAGTTCACGTTAATTGGTAAACGTTTGCTGTTTATGGTGCTAGAGATTTGTTACACAAGGTCTGGTAACTAACCAAAAACATTTTAAAATTATCAAATGATGATCTAATCAAAATTTTCATATTCCACAGAGGTCTTGGTGGTCCTCATTATTTCTATTAAAAGTAGGGCTGAAAGTGCGGTATCGGCAGAATACAACAAATAGTTCATTAATTGTTGTACAGTACATATTGTCGACGATTGTCTAGTAACACAAAATCACGTAACATTTAACAAATATTGTGATCTGTAAAAGTTAAGTAACCAAATTACAAGAATTTGATATGAAAAATTTCCGTCTATCTGCTAGACTACTATTAGAAAATTGATAAATCACAAAAAAACTGGGTGCATCTCAATTTATGTGAAAAGCTTAATATACAAATTTTCAGTCTGCCATTTCCGGTTGACAACTTCTGAAGAAAATTTCTCCAAACTCAACGTAATTCATCCCGATATTTAAATAAATCGAAACACCACATCACGTAACTGAACCTATTATGCACCTAAAACTATCACTTCCGGTTTGTTGATTTAAGCCAAAAGCTCTAGGGCATCCAAACTTAGGTAAAAAGTGAACTTCAAATTAGTTTGGTGATCGAATTTTATTTTGTAGGTTGGTGGTCGGTTTTCATGGCTGCTCTTAACAATTATTGTTAAGATGTTTTCAAGTCGCTCTATTGCAAAATAAAAACAATTGGATTGCGTCACATGCAGAATGAGTGATATATATTTTTCTGCCTTCATTAAGCTCTAATTTTCGTAGTTGTGAAATGAAAGGTAATTTTTTTGATTTTCGGCAAAAAAGGCAACAGTCAGTAAAACTGTTCACTGAAAATTTAAAATAAAAAAAGTTTTATTGCAAATTTAATTTATAATACAATAGAATTGTTTGTAACCGCACTTCTGATGATTTTATTCGGTCATCTGCAGAGAGGATACGAATAGATATACACACAAAGCATTTTCTGACTTCTGTGGTATGGCAAAATGGTAAATCCGAAAAAATCTCGGTATCGGAAATTTTAAGATTACCAGTATATTGCCGTTTACTTCTTCAGATTCTTCTTCAGAACATTTTATAAATTGAAAAATGAATATCTAGTATTTTAGGAATATAAATTGGGATTCCAATACTTGTGTGATCACTATTCCTATATTACCTAAAGTAGTTCTACCCTAATTTTGTGCTATTAATATTTTCCTTAGCTATAAAAAAAATCAGTATGGTCTTACAAGCAAAGGTTATCGAACATTTTTATTTAACTCAGTGATGGAAAAATCGCAAGGTCGGTTTAAACTTAAAAATAAACATCATATGTTGTTGAAACATGTGAATTAGGTAGTATAAAGAGGGAATTGAAATACATCAAATATTACCGCCACGTGTGCCTTTTTGTAGTAAAAAGGCCTTCAAGAATATCAAAACGCTGCGTTGTGCCAAAATACCAAGCGTTATATTTTTATAGAAATTTTGTATCAATTAAGGGCTATCCTTGTCTTTAGCGACTACTAGAGAAATATGTAAAGTTTTAAACACGAGAACCTGGTTAGTGCACTTGCATTTTCGGATGAGGTTATTATTGATCTTGCAAATCGTACAATTGATTTCATTTAACACTTTCTTAAAATTGGCGATCGACCTTATTTGCAAAAAAGTCCTTACAGAGAATTTTGACGGTACTTTTAATGTAAACAATATTTAATAATATAGGTAATGATTCAAAGAAGTAGGGAGTTCAAAGTTTGATTTCTTGAACATAAAGTAACCAGCTTAAAGGGCTGGCTAAAAAACCTACCAGTTGTAGGACCCCAACAACAATGTCTAAATCTAAATTTTCAGATACATACATTTTGTGTATCTATTTGTTGTTTAGAGCAAATTTTCTAATATCCTTTTATTTTTGTTTACTAGGGCTTACTATAGTACTATCTGTCATAGAAAATAGATGTCAGTCAGTTGGCCAACGTTTTTATTTGTAATATTTAACATTTTTAAAGTTATTACCAAATCAAATATACAGAAATTATTTACTAGAGTGCAAATATTCCTAGCAAAGATTCCATGTGCAGTGAGTAATTTTGAGCACCAAATCGTTCCTGATGGGTGGATCGATATTAATGAGACTCAAGGGGTTAAAGAAAAGTGCCTTTCGACATCTGTTCAATTACTAATTTGATATAAGTAGCTTAGGTCAAAAGTGTGTAATTGTATTTTTAAAGATCAGAATTACTTTTGTTTAGGTGTATTACTTAAGTACGTAGACTACTCCGTTATTAAAATATTAATGTCCAATATTAGTAATTTTGAAAATAATATGTAAAAATATTTACACCCAAGTACATAACAATTTACTTTTGAAATAATTTAAAAACATTTAAATTAATAAATATTTCTGGTGGTCTTCAACAAAACACAGACTTTATATGCCCCCCATTTGTATTGCCACTAAAAATATACAGTAATCAAAGATATTCTTGTTAGTTTAGTTCTTGTTTAGTATGTAGCTGTGAAGTAGTTCAATATAAAAGCTCTACTATTCAAAAAGACCTTCTGATGAGTATCGAATTGGAAAAGAAAATTTTTACCAAGTCCATTTGAAGACAATTTAAAATTTTACAAAACGATTGTACTGAATTATTTAAATATCAATTTTCCTAAATTGATGCCCTATGCACATAAATTGAGTAACTATTTAGATAATTGAGCAACTAAAGTGAATCGAGCCATCGGTTCCGACATTTTTCAAAATGATTTATTATATTTTTGAGTCTAATAAATTCAGTAAATTTCAACTTTCTGTTTTATTTAAAAACAGAAACTGAATTAGCTACGCGAGCATAATACCCATTCAGAAAATTTATTTGCTAAAAATGTATATGATGTGAAGAGTGCAAATCGAACATTCAATCCAGTTATTTAAGATTATTCGGATACTTCATTACAATCAAAACGGCTATTATGAAATGGAGAAAGCCAGGTTAAAGTCCTTTGTCTACCCATATATCTCAATACTAAGATACTGTTACAGCTCGTTACTACATATATCGATAACAATTCAAACGAGTGAAATAAATAGATCTTAAAATCTTAGCCGATATGAGATTCGTAAATAATAGTCATTCGAATGCGTAGTTATTGCGATAGATAATTATACGGAATAGGATATGTGATTTAAGTAAAACAGATTTTTATTGAAGGCAATCATCAATCCATAATAATTGAATACATTAAAAGAATAATAACCAAAAATCATTAAAATTCAGTATATGTTCAGTATAATCTAGTTATGTGTCTATTATAAATTATTTTTAATTAAAATAACACAAAGTCATTTGAAAATACTAGAATTTTTATTTATTCGCTAAATATTTTTCAGCATATAACATCCGTGGTTGGAGTGTTTAGTTAAATGACAATCAAACCAAACTCATAAAATCAGTTTTATCAAATTTATTTTGTTGCTGTTTTTAGTTTCAAAATAGTTTTGGTCTCGGCACAAACAACAACAAAATGTGCAGTACATCTTTATATATGTACGAGTATTTAACTGCTTAATTACACATACGGTATACACATGTACTATACGTTCTAAAAGTAATTTAAAATGATAAGTAAACTGGCGGCTATTGCACTAAACAAGATGGCTTGGCTCAACTGTTCTACTACAAAGAAAAATGAGTCCCGCTCGGAGTAACATTTCCAAAAAGGCTCTTCTCAAAAATAAATTTTTAAAACTTAATAAAGGTGAGATTATCTGTATAAGGAACTTAGATATTTTTACCATTTTGCGAGAGATCGAAAAACATTTCTAAAATTATTTTTGATTGAAGTTTTTATATATACTTGTAACTAACTGGGACAGTTCTGTAATATGGCCAAATAGACGGTACATTTTGTATATGCAAACAAAATGGAACGTACTTAGCTTATTTGGATTTCACTTGTATGTACTTTGCTGATCAAGTAATTAACTGTACTCTACGATGCTTAGTTGTTCTTTATGCATTTATTAACTCCACCATCTGAAATCTGTTTTGCCCACAGCCCTAGAACTTTATTTATTCCAATAAATTTTACTTTTACTTTCATGGGGTCCCTAGAATAAACCTAGTATTACCTAGGAACCTACAATGAGTGTAAAATTGTTAAATTCAATTTTATCAAATGACCAATGTTGCACTGTAACAACATGGATTACGCCTTATTTATTAATTTTATAGTTCCTTTTTCGAATTTTAAAATTTTGGTCATTCAGAAATTATTGAGGGATTATTATAAATTTTCGGCATACACAGTATACATTTTTTTATAAGATTTATATGAACCACGAAAATTCAAAACCGCAATCTGGGCTCTCTCTACTGATGTATTAACTTAAATAGGAGCTTTCACCCTCAAAACCCACAACTTCCCAAAAAAATTATCTATAATAAATAAATTTGAAAATTAGATTTTTATTTGGTAAAATTTGACATCGGTTCATTGGTTCTTCAATCTACTTAGAGCCTGTAAATGCTTTACCTTAAATTTTATCAAATTAGTAAACTATTTAAATATGGTTCAGTTTTGCTGTGTAGTGTTCCTCTTTGGCATGTTTACTATACTTACTTCAAATGGCGTGCTGCCTAGCTTACTCCTTATTTTTCTATTATTCGCACAAATCCGGTCGAAATGTTCCATGGTGGTCGCTCCGTTTGAGGTCTAAAATTTCATACTCATATCAACACTTTGAGAACTTTGATCATTCTCTTAAAATTTCCAAACTTTACGTTTTTATAACCGTATGAAAAGTATATAACTAACAATACGGAGTTAAATAAAAATTAACAATTTGTTTAAATATTTGCGTTACTATATTTATCAGATGCTGGTGATACGCTCTTCATGAAATGATTAAAAACGATTATATATAAGTAACACCTCGAAATAAAGAGAAGGAGCAAGTTATGGTGGTCGTTTCGAAACTATTTATAAGAGTAACAAATAATTATTTTCGAAATGTAGTTAAAATGCAAACCGTTTAAAATAGTAAAAAAGCACCTGCGTCATGGTTTTCGACTATCTCCCTTTTTTGTTATTGTAAATATTTTTTCTTAATTAACAAATTAGAGTGCCTTTAACCAAATAGAACACTGGAAAATTTAAATTTTTAAATTAACATCGTAGTCAGACATTAAACTATCACAATCAAGGTATTTTTGGCTGCGGTACTTAGAGATTATTTCTTTTCTAGGGGTGGTTTTAAGTGTATACAGTTTTCTCGATAATTTAAAAACAAAATTTAAGTTATGATACGGCCATCCACACGCGAGTCTAACTGTCACTTGTCCAGTTTTTTTAGTTTCTAAAAAATTATTATTACCCCACGACAACAATACATATGAATTGAATATAACACTAGAATAAAACAAAACAAATTTAAGGTCGTTTACATAAGCATAGTAAGGGTGATGCATTAATTAAATAAACATAAATAACCATAATTGAGCTAAATAGAGAACATTTCAGCCATAGATTTGATGAACTAAACTAGAATATTTATAACTCGCTAACCTTTTAACTTTGTAGCGAAATGTTACAAAATAAATTAGCACATCTAAAGCTTATAACATTTAGAACGATGTTTAATTCAACAAATTCTTCATAATGCAAAAAAAATTCATAACAGATAAAAAAGTGTCAGAAAGAGAAAAAACATAATTTTTGCCAAAATTAATATTTTTGTGTCTTTGATATTATGTAGTACGGAATTTAGTATGGAATTAAAACTATTTTCTCCACAAAGCGGACAAATCACATCCTGGGAGTAAATAAAAATTATTAATCTAGTAGTCTTAGAAATCGTAGAAAAGAAATAGAAGCTGAAATAGAAATAGCTTTCACGCGAGAAAGCTGACACATTAGAAACTAAGTTTTAATTTAAAAAATGAAATAGACTGCCATTTTACTCATAAAAAAGAGACATAAACTAAGTCGAAAGTAGTGATGTTACAATAACCTAGCCGTTTTCAGAAAATGGAAAGCAAAATTGAATTCTAGACGAAACCACGTATATAACTTTTTAAAGTATTTTTTTTTGGTAAATATCTACTTAAAATACTAATATAAACTACACTAATAATATAAACTAATCCAATTACAAATATAAACTACAAGCAATATAACACATTAGCATAAAAATCTTCATATATATAAACAGTTAGCAAATTAAAAATTTATTGTATCTGAAGTTGTGTTGTGTCATTTAGATTGTTTATTTAAGCATTTTGATGTTTGTCGACTTGAATCATTTCTAATACCTGTCTTGGTTGGTAGTTTTGTTCTTGTTCTACTACTTCTATATTTTCCGTAAATATCCAATGATTAGATTCATGTAGCTGAGTTGACAAACACTCGGTGTTGTAGTATTTTGTTTCATTGAAGTCTTATTTAAACGTGACATTTCATTTTTGTGTTGTCAAAATCGTTGTTTGGTCTTGCCAATATATATTTTTTACAAGTATATACAAGCAACATTATGTAAAACTTCTGTTTAATTGTTGAAAGGTCTGGTATCTTTATTACAATTTAGAATCATTGTCCCCCACAGCTTGTGCTATTGTTACTACTGCCATCTATTAATGGCAGGTGTTTACTAAGACATAAAATTTAAAAAAGAATCAACAACAAAATGTTGACAAAAAAACGTTATCACACAGGTATCGTAAGATATTGACAGATGACAGCACAAACATTTTCAACGAAAACTTAGAAAAAAAAATTTCTGGTAATTTTATGATTGTTATAATTATCAATACACATTTATCAATATATTCTATATATATATATATATATATATATATATATATATATATATATATATATATATATATATATATATATATATATATATATATATATATATATATATATATATATATATATATATATATATATATATATATATATATATATATATATATATATATATATATATATATATATATATATATATATATATATATATATATATATATATATATATATATATATATATATATATATATATATATATATATATTCTAATCGTTCTATATTGAAAATTCTCGCAAAATTCTCTTATTGCTACCTCATCGTTTGAACAAAGTAAATTCATCTACATGATGTGCATATACGCGCAAAACGGAAACTACACGACGAGTGTACCAAAACGAAAACAAAAGCGACACGACGAATACAAAGTAAAAAACACGAATGAACAAATTTAATTAATAAAAGGCATTTTCGGAAATAGACTTAGGCCCTTTCCCAAACACCGACTTATTTCAAACTTATTGACTTATTTGACGCCATCTTGAATAAGTCGGTCATGTCGTCCCAAACGATTTTGCTGACTTATTTTGACAGCTATAGCAAATAACAAATGTTATAGCAATTTATTATTAAATAATAAAATAAAAAAATTAAAATGTACAAAAAACAATTTATTTTAATGAATTATTTAATAAATAAAAACATAAAAATGTGTCTTGAGTTATTAAAACAATTTTTTATACCAAATTTTGTAATGTGCACTAATACACCATGTATTTAAATCTACATCATATTAAAATCATTAAATTTTCAGGGCTTGACATATTGCTCCATGAAGCGGAGCTCTATATATATTTTTTTATATTTGAGCGGAGCTCTATATATATTTTTCATATTTACGTATAATCAAAAGAATTTTTCATGTTTACATGATCAAATAAGTTTTCTGCTTTCAAAATAAGTCACCTCGATAGCAGACTTATTTGAATAAGTCGGTATAAGCAAATAAGTCGGTGTTTGGGACAGGGCCTAAGAGTAACTTTTGAATGTTAATTTTTTTAACGTTGATAACAGGGTTACTCAAGTTACCCTGTCTATACTAAAAGTAACATTACATTTCGAGCGTGAGTATTTATAGTTAGCAAACGTAAAGATTTTTGAAATTATTAAAATAAAATATGAGTTAAGCAACTTTGAAATTGACAAAAAGACGGAGACAAAAAATCTAAATTAGCCTAAAGTTACTCTACATGCTTGGATATACTCGTATGTAGATTGGGTAATTTTTTGTCACAAGTTACTTAAAAGTTGCCATGGTTTATTTCCGAGCCTAAAAACAAATTTGGTTTTTATCAGTTCGTCGCACACCAACGTCGCAGCAACAGCACGCACATAAAGTGCGCTCGCCACTGCTATACCGCACACAAGTCATTCCGCCATTGAATATGGCGGATAATAATAAAAATTAAATTAAAATTTAATTTAATAAAGTTAATAAATAAATAAGGATACAATAGAAAAATAAAAATCAATTGTTTGTCTTTGTTTTGTTAAAACATTATTCGGTGTACGATAGGACCACGATACAATTCCTCTAAGTAAATCAGTTTTGTTATAAGGATGATCTAATAAAGTAGCTCCGCATTAATACGGAGAAAAATTACTAAGAAGCAAACAAGTACTGATTTTCGCGAAGTGGTAATAAAATTACACATAAAACGTCATTCGTTGGCTGAAATTGCGAAAATTGTTAATAAACCAAAGTCAACAATTCAGCATATCGTAGCCTCATTCAAAAAACAGGCAGCGTTGAATATACAAAAAGGCCAGGGCGAAAACGGGTTCTAAACGAGAGGGATGTACGGGCTGTTCTACAGATAGTGCGTAAAAATTCCAGGACATCCACCTCAGATATCGCGAAAATAATAGCTAGCAGTTGTAAGAAGCATGTGAGCTCCCGAACTGTGTAACCATTGCTACACAGGAAGGGCTATTTTTTAAGGATCGCTAGGAAAAAGCCCTTTATAAGTATTGTTAATAAGCAAAAAAGGATTGAATTTGCTAAATTGCACCAACATCGAAAAAATTCCTTCTGGCAAACGGGTTTGTTGACCGACGAGAGCAAATTCAATATTTTTGGGTATGACGAGCCATCAAAAGTGCGGCGAAAAAAAGGACATGCTATTCAAATGAATAATCTTCGTAGTACGGTGAAACATGGGGAGGAAGTGTAATGATCTGGGGCTGTATGCCTTATGCGGGAGTCGGCAATTTAGT
This sequence comes from Nephrotoma guestfalica, assembly GCA_963691935.1. Lineage (NCBI taxonomy): Eukaryota > Metazoa > Arthropoda > Insecta > Diptera > Tipulidae > Nephrotoma > Nephrotoma guestfalica. The sequence goes on along the minus strand of OY829913.1, from coordinate 231,820,992 downwards.
TTTTATTGATGGAAAAATGGATAAACATAACTACTTGGACATTTTAAAACAATATAAAGGCATCTGTGAACAAACTAGGCTCATCAAGAAATTGGGTGTTCCAACAGGACAACGACCCCAAACATACTGCTCACATAGTTCAGAAATGGTTGCTCTGCAACACTGCTAATCAATTACATTCACCTCCTCAAAGTCCGGACCTAAACCTCATAGAGCATCTATGGGATTATATTGAGCGGCAACTTCGTAATCAAGAAGTAACTTCAAACAAACGTTGGAGCTAGCAATTAAAACAGAATGGGATAAGGTTCCAGCCCAGTTCACGCTAAAATTGGTGTCGTCAATGCAAAATAGACTGCAGTACGTCATTGAAGCAAAAGGTGGTCCTAGGTATTAAGCGTACGATGACTTATGTCATCTACTACAGAACACAAAATACTACTTTCATTTTTTAAATTATAATAAATCAAAACACAAAGTATTGAAATATACGTAATATTGTTATTTGTGATCGCCTTTTTAATATTATAGGCTTTGATAAAATTGGTTGAACCCTTTTCCAGTTGTTCTTGTTTTAGAGACTGTTACAGCGATTACAGCAGTTTTTCTAAGAAATATCGTTAAAGCTATTGTGCCGCCATTTGCCAACGTCTTCCAAGACTAGTGTGTTGGTTCGATTTTTAAAGCAATTGCACTTATATATTTTATTTAATGGTTACACAACAAGTTTTCTTTGATATGTTGTTAGGTACTGATGCGATTTTTGCTGGTTGATGTTAACTTTTAACATGTTATAAAAATATTGTATTTTCAGCATTTTAAAAGTAGTTATATACAGGATGTTTTTGGTTACTGGTATTAAGTTTAATATGCTTTACAAGCACTTTACAAGTATGAAATTTTAAATAAAGATTTTTTTGTGAAATTTTGAAATTCATTATGGTTAATTCATTATTTTTCCAAAAACTGTTTGACATATCTCTTTTCACCATTCTAGACAGGAAGGTTACTTTAGTGTATAAATAAGTTTTTATTACTACTTTCCTGATGAAATGACTGAAAATTGAAAAAAATTAAAAATTTAGTTTTACCATTTGTAGAGTCCAGCTTTCTGAAGATAATAGTGGAGCATTGAGATTGAGAAACTTTAGGATATAAATATTCCTTAAGTTACGAGTACGAGTGGTTCTTTTACCAAAACATATATAAATAAAACAATTTTATTCAACGCAGACATATTTTGATATTCCTATCGAATCGAGAATTAAAAAAAGATTATAATTCATCGGTGGTTAAATAAAATAAATTATTTGTTTGTTTTTGTTATATGGACTGTTCATTAAACATTGATTTGTGAAGTTTATTTAAAGTTATGTTATCACTAAAATGACACGAAACTGAATACTGGACATGAACTGAATATCCCGAAAGATATTGTTTAACGAAAAACGTATTTTTATTCATTTTATCGTTCTCTTTGTTTTTTTTATTTAATTCAGAATGCATTTTTTACAATCCGCAACGAAAATGCGAAGAATAAAAATAATATTCTTGCGTCGCGAATAGTCTGTGTAACATACTTTTTCCAAGTCGTTCAGACTACGCTACTTACATCTCCCTTTGTCATCGAACTCATTCCCTCACCCTCTGCTCGATACGACAGACTGTATTATAAAACTGTTCATCAGGCATTCATTCTAAGGAGACTTCAAATGCACCTGAAGACAAGGCATGTGGCCAAGTTAATTCTAATCCATGTGTATTCCTTTATACTAGAAAAAAGTTAGGTAAAGAATGGCTTCGACGACCATTTGAAGAAGTTCACATACATAATCTTAATATGTTTCTGTTAAATTAAGATTGGGAGATGTGAAATGGCATATCGCATTAAATTTTTAATTAACATAATTGTGGATGGTACAATTAAAGATCAAGTTCTAAAGACATAAACTATATACAGACCAGTCACGAAACGAGGTTCATTATTATCAGGTACACGTTTAATTACATGTCTATGTAATTTAAAATTGACTATGGTAATTACTCGTATCCTATTTTCTTAATTAATAGCCAATTTTTGATGAAAGAAAAATAAAGATTAACAAAAATATTTAATTTAATTGTTTATTTACTAGTATGTACTGTATAGTATAAATAATGTATTCAGCTGATATGACTATCTGTAATTTTCTTATGAACTCTATGAAATCACAATTTTGTGGCAAAATCTTCGATTTCTAAATTCCATATATTTGTATAATTAAACAAAACTCTTCTGTGGTTTTTGCATTTGTACTACTCGTAGCTAGAGGTAAAGTGAGAATTTAATCCATCGAGTTTTAGTGAGTGCTTTTTTTAAGTAATTATACCATATCAAAAGTAAAACTGTTTTTATATAAATAATCTTAAAGTAGATTATTACCAAAAATATATTTGATGATTTGAATGATGACTATACGAGTACGAGTACATAGATGTTTCTAAGAACAGATATAAAGCCCCCCCTCCCCCCCCACTTTGATTTTAACTGTAGTTAGCTATTGATAATTCTGGCCTATACTTCACAACTCTATTAGCCCCCTTCAAATTAATTAGCACTATACATTTATGCCACAAAATATAATTGCAACTCAATTGGTCCATTGAAAGGGGTTAACGGAATTTATGCACTATCAACTGTCGCCTTCAATTTTTATTGTCATTTGCAACAGAATTGTTGAGCAAAATAGGTGCTTTATACAAACATTTTAATTAAATTGATTTAAAACAGAACACCCCGTACCCCACATAAATTTGATATTTTTATAAAACCAAATTTATTTATTTTTTGTTCCCGGAGACATTTCCATCAATCAATTAATTCAATTTTGCTTTACAATTTTCATTACATTTTCATTTCATATTTTTTTTTCGTGTAATTTTTGCAATAAAAAATTGGATTTATACAATGGGTTGAAATCCCGATGTGATATATGAAATCGAACGTACCAAAATATGTTTGTTATAATGGAGAGAAATAGAATTATATATAAACAAATAATTTTAATTTTTTTTTATTTGAATATTTTTAATATTTTTGATTAAATCAAACGTATCAACATTTTTTATACCTTCATATTTACTTTATAATTGATTTTCATTCAATCACGAGTTTCGCTTGATAGACATTCAATTTTGTGTGAAATGCGTCACATACCTACCCGTATGTTAATATAGAGGGACGCTTTCTGCTTACCGCTTAATTCTATTTGACATTAATACATGTTCATCAATAATTGTTCCAAGCTCTTGTGATGCAAATATTTTATTGAAAGAGACGTCACATTGATGTCCAAAATTGAATTATATGTGATTATATATACTGTTAAATAACGCTTGCAGATACAGATTACAGCGTTCACAAATAAGGGGGTAATTTGTGAACGGTGTAATGAAATTGAAACTATCTGCAAGCGTTATGTATAGCGGTTTATGTAATAGCTAGTAAAATAAAATGTAAAAAAGGCCGACACGGATAAAAACAGGCATAGACAAAATCCTGAACCGAATTAAAGGCTGAGGCGGACATAAGGCCCTAACAGATAATAGATAGATCACTGACGCGGTTACAAAGTTAAGATATTCAAGTCGCATTCCACTACCAAATCACCACCACCACCAAAATATTCTTTATATTTGATGGTCCATTTGACTTAATATTATTATATGATGTATATACCTCCTCTACTACTGTTGGTCACAAACTGTCCCAAATACCGGAAGTTCCGTATATGTGTGGCTTCATTAAAGAACGTCTCCTAAAGAGGTTAAATTTGCGCTGGTTGAACGTGTACTTTACAATGCTACTTTAGCAATGAACAGAAAAGGGATTGGATAAGAGCGTTGTTATCATATTTCACGATACAGTCAAATAAATCGTTATATGCCTCTTCTGATTCCCCAAGTGTTTTTATTTCCGATAATTGATGCATTAACCTGATACTATCCTGAATGTTGTCGCTAAAAGCCGGACAAATGATGAATTTGAGTAAACAAACACTTTTGAATAAGTGAGTGCGTAATAATAAGTTTTATTTTAATGTTCACTTTTATACGAACAAAATTGAATAATATTAAAATGGAAAACTTACTGTTATTTTCAAATCAATTTTTTTATTTGGACTTGTCGTATTATGGTATAATGACACTGTCTTGAAAAAACAGAAATAAAAAAAATAAATTATAACTAGGACAGAAACAACCAAAATGACAGGAGTAACACTATTTTTCAAACGTCAAGTACATTTTATTTTAAAACAAACTTTTTGTATACCAATAAAAATGTTATAAAATTAATTGAAACTGTTACCAAATCACTTGAATTGAAATAGAATAAAATATTTTACATAAAATATTTTACATACATATAAATAATTGCGTAGACTGTATTTATTAACACAGTTGGAGATGTCAAAGAAAATATTACAACATATGTAGTTCTAAATTACTAGAATTGCTCAATTGGTGGCTGGTTTTGCTTAAATTTTGTACAGAATGTCTGATATATTTTATGTACCCACTCTGTTTGTCTCACTTCATTTTGATTTTTCGGCGGACGAAAAAGTCGGGGAAAGAGCCAGCGAGACCCCAATTTACGTCACCCCGATTTGCGTTTTTTCGATTTGCGTCCTTAAAGGAAAAAATCTATTTGCGGTGCATTTTTTGATTTGCGTTGGTTCGTTTTGCGTTTTGATTTGTGTGTCAAAAATTGGCATACGAGCCGTGTGCTAGATTTATGACCAAAACAAGGCGGTAATAAACTGTAATAAATCGAACGAAACATTGTTGAAATTATGGATTATCCTTAAAAATAGTAGGATTTAAAAGCCACCATTTTATTTACGATTTAACAGTAACAGCACACTGAAATCTAGTTGAAATTTTTGAAGCGATCAGAAATGATTTAGAAGACTGACTAAATTGCATAATGTGTCGCAGGTGAAATGCCAGGTGACAAGCTCAAAGACATTTAGTCTTTTCTAGAGCAGTATCATAATTGTCAAAAACAAATTGTTCCGTATAGCGCAAATTGTATCCGTTTATAGCATCGATTTTGTCTCATATGAGAAATTATGATTCGATTTGCATAACAAAAATTATTTTTGGCGATTTTGGAATCATTCTACTGTCTAATAAATAGAATTATATGCAAAATTATGTTTCGATTTGCGTTGTTTCGTTTTGCGTGCAATTATTTTGGAACCTGTGTAGGACGCAAATTGGGGTCTTAGTGCATCATAATACCATTATACTCACTAAAGGACTATACACACCATGTGTGGCGCGTCAAATTGCAAATACGCGCATCCGACAATTGTGGAATATGTTAATTCTAATCTTAGACGACGATTTTTTTTGGCTGCTATTACATTATATTTTCAGAAGAAATCTAGTGCATTAATATATTTTCCGTTTTGTTATTCTTGGGGTAGTTGCTTATATATAGTCTGCTAGCTATGTTCTAAGCTCATTATTATAAAAATTGTCAAACAATTTAAAATCACAATTATGATAGAATCTTCTGTAAATTGCCTTAAATAACGCAGCAAGAGTTCACTAGATTCGTTTTAAAAATTAAATAAGAATCTAGTACTACCATGTTCGTCCCCTTGCTATTGCTGACACAAAATATTTGTTTGCAAAAATAAGTTTGTCATGTACATAAATTGCTAAAGTTTTAAACTATTTACTTGTAATTGAAGATTATATTTTTGAATAATATTAATTTTATATATTTTCTAGTTTTAATTTTACTAGACGTACTAGACCTATACCACCGGTGTGAAGTTTCTAACGTTAATAAAAAATGTAGCTACACAAATTAACAAAAAGTGTGGCGTACACAAAAAACATTTTTAAAAGTGTATGAAAATATTCTATATTTAAAATACAATTAATTTATACGAAAAAAATGTTAAGTAATATTCAATTAATATTTCTAATTAAAACCAAACAAAAAAATATACTGATATGCAAATATTATTGTGTTCAAAGATATATCTATTTACCGATTGAGGTTAAACACATAATAAACTGCCCATCGTAGAGTTTCCGCAATATAGTCACTACTATTATCGAATATTAGACATTCGAGCCTATTCAAATTAGTATAGCCCGTACATATAAAAAGGGTTGGACTCCTCTGACAAAATTTGATATGTTGACAAAAATAAGATATGAGAGCTGATCATACACACCCAATTAACAGTTCATCCTGGAGTTTCCGCAATACAGCCACTACTATTATCGAATAGTAGACATTCGAGCCTATTCAAATTAGTATAGCCCGTACATATAAAAAGGGTTGGACTCCTCTGACAAAATTTGATATGTTGACAAAAATAAGATATGAGAGCTGATCATACACACCCAATTAACACACACACTTTTTATTTCGTGATTTGCCACCTAGCGAAGTAATTTTCAAAAAATAGTCCTCATTGCGGCGACAACAAATAAACTTATCGTTTGACTTAATTATTCGATTGATAAGAATCGACATTTTTAATTTTTAAACTGAATTTCACATTTTCTATGACATTTCAAGACTAATCATGATAATCATATTACCCTCGATTTTATGTTTCTTAGCACCTTGATGTAAAAAGTTTTCGCCGTTTAGAGGTAAAATATTGAAAAAATTGATTGGTGCGTTTAATAAGAAAACGATAAACTTTGAAATATATAGTCGAAAATTGATTCTTACTAAACAGCGTTTTTATCAATTTCAATACCATACAGCTTTAATCAGAAATGTAGATTTTCAAAATGATTTATGAATTACATCCAATTTAAAAATGAGTTATTCCATTTTAAACGGATTATTGTGGTTACAGAATAATATGTTTTGAAATTCAAACGCATGAAACTGAAACTATAAGCATATAAAATTTTGTCAGAGGAGTCCAGCCCTTTTTATATGTACGGGCTATACTAATTTGAATAGGCTCGAATGTCTAATATTCGATAATAGTAGTGACTATATTGCGGAAACTCTACGATGGGCAGTTTATTATGTGTTTAACCTCAATCGGTAAATAGATATATCTTTGAACACAATAATATTTGCATATCAGTATATTTTTTTGTTTGGTTTTAATTAGAAATATTAATTGAATATTACTTAACATTTTTTTCGTATAAATTAATTGTATTTTAAATATAGAATATTTTCATACACTTTTAAAAATGTTTTTTGTGTACGCTACACTTTTTTGTTAATTTGTCTAGCTACACTTTTTATTAAGGTTAGAAACTTCACACCGGTACCTATACCTATGAAATAATTTTAATCACAAATGGTAGACCACGTTGTATTTTTCAAAATTCTGTAACTTGTTTTACCTATTTAATATTTTAAAATGATCAATTAATAATTAATAAACATAAATTATTATATTTTTGACAAATTGTTCACATTTAAATATGTTTAATCAATTTATTATTAAATTAGACGCTCCGTGTAAACTAGACTGTGTCGTATTCGTGTGAAAATTGATACTAATCCGCATTTTTATACTAGGTCAGTTTAACACTGATAAAGAAAAATCCTTTCCTATTAGAAAATATGGCTGTTCCAATTTCAATTTTTGTACTTAAAATAATTAGGTTCTAAACAGTTATATAATTAAATGCTCATCCGCTTGTGATGAATTATCTGGATTGAATGATGATGTTTTTGTTTGTAATATACTCGTTCCCTCCGCTTTCGTATAAAACTTTGAGCAACTGAATTATCTTTAGAGAGTTTTGCTCGGGTACACAGAATTAAGCAAGCTCAAAGTTTAGTCAAATTCTATTAACTATTAATTTTATTAGCTGTTTCGGTATGCATGTACATGTTCTGTAAGATATTGAGAAGTTACGTGCGCTTTCGCGGACTACCAGTCTGCCCAACAAATCAGATCCCGTGTATAGGATAAACAAATTTATTTTTAATTTTGCTACCGTTACTAGATACTTCTACACCACTACCTAATTGTTGGTGGTTTATATTCAAAGAGACAATAGTGTTGCTGGTAAATCGTTTTCTATTCATGAGAAGTATGATGCAAATATTTTTATTTTACGGTATGGTAACGATTGAGATGAATAACTAATGTTGATACGAGTATGTATGCTAATGCCTTATAACTTACGAGTACGGACGGCCTTATTAATTTGAACAAAATGATCAAGTAAAAAATTATTAATTCTCAGAAACGTAGAGCGCCAGAAATTTTCTTTGATTTATAGATGGTCATATTCAAACGAGCCATTCCAAGTTCCTTGAAAATATTCGATCACGAGTAAGAGAGAGCGATAGTTATGGCCTATGTGTGGTGCATCGCGCCCAACCACCATTTGTCTTCAGGAAAGTTTAATTAAGCACCGAAACCATTATTATACTAAAACCATGAAGTTCAAGAATCTTAGCAAGTTTAAGTATCTATGAATCTGCAATGATATTATATTGTGTTGCGAAGTTAATTAAATCATTATCACCTTGACTAATTTTAATTAAAATTAACGTTTGTTTACTCTGATTATCTCAAAAAGATAGTTTACAATCCGATGCTTGCTATCTGGCCTAGACAATATAGTTTTCCGGTTGATTTGTTTTACGGAGATTAGAATAATTCAGAATGACTCAACTTTGTAGCAACGAGTATTATAGTAATGATAACGCGTTCATCAAATACTGCAATTGACAATTATTTGATTACTATGTCAGTTTATGGAGTTTTCTTCTTAATCAGTGTTCTCATTCCGATAATTAATTCTAGTTTGTTATGTATTAAACATGCATTTTCGGTTTGTTCTAAGAATTTTTGTATCTGTTAGAGATCAGGTAGTGAATTTTCAAATAATGAGTTATCTTTCTATAACAATATCCTTCAATATCGAAAGTGTTTTAAAACCTAAAGCAGTCGAACAAAGAAGATGAAGAATCGAACCTATCCAACGTATTACATCACCTGAAAAATTCCCGGTCTGACACATATATAGATGGTACCACAAATTTAAAAACCCGCAAAACCCATATGATTTTTAAATTCTACCAACCTTCAAACGATATGTTCCAAAATTGCATTACATTCCGACCTTTAGTTTACAAACAGTTGTTTTAGTGACGCTACTTTTGTTAATTTAAAACAATGTAAAAAAAGAATTTCTTGTTTTGATTAAACTCTGTTTTTTGATGGAAAAAATACCGTTCAAGCAAAGCATTCGCTTGATATAAGTGTTATCCTCACTCTGCAGAAGGAAAATCAACCATCATTGTCTGGTATGCTGAATTTAAACGTGGTCGTACAACCGTTTTGATAGGCCGTAAAGTGAAGTTGCGTGAGATAGCTGACATTTTAAAGCTATTAATGGAACGTGCTTTTTCATCAAGACAATGCACCATGTCACAAGTGGATCGCAATAGTGGCAATATTGCACAAATTGCACATTGAATTGCTTCCACATCAACCGTATTCGCCAGATTTGACCCCCAGCGATTATTACTTGTTTGCAGACCTTAAAAAAAAGCTCCAGGGAAAGAGATTTGGCTCCAATGAAGATGTGATTACCGAAACTGAAGCTGTTTTGAAGACAAAGATAAATCGTTCTACAAAAAAGGCATCGAAATGTTAGAGAGACGTTGGACTGATTGTATCGCTATAGAAGGAAATTATGTTGATGAATAAAATGTATTTTTCCCCAAAAAATTGTGTTTTCTTTGTTAGACCGGGAACTTTTCAGGCGATGTGTTATATATTCATTTAAACATTAATTTTCAGTATTAACCCTGGAATGAACTTATCTCATAATAGTCTTGATAATTGTAAAACAAATTTTAAAATTTTACTTTAATAAAGCCATAAGTAGCTCCCCTTATATGCTTCTCAATTTTTACAGGGTGATTAATTACAAAAATAAATTCTCCCGAAAGCGTGACACTTTCCAACAGGTTCAAATAGATTATATACAAGTTGAACCACTTATACGCTTGCTTGCAAGATCAATGCCACCTTTTATATTATATATAGAAATGTCGAGTTATTTTATAATAGAAACCTCTTTGTTAATGTTGAGATTACGTCCCCCTTTTTACTGTATACGCTGTATAATTCCTTCAAACGAAATCTATAAGCCTCGACCATTATAACGACCAATTGCATCTTACGAAAAGCATCTTACGTGGAGTACGTCGTTGTCAAATCCGACAGATCATTCAATCACAAAAGCTACATCAATCATTATTAAAACATCGGGCTGATTATGTACAAATTACGAGTTACGACTTACGATACATGACGTCACAAGGCTTTTGTATTTAAGGCATTTAGTAAATATAAACCATCAATTTATTTGATTTATGAAATGCCTTTATTCCACCAGGAAAAATTTACTGTCAGTAAGAAAACACTAAAAAATCAGAAAAAAATTATATAAAATTGCATAGAGTGAGCAAGACAAATTTTTCATTTTTTTTATTATTATAGCAAAATTTTATAGTTAAATCTTGACAGCTACAAAAAACATAACCAAACAAATTTATTTGTGTATATCATTATTTGTGTATTTTCTATTTTTGCAAATAAACTGACAGAAAAGAACGTTACTATAAAATAACAGATAAAAAGAACGAGTATATGTGTGAGAAAATATTTCCCATCGCTATACGACATTTCCTTTAGATGTATTGTATTGTTGCCATAAAAAGTACTTTGGTTACATATTTTTTAAATTTTTTATGGTAACAACACCACCTTATATACAAATATTTTGTCAGTAAATTTTACTGATTTTATTTTTTGTTTCATCCTATTAAGTAGGACATCTATATGTTGATCTCGTTTCGTTTTTACTGACAGTAAATATTTCCTAGTGGAATAAAGGCATAAAGTCTCTATTCCAATCCGAAAAAAATACTGTCAGTAAAATCAAAGCAATCAGTTTTACTTTTACTGACAAAATAATTGTCATGGTGTTAGTGGGCTGCTATAACGTGCTATAAAAAATGTAAACTGAGGTATTTTTTAAATTAAATTATTTTATTAAATTTTTTAAATAAATCGTTCGCTATTTTTATAGTCCAATGTCAATTTGTTTTTCTTAATCCGCGTTTATTTGTTAACGTTAGTGTTTTTTAGTGGTTCACGCTCAGTGGGTCTAATTATAAAATAATTTCGGAGCTTGCCGCAACTCTTTAAAAATATAATTATATCCCCCGGTTCGATCCCGCTCTAAATAATAAGGGCGTACCCAACATATTGGTTTCCTTTTTGATTTAATTTGGACATTATTCAAATTCATAATGTTTAGTGGATCTAAATAATTCAAATATGCCAAATCCATATTAATAAAAATTATAAAATTAATAGAAGATTACAATTTGTATTGTTTGAAATGATATACGAATTACAACTTTTATGAAAATTTTAAGTTATGACAAAATGTAATTGTCAAAATTAAACCATAAAATTTTGCTGTAACAATGAAATAAAACATGTTTGTTTTCTTTGTCACTCTTATCGAATTTTAAATACTGTAAACAAAATACTGTCAGTAACTTTTTCCCATGGAATAAACGCTTAAAGAAAACTCGAATTTTATTACTACTGATAAATACGCAAACTATGATGAACAATTCTCTATTACTATGATAAACTAGAACACAAACACTGCTTATTGGAAAACTGGCCTCTAATATTTTAATTCACAACAAAATACGGCTAAAGCAAAAGTGATGTTATAACATTTCAGCCAAGATAAGCCTTAAAACCTGAACAAATTTTCAGTTAGGAAATTTTTTATCTGAACGTTCTAAAAAAATGAAAACGCAAAATGATTTTTAATTATCTCTCGGCTCGCTCCGATATATTAAAAAACACATCAAATATGCAAACTTTTATCAGAGCTGGTCGATATCATACGAGGTCGAAAACACAAATTATGTTCCCACTCACTGTAGGTTCCTGGCAGTTATTCTTTAAATTACCTTAGATGAATCCTAGCATAACAGCATTTTGAATTCAAATTACATAACTTATAGAGCAAATCTGAAACTGCTATTGTCCTCCAAATTTGTATCAGAGCCGATTGGCGTTAGGTTCCTGAAACTTATTAATTATTAGTGAAAGTTAGATATTTAGAATTTTTACATCGAAATACGTATCACTTTTGCTTCAGACAATAATTGTTATATAGGAAACTGCTTTTATAAACACTTTGCATATCAATATTTATGTAAAAAGGTTGAGGGTCGTTTTCATTATTTACTAACAATATTTGAGCCTTACACATTCATAATACAAAAAAATTACACGAAACAATTTTCTATATAACTATATAGTGTAATATAAAGTCTTTTGGGTTATAAAAGAATAACTTATAAGAACCAACCCAAATAGTTTTAGGACAACACAAAAAATCAAACCTAAAAAGTTTATGTTCTTTAAGAAAACTTAACATGTATTGAATACATAAATTGTAAATATAATCGTTTGAAGTATGAGCTCTTCAATATATATTTTGTTATTTTGTAAACAATGGATTTTTATCTAACATTTCATCTAATATATGTAATTTGTATTTTTATGTGGTTATTGTCCTTTCCTCAATATTAATTAACACAAATTTAAATATTACTATACATACTACTACTTATTATTATTCAGTTTGCTTAATATGTAGACAAATATGCTCGTGATTGTCTGTTTTCTGTTTATTTATCTTACATATAAATATATATACATAAAAATCTGCAATATAACATCTTAAATATTTAAGAATTTTTGCAAAAAAAAAACTAATCCGACATTATTTTTTTACTTTTAGCAATTTTGGCAGCCAGGTTTACAAGCAAGCACTTCACAAGAGTAAGTTATACAAAATAATTAAATTTTAGCAATGAATGTTTTTAATTATGAATTATTTTATTTTAAGTAGTATAAAACCATTTGCCCAATCACCATATCCTCCTGGAAAGCCTGCAACGGCAGTTTCGTCGTCTATTGAAAGTAGTTTGCAAGCAACGCCTACACCGCCATGGGAGGGTAGATCGATTGCAACACATAGATTTAGACTTGTTGAATTTTCCGCGTACCTTGAATTACAAAAAGATGAATCTGTATGTACACGAAAACTAAAAAATAATTATTTTATTGATCAAATATATTTAATTTATGTACTTGCAGTATCAAAAACATTTATTCGTGCACATAGGTTCACCGACATACTCTGACCCGCTGCTTGAATCCGTAGACCTTAAACAAATCTACGATAAATTCCCTGAAAAGAAAGGCGGCCTGAAGGAATTGTACGAGAAAGGGCCACAAAATGCATTCTTCCTTGTTAAGTTTTGGGCAGACCTGAATACAAATTTAACAAATGAATCGGATGTTTTTTATGGCGTTTCAAGCCAGTGAGTATCACAGTTTTTCCAAAATATTCTTAATATTATGCAAATCATTTAAACTTTATTTATCTTTCTTTTACTTACAGTTATGAAAGTAGTGAAAACATTGTGATAACGTGTTCAACAAAAGTTTGTTCATTTGGCAAACAAGTAGTTGAAAAAGTCGAAACTGAATATTCTCATTTAGAAAATGGAAGGTTCCTGTATCGCATACCAAGATCTCCTATGTGTGAATATATGATTAATTTTATAACAAAATTAAAACATTTGCCGGAAAAATATATGATGAATAGTGTGCTAGAAAATTTTACAATATTACAGGTAAGCTTTTAGAATTTACACGGTTTTACTCGTTTTTTTATGAAACGTTAAGTTTTAGTTTTTGATCTGAGTTTCGATTTGGAATTTGCCCGCTTTCTCGAGCACAATTTAATATTGTACTTCATCAATAACGAGATCTAAAAGCCGCGAGTATTAGCTTCTAGTTTTATTAGTCCGAGTTATCTTTAAAGGCCGGATTGACGGTGGTTCATAACGAGTCTCCTAGTACCACAAGGAGATTCGTAGCTTTGATGCTTTCGGCACTTTTCCGGCGAACGTTCACTGGCTCAATCTTACATTGAGTTATCTTTAAGGTTCCTTTAAGTTCAATCGAACCGAATAGGCTTTGAAATCTCAACATACGCACTATGAAGAGAAATCTATGTAAACTGTTCTTCACTTATTTGTACTATTGAATAGTTCCTTGACGACTCTATGATAACGTTTAGGAATATAGAGGAGTCTTTAACAATGTCAGACCTATGCGATCACTTGGTCATTCTCATGGCTACGGGTGATCGAGTCTGGTCAGATCAATTGCTAAGAGGCGCCATCGCCCCTTCTTTAGAACATAACTATTATTAACATGATACTGAACCTGAAAGAGTATGGCTTCGTGTGGTTGATTGTGCGAGTGCTCTTGTCATTTTTACCTTAGAAAATACAAAATTCGTCAGAATTATGATCCACAACCTTTTGAGGAAAAGATCGAGGTTGGAACCGCTTATTAGAAACTCTCTATTATATGAGAATAATGTTTGGTGACCAGCTTTAAATATTCTGGTAAACCTAAAATATTTAGTGAAAAGTAAAACGAACAATTTATGTGTTAGTAGAGCACCAAGGAATACACCCTGTCCAGCACTGGACCCCTAGATATTCTAAAACAAATGGCAACGATTCAACAGCTATAACTCCATTACATCTCCATGGTTGTTAACTTGTATTAATACCCATGTAAGATATACAGCAGACGCCTGTCGTAAACAACGGACTACGCTTACTCATCATCTTTTGATGAAACGTTTAGGACTAATACTCCTACCAGAGAGAATTTAGTAAGTCGAGCGATTCTGAATCCGGAAAGTGTTAACTACTCACGGATGAGTCAAAATTAGATTTGGGAATTTTTGAGTGGGGTATTGTGACGATCGAACTGTAAATCCCTGTCATTCCATCTTCACGAGTACCGCAATATCTTTCAAACTGAACCATTTGCAGCGATAATGTTGTCAGTTGATTAATAATTCACATTTTTACGGGCGTTTTATACTTGTCTATCACATATCCTTAAATCGAAAGTAGCAGAAAATTGCCTCTCGTCATATTATCTTTGGCCGTTTAAATTCCATTGCACAGCTCTCGTGAACATCCCAATAGCAACGCTTTCCAATATATGCGAATATCCAAACCTATCTAATCTTCTAAGATTATTGATTATTATGATACAAACGCTCGTTATAATACGCAGTACAATAGATGTTAATCGCTATGGCAGTATGTGGATTTTGTATCACCTTAAGTCCAACTATCCCTTGTAAGGATCTATGCCGCAGTACATACATCTCGACATACATCTAGAAGTGATCATCATTTCAACATCTTTCTCTCCCTTAGTGAAGCGATGTTATTGAACTCTATGCACATTAAAACATTTTCCTAGATTTACATATTGATATCGTTTTCTGAGAATTTGAAAATTTGGTGCGGAGATGGGTTAAGAGACTCATAAAATAAAGTTAAAATTTAACAGAGCCACGTAAGCCTTGATGATGAATTGTTTTAATTCTGCTAATTGATGTTGTTCAAATCATTTCTAATCTCGAGAATCAGGGGCATCCGGTACATTTCTCATTCTCTTTCATAAGTACTAATTTGCGCTCAAACCAACAAGCTTTTGGCTGTTCCGTGTAATTTGCTGCATCCAAGACTCGCTGCCAAAAGTTACTACTGGTCTCATTAGAGCTTTGCAAATGTTTAATTTTGTTTTGTGCGATATTTGCGAGACTTAAAAATTTTAATTTTAGCGTAGAATTTTCGGTAACCTGCTGCGATTCGCGATGTTATGTATGCAGGTACTGTGTTTTACACATTTACCTTCAATCCCAAGTATTTAAACTCGTTCACCTTTTTATAATTGTTTGTCGCCTGATTAAAATTATAACCGTTTCGCCTTTTCGCGAAAGCCTTGTATTTGGTTTTCCCTTCATTGATGGAGACCAATTTGTTGGGCTGTTGTTTCCGCCGATGAAACGTCAGACACGATGCTACGAACCAGGATGCTTAACTTGCGAATCACATATTGATGATAGCTTGAACAGACTTTGGTTCATTGGGTCTTCTTGTCACACTCCTGATTGTATTTCGAAGGCGTCTGATAGTTTTCCTTCGATTATCATAAGATGTAAACGATGTCCGTTTCATAGCACTTTTCTAACATAATCTTAAGACAAAGTTGGATCGGTTGTCGACCAGCATTACGAAACCCGAATTGGTAGTCACCCAAATGCGCTCGCTGTAAATTGATAACTTGCAGCAATTACGTTGGTTAAAACCTTGCAGCCGGTATTGAACAAAGCTAGTGGGCTATTTTCCGCTTGTTTGGGAGTTTCTCTGTGAACCAAATCGTTTAAACTAGCTCAAATATGATGTCAAATAGATAATAACTGCCTATTCTGGAGTATTTCGTTGAAGATGCCATCCTCATCAGATGCCTTATAATGTTTCGAATTTAATATGACACGAAGTGCAACTTTAACCACTTGTTTTTTTTTTGCTGTTCACGTTTTTGCTATTCTACGCAGAATCTGATATTCTTCCAAGTTGGCCCGGATAACTCGATTGTTTAATGATTCGGTATTCCAACGTGAGATTCGTTGGGACCGGTTATTATACGTGGTGGATAAATGTTCACAACTACCAGAAAGTAGTTAGAATCAATGCTGGCGTCGCCATTAATCTTAATATCGTTGATGCTAAAAATGCCTTGTGAACATAATGATGTGACTAATTGACTATGTTGGGAGACTGGACGGATGTTATCATGATGAATACTGTCTGCATTGTCGATTTATGTGTTGAAGTCATCCAAAACAAGCTTTTCATCCTGTTCGGGAATTTTGTTTAAAACACGTTCGAACTGGTCGTAAAAGTGGCTTTGGCATGTTCTGATTTCAACTCCAGTAGAACATGCAAATTCGTAAGAGATAATTGAAGATATTGTAGTCACGTGTGTGCAATCTGAATAGGCAGATCTGATTGTTTGTGGATTTAAAACCTGCTACAAATTGAAGTAAATGATCGCTGATCAGAAAACCAACTTCGAATTTGAGCCTATCGAGTTGTTACTTTGGCAGTTAGATCGAGCTTGTGCTGAGATCCCATACTTCGTGTCCGAGGTTGTGTTTGTAAATCCAACTTAATTATCCGAGGGTCTTGTTGGATTTTCGTAACAATTGTTAATCCCGGTTGGTAGCTCAGCCCAAACCCCCTTTAGAAAGACAATGGCCCTCAACCACTTAGCCTACCCTTGTTACGAGGTAGTTACCGATGGCCGCCGTGCGGAAGCGGTATGAGTACTTGCCAAAGTTGCATACAGAGTGCCATCTCTCAGGAGAAGAGTTTTTCGATAATTCGCCTATCTGCACCTCAACCTGATCACCAACCGTTTAGCATATAGAATCTGTATTCAATCACAGAAATGAATTTAGCTTAATTTTTTTTTAAATTCTTTGTAGCGGATATGTGCCAAACTTCGCTATGACCAGAATAATCCCGAATTCACCCTTTAATCGGAATTTTTCTTAGTACTCAGCACAAAAATCCATTTTAACATCCCAATTATATTTATCTTATCGTAATATTTCAAGAAATGTCTCTTGGAAAATTTTACCAATTTTGTAGAACTTAAAAAAAAGTACCTAATAGTTAAGTTGTTCGCTATTTAGGGTCAAAATTCATGGTATACTGGAACTTCATCTAAAATTAATTTGAAACCTAAATTCATCATACAACCCGAATTTAACTACGGTTGAATTCCTTGGTTTTGACCATGTTATACGAATTTATTGAATATACAAATGTAGGTTATGTTTTATTCAAAGTATTGTGCATCGCCAGCCACTACTTTTTCCCATCTTTCTGCCAGCATTCGAATACCAGGTCGGCAAAACGCTTCGTCTTTCGTGGCTATGCATGAATCAACCCAATGTTTGTTATCTTCATATGATATGAAGCGCTGCTCAGACAGGCCATGCGTTATCGATCGAAACAGGTAATCAGATGGAGCAATGCCTGGTGAATACGGAGAGTGGGGTAAAACTTCCGAATTAAGTGTTTACAAGTAGATTTCGCGCCGCAACTGTGGACGAGATTATCATGCAAGAGAATAATTTTCTCGTGTCTGGAGTAGTAATGGGCGCTTTCTTCCTTGAGCACTCGGCTCGATCTCATCCATTGTATGCGGTAGAGAGACCCAGTAATGGTTTCGTTCGGATTTCCCCACTCATAATATACGATAACAAACGGATCCTGCTAAATACACAAAATGAGTTTTTTCCATGAATATTCGGCTTCGTTGTCGATGTTGAAACATGGCCAGATGGTCCCCATGATTTCTTCTTTTTTAGTAACTATGCGATGCAAAAACCTCTTTCGTTTATGCCTGGCAAGCAGCATTTCACATGAAAAAAACAACTTTCAACATTTCTCGGCTTCAGTTCATATGGATGTAAGTGCAAGTTCCTCTTGCGTTTGGAACGAATCTTCATCCAATAATCCTCCCAATTCTAGGTATTCGTACACTTTCGGCCTTCCGCTACGTTTTTTGTCTTCGACATCTAATTCACCGTTTTTTAACTTTTGAAACCACTCTCACTTAAGGAAGCCCCAGCTTATGCTTCTACAAGCAATCGACGTACCTCACCTGCAGATTTTTTTAAATTAAACACGTAGTTCACAAGTTCCCGCAAATGACGCTTATTCGTCTCAGAACTCGACATTTTCACAAGAAAAAAAGTGTATGAAGGTGACACAAAATCGCTAATATTTTATGATGTTGACAGATGTCCAGCCAAAGGATATGACGTTTTACATCGAGTAATTTTAACCATAACTTACTGGTGACACCATATTTTGTCAAACGGCGGAGATTTATTTGTATACCCAATAAGTTTGTAATAATCTGTTAATAATTAATTGGTCAGGAAAATGGCACGAGCAATTTGAGAAAAAAGAAAAATTAAAAAATTGACAGCAGTTTGGGTTTTCAATCGTTTAAAGACATTAAAACCAGAGCATTGAAGTCTTCTATGCCACGACCACTCTGAGTTTGAAGTCTGAAATCAAGTTTTTTTGCGTAACAGTCGAGCGGTATAAAACTGTACTTGATATATCATTAGGTCTTCGATTAAGAAGCATGGTGCTCATTTGCATATATCAAAAAAAAAATCCTAGTTCCATTTTTATCTCAAAAGGATTAGATACTGTTTGAAGGAACATATTGTTATAACATACATAGAACATACATACACAGTTGAAGGATACTGTTCCTTCAACTGTGATAGTTCATTTAGACTCAGATATTGTTAGCTTACGCAAAGCATCAATTTCCTCTGAAATCCCGAAACAGCCTTCCCATTTTACAATCTAACTGCATCAACTTTTTTTAAAGCAAAAGGAAAATTGCACCTGATGTTATCAATGCCCCTTTTATCATACGTTCGCTTTGTTGCGATCGATTTAGCTAGTCGTTTTTCCATCATTCGATCTTCACTTTATGAATCCTCTAATGTAGAAAAATCGTACCAATACTCGTAAGTTATAAATTACAGTCAATTCGGGCAGCGTTGACCGTTGTTGTTATTGCAGCCAGAACCTATAACGCAATGTGTTTTCTGCATCGCTTTCCTGCTATTGGTTTTTAAACTTTTCAGGCAGATAATTCTGGAGTTGTTATTGATGACCTCTTACATTATTCCGAAATAATACGCTTACGCTTTAAAGCGATGCTACTTACACATATCTACGAACGACTTCTAAAATCAGATTTGGCATTTATGAATTAATTACAGCATATTTTTGAATAATCATTTTTCTATTTAGCCGTTTCTAGAAACGATTTTTGCTCTCAATGGTATAATTTTACACGCGAACGAACGCCATAAATCTAAAAACGAATTCCGAACTCATCCAAAAATGTTAAACGATTTTTTCTCTGCTGTGTGTTTACCTCACTTCGTTGATTTTTGATATTTCAAAACAAAATATAAACGGACCATCTGTAGTTGTGCAAGAGGCATCGCTTTTACAGTACCAGCATTTTCTTGTATTCACGAAATTATATCAAATATTACTTTTTGTTGACTAAGTGAAATGAGGGTAGCTGCTAGGGCTATTGTATATATAATAATAGCCTTGTGAAATTTGAATCTTTTAACGTCGAAGGCGTCTATTTTTGGGTTTTTCCCTGATCGTGCTGGAACATTTGCAACGACACGTTTTCCAAGTGATCATTAAATGGAACATACCCTGTCAATCTCCTGCAAATGCTCATGAAATGGTAAGACTGCTTAAAAACGGAGGGCAACAAGTATCCGGAGTTACGTTCGGGCGACCAAAATTCGTCACTCGCCTCGCCTATCACCTCTTGCTCGAATTGGCGGTTGTGTTTTCGAGATTCTCTCCTTCAGATCCGCTTTTTAGCTTAAGCAAGTTTAAAAAGTTTTGAAAGGGAGAGGCTGCCGTGAGGCTCGATCACTTCCAGGTTTCTTCAGTTTTTTTACTTGGCATTTACTCAAATGTATTAAAACATAAACAGTACAAAATTATAGTTCAATACTACAAAATGAGATTAATCTAAAATTGATGTTTTTCTCTTATTTACAGGTTGTTTCAAATAAAGAAACAAACGAAACACTTTTATGTACCGCCTATGTATTTGAAGTATCATCATCGGAACACGGTGCTCAACATCACATATATCGCTTAATAAAAGATTAGCAACAGCGTTTGTTCAAACCTGAACACGATGAAAATTATATATGTGCAAACAGAGGTAATGCTGATGATTGTGGCCCAGCTAATGATACAACTGTAATTTTAAAACACCAACATAAACGAGCAACAACTTCAGTAACAACTAATATTTATAGTTTTCACGCTGATATTAATTCAAGATCAACCAACAACAGCAACAATAATAATAATCTTATACCATTATCAAATTTCAATTAAATTGAAATTAATTTCTATTGTATAATTAATATTAATTATTTTATTTTTATTCATCAACGTACTACTACAACAACAAATGTTTTTTACATTTTTTTTTTAATTCAATTAAGAAACATCAGTTTTATTATATTTTAAACAAATAATCATTTAAAATATTATTTTGCAAGGATTATGTTGTTGACCAACAAAATTATATAAATATACATAACACATAAAATTTAATTAAAATTTAAGGAATGAAAATAGTGCCTAAATAAAATTATATATACATAAATTAAAATAAAATGAATAACTAAATTAAATATATATATATATATATATATATATATATATATATATATATATATATATATATATATATATATATATATATATATATATATATATATATATATATATATATATATATATATATATAATATATAAATAATATTATCTAAATGTACTTATTTAATTTAACAAAAATCGTAAAAATTATAATTATTATTATTAAAAATGTGTTAATTTAAAAAACAAAAAACAATTTAATTAAAGCATAATACTAATGGTAGTATTACTAGATTATAATTTAAAAATATTAAAAAACAATAAAAAAAATTATAAAAATTCTAAAAAATTAAAAAAGTTTTTAAAAAGATGCTAATTTAATTAAAGTTAAAACTCGAAAGCAAATTTTTGTTCTTATAATATAATTATGATTTTGTATTCTAGTAATGTTTAATTATTGCTTTATATTTAAAACTTAGACATAATCGATATGAATTTTAATTGTACAAAAACTAATATTTTGATGGTTTAAACTTTTTTTATTTTATTTTTTTTTTTTTGCATATTTGAGTGTTTTGTTATTTTTATATTTTCCGATTTTATTTTTCTGCTAATCTATCTTCATAATTATAAACAAAATATATTTTACTATTATAGATTTACATATAATTTTAATTAAAATAAAAAAAAAACAACTAAATAAAATTTTATAAATCATGAATTTCACATTACACGATACAAAACAAAACAAAAAATTTGCAATCAATAAACAAATGTGCAATATAATAAAAACAAAAATATTTTGTTTAGAGAAAATGAAAACCTATTCCGTCTAAATAAGTAACAGTTTATTGATTAGATTTATTTATGTGTTCACACACACACACACATACACAATTTAAAAATTACCACGATGGAAATGTGTCTGATTAAATAAAAAAAACATATAATGTTTAATAAAGAAAAACAATTAATATAAATATTATTAATTATAGTAATTAAAAAAACCCACCAAATCATAAACAAACAAAAAATACAAAAAAAAATTACAATGATCAGACATATAAAAAATTTACGAGAAGAATTTGCATTTAATTACTTATTTTATAATTTAAAGCAAAATATTTTTATTATTTTAAGATATATTTTTAATTTAGTTAAAATTGCCATTTTTTGTTTTTTTTTACTAATTTTTATTTTTTTGATATGATAAATAATTTTTAATTAATAATAAAACGAAATTTACATTACATTTTTAATGTATTTATAATTATATGATTTTTATTAGTGATTTAATGCGTAATATACATATTTTATATAATAAACTAAATAGAAATATTTTAATTTTCATTTTTATTTAAAAACTATATAATGCAGCAATTAATTAAAAACAAGGAATCAGTTTATAAAAATAAAATAAAATAAAAATTATATATTTAAAAAAATATTAGTTTTTTAGTTGTTTTTAAAAGAAATATTTATATTTTATTATTTTTCAATTTAACATGTTTAGTTGCCTCTTTTAATTAAGTAAAATCATGTCACTTTGACAAAAAATTTATAAAAATCTATTATTGTCATTATAATTTATATTTTAAAAAAATCAATTTTTATTTATGTTTCCACCTATAAAAAGCAGAAGAACAGAAAACAAAAATTTTTAAAATTAAAAAACAAATTATTTGAAATTATTATGACTTTTATATTGTTACGGAAATCGTATTGTTTTATCGATACCACGTCTGCCGAAGTTAAATAGTTTTTAGATTCATTCAAGAAACATTCAAAATAAATTATGGATTTCAACACAATTTGTGCACACGAACATAAAAATTAATTATTGATATAAAAATGTGAATATATTAATTTTTAAAATTAATTATATTATATTAATAATAACCAACTCAGACAATTTATGAAAGAAGCAAATTATAAAATCTATTTTTTCTACCCGAATATGCCCAATTATTTAATTTAATTTTGCAATTACAGTAATAACTGGGAATCCTTGTAACAGTTACCAATTTGATAATCAGCATCCTCTATATTAAAAACCCTACACATATTTTTAACAACGTCACCTACCTACTATTGCTATAAATTGTGGTATGCACATCATAAAAATAAAAATTATCATTTTCATTGTCTTCTGTGAAGCCAAGGAATTTAATAAATTTAAATTATATTTATCAAAATTATTTAAATTTACAGTAAAATTACTATTATAATATATTTTCGATTAGTATTTTGTTAACATTTTTATTCAATTTAAAATACATACAAATTTAAACGCATCTCGTAATTAATAAACATTGTACAATTTGAATATAAATTTTGAATATAATATCAATAACACAAACAAAATATCAGATTTACTTATTTAAATAAATAATTGGTTAAAAATTAATTTTAATTTTATTTTCTTCTTACAATATTATTACGATTATAATTAGCCGAAAAAATACAAATATGATAATAAAACGCATTAACAGCAAACATACAATAAAACTGTATTGAATAAATAACATAAAACATTATTTAATAGGAAACAACTAAAACTAAAATTTAAGACAAACATGAAAAAATAATATAAATTTATTGATTAAATTAAAAAACTGAAAATTGTAAATATTTTATTTCTAGATAATTATAAATATATATATAAATAAAAAAATATATATTATATATGGCTGCTCTATATCAAATCTATTAATCTATTGAATTTATAAATAAAGTGTAAAAAATTTATAATGCTGTGTTTCATTTTAAAAACAAAGAATTATCCGATCTTAAAAAGGAATCCTCGTAATTTGCTTCGGTAGTTTCCCCCTTAATTTCCTTGACCTCTAGCTTTCTTTCTCTCTTATAAGTGGCCAGCCAGCACGGTATAAATAGAATAAATAACCACTTTACTAGTATTTAGATCTAATAAAATTAAATTTATTTTGTAGTCGTTGTCACCGATCACTGATTGGTTGACTGATTAAGGACTGTAAAACCAAGCACTGAACGAGTTTCTCGAATAACGACGAATTTATTCTTGCATTCTTGTGTACATATAACAAGCGGGAAATAGAGCTGCAGAGAGGGGTTTCAAATATCTAGCGATCGTAGGGCACAGAACAACATAACTCTAAACTACTAGATTATACATGCATGTTCTCCGATAATCATGACTTTGTGTCTGCAACCTAAGGTCAAATGAATTATTTAATACAAGTGGATATTCTGCAAACTATTGGGTATACAAATAAGTTTCCGCCGTTTGACAAAAGATGGTGCCACCAGTAAGTTATGGTTAAAACTACTCGATGTAAAACGTGATATCCTTGTTCATAATAAATATTAGCGATTTTGTATTAGCATCGAATATTTTTTGTCGTGCGAAAATATCGAGTTTTGAGCCGAATAGGCGAAGTTTGCGGGAACTTTTGATTTACTTATTTAATTTGAAGAAATCTGCGAATGAGGCGCATCGATTGCTTGTAGAAACATATGGTGAGGCTGTCTTAAGTGAGAGAAGTTATCGAGAGTGGTTTCAAAAGTTTAAGAACGGTGAATTTAATGTCGAAGACAAGGGCCGTAAGAAGTACAAGCAATTTCACATCGTTGAAATCATTCGGAATGATTCAAAAGCTTGGAAATTGGGTTCCATATGAACTGAAGCCGAGGGATGTTGAGCGCCGATTTTTTCATATGAAATGTTGCTTGCCAGGATTAGACAAAAAAGATTTTTGCATCGCATAGTCATTGGTGATGAAAAATGGATCCACTACGATAACCCCGACAACCCAAAAAAGAAGCAATCATCATGACCTCCTCGTCATGCTTCCACATCGACAACCAAGCAGAGTATTCATGGAAAACAGCTCTTGTTGTGTAGTTAGTGGAATTAGCTTGGTGTCGTGTATTATGAGTTGTTAAATCCGAACGAACCCATCTGGGATTCTCTACCGCACACAATTGATGAGATTGAACCGAGCACTCAAGGAAAAGCACGACTACTACTACTCCAGACACGAGAAAATTATTCTCCTGCATGATATTGCTCGTCCACATGTTGCGGCGCCGATCAAAACCTACTTGGAAACACTCAATTGGGAAGTTTTACCCTCAAAAGATGAACCGTTCTTCCGACATGGTAATCATATGCTGTAAGAAAGATGGGAAAAAATAGTGCTAGGCTTAGGAGTATTTCTATTATTTCTAATAATTTAAATTATTAGAAATACTCCTAAACCAGTTTTGTTAAAATATATGCAATTGAAAGATAATTGATCCTACATTAGATAACTCGCTAGAGATAATATTAGTTGCACAACAGTTAAAATATGAATTGTTTATTAAATATTAGCAATTTTTGTTAAATTAATTAATTCATGTATATCACCACACAAAATTAGTGAAATTATAAGTAATCTTTAATTAATGAGCTCCAGAGAAATGGATATACTCTATACATATAAATAAAATTGTTGTATCTGCCTGTAATTTTGCAATAAATGACTGCTTTTGAGTTTTTTGCATCTCTAGTGAGATAAGAAGTCAAAATCAAGTGATTTTAAAATTTTTGTTAGTCTGTCCGTCACGCCAAAACCGCTGCAGCAATTTTAGCGTAGCTTAAATGGGTTGCTATTTGTCAACCACGAAACCAATCGATTTTTAAGTTATGCCACAGATACGATAAAACATAAACAAGTCAGTTACAGCCATGGGCAAAAGTATTGGAATTTTTATATTTCAATAAAACGTTTGAAAATTTTAGAGCAGCAAAATTTTGCTTTTACATTTTTGTTCATAAATTCTTAAACAAAAAATGACACATCGATACGAAAAAAAACTCAAATCTAAGTATAGTATTTCATTATTTCATCGGGGCCTCGTAAGTAAATGGAATTTGTCACGTCTCAAAATGATATTCTTCTAGAGGTTTGTCCTTTGTTTTACTTGGGATATTGTTTAGTCTTGTTTAAATGTCCTGGCGGAAACCAGCCAATAAATAACTTATAAAAATGTCTAAAAACAGTGAGGTTCCGGTAGAGCTACGCCAGCAAATAATCGCTAAATTTGAATGCCGAATAGCAGTGCAAGAATTTTACTAAGTATGCAGTTAAAATTGCAGAATTACTATTTATTACAACATAAACAAATATAAAAAAAACTGTTACAAATGAAGGGAGATGTGGGCTGAAAATTGTAAGTGTAACAAAAGAAGCAGTTTATCGCCGTTTATTTAGAAAGTTTATTAAATGTCCCAGACAATCAGTCTTGTTGTTTCAAAAATGTCAAAAAATATTATATGAAGGTAAATCAGTAAACGAACTATCTCTAGAAGACTTAAGGAAGTTGGTATTCAACGATACATAACCAGAACAGTGACTAATATCACTGAGATTAATAAGAAAAAGCGAATGAACCTTGCTTTGCAGTATGTGAACAAACCCTTGGATTATTGGAGAAATATTTTATGGGTTGATGACGGTGGGAACCTTATGTTTTGGGGTTGTATTTTTTAAAATAGTGTTGGAGATTTGGTCCATGCAGCTATTTGTCATGACAATCTCTTTGGGGGAGAGTGGTTGCTGCAACAAGACCACGCACCAACTCTCACCGCAAAAATATGCAAAGGTTCTTGAAATGGTTGAAAGGTTCTAGTTTCATTGTTTTCGACTGGCCTCCACAAAGTCCAGATTTAAATGTAATTGAAAATGTTTGGGCAGAAGTCAAACGAAAAGATATATACGTAACCGGAAAATCGGAAGAAAAAGCAGAGTCGAGGTTTGAGTCAATTTAACTCTCGAATATCTTTAGAAAAATTATAGATTCAAAGCCATCTCGTCTTCAGGCTGTAATAGACGCAAAGGGAGATGTCACTCGTTATTAGAAGTTTAAAAGAATCCAAATTATATTATTCGTAATTATTAAAAAATACAAACTAATGAAGTTTTTGCTAGTATTTTGTTTTTGTTGTTATGTTTTTCTATGATTTTTATAAACATTAATTTCAAATTAATATTAATTTCCATCGTGTTCTTTGATTAAAACTTCGTACTGATGTCATTAATAAGTGAAGCAATTTTATTTTATGCGGTTTTCTACTTTACAGTATTGTTGTATCTTTGACATAGTTTTTGTGATTGAATGAACTGTCGGCAAGCAAATGGTTGAGGCTCGTCACTGAAATAATTTTGTATGAATGATTAACCAAAATTACTATTCGATATATTAAAGTTTGAAACATCTTACAGCGTAGACAGCTAAAAGACGAACGTAATCTCGACATCGACAAAAAGATTTCTATTAAAGTAAATAGCACGACAGTTTTGACAGCAAGATGAATTTTTTAATAAATGCCAATAAATGCTGAAATATGAAAATTGTTCAGTTTGGTGGTGATATTGAATTATCTTGAAACTCATTAGTTTTCGAGATATTGAGGAAAGTAAGTTTTTTTTAACACGTCTGCCGTTTAATTCTAAACAGTTTTCTAATCGTCTTTAAAATTTAGTGAGCTACCCCCAATTCAGTTTCTGAAATATTATTTCCGAAAATTTCTTTAATTTTTTATCTCATGTTTTCTGCTGTGGCATATACAGGGTGTCCCAGAATTGAACGATCAAACGAAGCAGGGTGATAGAGGACCGCATTTCCAAAAAACAACCAAGTAAAGTTTTTTCAAAATGTTGATGGTGCAAAACCATCACCACGGTTATTCCACTTTTAGCGTTTTTAGAGAAATCGCATGCGCACCCACCAAAAAATTAATTGAAATAACAACAAGAGTTCTTTTGTTTAACTTTCTGTTTTAATCCGATCAGAAGGTGTGCCTTTCCAATAACATCATTCACCAAACAATGGTTATGTAAAGCCTCTTTGATTCTCAAAAATAATTTGTTGATGTTTAAGTGGCGCCAGCGGGAAAATAATGTACTACAGAAAATTGACCCACTATCAGAAAAATATGTGACAATAATGCAGATTTTAAAATCGTATCACAAACCGAGTTAGTCACGACAAAATGTATTTTATCAATTTTTTTTCACAAAGTAAGCCCTGTTTATTAAAAATGCACTGCAGAAATGTTGTTACGATTTCTAAAATCGATGCTTTGTCAGAAATAAAACAAAATGAATAAAATAATTATTTTTTATTAATTTTAAATATTATAATAAGTATTCGAGGTGTCCACCACTTCGAACACTTATTATAATATTTAAAATTAATAAAAATTGAATATTATATTTTACGGCGTGTTTGCCGTTACTTTTAATAATATTCGACGCTTTGATTATACATTGCCGCATCTCCTGCTCGGCTAGTTTACTCTTTCATAAACCAGCTCTTTATAATAACAAAAATATTGAAAATACTTTGCACTTACGTATAAAGTATAATCACAATGCCTTAGCGAATATTATGTTTCGCTACGCAATTGTCAACCCCTTCGTAACCTCGAATTTAATTGTATTTGACGCATACATACGATTTCTAAATGAAATTTGGGTTATTCTGGGTAATAGCCAGATATAGCTTTTGCGACCGAATTTATTAAATTAAAAAAATTCAAGTTTCATTAGTTCGAAACCAAGCTTCCAGCGGCTTGGTAATCTCACCTATGTAGATGTAAAAGCAATATCTGGCTATCACCCAGATTAACCCAAATTTCATAAAGTAATTTAAATTGTGCGCAATTTCGGAGGAAAAATAACTACTGCAATACATTTAATCGTTTTAATTAAACAAACATTTTTCTATAAAGGGTGAGTTTTTTAATAAATGCCAGGCTTTTAAGTGAGAAATGGTGCAAGATAGGAGAAAATTGCTTATAATGAAAATTAATCACTGTCGAGCGGGACGTTTAGCGGTGATCTTGAATTACCTTGAAGTCATTAGTTTGGAAGATATTGACGAAAGTTAGTTTCTTTTAATTGGAAGTATGATTTTGATTAAGCAGTTAATAATAAATAAATAAATATTTTAATATATAGTTTATAATATGTTTGTGATATTGTCTACGTAGCTAAAGCCTCGCAGAGCCTAGATAATGTATCCTATATGTGTCACTAATAAATGGAAACTAACTTAACTACCATTTAATCACAATATCCAAATACTCCATTAATAAATATTAGAAGCCCACGTTCGTATGGGAAATTTTGCAGATTGTAAATTTTACTTTTAGAAACGCACAAATCGATTCTGAATACTTTTCGTTTAAATTACGATTTGATACACTCAAAAGTGTAGGTTCTCGTTAAAAAAAACTAACTTTCGTCAATATCTCCCAAACTAATGAGTTTCTGAGTCATTCAAGGCCCGCTCGATCCCCTGACTGATTTTCATTATAAGTAATTTTGTGATATCTTGTACCGTTGCCGAGATAAAAGATAATTTATTAAATAACTCACCCTGTATAATTAACTGACGTAAGGCCTTTATGAATGTTCATACGAGTAACCAGTCGTACTATTAAGAGGTTATGCATTGATGTGACCGTACTGTTAAATGTGCTTATGATTAACTGGTCTTGCGATTAACTGGACTGAGGATTCACGGATCTTGCGGCTAACTGATCTTACGATTAAATGCTTATACGATGATGTGGCTATACGGTTAAATATTTAGACGTTGTTGTCTACGATTAAATGTTTCAGATGATATGGTCGGATACCTGTTATGATACGAGTATGTGCTGACATATGTGATGTCATCTAATTGGCATGTCACGTCCATCGTTTATACAGTTCTCCAAAGAAATCTATCAATTTATCAGTTTATATTTATACTGGATACGGATTTGTTAAAGGTTATAAATGAAAAGAGCAATAGCGTAGAGGTAACCGTTATACAATGCACCTTAGTTCATGTTTTCATCATATTAATCGGTTACTACACCTTGAAGATGAGAAGGTTGATTACTTAAGCTCGTACTTATTTACGTTATTCATCCTTCATCTTATTCCCTTTCATTGGTATAATAATTAACCTCCCTATTTTTAGCACCCCGATAAAAGGGTTTGATAGAAATGTTAATCGGAATCCTTTGGTCACGATTTTTAACTAATTTTAAACTAACTTAACTTTTAACTAATTTTAACTAATTTTGTTTTAGACAGTATAAAAATAATGAAGACTTGGAAAAAATATTGACGGGTAGAAGAAGAAAGAAAATCATACTGTTTTCGCCGAATTTCGATAGATAGTCGTTAATTGAAGATTGGTCGCCACATTTTGTCGTGGTTACCAATCGGAAATTTTAAAACGAAATCAAACGTGTATTAATTCTATAAAATCCGGTTCGCAGATTATTTAGGAATTTATTGTGCAAAATTTAACAAGAAATTCAATTAAAATATGTGTTATTTGGATCCAGGCAGTTGTAGAAATCCGCATAGCAGCCCGACATCGAGTCTTCTATGTACAGTCAACGTTGTTGCGATCGAAATACCTTCTGCATTCGTGTAAACTCGCACTTTATAAATCACTTATGAGACCTGTGCTAGCGTAGGAAGTAAGAGTTATGACATACTACTAGTAAAATTAAGAGATGTCTGGCCCACGTAGAAAGATTCTCATCAAACCGTATGATAAGAAAAGCCTTCCATCAACAACCAGTCGGTGTTGAAAATTTTAAATTTGTTACCGTTAAAAATTTTAATTTGTTTGGGGGGATAGCAAGTACGCGATTATTTATCGACTGAGTAACAAAATTGAAGGTATATTAATTTCCTAGATATAACAATAACCTGGATTAATTCTTCTTTAGACTTCAAAATTTATCGGAAACCCATGTATACAGAATCTATTATCAATAGCTCTTCAAACCATCCCAATAATATTAAAATTTCAGCTTTCTCCTCATTCATAGATAGACCAAGAAACATCGCTTTGACAGATTTAATTTAATATAATTCTACAAATAGCAACGAATAACGAATATGCAACTAAAACTATATTAAAGTTATTGAATAAAAAGCTAAAGCGTAAAACTCTAAAGCGTATTTATCCAGCGGATAGACCAATTCGGAAAAATTGGCTTGCTTAGACTATACTTGCAGTAAAAACTAGCCAACGGATTAGTAACATCGTGTCCGATTATACCAATATTAGTTTTGCTTAGAAATTAGAATTGATCGCCTTTCCATTTTCAATTTTCAACATGAAATGTGGTAAATATTTTTTTTATAAAAGTTTGAGCGTCTTTGGTGAAAAAAACATGTAAGAGAACCTAAGTGGCCAACTATTTTTAAAAACATGCGTGTTTAATGCAGAATCTAAAATGGTATAATACATCATTTTATCTAATGTAGATACGAGGTTATTGCCATTAGTATGCAGAAGGAATAAATTCGATTAAATAACAAAATATTAAAAATTGGATTATTTCTTGTCTTAAATTGTACCTGATAATAAGGGGTTCATAAACTTGATATTTGCTACACCTAAGCGTGCTCTGCGCTACCCATCTTTTGTTCATAAAATGTATTAAACGGTAAATAATTAAACATTAACATTATTAAACATTAATTTAATGCGTCACTCGACTTGTTCGACATCGCATGTGTTTATTCCGTTTTTGTGGCTTGTATCTGGGCGGATTTTTGTGTATCAAAATGTCACGTAATCAGTATACGTCACAAGAATACGCAAATATGCATTATATTTATGGTGAATGCAGGGGTACCGCAAATGCAACTGCAGCACTTTATAGGGAAAGATACCCAAACGCGCGTCACCCGGATTATCGCGTAATTATCAGAGTCCACGGTTGTTACTTGGAAGAAAGATTACCTAGCAGCGGTGTTGATGGTACTAGCACTGGAAGAGTCGCTAATATTGACGCGTGCAACCTCTGGAACCAAGAGACTACTACTCAAGATTGTGTTTTTGCCGACAGATGCTTGAGAAAATAGAACAAGATCCGCAATTCTCTTGAATAGAGATGGATGCTCTAACATGCACAATCTTCACAGCTGGCAACTTTCGAATCCACATCTAATGCGAGAAAACAGATCCCAGTACAAATTCAGAATAAATTATTGGACCGGCATATTGAACGGAAAGATAATTGGCCAATTTGAACTGCCCGGGAACTTATCTGGCCAAAGCTATTTGAACTTTCTTCAAAATGATCTGCCAAATTTATTGGAAGAGGTGTCCGAGGAGGTGAGACAATCCCATTGGCTCCAGAATGATGGGTGTTCTGCGCACTATGCAGTAAACGTTCGGGCGTATTTGAATTCCACATACCCAGATAGATGGATTGGCATTAAGAGTATAGTCCATTAAGAATATTATAACACCAAAAAACCAATGGATTTAATTTATTTGTAGCCGTGGTGATTGAAAAAGTAAAGTAATGTGAAAAATGGACCTTTTTTAAAAAAATGATATATCTTAGATACTACTTGGGATATATTTTTTTTTGTATTTTATTTTGAGCGCCCAATAGCTCTACTATAAGGTGCTTCAGGCTTATTCATTCATTCTGGGAGACCCTATATATTAGCCGTTTTTGGAAATAGCCCATGCTAAATGTTGGGTAAGTTGCTGACAATAAATTACCAAATCTATTTCCGAACATGTAGAGTAACTTTAGGGTAATTTATTTTTTGTTGTTTTTTGTTTCTGTCTTTATATTAAATTAGAAGTATCAGAAAAATTAAATTACAAACTTTGAAAGTACAAATTGTACAAAAAGAAGCAACAAAAATGTCGTATCTGCCAAAAATACGAAATTGAATTTTGCTGAATAAAAATATTCACACGCGAAATTTAATCTTACTTAGTATAGGGTAACTTGAGTAACCAATATTAAAAAAATTAATATTACCCAAAAGTTACCATGGGCTATTTCCGTTTTGACGATCGTCTTATAATATCCGTTTGGCTATTATAAGACGATCGTCAAATTAAAATCAACATAGCGAAAAATGGTAAAATTCTAAATGAAAACTGCTATAAGAAAACAATTTATCACAATTAAAGATAAACAAACTTCACGCCCAAGAGAATGAAAATTTCTTTTGCTGCTATATTTACGAGATATAAATAAAGTTAAATAAAAAACTTAACAAAACAGAATTTCCATAGCATTTGTATGGCCGTGTATATACGCAGTCATTGTGATATGCCGTATACATCCATAGGCACTGGCATAATGCTAGAAAATGTAGCAAAATAATCTATTACAATTTTTGCTGTTTTGATTTGACAACAAAAATTAAGCGCAAAATGTGATATTAGTTTTTTATTACTCAAAGTTGGTTTTTAATATTTAATTTGGATTAATTTAATAAGATATCAATAAATCAAATTTGTTTTAATCTCAAGTGTATTTGTGCTATTTGCAATATTCTGTATAGTAATAAATAATGAATAATTCCGTTACTATTACGAATACTAGTTTTAGGTTAGCTTTGGTTTTAGATCCAGTGTAATAGTTTTCATAAATTTAAAAATATTATCTTGCAGGTCACCATCCCCTATCAAATCAAATCCAATAATTAACAAAACATTGGATTTCCAATTAAAATCTAATTTTCAGCGTCAAAATCTTATATGGGGCATTGTGAATTCTGTTCTTTTATCTGCAGTGATCTATGATTTATCGAACCAATGTCCTTTTGCAACTTCTAATTGGTATTTTTTGGAGTATTTCATTGCGGCGGTGCTTATTTTATCGACATTTTATAATTTTGTTAAATATTTGTACTATTTATGTTCAATTGATGCTATTGAAGGCAGCCAGGAACAGGGTCGTCTCCTGAATTTAACAGAACAGGATTCTAAATTTATTTTAACACGTTCAATGATCGATAATAATATAGCCAAACAAAATCCAGATTTAAATAATACGTCCATGGCAAATAATCAATCAAATTTAAGTTGGAATTCATTAAATGATACCAATAATGTATCAATATTGTCGATGAGTTGGTTCCGTAATGCATCACCGCCAACATCACCTACGACGCAGCAAAATTTATCACATCCAAATTTATCATTCAGTGGAGGGAATATGATGAATTTACAAAATAATCGCAGTCCCAGCACTCTATTTTTGGGATCGGCGCGAGATGATTCAAAGGATATAAATGTTGATGAAACCAAATTGGATAAATATTTAAAGTTAGAACAATGAATTTAGTTTTATATGTAATAACAAAAGCCTTAACAATTCGTTATTATTTTAGGGACTGTTCCGACTTAGAAGAAAGTGTGAATAAATCTTTCGATACTCGCAGTACTTTGGGTGGTATTGGAAACTCGATGAATAACTTTCTGAATTATTATAAAATAGATGATGTACCGAGGATGCTTAAAACAGCTATATATCAGTTATCACCTACAGCAGCACAACAAAATAAGTCACCAAATGAAGAAGGAAGCTTTTTAAATTATAAAGATATTGATGGAAATTCGGAATTATTGGGAAAATTAACTTTGGCACAACTTTCGAAATTTGTATCAAATTTACGAATGTGGATGTCGGCAACTATTCTCAAAACGTTAGTTGCAGAAATAGAAAACGTGAATGAGTCTTTTAAGTCACGCGGATTTTTAGATATTCAAATCGGTACGGTTGGACTAGAACGATTAAAGAAAACGGCTGAAAATCAACAATTAGTTTCAAGTCATGTTCCCATGCTACCTCTTATTATACCTTACTTGGAAATGTCATCAAATCAAGAATATTTAGTTCAACGAATAAAGGATCTGGCAGAAACTAGTTGCATTGCAAATTACAGATGGAATTCTGGATCTTCGTACAACAAATTAAATTGGGATGAGCATCTACCGACTGATTCGGCAATACTATTCCATTTATTCTGTACGTATTTGGATGGGCAATTAACACCTGCGCCGCCACCAGGTGGCCGCCCATTTTTCCATCGCTATGTTATTTGTTCTGAAAAGTCTTCAAAAGATATTTTAACTGAAGTCAAAAACAACTTAAATTGTGCTATTCTTTGCACAAATTCAGCTAAAACTCAATTTAACTTTATTAGTGATTGCAAAATTCATCCATGCGTTCACGATCGTAATAATCTCTTCAATGTCATTATTCAATTCCTTATTTATATAAAGAATAGAAATGAAGGTGTTCTTGAGCGGGTCAGTTTGGGGCCAGGTGGTATTAATATTTTGTGTGTAATTGATGATTAAGTTTATAAGCTATGTTTTAATTATATTTTGTAAGCTTGTTTAGGAATTATAATAAATTTGAATTAAAAATATTTTCAAACCACTTTGTTTTTAATCTTTGCAATCAGTTTTTGGGTCGAAACGGAAATTCTTTTCAATTGTTTTTTTAATTTTTTTTATATATATCTCGTAAATGTGGCATAAAGATAAATTTTCTTGCTCCTGAACGTGAATTTTGTTTAGTTATGTTATATTTTATTAATTGTATTTCTTCATGTTTAGAGCAGTGAAATCATTAATTTGATCAGTGCCTACATAGGCGTATACGGCCATATCACAATATAAGGACTTTGCATGCATGCAGGCCCAATAAACGAATAAACGTAACACGAAAAAACACATGCAAATGCTAAGAAGATTCTGTTTTGATAAGGTTTTTTGGCTTTATTTATTTAAATCTCATAAACGTGGCAGAAAAATAAATTTACATTCTCCTGAGCATGAATTTTGTTTATTTAGATTTAATTGTAATAAATTGTTTTTCATTTTTATGATAGTTTTCATTCTCTATGTTGTCTACTATTCATTCATACACACAAACTTTGTTCTATATTATACGACGATCATCAAATTAAAGACATCATGACGGAAAATGCTAAAATTCTGAATGAAAACAATCTTAAAAATGAAAAACATTCACAATTAAAGATAAATAAACATAGTTCATGCTCGGGAGAATGAACATTTATTTTTCTGCTACATTTACGAGTTATTAAATAAACAAAGTCAAAAAATTCTTAACAAAAAAGAACTTCCATTGCATTTGTAAGTTTCTTTCACAGATCCAACCGCATTTTTTTATTTGGTTCCTCCTTGGCCGTGTCCATATACGCAGTGGCTGAGCATGTACGCTATGTTGCCGTTCAACACTCTGGAACTGTTATACTGTACTGTTATAACGCAATCATTCTAGTACATTTCGTTGCAGAAATGTCAAATTGTGTCAAATGTCATTTATTTTATATTTATTTAAAAATTCTATCACACACGTGCGATTGTCGTTCAGGGTCGGTGTTGCAATTGCATTTAAATACAGTTTAACATTAAAAGGGAATATTATTAATTCCTTTGTATAGTGTGATAATTTGCCTACATAGTTTATTAAAATGCAGCATGATGATGTAAGAGCATAATGTTTGTAAACATAACAGAGTCACTTAACCCTACTTTTATTTCGTATTGTTCCAGGTGGTTTGGAGTATTATCAATAGAAATTTGTGTTCCTTTAAAGTAAAGTATGTATATCCAGTTTCTAATAATTTTGCTTTTAAGTTTTCATTGAAACAGGTTTTTCTATAAGAAGATGGGCTACCCACAATCATTTTCTCTATGTTCATCTGTCTGCATGGCAAGCTTTAATTCACAACTTTTATCTTTCAGAACCGAAACTCAAAAATTTTGTAGAAATGAATACAACTTAACAGGATTGTGTAGTCGCTCATCATGTCCCCTGGCCAACAGTCAGTATGCAACAGTTCGCGAAGAAAATGGCATTATCTATTTGTTCATGAAAACAGCCGAACGATTTGCATTTCCTTCAAAGCTATG
The DNA here is from genome assembly GCA_963691935.1 of Nephrotoma guestfalica. Lineage (NCBI taxonomy): Eukaryota > Metazoa > Arthropoda > Insecta > Diptera > Tipulidae > Nephrotoma > Nephrotoma guestfalica. Next base: position 231,783,986 of record OY829913.1, on the reverse strand, counting down.
GGAAAAAGTAAAATTGTCACGCAATTTTGAAAAAGCAATTTACCAGATTAATGAAAATCTTCTGTACTGGCCAAATTTTGTACGCGCAAAATGTAAACAACGTTTCGTAAAAATTACTCAATACTTAATCCGTATGCGTAAACTAAAATTGAAGCGACAAAAGATGTTGGTGCCTTTACAACGAAAAATTGAGCGGCGTGAAAAACGGCGAGAAGAAAAGGCGCTCATTGCAGCTCGATTGGATACTGCTATCGAAAAACAACTATTAGATCGTTTGAAAGCCGGAACGTATCAAGACATATATAATTTCCCGCAAACTGCGTTTACTAATGCTTTACAAGCTGAAGAGGTGGAAAGTGAGAAAGAGAACGAAGCAGAGGATGAATCAGAAAGTGAAAGAGAAATGGAATTAGAAGAAGAGCTTGAAAATGAGCTGGAAAGAACAGAAGAATTTGTGGAGGGCGGTTCAAACGACGAAGAGCAAAGTGATGATGATGTAGAACAAGTTACGGACAGTGATGAAGATGTAGATGATTATGCTAGTGATGAAGACGAAGATGCGGATGAAAGTGATTCTGGAGGTAAATCACAGGTTGCACTTGACAGTGATTTTGAATCTTCAGAGGGATCTGATATTGAGGTAAGTTGTATTACAATATTGATTGCGTATTTTTACAGCGAGATACAATAGTTTCCGGGTTGGTGATTCATAAAAATTGTTTGTTTGTAATAAAAGAATTAGCTATATGTGCCTGTGGCCCGATTCTGGCTTTCCTGGGAAATTGGGAAAATATTTTGCTGTAATTACAAATTGCACTAATTTCCAAATCCCATTCCCAAATGTATATTCTGGCAGACGGAATAATTTTTTTATGTAAATATTTATAAACTAAACAAGTATTGCAACACTATTACTGGGAGTAATTCCCGGGGAATGGAAATTTTAAATTATGTAGCAGTTTTATTCCCTTTTCCACCAAAGGCTTTTAGGAAAAAAATATTCCCCATTATACCAGTTTTGACGTTTATTATTTCATACCTATTTTAGGAAAGAATTAACTGGGAATAGAATTTAACTATGGCTATAAATTTATACTGAAAACTGGTAATATCAATTGGAAATATCAATATCCAATTTTTTACTTTAATAAACAATTGATTTTTTAAGTAAAATTCGATTAAAATATCAACAAAAACTAATTAAACGTAGTAAATTATTTTTAGACACTAGTTTTCTTATTTTATTGCGATCGCGTGTCGGCCACGAATAATTAAATTATTTTCCCACCAATTTGTTCCCCAATCGACAGAATTAACTTTTGGAAAACGGAGAATTGGGAAAAATGTCTGGGGAATAGCTGCTACAAAAACAAATTATTCCCTATTTCCGGGGAATTACCAGAATAGGGCCACTGCTGGAAAATCGTCACTAATTCTCAATTCCCGGGGAAACCCAGAATAGGGCCACTGTACATTATAAGGTAGAAAAGTAATCTAGTCTATAGACCGTCTATCATCCGTATAGACTTTGGTAATAAACAAATCTTCCATTTTATACTTACAAATTAAGGGTAATTGCAGTTGTCCTTCCACGAGAGTTTCAAATGATACTCTTGTTCTTTCTGAAATATGTTAAGATGATGAAGGGCTTTAGTGAAAGATAGCTATAAGAGTAACAAAGAATTCTCTAAAAAAATATTGACAAAAATTGAACAAAGATTTGTAATTAGACGAAAATTCACCATAATTTGTAAATAGATAAATAGGTTTGTTTGCATGATCTGTTCTAATAAAAGGTAAGTACTCCTCCAATGAGTTCCGCAATACTTATATTCTTAAAGCGACTGAATTTTTGATAAAAGTAATATTGTGTAGACTCATCGGAAGAGGCGCTTGTTTGTAAACTTATCTTCTTGTGCAAAACACAAGGATTTTAGGCTCTAGATACGAAAAAAACAATGTTTTAGTTTAATCTAGTTTTCCCTATTTTAAACTATGTGTGTATGTACATTTAATTTCTTCCGTATTTCTTAAACAGGCTGCAGGTTGATTCTGGCTACCATAGGAATTCGGATTTTTTCCTATATAGGAAAAAAATTATTGCAGATTTTTTCTATACAATATTTCCTAGATTCCTGGTATAATAAAACAAAATTAGAGGATTTTTTTTTAGTTTTAGTACACAACGACAAGACGCTATATCAGTTAAAAGGAGGCAAACGTTTCGTATTATGTTCTTATTTGCCAAAGTAATTTGCGTATAATACATATAATAATTATACCGGGTGATTTTTTTAAGCTGAATCTTAAATATCTCGGAAAATAAGCACTCTACGAAAAAAATATCCATTAACAAAATTTAATCATTCCAGGGGGCATACATTAGTGCTAAAATTAATACCCCTGCTCCCTTTCTTGTAAGTGGGGCGGGGGGTAACTTTGAAATTAAAATAGAAATCTCTATTTTGTATTGCAGATTTGGATTCTACGGCTTAAAGTATATCGGATTTATTTGAAACATTTTTTTCGATTCATGATAGATGGCGCTGTATAACGATATTAATTTTTTCGATTTCTCCTAATGAGAACCTATGCATACGATTCGGAATGATTACATTTTTATAATGGACTTTTTTTTCGTAGCGTGCTTATTTTCCAAGATATTTGAAAGTTTCAGCTTAAAAAAATCACCCGGTATATAGTTATAACAAACGGTAAATAATATATAAGAGTGATACATCGACGATTTTGAAGATTAAGCAATATTACGGATTCATCCAAAACGTTTACGGAATGATCTACTCTGTTTTCAAAAATAATCTGATATGTTAATGGTGCAAAGCTTCCAATGATGGTACATAATACGCAATTATGTAACGTTTTAAGGTAGAATTGTATACTGTTATGGATAACTTCATAATTCATAAAACGTTTTTTCAATTTTGAATATAACCGTTCTACATATTCTCCGATTATTAAGATAAAATCTTTAGCGAAGGCGGCATTTACGTGGAAATTTACTTGGTTAATATTTCGGTAAACTTCAAGTTTTATATGTAAATTATTAATATTTAAATGTTATATAATAGCTATTTTAATTTATTAAATAATTTTAACAAAAATTACATTTTAACATTATTTAAATGTTAAGATTACTCATTCAAACCGTATCTCGTTAACTCTTGCAATAATTGAATAGGAATTCAATTCTGTACCTCAAATAGGTACGGAATTTTAAATGCCAAAACTGCAATAAATAGAAAAATGAAATTCCTATTCCGTTTTGCCCGAATAAACATTTAAGAAAAAACCGAAAAGTGGTAGAAAAATATCAAATAGTTTTCCTTTCCTTATTCCTAAGGAAGCCAAAATCGAACTGCTGGAGCATCATTGTTGAGTGGTGGGGATGAACATTGTATACACGTGAAAAGAACAAATAATTAATGAAGTGACAAGTGGTTTATTCAACAGCACATTTATTATTTCGACATTTACAACGGAGACTAGACTCGGGTTGAAAATGATTTTGTAACAATAAGGAAAAGTAAACTTAGGAACGATAAAAACACATATATTGTGACAATATTGTAACAATGTAGAATAAAAGAACACGCTCCAACGCTTGGCAGTCGATTTAACTCGCTTTTCTTCATCAGTAAATTTTTTTACAACCACATAGTTGCCGCTAGTTGAACAAATTTGTATTTTGTACTGCTATTCTGAGTGTTAGTTCTCTCCTCATGAAAATTTACCATTCTGACACTGATTATTATTGTTTGATTTTATGAAAATTCTTAATATTCGTGTGTTCATCCAGAAAAGGGAGCGGAGTCCTGGAAGATATTTCCAATTGAGTAAGCGCCCAAAATAAGCAGCTCCTGGACCATTGAACAAAGTTTAACATCTCCAAAAACTTAATTTTGTGGTTTGGGTGAAATTTACAGGAAATCAATGTGTATCAAAACTATCGCATCAGCTCATACAGCTACACAACGCTAACGGGGGCAGTAAATTCGCGTTTCAAGAAAATATTCCTTTTTTTTCATTAGCATTGGGTGTATTCTGTCCATGTAGGCCTCACATATTATGGACTGGATGCAAAATATCTCACTAAAAAAAGGTAGATATCTCTCAATGTTTAGTGAGGCACAAATTTTCTGTCTACTTTTGAGTATATATTTTTTGGTTTGAACCTGTACTTTATAACAATTTATTTCGTTCTATTCTCATTTGTTTTTATTGGTTTTATCTTCAAGGTATGAAGTTTTATAGATTAAGGAATGTGATATTTACTTGATTATTAAAATCATTTACATTAGACATAAACCCAAAGTAACATGAAGATATTGCATCCAGCCCAAATAAAATTCTACAAGTTAGTCATCTCAAATGTAGACCTACAGAGGCTGGATATACCCATAAGTTTGCGGAAAGTGTTGAGTTAAGTTGAGTATGATTAAAAAAAACTATCATATTTATAATCTTCAGCGTATTTATCTCCAGCTATGAATTCAGGTACAATGACTAATAAATTCGATTTTTCTGGTCCAATGAGTTTTAATATGTTCATTTCTAGTAATTTGAGTACCAAGTTTTAGTAATCTGGTTCAAGAAGCAAAATAGGAAATTATTTAAAAATGAAGGCGCACTGGACCGCAATCCGTGTGCAGATCTAAATCAGACGAATTATCTGTATCACCGTTGCTGGAGACAAGACGTTGGTATTGCTAAAGAAATCCTTGTGCCGAAAGCGCAGCTGTTGTTATTTATGATCTGTACAATTGTTGTTTTTTGTTATTGATACAAAAATGTTTCAAGTTGCTATATGAAATGTTCAAATTTGGTTCTTGTTGTTCGATCACTGATCACTTTGTTTAACGATCGTTTAATTACGATAGATTTGTGACTACATCACAAGTTTATTGATTTTGATTTTATAATCATAGAAGAGAACTTATTATCTAAACGTTGTACATATATCTAAAAATACTACGTACTACTACCACCTTAAATTAGATCTAAAATGTAATTCAATGTCATTTTGATTTTGAACTTTCATGTTCTTGACTTCAATAATTTTATTCATATGATTTGTTTTTTTTATAAATTATGTATATAGTAGATATTATAAGTATGTATTTTCTACTTGTTCCAAAGTAAATAGCTTTCTAACCGCTAATATTTTATTTAGAATATCCTATTGTTAAGTAATTTTAAAAGTCTAGAACTCAAGAATGATTTGAAATAATTTAGGATCATAATTCTACTTATGTGAATTTTCATAGTTTAAACTAATCCGATTGTTTTATCAATCCAACAAGTTAAATACACCTTTATGGTATCATAATTTTCAAAAGTTGATTTAAGTTTATTAGTAGATAATACTGTTTAAACATGGTAATTTGTAGAAAATAATATCGCGATCCGATATATTTAGCGTGAGCTCAATTCAGTCGTCAGCAGAAAAGGTGTCACAAATTCATATGATATATATTATTTAAAAAGTAACCAACACAAAAGGAATTGAAAATAAAAATATCACTTCACAGAGCTTTATTATTATTGCTTTTTCTGTTTTTAAACGTCTTTAGTAGTATATTTGACAAGCGCGCGATCTAAACAAACGTGGGTACAAAATAATCGGCGAAATTATTGTTCGACTCGTCTACGTTTGTGTATGTGTATATCATATGGATTATTATTTACGTTAAAATAAAAACGACGCGATTTATTTCATATGATCATTAGCTATTGCAACCGCAGGACAATTGTGCGCTCTCGAATTTATTGTGTTTTCAGTTCAAAAGAATCGTTTAGAAATTATATGAATAGTGAATTATTAAGTGCCAAAATTTATTTGATTAAGTGATTCATCATCTAAATAGATTTTTGTTGATGTTGTGTGATAAAATTATTAAAAATAATATTTTGGATTTTTTTTTTCAAAAATGTATATGGAAACAACACATACTTACATAATTCTCTCACAGCTTCTTTGCTTTATAAACTCGTTTCGAATAATTTACATATTCGTCATATTATAACAATATGTTTATTCAACTATAACTTTGTATCCCATGTTTACCTATCAAAAATTAAAATACTTAAATTGCATACGAGCTTATTAGTGTTTATCGTGTCTGAGAGAATAATTTCTTTTATTTATTATTGATTTCAACACTGATAACTTATTTTAAATTATCAAGGCAACTGTTATCAATTTTAAGGTGCTCAAATAATAAGCTAAAATTAAATAATTTGCCGTGTAGTTTGTAATTATTTTGATCAATTACGCTAAAATTAACCGGAATTGAAGTGTTTTAATATTACTTGCTAATTTTGAAATCAATAAAGCGAAAATCGGAAATAAAGTCAAATTATTAATGAAATTTAATACAATAACTGCTTACAGCACTATGGATTATAAATTACCTTATTTATAATCTATTTCAACAATTGTATTATACCTTAATACTCTTTAATAAATTATTAAATTTAGGCGATTGTTATCAGATATTAGTAAATTCTCAGTATGTAATAAATAATTATGTATGTGGCTACATTTGTATGGTAAAACACAAAGATTACAATTTTATCAGCTATATTGAATTAATTTGTGGTACCTAACCTCCTACATCGTGAAATGAGTTTAATTGATAGAACACTAGCTTTTGTAATAATGAGTTTGCAAAAACTTCATGACACGTGGTCGAAATAAACTTTAAAAGTTTATATATGTCTACCTTAATATAATAACAATAATGTACAAATAAATTTATTGTGATTCTCTTATATATTATATAAGTAATGACGACAGGCGTATTTGAGTTTCTCATTATCAAAATACCATCATAGCATTCAAAACTCGTTTATTTTTATCCGAATTGTTTTCCCGGCTAAAGTAAATTTCATATTTCTTTCTACAAATTGAAATATTTTTTAAATCGACCTGATATAATCAACGCTTCAATATAATTTAATGCAATACATTACATGCCATACAAATACTATGGTATATTAAGTTTTACCCCATCTAAATATGTATTTCATCGTATCACGCCGGTTAATAAATCATAATCGTTATGATATTGAAACCTGTAAATTAGTTCTGAAATTATTCGTATATTGTTGATCATTCGTCAATTTACCTGATATTACTTGGGTTATATACGCAAACTAACGAATATGCACATTTTTATGTGAATCAAAAATTCTGCTGAATATTTTATTTTTCAGTTGGTGGTAAATATTTAAATTTAACAAATTTTAAGCACATATATGTAATTACATTAATGTGCTTTAGCATATTGCTCTGTAATAGTCTTTATATAATTCTGTTTCTATTTAGCGTATTAGGGTATTGGAAGTTTACTATAACTAATTCAAATAAACGGTCTAGCATATCCAAAGGCTATTAATTTCATGATAAATCTCTAATTATAAAAACGTGTGGATCCCATATCATTGTTTAGTAAGCAACGAGCGTCAAGTTTTAACATAAAATACAAATTTATTCACAAATTTATGTCTTAAATGTGGTAATATAGTAAAGCTTTAGATACGTAGTACATTTTACGAATAGATGACTCTTTTTATTATCATTGCCGTTTTCTTTAAGAAACTTTATACATAGTAAAATGACAAATTAGCATAGACTTACGAAACATACATTACGTAATCATCGCAAGGAATTTATCGGGAATTACCAATTATACAATACAATTTATGTATTTATTTTGAGAATCAAAATATTTTGGTAGTATTCAAATTTTAAAATAATTTTCTATTAAAATTTGATTAATTCACTAATAATTTAATAGAATATTAATGGATACCAGTTATACCATAAGTTTATTGGCTGTAAATTTATTTGTTCCTAAAAAAGGAGGTGATTTAAATTGCACATTCGGGTCAAATCAATTTTCAACTTAAAATTAGCCGCATACAACTATTAAATATTAATTATCTACTTGAAATACTAGAGAAATGTTTTTAGGCCTTTTAAATCTTACTGTGAATAAAATCATATGCGTAAGACCTAGTTATTGTCAAGAACATTAATACATTTGTAGTTTGGGGAAGGATGCAATTGGGCATCGCTGCTCGATTATTATAATAAACGGACGCCGCAGAATGACATTTACACAAGTATGTTGTGATCACAATTGAAAAGACCTTGATAAACGAAACAATGGATTATTAGGGGACACATATTTATACAAAATCAAGTTTTCGTAAAATCAACAAAAATATGTTTTAATATAGTTTTTGTAGTAAGAAGCCTCGAGGGAAATGTTTCACTTTGTAAAAAATATATAATTTGAATTTCAAATGTAACGCGCCTAAACCATTATCTTACCTAATGTGTCGTTTGATTAATTTATTTATACGTTCGTGCAATATTTCAACTAAATTATCGAAAATGTAATGCTTTGTAATAACAAACTAAATATTTTTACGATTATTTTTCAAATCAACATTTACATTTTTTATTGCAAAGAATTACTAAAGTTACTTGTTTTAACCGGTATATTTGACTTAATCTCAGCAGTAAAAGACGTTGTATGAACTCTTAGTATAGTGCGTTTGAATCTACATATCTTAAATTTAGCATAAGTTTTGCAATTTTTAAACTACAATAAATACAATATGTTTATTTCTTCCCTTTGTACATGTTTATTAATAAGCAGTATTGTTTATTGGTGTTAGATAAGTGGATACTTTTTAATAAAACAAATAAAAATTACAAATTATATTTAATTAAAATACGAGAAGCCGTATGTCAATCATCTTCTAATATTGCAATATCCAAGTTGTTTTCATATACAATTTTATCAGTACACTAGTTGTTAATAAAATATCTATTCTATGCTAACAATAATTTTAAGTTTTAAATAATATAATCAAATACAGAAACATTTGTGTCTCATATAAACATTATTGAAAGTGAACTATCTTTGCATACATTTTTATAGGATATTGGACAATCAGTAGCATTACTGTCAAAGAGGAAGAATCCAACACCTAAAGTTGTTAAGAAAAAGAAACATTTACGTTCTTCATCTAAATCTAAAGTTAAGAAACCTCGCATCGAAGTTGAATATGAAGTGGAGACACCATCGAGGCAAAGGCTACATCAGTGAGGTAAACATTAAATGTTTTATTTACAAATATATTTTTTATTTAAATAAATAAATAAAATGTAAAAAATAAAATCTTATACATTTTTTGATTTTGATTTTAAATTGTATTGCCTTGAATCTGTATAAAGTAAATTTTGTTATTTTAGTCTTTCGCAAATTGCTAGTATACAACTTATAACACATTTGTATAACGTATTTTTAAAATATATACATACTACCAAAACTAATGTAATTTACTCACATAAAAATCTTAGATACAATAATTTAACATTTAAGTTAGCGGTAACCTTTAAGAATAATCATCTATCTACCTTATATGACAATATTCGTATAGTGCCAGTCCTCTTTACTTTAATTACCTGTAAACAAATAAAACTAAAAGTATGTCACGATTTTACTATGCTTTGTGCTTCTTTGACAATATACTATTGTGTTTGTAATTTCTTTTTGGGCCTTGCGATTTCATTTTTCAATGTTACGTTGCAAATTTTACTATTTTATTCGAAAAATGTGCCCTAGATATTTCTACAGAGGATAAGTGAACTATTTTTTCAAAGAAAAAGAAATTACGCTACAAAAATACATAATAAGGTAAATAAATCTAGTAATATTTTCTCGTACTCTGACCTACATCCTTCAAGTTTTCCTGATTATAATCCATCCTACCACAATAGATGTGATTTGCGGAAAAATATAAAAAAATCGGATTTCTAAGAAGAATTCGAAATTCAGTTAGTGAAAAACCTGTCACTATGCTTTACAATACGTTTATATTTTTTATTACAAAGTAATAAAAATTTGTCCAAACTGCAATACAACACAATATAGGTATGTGGACTATTTTGAGGAATTATATCTATACACGGGTTACAAGAATTTTAGTTGAACTAAATTTAATGATTGTCAAACAACGTTGTGTCTTGAAGCTTCCAATATTTATTTTTAATCTGAAAGTTAACGTGATGCCAACAAACTGTATGACAATATTAACTATGTGAATACTTCAACGAACTAAAATTTAAGAAATGCAGAAGCTTTTCGACTACATAGGTTAAAAGAACGTCAACAAAAAAAATCCAGTAATGTGCAGATAAAGAAAGACATTTTTAATAAACTTCCTAACAACGTAAAATATGAAGAAAACTTTATAAAAATCTAAACATTTGATGAAATTTGCTGATCGACAATCTTCCTGAGTCCTGTAATACACTCTAACACCGGTGCTGGGGACGTTACTGTAACGTAACTTTGGACGTTATTTTACAGCAATAGTATGCATACCCATAACCTTAATTCAAAAGTAGTCAGTAACGATATTTGTAACAATAACATTATTGGGGATTTCGAAATTTTCTGTTACTTTTTATTTATATAAAACAAACATAGCTTTCCGAATGTTTGGTATCTAGGAATGGATTTTTTTTAATTTCGAATTTCGTTTTCCCACTGAATAATTCGATTCGACTAATTTGAATTCTTGTCCGATTTACGTGATTTTTAGAACATGATTTTTAATTGTATTAAATCATAATACACACAATTCAAGTTAAAATGATTTTGTGTGTCGATCATATTTTATCGCATGGAATAAGAATAATAAGACTGAATTCGACGCTCAATTTCATGTATCTGTCATTTCAAACGAAAATTTTCAATTTCTATTAACTAAGGTAGAAGTGAGTTAGGTTTTTAACATTTAAAATAATTTAGACATTTTAATAGAATAATACGTCATTTTGTCCTACTAAAATTACCAAAAATATATTAAACATTCCATTAAAATATAAATGTATTATTTCACCTCTAAATTCCGTGACGAGATAATGTGACATTTATTTCCGTTTAAGTGGAATTAATTTTCCCATTTTATTGATCCGGAATTTGAAAATCCCGCTTAGCACAAAAACCGTCCTACTTACTATTCACTAAATCGGTATACATGTACTCGAGTCTCGATTCCCTTCCCGTATTTTTCTTATACGTAACATTAAATAACGGTGACATCTTTACGATCTAAAACACTAGTGTTTTAAAGACTTTTGTTTTATGGTGATATCTCTTTTTATTTATAAAATAAATAACTATAACCACCAGTTTCGAGCATTTGCTGCTCTTCATCAGTTTTAAATCAATTCTTAGGTGTGTTAATTTAAAATTCCCAACTTTGATGAAGAACAACAAGTGCTCGAAACTAGTAGTTGTACTTATATAATTTATAAATAAAAAAACATCACAATAAAACGAAAGTTTTTAAAAGTAACAAATATTTTATTTAATTAAGTAACGTTATACCGTAATAATATAAAATATATTTTTTCAATACCTGTAACCGAAATCATAACGAAATTAATTTAGGAACAGTAACGCAACCAATAACTTAATAAAATTAATTGTAGTTGCCAACACTGTTTAGCATAAAAGCAAAGATTTGAGGATCGTTTTGAGAATATGTAAAACTTTTGACAAGTAACGGAACTCCTTTTAACCTTTGGCATATGCTAGTACTTTGGGCACATTAAACATTATGTGGATAAAAAGTTTCTCTAAGACCGAAAGATTAATGTTGCGCTAAATGGGCAGCATCAATACCACACTCCCCAAACGTCGAAGATCCTCAACCTGCGTGAATAGGGGGTACGAGTAAGGGGCGTCGGTCCAGAAGGTCAATATACCAGCCCAAATGGCAACCTCATCTGCACGTGATGCTCCCTGCTAATTTAACCAACGAGGATCTAGTGACCGAGAAACGGCGTGATAGTCGAACACCGAGAATCTAGCAAATGATGTTCTCTCCACGGACCCACTACCAATTTCACTGGTTAAGTTGATAGCTACCAGTCCTTAAGCAATGAGTTTACAAGAAAAAGGAATGTTTACCTCAGGTGGTACTCCAACTGCTCACTTGGTTAATCCACCCTCTACCGAGGCCGGCTCAAACTGGAGTGAGCCAACCATTGCAATGCTCATTTAATCCAAGTTCAAAAATATCTAGATTGTCACCTAGACAAACACAGTTCGTGACTCAGCAGGAAATCAAAAATGTTGAACTACGCAGAAGACTAAGTGAAATAGAAAAAGTAGCATCACAACTTAGCAATGAAATGGCTAAGTTAAAGAAAGTAAATGATGAGCTGAAGAAGAGCAGTCTGATAGAAGTTCTGGAAACTCCTCTTACTAGCTATAACGAAATCAGCACACTATCGTAAGTATGTTTATGTAATTTATTTATATCAGTTAATTTTTTGTTAAATTCTGTATATGTATCATGTCTAAATTTTTTACCGCATCTAAATGTAAATTGTGCACATATTACAAACTTTAATATAAATTTGTAAATAATTGAAGAAAATGACATGAATTATATTACGAATATAAATTATTTACAATCAGTGTACGCATAATTATTTTCTGTTCTCCCGGTATCATTTTGTACTCAAGAGGTTAAGAGGTTAATTTTGTATAAATTTGTCCTCTGCGGAGTGTATCGTAATATTTTAAATAATTTAACAAATAAATTTTTTAAGTTAAAGATGTTTAAAGGTAAGTAACATATAACCCCTTGCCCGTGGATAATGTTTACCTAATCATTTCTCTCTCTTGTTTTTAAAAATGTACATTGAACATTTTTCGAAAATATTTTGAGTTCATTAAGAATTCAAACGTTTTAAAGAAAATTCATAATTTTGATCAGATCTCTGTAGATAGTGAATAACATAAATATGTAATAATAAAATTGCGGTTTATAAAATCTTGATTCCCTAATTAGTTACAAGCCATAATTACTATATAAAATCACAAATAAACATTTAAAAATGTTTCTCGTTTTAACCGATACTTAAAATGGAAAACTTGAAAATTGTTTGAGAAAACTCATTACCCGAACTATGTTGTCTACATTTAACAAAAGGCAGAAAAATAAAGGCATAGCTGAAAGCATTAGGATAGAACCACTCGGATTCAAACACCTAGCGATCGTATGGCACAAAGCAGGGGCGGAATCATGAAATACAACCTGAAAATTTAAACGGATTGAGAAATATTTTCAAAACTCGATTAAAATTATTAAAATTTACCATAATGGATGTGGGTCAATGCATAAAGGCTAGTTCTATAATAATTTAATACTAATGACTAATCTGTTACAAGATTTTCGAAATTCCATTTCTACCGATAGACCACTTCCGGTCAAAATTGCTCGATTATGAATTAGTTGTCGAATATAATTTTGTCGAATATAATATTTGTGTTTTCGTACAAAATATCTAAGCCAAATTTGACCATTTCATCGGATCACCGTGGTCGGATTTCATGATCTCGGCCCAGTTTGTACTAAACTACTAAGGCATCTTTGTTTAATAGCCACTTTAGAAAAATATAAGTTTTTCTTATTGAGCAAGATTTAGCCTGGAATTTAATTTTTAATTAGTGGTTTTCCCAGCTGTTATAATCTATACATAAACAAATTTTGTTAAATGATATGCAAGAGTACCGTACCTTATTTGACAGATGACAATTAGAAACATTCTGGTTATTAAAAATGGAGAGATATACGATTGAAATACGTATATTTATTGTTAAATTTGGTGAAAGTTATGCAAAAGTTGTAAGATAATTTCGTACAGGACGTAGGAGAGAAAATTGTCCGTCAATTATGACCATTCGAAATATTGATGAAACATTTGTGGAAACTAGGATGTTGTAATTTCACTTTTTTCGAATCGAAACTTACGCTCCGCTCTCGCTATTACAATTATGTTATTTCTATAGCGATCTCAGCTTACTCAAGTAAAACATCATTCTACCTTCTACCACTGATCTTCACATTTGTTCAGTGACACTATATCGCAAATGATAACATTTTGATATAACATGTAGCGAACCGAAATAACGGACAATTTAATTTTGGAAAAAGAGACGTCAGTTTCGATTCGAAAGAACTGAAATTACAACATCCCGGCCTTGGTACAGTAAAGGGTGAAAATACAATGGCAAAATGTACTGTAAGTGCTAGTGTTAATGGAGGTCCAAAAACTTCAACTGCAACCTACCACTTGATGCAGAATTTTGGACAAAAGTTCATTTGATGACTTCTTTGTTCTTTTGCACCAACCCTTTGGCAATCGAATAATTTCTCGAAGAGAGAACCTTAATTGACGATCCACAAACAATTGAATTTAAGGAGAATATAATTAATTGTATTCTAGAAATTGAGCTGCAGTTTGTCAAAATGTTATCCTCCTTTACTAAACCGAAACCCTCGTACTATCATCTAAAATAAAAATGTTGACATTAAATTTACTACATAAATCTATTTACTAACCTCCACTAGAGGAATAGATAGGGTAAACAATAAGTTTCTCAGAACAATTAATTTTTTATTAGGGGAGTGAAGCATACCAAAATACCAAAGAAAAATTTGTTGAACGATTAAGTAAGCCATCTTAGTTTTAGGAAATATTATTCTTAAAAATGTAAAAAGAGACGAGGCGCTTCACTCATAAAAAGTTTTCAAATGCATCCTTAATCATTATTTTATTAAATGTAGGGAAATATGACCGTACTTCTTAAAAATAAATAGTAGAGTACAAGCACTGAAAGCCCTTTGAAAAATATAATTTTCACGAACCATTTATACGAATGAAATAAAATAAATAAATAAATTAAAATCATGGCAATTAAAATTATCCCACCATAGAGAATATAAGAGAGAAAAATTCGCTTTCTAACTTGTTAATCAGTAAGCAAACCAAATACTCCATCTTACTAATCTAAACTACGTGGTCATCCCAAGAAAGATTTATTCCGAACTAACTCTATGTTTCTTTCCTTTCAGTAATAGGAGGAAAGGAAGCTTATCTAACGCTTTTTTATAAATAATAAAATATTGAAATTTCCTAGCATTTAAAACTTACAGAAACCACCAAGTTAGAAATTGTGGCTGAAAAGAGCAATTAAGAATAGAGCATTCCATGTCAAAATACATAGAAAATCATAAGGGACACCGCACTGATCTCTGAGGTACTCCGGAATTAACAGGAAGAAATTCAGAAAGAGATTTGTTAATAAAAACTGCGCTTGAAAACGATTGGAAACATAGTTAAGATTTAATTTAGCAGCAAAAATCGAAAATTTAAATGTAAAGTCTAATTTATTAAAAAAATCAAAAGTTTTCGAAAAATCTAATAAAGTGAGAGAACTCGATTCTCTGTCTATTATGTCGACTGTCGTAAGAGACAATTTGACATAATACGAATGACAGAGAATCAAGCAGAAAATAAAACAGAGAAGTGCTGTAAAATTTCCTAAACTCCAATTGAACTATACTAATCAATTTATTACTTAATTTATTAAATGGGTCTGAATTTGATTTTTAATTACTATCTCAAAAGCTTTTGAAATGAAACTTAAAATATTAGACGAAATTGAGAAATATCAAAAGTATAACTATATTAGGGATAAGAACTATTTTACTAAGTTGCCAATGGACGGGATAGGTCAAATAAATATATATAAATATTTTGAAACGAAAGGCAAGACTCGTGAACTAATTTTAAAATGTTATAATTTATCCCGATTAAACCTTACGAATAAATAGATATATTTTAACCAAAAAAATATTTGAAAATTATAGTATTATTTACAGTAGAAGAAACAAAATATCAATTAAAATTGTGAGGCTTTAAATCCTCAGTAATGATTTCCTTACATTGCCGATACCTAAATTACGAACATTACGCCGAAAATCCTTAGGAGGAAGGAAATCTAACCTATTGCAAACAATTTTTTTTGCTTACCAAATTAACCCTATCGTCCTGTTACGAGGAATGGCTAAATTCCAAAAGAGTTTGGCTATTAAGAGATGTTCTCTCTGTTCATAACATATATTTAATGGTTCTAAATGAAATTGCGTTAGAAATATCATGCAACATCCAAGGCAAAGATTTGGGCTTAAACAGCACTTATCAAAAACGGAATTCAAAAAGTAGTTAAATGTTTGAACCTAAACTAAGGGAAAATTTATTGAAAAAACTAACGAAATTTTTACAAGAACAAATAACCACCACCAGCGGTTGGGTAAATAAAGTTTGAAGCATCAAGGTTATAAACTAATTTAAATATTTACGAGGTAAAAGAGAATTTTAAAGAAAATCAAAATTAAAATCACTACTAACGAATATTATTAATGTGCTTAGCTGTGATCATGCGTACTCCAACATAATTAAGAGAAGGAACCGTCCTTTCCTTCCTAAAATTGTTGAAACCTTTTACAGCCGCTTAAGGATAGGAATGAGCGGCGGGAGAAACGTTTTAGAAAAATAAATAACACCAAATGAAGCAGCGCAGAAAGTGACGAATTTCTTCAATATTAGGTAAAATGCCTGCGATATGGTTTCTCAAGTTTGTCGTTTGATGTAAGCATATCTTGCGTGCGAATATCAGATTCGCTTTGTAAGAGTACACTATAGCCAAATCGGTAATAAAATAACAAATAACCAGTTGTCTGACGCTTGGAAGGCTTCCTACATCCACAATTTGAAAGCGGCTGGGTTTAAATCCGGCAAACGTAATTCCATGACTTCAAAATTCGACGGAGCGTTCATTCTACATTTTAAGAGTAAAATCACAGAATAACTACAGAAACGTAATAACGCTTGTTTTTTAGTGGAAAATTCAAGTAAAAGCTGGTTAGTGATAGAAATATTCAAAGGAGGCGCTATTTCACTTTTTTTGTTTTTTATACCATTTTGAGCAAAAAGTTTTTTTTCATTTGTGAGTGTGTTTTACTACCTAGACCTAGTCAAAGTAGGCAAAAAATTTCCACCTCACTAAACATTGAGGTAGTTTACATCGTCATATTTAGTCCACGGACTATACACTATAAGTGACCCAAACTGGATAGGTAACACGATGTAAACGCTAGTTATCCAAATTAGGTCGACGAAAAATGTGATGTAAACCACGCCGACCTAAAGGGCTTTTGCATCATGAAATAGATGTTGATAGCTGGAATTATTTATGAGAAAGATATGAATTGAGATGAGAATATAAGCGATAGTGTTAGTATTACAATAACGTATAATTTTTGCCTTGTAAACGGTTGCCAAGTGGACTAAATTAGGTCAGTCCACAAAATTTTTCTCGATGTAAACTACCTCATTGAGATATCTACATTTATTTGAGTGAGTAGGCGTACTATTTTTTAATGAGGCCTACATGGGCTGGATACACCCATTGTATGTATCTTCTACTAATAATAAATTACCGTATTTTGCCATGTAATTTCCTTTATAGCATATGTAAATTATTTGGTTAAGTGTTGACTCATTTTTATTATATTGGTCTACCGAAGTGGCGAAGGTGGGAAAATATTTGTTATTTTTATATGGAGAGAAGTTTTGTACAGTTTATTAAAAAATCGGCCCTTGGAAGTATAAATATTAATAATTAAAGGTTAATAAGCTTCATATGAACAATTTGAGAACAACAATTTCTTGATCTACACATCGACTGTTCTGGTTATATTTTTGTTATGGGGGTAAAACGAGAACAGCCATTGCGTAGACCAAGAAATTTTTTTCCGACCTTATATTTTTATAGCAAACCACACTTTTAAATATGAATATTTATAATTACTGTGTTGATTTTAATTTAACTAACTTTTTTTGTTGAAATATACTGTTAAAACTCCTTTATGGGCGAGCCCTTATTCGTTTATTTGAAATAAAAATATTCAAAATAACGAATTTTTTCCTACCTTAAGTGAGGCAAGGTCAAAAAAATTAGGCGATATTTTGCAAACAAATCCAGCGTTATGCCGTTTCTGTAGTAGTCCTGTGTGCCTTAGTCACGAAGTTTATCCAAAATTATTTTTGATAATTGTAAACTCTTGTTAATGATCGAAATGGGGTTATCAAGTCATCTATCCTACTAACGAATATTTGGTTGATCATATCCGTTGTTATATTATACATCAGGTGCTGAAAAATGATAGGCATATCAGATCAAACGACATCGATAGAAATCATGTTGCCTCTAAGGGATGACGAAGAAATTACTCAACAAGTGTTTTGATACTGGAAACCGGTAATATTCTGAGATAGACTAGGAACTGTAAAGAAATGATTTTGGCGCATTGCAAAGAATCTTCGTAATTCAGCATCTGTTTATTCTGTTCTTTTTAACAACGGAAACTAAGAGCTTATATTTAATTCCTTTAATTTGTTAAACTTTTCCTATACCGGCTCACAGACAATATGAACAACGGATTTGTACCATTTACTGGGCTCTCATCAGACATTAATTTTAATTTCGAGTTTATTTACTTGTCCTAATTCTCGTACACCTAAAGCAAAACAATCGAAACTCCTTTAGAGATCAATACTTTATTGAAAAATATATAATTTTAGTAGTTTTGGCTCTTTATTTATTATTTTAACGTTGAGCTTTCGAACTCACCGAGTTTTCTTTATACAATAAAAAAATTGTTTAAGGCAAACTAAACTATAAAATATTTTTGCATAAAAACCAGCATCTATGTACACTAAGCTTTCGAACTCACTTCGAGTTCATTGTCAAAGTAAATATGTACAAACTATTTGTTCTTTACAGGCACATCAAAAATGAATGTGAACGATTTCTATTTCAAATAACTCAGAGTCCCGTTATTTTAAAGATAGATAAGGAGGATTTACACATCCGACGATTTTTCGGCGAGGCTACTTGCCGCAGGAAATTCGGCCAACGGTTATTACGATGATTTACATATTCGACGATTTTTCGGCGCAGTTTTGCACACATACATACATAAACAATATTTTGACACATAATTTAAAAAAAACCCGATGACGTTAAAACAATTTTTATTCTATGTATGCTATGTCGTCGCGCCGAGAAGATAAATTTTGTTCATGTCTTCGCTGTGCCGAAAATTCGGCGAGGAAGTCTTTTCTAATTGGTTGAATGTGTCACGTGATGTTCGGCGCGAAAAAATCGGCCGATACGTAAATTCATCTATGTATATTATTATTATTAAAACAACGGAATATTCCAACTGCAATTTTATTTTAAATATCAGTTTTCACCATGGTGTTGACAAAAGAACAGCAGCTCCTCGTTTAAGTTTTTTTTAGAGAAAACCGTCAGTTTCTCAGTAATTATCGAAGAGTGTAAAATAGTGGGGTTCAACATTTCAAAAGGTACACTAACCAACTAATAAAAAAGAAAAATTCCGCTAATGAGATTTAATAAACCAATTAAAAATACTGTAAAAAAATACTGTAAAAAATAGTAACCAAACCCAATCCACCGACGCAGAAACATCTGGCAAAACATTTTAAAACAAAGGTTTGAGTCAAACAATATACTCTAAACTGAAATTGGAATTAAAACTTGCGAAGAAGCCGAAGCGTTACAATATGTCTGTCGCAAACAACCAATAAACGACACCAGCGCTCCCTCGACCTTTGCCGGCTATCAATGAAGTCAATGAAGCTTAGTTTTATTTAAAAAATGCCAATGGCCCAAGAGGTGTGCAATATTTGAGTCACGGCCAAATTAAAGCAGAATTAGTTCCCTTTGCAAAAATCCGAATTGCTTCAAGGTATTTTAGGAATATCCAATTTTGGCACAACAGTACCCATTTTCGTTGAACCAGGCACTAAGATAAATGCAGATTAGCACATAAGAAACTGTTTAAAACCACTTCTCAAAGATTCATAACGCTTATACACAGGTGGTAACTGGATATTCCACCAGGACTCAGCTCCTTTACACACGGCTTGGCTGTGTAAATAAAAAATTAGATGCTGGTTATTTAAAGTTTAGTCTGCCTTAAACATTTTTTTATTATATAAAAGGAAAAATAGTTTGTACATATTTACTTTGACAATGAATTAGAAGTGACTTCGAAAGCTTAGCGTTAAAATAATGAATAGAGCCCAAAACTAATAAAATTGTATATTTATCTTTGGAGTAATTGAGATTCGTTGTACAACCTTGACTATCTTGAATCAAAGGAATACCTTTTTTATTTTATTTTATAAAGTAATACAAGATATATAAAGGAGCATACTTACCTTTCGCAAAGGGCATACTCGTACTGTACATATTAGTAATGGTGTTACTGAACTTATTTTTCCAAGTACAAGAAAGAAAAACAATGCAATATTTTGAAGAATTTAAAGTTCAAAAAAAAAAAAAAAATTCATCATAAAAACTCATAGGTCGCGCAATTTCGTACAATGCAATTACATTACATATCCACGCATTCATCTTAATTTATACCACATTATGTCATAAGCATGACTTTGTACAGAAAAACATACCAATAACAATAAGCGAAGATGGTATGTAAGTCATCGTATAACCCTTTAAAATTGCGTAACCCACGAGTTTTTTGGTGAACCTTTTTCTCCTGTTTCGTTACTCTGTTGGTTTCATACTCTTTGATTAAAGCTATATAAAATTAAATGTCATAAACTGTCCAAGTGAAAGAATGAGTTAATTAGCTAACTACTCGTATAAATACTGGCCGGTATGTTGATTGTCACCTTTTGTCTATATTCGAAATGAAACGTTTCTAGACTATTATAATTATATTTCTTTAGTAAACAAGTACTCTACTCGTATGTACGTTCATTCAAACTTTATAACTTTCACGAGCATTAGAAGTAAGTTCTTGTTGACCTTGTATTTATTACTTTTACTTAAAACAGAATTTTATTTAGCTAAAAACAACAGTTATTACATCATCGGTTACCGCTTATGTTGAATTTTTAAACGATCATTTTATTGCATTTTGTTTAGTTATCTTAAGGTTGTTTTGTAAAATAAGCATCACCACAAAGAATTTATCTTAACGAGTAAGCGTCCCATTCTTCTAGTTTGTAAATACCACCTAAAATGCTCTTGTTGAAATCTTCTGGGCTTTTTATACTTTCCATGCAACAGCAGCAAAACTCAAAAGACAGCATTTCTTATTATCTGGAGAGCTTAAAGCGAGTTTAAAATATTCTCCATTTCTGTTGCATAACTCGAATTACTCTATAGATGTAATAAAAAAAATTGTTTCTGGAACTTCTTCACTACTTTTGTAAGTATTTTCGTTCGTTTTAACACTCGTTGTAGGTGGTCCGCCAAGCGAACGATGTTCTATAGATAGACGTCACATATCCACATGAAGTAGATAAGTTTGAACTCTACAACTTTTGAATAGGTATATCATTTGTAATTTTTCGGTCGGAATAATTTCTTTCATCGGAGGCATCGAGGAATAAATATATAATATGTACATATATTCTTCTATATTGGAGTTGGGATAGAATCACTATTTTACATAAATATTTGTATTACGGCGACACATTTGAAAGATTTTATTGCAATTAAGTCAACAATAACTAATATAAAATACGAACGTTAATTTACAAAGGAAGGAAATTCATTTATAATAAACGTCCGCGGCAATTAGATGAATCACACTGGCAGTATAATACTTTTCCTGGTACACAACCAACATCATAATTGTAGTTCCATGTCAGTTCTGTTCCAGCTTGAATTGACGTATTCGAAAAAAATGTTACCCATGGAAACCGCAAATCGTGCGTATCCACAAAAACATTTTGGACAAAGAGATTCGGATTACAAGAATGCTAAAAATAGAAAAAATTATCTTAATAACTCGACTGATCTTTTATTTCAATGTAAATTGAAACCTACATTAAAGTATCGTCCTATATTGCCAGTGCGTTTGGCGTCCATGACATACCCCAATTCGTCTTTCCCAAATAACTTACGAACAGATTTGTATTTGGAATCAACTTCAGTATCGTCGTCATATGATGTGTTAGGAATGAAATTCACTGGTGCTCGCACTGAAAGCAATTAAAAAAATATTAACAGTTAAATTTGGCTTAAGTGTTTAGTTGAATAAGATTACCTTCTTCATCATCAGAAATTGTGATGCAATCGTCATCTTCCGTTGAGGGTGTAGCAGTAACGGTTGCACTAACGGCAGTTGCAGTAGGCCGACTGGAACTGTTAGGTTTTTTACTATCCTGATTTTTAGCTGTCCTAGTACTGGAACGTGTTGTGATTTTTTTATTAATAGCTTTACATCTCGACGTGAAATCGTCATCATCAGATTCTGCACTATTTTCAAAATCGTCGTCTCTTTCACCTTCTATTTCGTCGTCACCTTCCTCACGAGGTATATCGGATTCGTATCCTTCTTTTAAACCTTCCACCGCTTCAATATAATCTAATTCGGCAAAATATTCGTCCCCTTCCTTGGCCCCCAGTTCATTCGACGATTGCTCAGTTAACAAATCACCAGCATAAATACAGATAAAGCTTCCTTTCGGGATGTCATGCAGTGTTCGTAAACCCCACCCGCGATTTGTTGTTTTAAAGACTTGAAGTTTGACGCTCAATGGATGTTGTACAACACGATTCAGGCAGTTTTGTTTACATTTACAACGAGAATTACATTCATAAATTCCGGTTGGCACCGGACTCAACAATCGTTTAAAACAATAGCCAATTTCATCAACTTGTAATCCGGAATTAATAGAGCATGCTCCCTTTATCGTTAATTGCCAACATTGGCATTTCGATTTATCGATACAATCATCCTCGCAATCGCAAGCACAAAGAAAATCTGGGTCTAAATTTAGATTTACTCCTTCGGTAGGTATTCGATTTGTTGAATATGTGCATGTAGGTGGAGTTGTTTTATCAAAGTAATTGCAACATGAAATGGGCATCTTTTCTGTTCCGTCCGACAAATCAGTATTTCGTATATATTGCGGCATATCAGTATATTCAGCTAAACAGTGCATTGTTGTGTCATAATCGAAACATTCAACATTTAATGGACTTTCGGTTAATCTCAAATATTTATGGACTTCTAACATAGTTCGGAGACGGCGACCACAAGGAGCTCGATAAATCGCAATTTTACGACTCTTGTATTTACAAATTTGCCTCTCCCATCCACTAAGAAGCGGACGAGCTATTGGATTAAATGGTTCTAAATTATCTTCTACTCGTACCAAACATGAAGGAGTACATTTATGGGCAACGTAAGTTGTAGTTGAATACCTCTTCGTTGTCTCATAGTACGTAACCTTTCCTTTCGGCATTTTATCATCATCCACAACAATGACATGATTATTCAAGGAAACGGGCGCTTTATTCATCGAACCATTATTATTGTTGTTGTAGTTTCTAGATCCCTGATTTGTACTTTTTCGGGCTACTGCACGATTTGCAATTGGGTGACCCAGTCCTTTAGGATCAGAAAGCATTTCTCCGGAACGATTGTTATCATTACTTTGATAGTTATCAGAACTTTCGTCGAGAGTCATTTCAATATAAGGTTCATTACGTTTCTTTAAGTGATAGTTTATAGCTTTCAACTGTAGTTCATTTCCAATTTGACGATGTTTAAATATTGGCGCAAATCTACTTGAACCACGATAAATCCATTCAAATGTCTGATTTTTTTCAATATACATTTTTATGAGATTACAATCGACATCCACCACTTTCGATAGCTTCCATATGCCGTTGAATTCAGTGACAATTTTTTGACCCCGCTTTGCTAGAAGCATAGGTCGAGAAATTCGATTATGGTACTGTGTTAAAAATTCTTGAATAAATCGGCTCGTTCCCGGATTTCCATCAATATCTTCCCAAACGTTAGGTGAGACTTCGCAAATAAGCCGAACATGTTCATGTTTTACGTACTGACAGTAACCATCGTCAAAAAATATAAGATAACGATACTTATTCGAGTCCTTTAAGGCTTCACCCACAATACCGGGGAAAAATGATTGTTTCGGAACTGGAACCTGCTGGAATATGGCAACAACACGAGTGCCAACATTTAAGCGTACATCGGGCGGAATACTGTACGCCATATGTTTAATGTTTAGTGTTAATTTTGTTGCTCGACGACAAAACATTACTTTCCAATGTGTACCGTGTTTACGAGAATCGGTCGGCTGTAAATAATAAAATATTAACAATTTTAACTAGATACGTTTTTATCAAGTTTAACTTACATGGTTGGGGAATTTTTCTAACGCTTCACATTCGACCCATGCGCCGCTAATAATATGCCTTGGTGCTAAATATCTTTTCCCAATTTGTATATCTGGGTAGCTTACATCGCCTATTGGCGGTAAATTCAATGTATCTTCTTTATTTAAATCTATAGGTGGGAGTTCTTTAATAATGCGGTTTGGATATTTCTGGTAAAGAGTAAAATGCATTTTATCAGCACTTTTTTGGAGTTCCCTTATTTCGTTAAATAGGGCTGTTGATGCCGCTGAAAAAGATTTAAACATAATTTCTAATGTTCAATTTGTTAAAAAATGAATTAACTTGTCAAGCTCACCTTCGTTTTTCTCTATGGTTTTGTTAATAATATCTGTTCGTTTCTTTAATTGCATATCAATATTTATTTGTGAAAATGCCTTTTCGATGAGATCTTCCAAATTTCCAAGGACATTTCGATTACTCTCATTATTTTCAATAAAACTTCGAGCTTTATTGGACCCCGGATTATTTCGTTTTGCCGAACTCATGTTATCTTCATCATCCGAGTCAGAAAGCTCAATCAAATCCGGTTGTGATTCTGGTTTAAACAAAATTGGTTTATGGGCAATGATATCGCCAGTCATTTGCTCGTACTGAGTTACACAATCATCGTAACATTTCTCACACACAAATTGGCGTTTATTAGACTTTTTATTTATTCGGTAGAAGCTCAAAACGAATATTGGAACAGGAAAAGTTATAGATGATGTTTTATTGCAATGATAATTTACACACTCATGCATTGGCTTGATCTCAATCTCATCAACGTCCATTTTTGTATCGTTTTCATTTAAAATTATTTTTTCGTGACCAGATTTTATTTCGAGAGTGTTATTATCTTTTACTTCATAATTTTTCTCGAGTTCGGTAATTTCAACGACACCCTTTGGTTGTTCTTGCGGTTGGGATTCAAGTTCCATAACATTCGCCTGATCTTCGTCAGTCGCGTTTATTTTTAAGTTACTCTCAATTATAGTATCCTGCTTATTCCTCTCATCAGTAACATTAGCGTTACCATCATCTTCATTATTATCAATATCCAGATCAATTACTCCGGTGTCATGGTTATCAGTTTCCATCTCGACATCATTTGACTGGTTAGTTTGCTCCTCAAGTTTAAAATTATCATCCTTGCTAGCAATTTCCTTATCTTCTTTGACAAGAGCTTCAATTTCAGTTTCACGTTCAATGGTAGTAACTTCGGTTAAATTATCTTTAGTATTTCCCGTGTCCAAATTTACTTCCACTTCAGCTTCATTCGATTGATGCACTTCCTTCACGGATTCTATATTATCTTCATCGTTGGTAGTATTATCCTTTTTTCCGTTTTCAGAGCTGATTTCTTGGGGAACTTTGCTAGTATGTGGTGTTTCAATGGCTTTATTATCATCTGAATCATTACCATCCAGACAGATAATTTCATCGTCCTCTTCGTTTTGTTCGTCAGCAACAGGAGGTTTATCTTTAATTTCAGTTTCATTGTTGGTCTCTTTCAAAATATTTTTGTCCGTTTGAAGGTCATCACTTGGTGAAGTTGGTTTTTCAGAATTCGTATTCAAGTTTTTCACCGATGTTTCACTTTCATTGGCATCTACATCGATTATGTCATTTAATTTGGGCATGGGATTTGTGGTTTTCGCTTTTAGTTCGTCGGTGTGTTTGCTGGAAGCGCACTTGTCTAAATTTGATACATTTTGTTCGAGAATTTCTTCGTCAGTGGATACTTGATCTGTCGTGACCGCCGCCTTCGTATTATTTTCACTGGCTCCCGCCGTCTCTTCTATATGTAAATTATTAACTAAATCTTGTAAAGTTGTCGATTTTTCATTAATGTCATCAGCTGGTGTTTCAGAATCACCGCTATCATCTAGATCTATAACTTCATCCTCTACCTTTGTTTGATTATCCGATGGTGCACTATCCTGAATTAATTCATCGGCTGGATTAAACGGAGATTCAGTTTTTGTTTCATTTTCAACAGTCTCATTTATTGATACATCCTGATCTTTATTATTGACTGCATCTTTATCCAAAACAAAAACTTCCACCATTTCATCACTTTCTTTGCAACCTGTGTCATTATTTGTCGACGACGTTTCTTCCAAATTGTTCTGATCTAAAATAATATTTTGATCAATTTGTTCTTTTGCATCAGAATTATTCGCATCATTTTGGTCTAGATCGATAATTATTGATTCCACCGTCTTATTATCGGCTGCAACCACTACAGTAACAACTTCCATCGACTGATCGACTTCTCTGTCTTTCTTTTCTTCATCTGTTTCCATATCATCTAGCAACTCAATTACTTTTGGCATCGTCGTTTCATTGTTTTCTGTATCACACTTACTTTTTTCATTTTTATCTACCACAGGTTTTGGTTCTAGTGTTGATGGTTTTGTTTCAATTCTATTTAATGTTTCCATATTGACAAATTCAGGTTCATAGTAAGTTTTAGAAACGTCCAAATTGTCATGTTTCTCCGAATTATCTTTTTCTTTTGGCGGCGGATCGTCTTCATCATCTGAATCAATAATGATGTCATATTTTTCGTCACTTGAAGGTGGATTATTAACTAACTTTTTAGGTGTTACGATTGCCGGTGTTACAATAGCTGGATTTACAACTGCCGGCGTTACAATTTTTACATTTCCATCATTATTTTCTGTCGGCTTGTCTTTTGCCTCACTGAATGGTAATGAAGTACCATCTTCGTTATCTGAATCACTAATTTCGATCACTTTCTCTGTGGTGTTTGCGTTACCCATCTAAAATGAAAATTTAAATAAATGGTCAGCTCTAAACTTGATAATCGGAAACATATGAGAAATAAACTAAATGCACTATCTTCTGGTTTAGTGCTGCTACTATTATTAGGAACATTAACGCAGAAAACTATAATAAAAATTTGTAACAATCTTTATGATTGTTGAAATTCGATCAGGGTTTACTAATTTTCTTTTATCATAACGATAATGGCCGTTGTGTGATGGATATGGATGCTACTATTAATTTTAAGTGCCAAGAAAATCCTAAGTTAGAGCAAAAATATAAAGTAAAGGTAAAAAAACAGACAACCAATATTTTTAATATGTTGACGAATATTCTAAATATTAATTCATTCCTCAAAATATTATCAAACTTTAATAATTTAATGGTTTCAGAAAATATTACAATTTAGAGCATGAATACATATTGACTGTTAAATTATGCACAATGCCATTTTATACGTATATTTGGTCTGCATTATTCACTTAATTAATAAAACACAAATAAAACTATAGGATTATTTATTGATTGCGATGAACCAATGTTGGATGTAGAAAAATAAAAATATTCAGTTTTTTTACACATAACCAAGCTTAATAAATAAAAATAATATTCGTTTTAAATTCATTTTTTAGGTATGTAGTTGTTGGGAATAATTTTGAAGGTTGCATCTGAAAATTCAGTGCTGAAATAGATAGAATTAATGTTGTGTAATTTTCCGACTATATTTTTATGTAACATATTCAGCGTATTATGAGTCAAATTTAACAAATAAAAGCGTTAAATAAAAACTAAGTACAGAATAAATCAGTTATATAAAAATTAAACAAATATCTAAAACTTAAGTTAAAAATAACCACGCCTGACAGGCAGTGAGCTGGCTTTTGCGGAGGTGAATATTGAAATTTGACCGGATATATTTCAGTTAGAGTAAGTTAAGCCACGTAGACCGGACGGTTGCCTATAGAAAAAATAATAATAATTTTGGCTTGATACAAAACTTACGAGGATCTGCCTGTTTCTCTGAGATGAGTCGGCTCTTGATTGTGTTTATACTGTTATTGTGTGATACGAAGCGTAAGCCGTGGTATTATAGAACAATTTGTTTTTTTGTTGAAAATGAGATGATAAAATGTTACAACTTACTTCTAAAGCATTTGCTAGTATTTAAGCAAATACAAAGCAACAATAATGATTCCCTAACACAAAAGATAACTTTTCGTAAAATATTTAAACAAGGTTTATTTATTGTTCAGTATTATAGCTAGATTATTGTAAAAACATTTAATGAATACTGGAAAATTAAATTCATATACATACACCACTATTGTCTTTCAAGAAACCATTGGCCTGTGTGTCATTTGAAAAAGAGGTTCTGCTGTTTACATCTGAGTTGTTGTTCTCCACGCCATTTACTTCCGTAAGCTCCACATTCTCATTAGAGGGAACAGTGGTATCCGTAATTATTTCTGCTTCAGATTCATTTGTCATTGGAACAGCATTTTGTGTCAATTTAAGCACACCGATATACTTTCTAGCAAAATGTTTTTCGCAAATAAATTTATTTTTAATTTGTAATCCTTGATGCGTAAGTCCTATTGATTTTATCCAAATATTCAAACGTATAGGATCCTTCGGAAACCTATAAAATTTCAACTTGGTTTTATGGCTTCTAGATTCACATGTTGGAACCGAACATTTAACACGCTTCGTATTTTTACGGATGAAAGGCATGTGTTGCTTAAAGTTTATGTCACCAGCAAATTCTTCCATTTCTGTCGTCTCCATTTTTATCGATTCCAATTTTGCCCCACTTAGGATTTGATTTAAAACACACCCATAATTAATGCTAGCATAGTTTATTCGACTTTAATTTAAACTTTATACAATTGTTAGGAAAGCCAAATAACCTACTCACGTATGATTGGTGAACTGGAAAGAGAGAAAAAACTAAATACATACCTAATTATGCTAGAAGATAAACTAAATCACATACAAATAATGTAATTAATATCTATATGAGTAGGCCTATTTACATACTACCGAATACCGAACAACAAATGCATAAAATATGCCCTGCAAGAGATAAAATAATTGCAAATCAAGAAGACTAATTTTTTATGGTTTATTTTTCTCATTAATTTTACAAAAAAATTTCTAGTTTTACATAAATCATAATCAATAATTTTATGTTTTGAGCCTATAACCACGCACTATTTCTATAAAGCTAATAATCAAATCAAGCGAAATAGTTTACTAGTAGATCAATCTAGATACGTTTTAGTTGTATGCACTTTTAATAATTACTTTTATTATTCATCCTCGATGCATAGAAAATTAAATATAACAAGCTGCGGAGGAAACTGTGCTCACAATTAATAATGGTACAAATTCTGCTTATATTTACATACATTTGCGGTCACACACAATAAACAACTTCGTTCTTAGTCCCTAGCTTTAACTCCATATACAGTATATCATTAACAATTGGTTACTATTAACATTTCCACAATTGTCAAATATTTGGCTAGAAATTCGGATGGAGTAGATGTCTAGTTTGCTTGCTTGCAAATAAATATACACAGGAGATACAAATATTGGGTTAACCAATTCGAGGTTGATAAAGTAGAAATCTGTATACCGACCTGTATACCGTCAAAGATAAATGTCAAGTACGCTGTCATTTATTTAGTTGACATTCTGCCATTTAAGAATATGGAGCATTTAACATACGCAAATTGGGTGTTGGAAAAACAGGCCGTCGATGCTGATTTTTCGAACAAAATTTTCTTCAGTGATGAAGCTCATTTTTCGCTTGGTGGATGTCAATTGGCCTCCAAGATCCTGTGATTTAACGCCTTTGGATTTCTTTTTGTGGGGCTACGCGAAAGATCGTGTTTACGCAAACAATCCTCAAACTCTTGACGAATTGAAAACTAATATTCGTAAGGTAATGGCCGAGATACCGCCCGAAATGTGCCGAAAAGTCATTGAAAATTACCGCAAAAGAATCAAGGCCTGTAAGAAGTCCCGTGGAGGACATTTGAATGATATCTTGTTTAACTAAAAATGGCAAGGATCAATCTGTAAAATGAAATAAAAATTACAATACATTCCGAATATTTTGTGTTTTTTTTAAGTTTACTTTATCAAGCTTGAATTGGATAACCCTATAGTTATATTTGAAAAATTAAATAAAAATATAAAAAACAGACTTCTCAATTTTGTAAAATAGCGTTCACATTTGCATACTAAACGTTATGCAGTATAATATTTTATTAAATAACTATCCCGGACAAATTAACCATTTTGAAAAAGAGCAAAACTAACACTTTTTTAATAGCTAAACAAAATCTGTAATAGCTTCAAATATTAATGCAGAGAGGTGTTCCATCTAGGACTTTTTCTAACGAAATGGGTTTAGTTGTATGGAGAGTCGTCAGTACCCTATATATAACCCTATAGCAATTATTTTAGACCAATTAAACGCTCCTATATTTATCAACGAATCGAATATGATTCTAACTTTGACGTTCCTGGAAGTACAGGTAAAAAGGACGCAGACTTATAAAATATCAATTTTCATTATTAACTTTGGTCTAATAGAATTAGAACCATTCGTAGATAAAACTTGAAATGAGCACAATAATCTCAAAATAAATAAATTTTCAAAATCGTTCAATTCTAAACAGTTTTAACGATTCAAAATTTAAATTGTTTATATCTATCTCAATTCAAAAATGTCTACTTCAAGATGTTCCTCTATGAAAGGATCTAAGAATTTGCAGTCCTGCTACCGAAGCCTCATACTCCCGAGGGTATGTTGGCTTTCTTATTTAATAATTTATGTTGGCCAGGGTAACAGAATTGTTTTCGCTTAATAAACACATTTTTATAAACATTTGTTTTTTTTTTGAATATTTTATTACAATTTTTTTTTTTCAAAAAGTTTAAAAAATCACCCGATCGATTTCGGCTTGTTAGGCCATCATAAGGAGTATCTACTGATTTGTAAAAATAAACATTTAGTTTAGAAGGGTTGTCCAATTGAGACACAGGAAAATAAACGAAAATTAAAACTACAAATATTTATTTTTGAATCAAGGGTACTTTATTTTGGTTTATCGATACCATTTATGTATGAAAAATGATATCACTCAAATGTTCACTACGGCTGGATTTATGGACGATGATCCGATGGTCAAAATTGTTGATGACATTTTCCAATAGGGACGTTTCTATGGCATTTATATCGGCAATGATGTTGTTTTTTAGGTCTTGGATGGTGGCTGGAATATCAATGTGCACTTTGCTTGTCAAAAATTCCCATAAAAAGTAATCTAATGGCATTAAATCGCATGATCTTGCAGGCCAATTCACATTTCCGTGACGCGAAATTAATCGACTTTCGAAGAAACTTTGCAAGTCGTCGATATTCTCACGTGTCCTTGTGCATAATTCGCAAAAAACTGGTCCTTGAAATGCCCAAATCAAGTGATCGACGCGTTGTTGATTGTTTCGGATTATTTCACACACTTTGCCTCACATTTGCCGTGTTTCTTGACACACGGACAGTTTTTGGCCTCTCAGGCTTTACGGCAGCCACCACAGAACTCGTAGCCTCGACCGATGGTTTTCATTTGGACGGTTATAGCGGCCAAAATATTCACGAATCGAGCGAAACGTGTTTTATTTTTCCAGAAATTTTGTAGTGCTCTTGATAAAGTTATTCAAGAGCACTACAAAATTTCTTGTAGTTATTCAAGAGCACTACAAAATTTCTTGTAGAGCTGTACACGGTCTTCAGTCGAATACAACTCCATAGCGATAAATGGCATACGTTCAAGTAACAGACAAGCATGACGTCTTTGCAAAAATATATTTATTTTCCTGCGTCGCAGTTGTAACAACTTGCGTTGCTACGGAAATTTTTTTATTAGAAGAGGGTTCTTGACGCGGTCATCAATAGCCTGGCTAAAACTTGTGGTAACGGGGTGGGGTTGCCAAGAAATCTCCTAATCTTGCTAGACCGCATGACAAAGAAAGAAATAACAAAGTACAGAGTCAAACAACCGTTAGAATTTCACATTGTTAAGCCCTGAGTAGCAAACCCGTGCGTCTGAAATACCTACCTTTCATCACACTCCTCTTAGCAAATGTTTCTATTTTCTCATTTTATTATTTTTTCACGTAATTAAAATTATTTGAAATTACTTTTCGCAACATAATTATTCACAAAAAAACTACTATTAATAACAAAAATGTAAAGAAATAATCATATATCGAAAAGCATGCATATAATTCATAAAAGTGATATGTTATATACGTATATATAAAGTTCAATTAATTTGCACTATTTTAACGTGAATTAAATTGAATTTCAATTAAATAAAACTAAAAAAACATGAAACAAAGAAAATAATGCAGGCTACATTGAAATAGTAAAACAAAAACAAACACTTACAACTAACTTAACCAATCGTTGGGCGCCTTTTAATAACTGGAGCGACGATATATACCATTTTGGGTTGGTGTGACGTCCGGATTGAGGTTTTTTGTTGTTGGTTTAACCTCTGCGCTTTTGATGCTTGTGATCGAGTTAATTTATGTATTATATATGCGAAAATGCACAATTAACTATTACGTATAGTTATTATTATTATTATTAGATATTATTTTACTGAATTACGAACTTTTAATTTACAAATTATTTTTATTTTATATTTTTATTATATTATTATTATTTATATGACTTCATATTAAAAATTTTTCTTTAGCGTATTTTGTTTTTTTTTTCCGAAAATGAAGACACTGTTATGCTCATAATCGCTCACAAGAAAAACAGTTTATAACACTTGGACTTTTCTTAAACAAAAACCCCACAATTATCATTCAAATCCGTTTTATCCGATTTATCGAACGTTTTGGTTTCTCACTTTAATTAATGTAACTAGTGATATTATTAGTTTTAACGATTGATTACTTTTTATTTCATTCAATCGTTTATTATTAATCACTAAGGATTTTTTTTTATGATTTAGCATTTACAAGAATATGGTCCATAATTATTTGGTTACTTCTTCACAAATTTTATTAACTTAGATTTTTATTTGCAAAATCCACTTTAAGTTTTAAAATTTTCACAAACATTATTTTAAAAGATCAATTTATAAATTTTAATTGGACTTTAGCTTCTATTTTTCTTTTGTAATTTCACTTATTCCATCCAACATCCAAAATTTGACTGCCACACCTATTAACTTCTTCTCCCGGTCATCCACAAAAAATCCCGTATTACCAGCAAACATTCATTTTACTAATCGTTGTTATTTCATTTTCTGGTACCACCTAAGTTTATATTATCCAGTTTTATTATTTTCTATGTTAACCTGTGTTGTGCGTACTTTTGGTTACGTATCATATAAATACTACTAAACGAAATCTCGTCGTAAGCAACTTTCAGGCTTACTCACATATTGCACGTTGCATGGATCCAGAATTAAAGCGTCGCGAACCCCCAAACTACACAATGTGAAATTAATCATACTACTATTTCTTAATAGGCGTAAAATTGACAAATACATCCTATAAAAATTTGGGACGAACCAAAGGATTCGTAACACAGTTTGCCAGCCAATTCGAGGACGTATGGCTATAGGTTCGATTTTCGTATAACCATCTGGACATTGCATAGCTCCAAAAAAACCATGAAAATAAAATCACTACGCTCTTTAAAATTATCGTTTTTGTTGTAATCTCAGTTTTCTTCTATAAAATGTTAATCTCTTTCTATCGCTGTGTCAGTCGCCTTCTATGTAGCACAAATTGCCTCTAACTTGCTAAAATCGCAATAAAAACTATGAATTCGAGAGGACGAGTAAACATAATACACATGGTATTCCAGAGAAGCTCGCAACACTAGCGCTTTGTGAATAATTATAGTGGAAGGGGCAGTAATTGGT
The DNA here is from genome assembly GCA_963691935.1 of Nephrotoma guestfalica. Classification (NCBI taxonomy): domain Eukaryota; kingdom Metazoa; phylum Arthropoda; class Insecta; order Diptera; family Tipulidae; genus Nephrotoma; species Nephrotoma guestfalica. The sequence continues at coordinate 231,750,013 of OY829913.1, read as the reverse complement.
CACTTCGAAATAACATCTGATGTCAGCAGGGAGATGCATTCGAGCCTTTACTATTTAATCTGGTGCGCACCTGAAGGCCGAAACGCCATATATGGTCCAATTAAAGTACCGATTTCTGGAAGCAGATCAGGATTCACTGCACGGATCACTCAATAATCTGAACAAAATATAATCATCGAATTCTCGTTGAGGCGACCAAATCACTTAATAAGATGGAAAACCAGTGGAAAAAAGTAGCAATATCAATATAAGATTCGCTAAATCCAATCGAGTTGGATGACTATAGAATACGTTGAATGATCTGCATCAATCCGCATGATAAGAATAGTGTTCCACCAACAAACAGTCGGTGTCCTATACTGGCGTGGTGACGATGAGCAATATGTCCAAACAGCAGAGAGTGAGTGATGAACCAACAGTTGGAGAACAACGTTGCAGACAGCAAAACCCCGCGAAAAAGAAATTAGTTACACATTTAAAAATCAAATGAACAGTTTTCACACTTACCGTAATTTTACTGCTTTCTTTTACATTTACTTTTAGTACAACACTTCACACTAGTCGAGTTTTATACTGGCTAATTACCCACCAAACGAAACCCAATATTTTTAATTTTGATGATTATTCAGAGATTACATTTAAAGCTCGAAATTATTTTTCAAATCTCTAAAACGTTCCTCGATGACTATTTGCAAACATCAGAAACCGTACCTAAAAATTCGTCCATTTTATTGTAATTTTAATCTCTTTCTATTGTAACATGATGACACAATACACTTTTTTGGTTCCAACCATATTCACTTTCACAATTAAAAAAATAATAAAATAATAACCAAGATGTTCAAAATTATGGTACCGTACACAAACAAGTTATTATAACTCAAACCTTTAAATTGAGGGTTAATTAATAAAATATTACAATTTTAATCTGTATTTGCAGATTATGAATTATGTCGCACCAAATACGATTACTTAATTTAACTATAAATCAAGAATTTTTAACGAATTGCACATAAATCTCTGTAAAATTTGGATGTGGCGAATCTAAAAAAATTCATAAAATCGTTGAAAAATGTATACAATATGGGCACACCTAATCTAGAATAGATACTAAATTTAAATTTTTTTGTATCTGGTATGTTTTGTCGCGAACCGGTCCGATCACTTTTGGGTCAATAAATGTAGGTAATACGTGAGGAACAAAACTCGTATATGGAGACTGTGGACTCACTTTGTGTCTGATGTTTCGTACTTTCCAGGGATGTCAGAGGCATTAAGAATATGGTGGCAATGTAAGATAAGTAACAGATTCGTATTGGAAATATAAATAAAATTATTTGTGAATGTGCCAATTTTTCATTGTTCCTAATTAGATTAAATAAAACTCTTGATTTGATTTAGCTAAAACTAAAAATTAAGCGATTTACTTAAAAATTTATTTTTTCTATTAATACAACACGATGGTCGTTATAAAATTAGTATATAGAGATTACTTAATAAGTCATTAAACAAATAATCCATATTTGTTTGAAGTTAATGTAGTTTGAACGTTGTGCCGTGTCTATCTGTATATACGAAATAATGTCATCCTTGTAACTCAATCTTGAAGCCTTCTCGAATGCAGGTGGTTCACGAAAATAAATTAATAAGCAGTGGTTTAATTTCGCTAAACACCTTCTCGTATTCACTACTACCGTTAGCAAGTGGTCTCTAATTTGCTATTCAGAAGTTAAACATAAAAAATGTTTCATTTGAGCTTTTATTTTAAAACAGATGGCTAACCATTTGAAATTGAATTTCTTTATGAATCAAAGATATGTTCTTTCACACAATTACATATGTATAAGTGGAAACCCATTTAAATAAAAATTTCGTCAACTATCTTAAACCGCAATTTCTCCGAATGAGATTTGCATATACAAAAAAATATTATATGCTTTTCTAAATAGAGGCCAATAATCATAAAATTTAATTATTGACAACGGAGATGTTTGTAATAAATATTAAATATTTTGTATTATAAGTATTTCGGAACTAATTTACAATATAAAAAAGGTGTTTACTAAAATTTGAAGTTCCTTGAATTTTAAATAGAAACCTAACTTATTTTCTATTGTAGAACATTAGTGACATTTAGTTGGTATATTTATTTCACCTGCACAATGTTTTTCCACCATTTCCAGTCGTATTTGACACACTCCAGTTTAAGCGTAAAATATTATTTGAAATATGGTTGTTGTTTGGCTCGGCCAAAACTGAACTTGTGACTGAACTAAAGACCGACTAAAGTTTGTTTTAAAAATTGACTGAAACGTAACTTTAAAATTTCTATGATTAATCTTTTTTGTGTTTTAATGAGGTAAATTTTGTGATCTTATATGCGATCGTCTTATGATTGAATTTATTTTTATTGTGTAATTTTAAGTTTTTGGAATTATATTGTAAATAATCATTAGGAATGTTATCCTGTGGTTATAATTATTGTAGGTAAATCTTTGTGACAAAAAACATGAAAGTATGGCTTGTAAACGGCCCACATAGTGGGACCACATAGACTGACACCGTTAAGCCACCACCATATAACGTATAATCGTCGATTATCCCTTAAGGACTGTGCCATTTTAAATTACTTAACACAAAGCATCTGCGATTGAGTGGCATAGGTTTTTGTATGGTAGTAGAGTAAATATGTTGTTTGTAAATTCTGTCAATCGGTCTGGTGTAAGAACATTGGATATTCCTTACTCTGATACAGGAACATAAAAATAAAACTTTGGAAACTGAAGTGCTTACTAATAAACTTTCAGCCGCTAAAATATTTATAGTAATTTGGTCGTCAGTTGCGTTTTATTTAAAAAAAAAAATACGAAAAAACAGACACGTGTAATCAACGGTAATATGGTATAATTTACAGATGACATTTACGAATTTGAGTACTCTAGAACAATACAAAATAAGTAGGTATATGTTTGACAATAAACTTTAACCATAAAAAAGCTTATTAAGGCTCATGATTGAACTAGTCAGTCCTTAAAAGCTAAAATTTAACTCCATTTGAACCATTTTTTACGATTATCAACAGGAGGCTTAATATCTTCTTATTTACACACAATGAACAGGTCCTGAAGTTTTATTGGCCTCTAACTATAATGCAAAGGGTTTGAATCGAGTGTAACTTAAACTGACTGGTTCAGCATTTTAAGTATTTTTGGAGGTGTTTAACATATAAATTGAACACATAAATTGAAATATTTTTCTAAGTAGCTGAGGCAGCGAATCGTTATTTTAAATAGAAGCGATGCGCTAAAGAGCATTCAATTTAATTTTAGCATCGCTTATGTTGTTTTTTAGTCAATTTCGGAAGCGGGTGTTTTATTATTTTCTCTATGCTTGTTCGCTCCTCCCTACATTTTGTAAAGTACTTCACTGATTGTGTGTTATACTCCATAGTAGATGCGTCGAACCAAATCAGTTTCGCAACAGCAAATGAACAATTAAATTATAACAAATACGCTACATGTTACGTCGTATTACTGAAAAGTTCATTCAACAATGAGCCGATATCAATTTCTGTGGCCTTGCTATTGAATTCGACGGCTATCGTTCGTCTATGGTAAGCATAGAAATAAAAGAGAAAAACATGTTTCTTCTTTTGTCTAATGTAGGAAAACGATAGCCATCGAAAATTAACGTCGACTGCAGTGTCTCCCGAAGTGGACCCGCTAAACAATATCGCTTATCGAATTGAATGGCGGAATCAAATTGCGGAACATATTACTAGGGTGAACTTTATTACGTCGGTCTATCGGACCGGGTACCCATTAGTATAGCCCCTTAGGAGGAGAAGCAGAGGATTCGAAGGAACGGAAATCTAAAGACACACTGGAAATGTAGAAGCTAGGAGTTCCATCAATAAGAGTTTTTTAATTATAGTATACTTTCGACAGAATCTTACCTTCCTAATTCAATCCAACTAAATATACATTAAAAAATTAATTTAGAACAATTTTGTAATAAATCACTAATTCAAAAACTAATTCTCAAAAATGTTTAGGTAATTCCAATTCTAACCAAACTTTTCCTATAACACCGTAACAATGTACAACTACGTACTGTGTTAACGTAGTAGTTTTAATTATTTAAAAATTAAGACCTTAATCACCAAACTGATCTGGAGAAACTTGTCTCAGCTCCTATATTCATGAAATTAATAATTTAAATCTTAAATTTTCCAAAGGGATTTGTGTAACTAGTATTTGCAAATCCCCGAAGTTAAAATTTTAATCATAACACAATTATTATTTTACACATTTTAGTTGATCACTAATATTTTATCATAATAACTTTAATAAGTTCATTTCTAGACATTTAATTTCTTAAATTAGATAATAAATTGTAAATATAAAATATGTATACCGTTCGTCCAAGCACTTTTATTTTCACAAACAAACTTTTAAGAATGGAGACCGAAACAGTGTAGAAAACAAAGATGTCAAATTTAGTTCAGTGGATTAACGCTTACATTTCCAATACAGCATTTTGCTGAATATTTGAAGTAAAATCGAAAGCGGGTTTTTTTTTACTATAATTTGTTAGAAATATTACATCTACTTGAGATACATTTTGCATCATTTTAATTTTGTGAAATACAACAATATCAAATATTATGTTTGATAAAACTGGTAAGTTTATGACAATTAAAACTACACTACAACATGTATTTGAGTGTTCAGGAAGTGATATAAATTTTGTATGCAGCATTTCTTCAAAATGATGGAGGCAAAGTGGAGCCCCTCCAGGGAGGCTCGTAACCATTTTGTGCTAATGCAGAAAGGTTGTAGTCGTTAACAGTTGCGGTAACAAATAATAACTACTACCGACAACTTTGCCAAAGCAAACAATTACACAACGTTAACTTTGTTAGCTTGCGCTTCTATGTGTGTTTTAGCACCGCTTTGTAAGAGGCAACTATCTTTCCGTTGTAATTTTATGAATGCGGATTACCATTTGCTCTCTTTAATTCTATTAGAAGCATATACGAATGCCTTGAAATGAAAATAAAAAAAATAAATCTTCTCCGTACTGCATAGATAGACTGCGAATTAGTTAAACTGAATAGGAACCAAGCAGACGTATTATCGATAAAAATTATCGACATAAAAAAAATAATTTTTATGAAAAATTGGAGAAGTAAGTATCCTAAATTTCTTTTGGTTTCAAAGTGAACCATAATAAGAATAATTTATTTGGTTTTGTTTTTTGATCACCTAGTAAAATCGAAGGCCTGCTACAAATTTATTAGGACTTTTATGGATATTTTAGTTTGCTTATTAGTTCCTAGAAAGCCTTTAAATTTACTGGGCGATCAAAAAACAAAACTAAATAAATATTTTTTTGCTATATATGATTCACTTTTAAACCCAAATAAATCTAGGACCCTTTGTTTTCTTCAATTTCTCCTAAAAAACTTATTTTTGTATGTTTATATATTATTTTATCGATAATATGTGTGCTTGGTTCCTACTTCCTATCCTAGATTTGGTTCCTATGTCATAATTTATCGATAAAAACTATCAAAATAAAAAAATAAATGTTTAGGAGAAAGCAAAGGCTGCTAGAAATATTTTGGTTTTAAAGTGAACCATATTTATCAAGAAAAATTATTTATTTAATTTTGATTTTTAATCACCCAGTAAAATCAAAGGCCTGCTACTATTCTATTTGGAATTTTATGGATATTTTATCGATTTTTTTTAATCGATAAAATTTGCGCTTGGTTCCTACTCAGGTTTATCAAAATCCGACAAACTTTTTTATGGAAAACCCCAAATTTGCTATATTTGAAAGTTTTCGTAGAGTGCCTATCTGAAAAGTATTTTGTTGCCAATCTATAGCCGCCAAACTGTTCTCGAGTCCTCGAATGATGTTAATTCTCTTTTCGTGAACTTATTTTCTCTATCTCTACAACAAGAATAACTATGGAGTACTAATGAAAACGGCCATAAAATCAATTGAGGCTTTAACAGATGAACTGAAAAATATATTACATCTGTTTCTATCAATCGTTTGATATTTGTGAAGACATACTCGTACATTTTTTAGCGGGCTTTAGTGTTCCGAAGGTGCCCTTTATGATTGTTTATTTTACTTATTGCATATTGGATGATCAACAGAAATCAGCCCAAATTAACCAATCTCTTATAATTGATGAAATATGTTAAACAGAGTAATGACACTGAGGAAAAGATGTCATCCAAAAAACGCAATTTAAATTACCTAATTATAATTTTTATAGTTTCTACGATATTGTATAACCCGTTAAAATTGCGTGGCGTCTCCCACGAACATTTTGGTGATTTTTTGTTTCGTTACCCTGATTAACAACATATACTAACAAAACTCTTAATTTATAATATTAAATATAAGAAATATTCCGTTTTTATTTTATTTAATTCATTTAACTTACGACTAATTTTAGAATTAGTGATTTTCTTTCAAATTATTTATCTAATTTGTTTTAAAAATCAAATACTTTAAGATAAAAAACAAAATCTTTCTACATAGTTATATAATTTTATATATATAAAAATAATAATAATTAAACAAAAATAGATACATTTCACTCGCAAATTATAAGTTTTTTTTAGTAATAATTAAAATAATTTTTAACTAAAAGAAAAGAAATTATTATTATAAAATTAATAATTTTTTATTTTACATAAACACAAAAATTGTACAAAACTATAATTGGGAATTGAATTACACGAAACAAGGATCTAAAGTGTTTCATTGTTTCCGAACCAAATTATAGTACTATTTCAGTCTGTATTGCCGGCCGCCTGTCGTAAAAGCACATATATTTTTTCTTTGATCCATTCCTTGTTGTATGGTGCATACGTATTTGTGGATTTTTGATATACGAGGCAACTTAGATCGGCGAGCTGGAATGGTAAAGTAAATTGAAATTCATTTAGAAGAGATACCTCACGTTTAAATCTTTCTTGTTTATATTTTAATAGTTGCTAATAAAATATAATAAAAAGCCAATTATTATATAAAATAAAATAAAATTCGGCGTGTTTATTTAATTTTAACACAAAAGCGTCATATTTCTCATTTACTTTATGTAATTGTAGATTAATTAGGCATTAATGTTAAAAATTAAAGTTAACAGTATTTAGCTCAATTTTTAAAAACTAACTTTATTAATTTGAGAATGGAACCGAAAAGGTTCCGAAAGCTAAAGAAATAATAAAGTTCGTTTTTAAAAATTGAGCTAAATACTGTTAACTTTAATTTATAATATAAAAGCTCATTAAACAATTTTAAGGCATTAATGTTTTTCGTTTTAATTTAAACCAAAACGAAACACGAATCAATTTATCGAAATTCAATACGGCCGTTTTAAACAAAGATTGTTGCTTAATTAATTCAAGCCATAGATTTAAAATTTTATAAAAATTTGCAACTACATACGTATCATAGTTATTTGTAATCTTCTATTTGTTTTTGTAGGAATTTAGAATAGGAATACTGCAATATAAATTAAAATGTATGAATACATATAGAACTTTGTCATGTAATGTTGATTTCAAATAAAATGAAATTAGGAAGTATACTTATATCTACGAATTGCTAGTTTTCTACTATAAAGTTTTAAGTAAATTTAAATATTAAAACAAAGTCAGAGTCTTCTCTAAATAATCATTCTTTATCGCTACTAGAAGCTGACTACAAATTCGGAACTTTTTTATTTAGTCTTTCATCTCATCTAAAGTAAAGTGTTAGCTTTTTGGCGATGAAACAATCAATATGAAGCTAGATAATAATGGGTCTTCTCAAAGTTAGATTTCAATGGAATATGTATTATCTCTATTGATTAGCGGAAGTTAGTACTAACTTTACATCAGCAACTAATTTATCTAAAATAGAACTTCATAAACTATTTTTTATTGTACCTGGTCAACAAAATCAAATAATTGACTTATATCGTATGTAATTGTCGGCGTGTTTGGATTACGTCGTTTTAAATGCTCTTCGTATATTTTGCAGACCCCCTCCATACACTCGTTGACACTTTCATAATCACTGTAGGTTCTGGTTTCGGGCCGCGCACCGGGTTGAACAAGTAATATTGTGTGTGACATAATTGTGTTTTAATAAAATTATACACTAAAAGGACAAAAATATAAATTTATTAATAATTATCGCATATTTTAAAATTAACAAGGTTATGTTTTTAAGAAATATGAGTACTCTTAGGTTAGGTTATGTTTATGACTGATTATGGATAAGGCAGTAATATAGTTTTTTCATAAGTTTACCTTTATAGTTAAGAAGTTTATTATACTTTAATCTATATTACTGCGTTTAAATCGCAATAATGTATAAATAAATATAAATTTTCTATCTTTTTGGCGAAAAAGCTTGAGAATAATATTTTGTTTTATTTTTGACAATCAAAATGCTTATAAAAATTTATGTGCTGCCACGTATATGCCAGCATTTGAAGTGTGGCAAAGCAAACTAAATACTTTTAATATATATTGATGGTAATAATAGTAACGCACACTATATACTTTTAATATATATTGATAGTAATAAATGCTCCATATTTATTGAACTCAAATTGAGCTGCGTATTTTTTTTTTCGGTATGTAATGAGGTAAAATGATACCATACGTACTATTTATTTATCTACAGCATAATGATATTCAATCGAGAAATAAAAATTACAATGTAAAATACAAAGAAATTAGATAACATAAGTTTACATCAAATATCTAATAAAATGTGTAGTGATACGTATAGGAAACTAATCGACTTTCTCATAGTAAATTTGTTCGTCAACATCCAATTAAATTATTGACGGTTGGAGCATCACGGGTTCCATTTAGTGAATTTCCAATAAAGTTTCCAAATTCGAGATAATTTATTCGTTTCTGTTCTACCTTAACTTGGTTTAATTTTGTTTATAATTATTATTATATAACAACCATTATATAATTAGTTATGGGTTTGTGCGTAAGTGATTTCTTTCGCAATCGTGTATTTACGTGTAATAAAATAATTTAACCAATAACAAATTTATTTATTGAAATGTCTTTTGTCATGTGTTTCCTTACTAAAAATGATTACAACAATGCTGCTGTTAGTAAATATTATTTGGTTTAAATAGCCGTAGCATTCCCTGTGTTAACAGTGGAATGCGAAATTGTTTATTAAGCAAAATATTATATTAAATGGAAAACAAAATCGTTATCTTTCAATTTATGTTATATGAAATGTGAAAGAAAATGATTAAATTAAATTTATTTAGAAAAGTAATATTTAAATTCATAAGATATAAATAAAAAGGTTATATTGATTTCATGACATAAAATATGTTTTATTTCCTGCCCTAGCTTTATGCCGAATGCATAAAGAGCCTCTAAGTTTGGAAACAATGCCACTCATGGAATGTAGCTTTAGCTATAATTATATTTATTGTTATAATTATAATTATTGTTCAAAAAAATATTTTTTTTACATAATTAGTGGTTTTGTGACATATACAATACACATCCAGATTTTGTCGGTATTTTTATCACATATGTCATTTTTTGTAGTTAAGTTAGTAACCTGATCCTCTAGCGGTGCCTTTCTAAATTTTACAGCCGTCAATAGTGTAATGGGGCATTTGTATGTAGAAAATTGTTTTCTTCTGCAAATTTTTGCAGGTAAATAAGAAGTATCCGCTATAGAAAAATATTCAATATGCGAGAAAGAAATAAACATAGTAATTCCATCATTTTTTTATAGCATTATTATTAATTTCTTTTTAATTAATTCAAATGCGATATTTACATTTTTATCTATGGCGTCTGTTTTTATTATGAATCCTTAGTAATTATAAATATAAAATATCGGATAGAATATATTTTATGGCAGCATTTTCATTTTTATAGTGGTTTTCGCGGTGTAGTGGCTCAAAAAGTCTTTTGCAAAATTTTGTTTGGATATATTTCTTTTCTTGTCTCACATGTGCAAATGTCAATGTTATATCTCTTTCATTTTGCAGAAGAAAAATGTTAGTCGCATGTAAATGGGGTATAATGATTAATGTAAACGTTAGAAAAGCACCACTAGTGGATAAGGTTGCAACTAACTTAGCTACAAAAAATGACATATGCGATGGTACATACATAGTTTAATCCATGTAAGTGTTTTTTATATATGCCCCAAAATCACTAATTATGTACATAAAACTTTTATCATTTTCTAATTTATATTTTAAACAAAATTAAACCAAGCCAAGCTAGCACGGTAAAACGAATAAATTATCGCGAATGATGTTGTTTATTTACTATCTTTATGCATGAGGCATAAGTGTCAAAATTTGGCAATTTTATCGAAGTGTATTTGAAATCCGCTGGATGGAATGCGTGATGCTCCAATTGTCATATATACGATTGTTAAAAAATCGAACCTTTTTGTACTAGTTACGGGAGGTGTTCTTAGATCGCGTCACAGTAGTTTTAACGACATTTTAAATAAAATTATATAAGATATACTACAATATAGGAGAGTTACAAATGGACAAAACCCACACAGACTAACAGAGTGGCGAAAGTTTTTCCCGTCACTCTTAAACAGGCGTGATCGACCTTAAGTGATCAACCAACATTATTTCCTGAGCTTGATATCAATGTACAAATAACACCACCACCCGTTGCAGCTTATGACGAAGTGCAAAGTGTAATATCAAATATGGAAAATTACAAGACACCGTGAGGATGGCATCTATAAATGATCAGAGAAGGCAGTGATTACCTCTTCTACCGCATGTTTGAGATGGTTTCATCGATTTGATTTAAAGAGAAAATCTCAGAGGAGTGGGAAGTAGCACTAATCTGTCCACTACATAAAAGGAGAGACCGATTGAATTGTAACAACTACTGCCGAATATCTTTGCTCAATACCCGATACAAGGTCTTGGACAGCATTGGTGCTGACAAGTATCAATTTACAGCGAGGGCATTTTGGGCGCTTACCAATGCGATTTTCGTCCAGGCAGGACGACAACCGATCTAACTTCTTTTCTGTGTATTTTGTTGGAAAAGTGCTACAAAAAGAACATCTAAGCACATCTATTCGTAGAATTACAGCAGATTTATGATAGTTTAAAACCAAATTAAATATCTACAAAGCGCTGGTAAAACCAGCAGTTAGTTTTGGTAGCGAGTCTTGGACACTAACAACATGCGACAGCCAAAAGCTTGCCGTTTTTGGGGGGTTATGGATGGATATGGAATCTGCCCCTTATGCGATTGATATTTTTTATCCTTTCAAAACCATGAAGCATCAAATTTTAAAACCCCTTAAACCGCAAACAAAATTGAATTCAAGCTCATTAACTTCATCCGATTCCACGTTATTACAAAACAAATAATCTGCTCCCCACTGTTATTTGACTACTTGCCTTTCTGCTCCACATGGCCTAGGCCATCATACCATTTATCACATATTCTGTCTCGATTGATCCAATTTCTTCTCGAGGTTTTCGTTTTCTTTAATTTTAACAAATATGCAATAACAGTGGTTGGAAAGAAACCAAAACTATATTTTAATTTTCTAATATTCACAATACCAACGCTGTCAGCAATTGTTTTGAATTTGTTCTGTCTGTTACCCAAGTATCTATCTACTTAATTCTTAAATATTACAACTATACCACGATCATTTTTAAGATCATTTATTAATTCACTTTACACAATTTATGTACAATACAGAAGGGATTTCTCCTGGTTTTGGACAGCATTTAATGTTGAATGACCAAGATGGTTTATTACTGACAACTGATTTTAAATGGCTTTAATAATAAAGCGGAAAATGTAATAAGTAAAAGAGTTTTTCTTTTTATTTAGTAAAAAAGGATTGAGGCGTAACAGACTTATTTGCCCAACTGAGATAAATATCGTTTTATTTTATTAAAAATTGTTGTTCTAGTTTATCTAATTGATAAAATAGTTGTTTGTTTCATCAAAAAAGGAAATGCTCTCGATTCGTGTAGAATGCTTACGAGTTCTACTTTATATAACTATAAATATCAGATATTGCCCAAGTGGTCAATTTAAATTCAATTGACATTTAGGATTTTTTAGATTTAACAATCAAAAGCATGAATTCGTAATATATAGAAAATCAACACAAACAAGCCATAGCAATTATCAATATCATGTCGAAGAACTCAACACCATAAAGTACATCCCAATATAAAACGGCTAAAATATAAACTTAATCGGTCGTATACATAAATGTAAAATACAAAATTGAACAAAACAACTTAACAACCTGTCACAATACAATCAACGATAATAATAATAAAAAAATATATAACGACAGAATATGACAAAAACACAAACAAAATGTTTCAATAAATTATACATAAATACGGATACAATATTGCATATGGAAGTCATATAAACTTCAAAATAAACTGTGAACGGACATCAACAATCAGGTGTATGATACTGCTATATACGAGTATACAAATTAGTGAGTAATAATTTCCACAAGTTTTAAAGGGTGGCCCATCTAACCTGTGCAATTTAATTTGGCTCTAATTCAAAGATGAATAAATATTTTTCAAAGTGGTTTGTTTTATTAGAAAGAGTATACATTGCCATTAAGTATGGAACACAATTTCATTCTAATAACTTCCACGGCTGGCTTTACATTACCCCAGTCTGTTAACCTAATTTTTCAGAACATTCGATGTATTCGATTGTATGAGCGCGCTCCTATGCCATCAATGGCAACTTCGGTTTGGTCGTTCAAGTCTTGGATAGTTCTGGATGGTTAGCGTAACACTGCCGTCCTGTTGAAACAAAATGTCATGGGTAGCAAAAACTCATTTATCATGGCTCGGTAACGCTCCCCATTGACTGTAGGGGCGGCTCCTAGCTCATTTTCGAAAAAAATGGTATCATACAATGATGCCGTCGAATGCATCGGCTTCTCCATGGTTACGTGTGGATTTTCTGAGCCCCAATTTTGCTTGTTGATGTAGTCTCCGAGGTCAAAATGCTCATTTCCTTCCACGCGTTCCACAGCCCAATTAGCGAACCGAAAACGTTGCGGATGGTCATTTTGCTTTAGCTCCCGCACTAATTGAACATTGTACGCCTGTACCAATTGGTACCAATTGCACGGAACTGACTTTAGTTATTTTTACTTGCGCAGATTAACCTAAATAATCAAAGTCCGAAATATGAACGAAATTCGAATTTGATATATTCGGGAAGGAAGAAATATTATTTGTCTCGCTTTAAAAAATATTTTGTCTCTCTTTAGTTTGCAAAATATACAACAACAACCATGCTTATTACGAAAAAGACAACAAATATTTTAAAGGCATACAATATTTGTTCTCTTCTCGAAAAAAATTACAGCATACACATGATGAGTATATACACGTGTTCAAATTTTTGTTTTCTTAGAAATTTAGCGAAAGTTAATTCCACATTTCTGTTCTTCGGTAAATTGATGGGCTTTATTCGGTAATTGACTAGTTTTCAAAGATTATCAGCGGTTTATGATTGTGGCAACTCATTTTTAACCCTAGTCAACATGGGATGAGTCTCAGAGACTCATTTTATGTTTATGGTATCTTATAAAAAACTGTTTAAATTTATTCTTTTGCAAATTAAGTTGCAAATCGCAATTAAAAAATTTACCAAATAATTAATAGCAAGATCAGAAAACACTATTCTAAACAGACTAACAAGAACGCATGTGATGAGTCTTAGAGAATCATCTTATGCGTTAATGTAAGTAAAATGAGCTATGTTGATTAGGGTTAATATGTTTTCAACGTTATTGTTCTGTGAAATGCCAGTATTTATTCAGTCTTTAATATTTTTATGTTTATTTTATTATTACAGTTTATGATATTTGAAAATTACTAATTTGCGGTAATTTTATCAGTTGTACTCGGTATTTTGAGATTTGAAAATGAAATATTTCAAAAAAAAAAAAAAAAAATCAATGAAGAAGGGATGGTATAACGATAATTATTTGTTTCACTCACTCTAATAGTTTAAGAATTATAGAAACAAAATAAATGTAAAATTAGAAGTTTTTTGTTTTGTTCAATTTTAACATTGAGTTGTTGTTTTTGTAGTTGAAACCGATGCTCGGTTTATTTGGATAGTTGTTTTTGTAATTGTTACCGTGTGACGGTATTTTTAAGCCCGATATGCGGTTATCGGTAATGAAATGTTTGTCGGGCAAGGTGTTTATACAAAATGCTCATCACAGAATCGCTTGAAATGTCAAATTCTTGAGCACGTGGCGATTCGATGTTGATGGATGCTCAGACACATTCTGAGCAACAGCTGCCATGTTCTCGGCTGTACCTGCTGTGTATTCATGTGCACGTATTGGTTTATGCAATAACAATCCAGTTTCACAAACTCGCTTCACAAATTGATCCACAAATTGCCTTGTAGGTATTTCATTTCTACTGAATTCTCGACGTAAATTTCTTAGTTTGGGTAGAACACTCACCATTTTGAAAGTAAGTTTTCAATATTTTGTTCAAGTGCAAAGCGACTTATTTCGTAATTGTTAAACATTAAATTAATTTTCTGTTATAACACGAATGACTTAAGTGTTTCCACATTTGAAATACCCGGTAGTTGAAATTGCGAACGCTAGATGGTCCACCCGTTACATAGGATCAATGCACCTATAATACTAATAGCCTCATTGCTTAAATTTTTTTGACATATGACGTCATTTTATGTCGAAGATTCCGATCTCTGATTGAAGATTTTGGTACAGTCAAATGAAGAAAATAGTTTTGTTTGTATTTTTTTTGTTTTCATGAAACGCCATTTGCGGTGAAAAATTCTGAAAAAATAACAATTAAAAATTATAATACGACGAATGGCTCGTTGAATAAATTCATTACATTATTACTAAATTATGCATTTAATATTTCATTAAACATTTGATGTACAAGAAAAAACACACGTACAATTTTTTGGCTAAAGGTAAAATTACATCTATAGAGCCATACTATTTTTGTTTTTCCGTCATTATGTTTTGATTACTACTTTTTACGAACATATCTACCATCTATAGTTCAAAAAAGATACTGTCGACAAAAATTTAATGACGTATCAAGCTGCCTGTTACTCTAGGCGCATTGATAGAACAAACAGAAAGGTCATTGAAAACTAGATTTAAAGAACATACAAGTGAAATCGGGCAAATACATACAAAACTAAATTATGTGCAACACTTAACCGCCGAAAACAACACTTTCATCACTGTAAGTTTAAATATATTGAGTAAAATGCGCAAGGCGCAAAACATGGGTAGATAACTGGAAATATATAAAAATAGACGCAATCCGTTACTCCTTATCCTTAATGATAAAATTAATACCAAAACAAATAAATTATATGACTTATGGCGTAATAATAAACAATCATTAACACTAATTTACATATTTTAGTATTTATAGTCAAATTTGTGAATAAAACGCATTAACTATATTAGATTGATTGAAAGGAGTAAATCTATTCCGGAACCAGTCTCTTACAGAGGAAAATAAATTTTTATAATTATTACATATAAAAGAAAGTTGTTAACGTATTTTTATTTAAAAGTATATCCCATTGTATGAATGTACATATCAATAAACATGAAAGATCGCCGCACGAAAGAAATTCACTCGTAGGTAATTTCAATCATGTTGCTCGCCAAATCGTAATTTAACTTTCGTTTCTTATTTTTAACAGAATATGTAGGACTGGTAAGAGTTGGTTCTCAAATGAAATATGAATTTACTACAAAACTGTTGAATTATAGAGTTTGTTTGTTAAATTTTTGGAACATAGCACTTGTCACTTTAAACACAAATACAACTTCCGAATTTTGCTAAGAAAATCGTACTAAAATAATTATTGTTTTACATCTCAAGAAATACAAAACCAATTTTCTGAGCAGCACCAGACGTTGATAAATGAGCTTCTGTTGTACATATTTGCAACTCTTATAACCGTACTCGGAGTCATTGTAATACTTTCTGCCGTTACAGTGCTTGTTGTTAAATCTTCCGATTTATTGAAAATTCTACACAAACGTGTCCTCAGTCTTAATATAGTTTATCTCCTGTGAAGTATTCAACTGCAATGTTGGTAAAGGGGCGGTAGATATTTTATATTTAAATTCTATTAACTGCGGTCTGCTCTTTTATAATAGCAGGCACAGTGATGTTAACGGCTTCGGTTTGACTACAACGGCTTGGGTTCGACAAAATAGAGCAACATGCTAATATCTTCAGAAACTTTAGTGACATTATTACTGGACAGACAACTTGGCCACATTTGAGATTATTACTACCCTATGATTTATTCAAAACTTGCTTTCTAAATATACAAATATTATTTTAGTTTGATATCCTAGCCAACCACACTATTTATCTCTAAATAATAAGGTGAATTTTATCTGACATCAGTTCGTTTACGAATATTTCGATTTAAAAGGTCATCTATGCATATAGTTTCTGAGCATAAACTAGTATTACATTCTAACTTGATTGGTCCTGCCACTGAGTAACTATCAACAACTTGTACTCCACCATTCCTGTAATGGCATTTTAACGGTGGATTGAATTATCGACAGTGAATAATCATCGAATTCGAAGTTCAGAAATGAGATGAAAGCAAAACACACATATCAACCTTTAATTATTGTACGGGGGCACGGATCGAAAATTGGAACATCAGAACTCTAACAGCAGCATCAAGGCACAATTAGAGAAAGAAATGAACCGTTACAAAGTTCAAATTCTCGTGAGATGGAAAACGGTGGTGAAGTGACATATGACTGCTAACACATAAATACGCCGGCATGTAACAGAAACTACAGAAGCTATCAGATCTAGCTAAGGAGGTTGGCCGCAAAATAAATATCAGGCAAACTAAGATAATGAGGCTAAACATACCAATATCCACACCGATATATGTATATCAACCAAGAAATAAAAGAAGAGGATAATGATTTTGTATAACCTAATAATCTTTAGCGAAAACGGGTGGAACAGATGAAGGCATATATAAACGAATCAACAAAGCCATCAACATTCAACATGTTAGACAAAGTCTGGAACAAGTTTTTTTGCTCCGCAACACCAAGCAAAGAATATTCAATTCGTGTGTGAAATTAGTGTTGTAGTACGGTTGCGAAACCTGGAAGCATACACATAAAATCTACAATAAGCGACAGGTGTTTGTAAACAATTGTCTTAGGAGAATACTGCCCAATAAAATAACAAATATAGCGCTCCTTAGACAAACGGATCAAGTAGTCATGGAGACGGAAATAAGAAAGCGCAAGTGGAGATGGATTAGTCACATGCTGATGAAGTCACCGAATGACATAACAAAAAGATCTATAGAGTGTAACCCACAATGGAAAAGGAAAGTTGAACCATACGCTGATTTTAAAGTTTGGGATAATTATTGTGACAATTAATTACAATAAGATTCTATTTGCAAGATACATGACAATGATTCTCGATGAATCTCGAACATATTTTCCGAGATTAGAAAATCTTGAAAATTTAAAATTCTTCGTCTTTCGAGAGTTAAAAATTGCAAAAATTACTCAAGATTCTCAACGCAACTGATTCAGAGCATATTAAACTTTACGAGAGAAAACATAAACTATTTTAAATAAAAATGGAACTCTCATTTAAATTTAAAAAAAAAGGTTTTATCTGTGTAATTAGAACTTTGTGGAATAAATGGATGTGCACAATGATTTTAACTATTATTTCCAAAAGTACTAGGAAAATTGAAATTTTACGAGTATGGAAAAGTCAAAATCAACATTAACCTCAAATTTTACAAAAATGTCAGATAGAACCTTTACATTCTTAGGTCGAAATGTAATTGTGTTAATACGTTTGTAAGGCCGACACGCGATCGCATTAAAATAAGAAAACAAATGTCTAAAAATAGTTTACTCCGTTTAATTGGTTTTTGTTGATATTTTAATCGAATTTTACTTAACAAATACATTTTGTTTATTAAAGTGAAAAATTCGATATTTATATTTCCAATTGATATTACCAGTTTTCAGCATAAATTTACAGCCATAATATTGCTATAAGTAAATACAATAAATTTCCGTTAAATTCTATTCCCGGTTAATTCTTTCCTAAAATAGATATGGAATAATAATCGTCAAAGCTGCTATTATGGGAATAATTTTTTCCATAAATAATTTTTTTCCAAAACCCAGAATACACTTTGGGGGAAAGGTAAATAAAACTACTACACTATTTAAAATTTACGTTCCCCGGGAATTACTTAGGGCCACTGGTTTCGATTATCGGTGGCGATAATGTAAATTTTGGATGTATTTATTTCGTCAGTATTCTTTATTCGTATCTACCGTGGGTCATTTGCTTTTTCCGTAGTTAAATTAATAAGTATTCTGATCAGGGGGAAATAATTTATCAGATTCTATACGTTAAGTTGGATATAAAATTGTTTACAAAAATTACTATCTACGGGTGAAAAGAGAAATTTTACTTTTTAATATGTATCCCATCTTTATCAGTTGTAATTTAGGACTGTATCATCTGGAATATAAAATGTTTAGTGTACATTGGTTTGGTTTCAAAGTTAATCGTTTCTTAGAATAAATATTTTCGATTTGATTTGAATTGTTAGTTTCTTTTGGTTGATACTTCATGAGCTTTTGGGGAAAGATCCTTCCCCCCGAAGTGGAAAAACATTTTGAGAATTAAAAATATCATCAATCGTTTAAAAAAGAAAGCAAAGAATGTTGAGATCCCAAACCCCTCACACGATATGAATTTTACCATTATCGGATACAAACCAGTTGTTCAGTATAAATGGAATTCCTTAGCCAAAACTTCACTCCAAATACTTATTAATATTCCACTCGCTTTATTAAAACATCTTCCAAAACGAGTCTAATTAAAATGAATATAATGTTAGTGTTAATATTTGTGTTAATATTTGGATTAACACAAATATTAACACTATAATTAGATAGGGACAAATCTAACTATTACGTTACAATGAATTAAAAACTTAATTCAAAATTTAGAAACTTTGTACATACGAGTATGTAAATATATTGTTGATTATGACCGTCAGTTTACACAGTTGTGCTTGATATTTTAATTTTTGGTTGCATCTAGATAACTATTATTTTCCATTAGTCTTATCAACATTTAATAGTTCTAACCTCTAACTTTAATTAGTTTATAAAGTATTTTAGGTTGATATGTGTTATTGTATATAATACATTTTGAACACAAGTTTAGACACATCATACAATATGCAGACTGAAAACAGGTTACTACAAAAGCTTTTAATCTTAACTTTACACTTGCTCGTATATATTTTTTGTTTTGTAATTTTGAGCAATTTTAAATAACTTTAATAATTAATTATTTTTATTTTATTTTTATAATTTCACCAATCACGAGATAGACACATAAATATGCATAATTTTTTTTTAATAACTAGTTATTTCTTCACCACACGTAATTTTTATTTTGTTCGATTAACGCACGATAATAACGTTTCACTATAAATTCACACAACTATCCAATTTAATAGTATGTACGCAATTTGCAAGGTTTACTGCTTTGATAGCACCAAATTTTGGAGCCCCTAAGCACAAAATTAAAGATTAAATAGAACCAATACAAATGGCTCGTTGGTGGTAGGTTGTTCATTGTCACCAATCTTATTGCGATTATGGGTTTACGTCACGTGGGCGAATTTTTCAGGCTGGATGCTAGAATTTATAAAAACCTAAATTAAGGTTTTCCTAAAGTTAATAACATGGCGACTAATCCCTATCGTTTCCATGAACAAATTATAAAGTACTGAATACGGTTTGACATTTCAGTGTTATTTTGAGTTTTTTGTTTAATTTGAAATGCTATTCTTTTGGATATTTTTGCTGGCACCATTTTAATTTGAATGTTACATTTTTATTCAATTTAAATTTGATTGTTACAGATTCCCACCATCCTCCCCCCTCCTTCTAATTTCGAACTCCACCATGGAAACTTAGTAATTCAAAAACACGAAAACTTACCACCAACGGAAATATGCCACATCAATTTATTTTTTAGAGTGTCATTCGATTAGCCGTACGTCAAAAATTGGCAATTTTCTTGATTAAAGGCAGGCAGCCCAACAAAACGTTTAGAACGATTCATCTTTGGCCAAAAATAGACGCAAATCATTTTCCCTGGAGCATATTTGTTCTGCGAACAGTCAGTAGTCGCTGGGAGCCAGATCCGGAGAATACGGTAGATGGGGAAGCAATTCGAACTTCAATTCACGAAATTTTGCCATCGTAGTCAACGACTTGTCACACGGTGAAATGTCTTGGTGAAAGCACTTTTTTTTGTATTCCGGCCGTTTTTTCGCAACTTTTTCTTTTAAACGCGCCAACAACCCCATGTAATATTCGCTGTTGATGGTCTTTCTTTCTCAAGATACACATCGAATAAAACGCCTTACGCATCCCAAAATTCGGAGGCCAAAATCTTACCGGCTGACATTTGCGTTTTTGCGTCTACTCAGCTGATTCGCGATTTGATTCCGGAGTATAGTGGTGGATCCATGTTTCATCCATTGTCACATACCGACGCAAAAAATCTTCTTTATTACGGGTAAACAGCTCCTAACAGCACTTTGAATCATTGACGCGTTCCTATTGTATTTTTGGTCGAATGTGAGCAAGCGCGGCACCCACATTAAACAGAGCTTTCGCTTTCACACAAATTCACTTTACGGTCTTTCAAAACAACTTTGTGCAATTTTTTTATCTTTACTGAAATAAATGCCAAATTCGGGCAACCAGTGCGTTTAGCTTCATTGGTGTTGGTATGGTCACGTTCAAACTCAGCAAACCAACGTTCGATGGTTGATTTCGAAGGAGCAGCATCCCTATAACATTGAGCAAGCCTTTACTTTGCTTGAACGATATTTTCCCCCTTTTATTGATGGAAAACAGTGTTAAATTAACACACGAAAATAATTTTTTTCCATTGTTTTGAAAATAACAAAAGGTGCGTTACTATAACAATTGTAACTTGTAAACTAATGGTGGAATTTTGATACAATTTTGATATAAATCGTTGGTAAAGGTTCGTACTTATAAAAAATCATATGAGTTTTTCTTTAGATGCGCTAACTAAGTGTCAGCCTCGGGACACAGAGAAAAGTAATATACAGAGGGAAAACTGCATAGAAAAAATTTTAAAACAACTTTTTTTACGGTAACCCCAAAACTCCAACTTCTTTTGCGGCTTAAATAATTGGCTTAGAATTTTCAACTCTTAGAATATTCGTTTGGTGTTTCTTTGATTTAATGTTGTTTTTGCTTTTTTTGTGTAAATTATAGCTGTAATTTTACATGTGACCCCATATTTTTCTATGTCAATTTGTGCGCAACTTTATTTCTGTTTGCTTGATGCTTGTTCAACAGATGAAAAATCTCAAATGAAAGGTTCGTGCATTCCAGAGAGCAACCAAATTTTGTACTTAAGTAATATTAGTACTTTATCATTGATAGATAACGTTTTTTTGGAGAATTAATTAGGTTCCACAGCAAAACTCTACACACATTTTTGTGGAGTAATTTGTGAGTACCTTTGTATTAAAACATCCAAAACATGCAATTTCTATTTTGTTTTCAAACAAGATAAGTAGAAATATACTAATTTCCAGGTTTTGCGAAGATTATGCAATTTGCTAATTTTGCTGGTATTTTATGAATCAGAAGCTGTTTCTGCCCTTAAAAAATTACCAATTTACTTAATTCTTTCTTTAGGGCGAAGTTAAATGTATTATTGAGGTATTAACACAAGATTTAAATACGCAGGCACTGGTCTTGTACCAAATCTAAACGATCTCATCGTTCCTATTTGGGACCAAGAAGAGCTGTCGGAGAATTGGAAGACTACTGGAGCTGCACTAAAAACGCGACCGGCTACAAAGTGTTGGCTAATATATTGTACTTGCCAGTGGGGGTTTCGTTCCAACTGATCAACCATTGACAAGTGCTCCACCATGAGGAAATGGAAAAATCTGGAAAAATGTTGGAAGTATAATATTAGCATACATCAACTTTATATAGACTTTCAGCAGGTATATGAAGGGTCAACCGCGAGAATCTCTGGGCTGCGCTCATATCTCTTGGAATACTAGGGAAACTCGTTTTTATGTGTAAATTTGTGTAAATTAACAACGTCTGGGTCTATATGTAGAATCGTGGTGAATGATATGGTGTTTCGTGGTTGAAGAGAACTTCAAATAACTCGGGTCAGTAATAACATCCTCAAATGAAACGCAGGCTGACATAAAAGCCCGAGTTACTACCGACGTCGAGTTTTCTACGCCCAATCAAGATTATTGCGATCTAAACAGCTGTCGCAGTCAAGTAAGCTCGTACTCTATAAAGCACTCATTTAACTTGAGCTGACTGTGACATCTAACAACTGTAGAATGTTATTTACTATATTTGGTCCAATTAAAGTTGTGGAATCCGAATATCCCATTCGTATGAACCGTGAGCTAAAGCAACTTCCCGGAGACAGCGATATCATTTGATGAATCATGAACTCCAACAGAATTAGATGGCTGGGCCACAACGAATAATTAAAAAGTGTCCCAGCAACAACTAGCCGGTGTTCGTCGTAGACGCCCGACTGCTCTGGTGGGACCACCTCGGATAATAGGTTGTCGAAATTGGGCCGCGCGAGCGATGGATCAGGACTGATGGGGGACTACCATGCAGGCGCCAATTCTCTAGAAAGAGTGATAAATTAATACATGATTACTGAAAAAAAATTTTATTTTGTCTATAGATATGACGTAGAAAATGGATAATTTGGATTTTTAAAATTACGATTTTGATCGTAAGTCCAAGGGTCCAAGATTAGTGTTCATTAATTTATTATAATATGCAATGTATGCATGCAATTTACTTATTATTTTTATTATTTCTACTTCTAAAAATTGCATGCAACAATAAATTAATGTCCCCCAATCTTGGATACATTTATTATTAATTGATTTGCCATCACGGGACAGTCAAAAAATCCAATTAAATCGTCATTGCGATAGATCAAAATCGAAATTTTAAATATATTTAAACTAAATTTTACATTTTCTAAGTCATTTCTGTGCCAATCAATGAGATTTTAAGGAATTTATTTGTACGTTCCTAAAAAACGATCAACTTTGAAACCTAACCTTGACAACCAAAACATTTTATTTCGATAAACTTGTGGCCATAAACTGATTTTAAGTGCACATCGTTTTTAACATGTTGGTTGCCATACAGCCTTAAGGCACATAAACAAATAAATATAAAATTACTTACTTATTACTTGAAATTATTTTTCTCTATGCTTACTCGTACCGCGATTATTATTCAATAGTTGCTGATAAAGTTTATTATTAAATGCATTGTTTCAAAAATTATTATTATTATTGCTAATCGTTTTGCCGGTATATGAATACACTAAAACCTTCAGAAATATAACTTCTGACAAGTGAGACATATAAAAAAAATTTAAGTAAACGTTTATCTACAGGGTGTCCGCCGGGAAGGTATACTACGTTGTTTTGCCGCCATTTACGCGAATATTAGTATTGACAGTTCATACTTGACAGTCGTGAAGTAGACACGTGGCAAATTCTTCCACAAGACCATTTACGCCGCCTTACTTATGCCAATAGGATGTTACAGCTCGCCCATGACAACCCGATTTTCATGAAAAAATCATAATGAGTGACGAGGCACATTTTCATTTAAATGGATATGTGAATAAACAGAATAGTCGGTTCTGGGCAATGGAAAACCCTCACATTATTCATCAGTCACCTTTACATCCATTAAAAGTGACAGTCTGGCGTGCAATTTGGTCAGGAGGGATCATTGGACCTTACTTCTTTGAAAATGAAAACGGCGTAACGGTAACTGTGAATGGGGAGCGATATCGTGATATGATTGAAAACTTTTTAACGCCACAACTGCATACTTTGGGCTTGATTAACATGTGGTATCAACAAGACGGTGCCACATCGCATACAGCCAGGATTACAATGGAATTACTGCGAGAACTCTTTCCACAACAACTTATTTCAAAAAATGGTGATGTTGATTGGCCTCCACGGTCGCCAGATTTGACTGCTCCGGACTTCTTTTTGTGGTGATTTCTAAAAAGCAAGGCTTATGCAAACAAACCAGAAACGCTTGAGCAACTCAAACAAAATATTCGTGATGAAATTAATGAAATACCGCGTGAAATGTGTGAGAATGTAATGAAAAATGTGCTCAAAAGGGCTCGCATTTGTGAGGCTAACAGAGGCGGACATTTATCTGATATTGTATTCCATACATAATTGCAGACATTAAATAAAACATTTATCAAGATCCATTCTCTTTCATTTAATCAAAAATCATAAACAAACAAAGTAGTATACCTTCCCGGAGGACACCCTGTACTTAATGTGGAAACTCGAATTGAGCGGTAAAGTTTTTGTGATAGAACTATTTTATTAAACATCGCATAGAAAAAGTTGAAAGATAATGTTACCATTTTCCATGGCTCATCTTATGATAGTAAGATCTTACAAAGCCAATGTTGATTTCGAAGATAACACAAAGTAAAATATAAACAAACTTTCATGAAAATAGATCCAGTGGTTTCTAGCCCTGACATACACATAAACATTCTCTCTTTATAACTGTGTAGTTTATTATAACTTTTAAAAACACGTTTCACCAATTGTTAATTTGGGCTTAAAGTTGAAAAAATTGCCCATCTTGTGGTCAATACCCTATATTGGTTGAATAATCATGAATTCCCCACTTGATTACGACAGCGAGTTTAATAAAATTATTTGATCCTCAGCATTTAATTTTGAAGCTCGCATAACCAACGTGTGCTTTAAGTAAATATTGAAGTAAAACTATTATTATTCGAAAGCTGCCTTACGAGTATTATGCAATGCTCGATGTTCTAAAACTTTATTGATCTGCTTAATTGTAAATCCACCACTGTGTGCGTAGCACTCGAAACAAGATACTGTTTAATAAGCGATTCCAAAAATGCTAACCAATTAAAATTTAAAAATTACCATTAGGTGTATTGAATTTTGATTATAGTGATTAAAGCTACGAAATTGTTTTTTATTAAGCAAATTTAATGAATTAAATAATTTGCATGTATGGACTTAAATACGTACTACTAACACGTATGCGAATGTAGTATTCTGTACGATCTTGAGGTCCCGCCAATTTGTAAAAATAAGTAAAAATAATTTAAAAAAAAGTTAGTAAATTAGTAATGGTAAAGTGATAAAATAAATTTTTTTTCCCTGTAGTAAAATTTATTCCTGTGTATTACCGTGATACAAAACCAACAACTATACACAAAATGTTTAATTGAATTATTAAAAAGTACGATACCTACACACAAATAATATATATAAAAACTTATATCTAATACAATCGCACAATTTTTTTTTTCGTATACAAAATTGTCACAAATTTATTAGTTTTAATTTTAAAATGATTCTTGCCTAAATTTATCATCACATTTTTATTTTCATGTGTGAAACTCTCATGCAAAATAAAAATATAGTGCAAATTTTGTAATTTTCGTGTATTGTGTCGTGCATGAATGGAGTTGTAACTTTTAATTCGCGAATTTATTTTTGTGGTGTTTTAATTTTTTAAAATTATTAATACAAAATTGTTACAGTATAGTGTTTTTGATCGGTTACGTCAGAATTGTTTTTGTTTATATTTGTGTTCAACGAACTCAACTAAAGAATAATATTAAAATACATTGATATAAAAACCACACAAGTGAATATCTATCTAAATAAGATAAAACACGTATAATCAATGATTAAAAGATCCTCATATACCACATCTAGTTTATTTGTTAGTTTAAATTTAATCCGAGTTTAATTAATAATAGTTAGCTGTGAGTGTCGTCAAACGAAATTTAAATAGAAAAATTTGGAATCTCAATTTAGTTTGTGACAATAAAAATTTCATTTTTTTAAATAAATAAATCTGTCGTACATTTTACGCAAATAAATACCTATACACCTTTAAAAATAACTAAGTATTCGGTGATCATTGTTTAGTGAAATATATCCAGTTGCCTTGATTGTTTTTAAAATTTAATAGTGTTATAATGAATAATACGCGATAGTAATACTATCACAAGTGAAATATTAATGCAAGTTTTACAGTTTTCTATTCAATGAACTGTCAAATTTATCACGTGGATCTCATATTGTGTTAGTGTTCTTTAATATACGTATACATTCAAAAGTGTTAAATAATAAATATGTAATAACACATAATTGTATTTACTTGCTAGTTATTATTCCATAAAAGAGTAAACACAACCACTTGTTCATTACGTTTTGGTGCGGTGATAAAAAACTAATTGAAAATTAACTTTTCGAATTAACAGATTTCAATAGCCGGTATTTTTAATAATATACTAACCGAAGAATTGGATTTATATGTATCATAATAATGGTAAATCAAATATTTATAGAAGATTAAATTATTTTGTTATTTAGTTGAGAGTAAAATGTATAAATTGTTACTTAACTGTTAAAATGTTTATGGATGTTGTAACTACAGTAGTATGTTGATGGAAAATATATTCGTAAGATCTAATTTAAAAGCCTGATTAATAATTAAATTTATGTGAATTAGTATATATAGTAGGTTTATTTTTACGCCAAACAGACATCGCCCACACCAAATAATATGTAGTATTGTTCCATACTAGTCTTGCTCTTGGTATTAATAAATCAGCCTGTAATCTGATCTAAATTATTTGAACATATTTACCTTTCTAGCTATTTAATTGTTTCACACAATTTTTTTATTTTATAATAGTTTTCTATCTAGTACTTCTAGTATCTATTATAGTAATCCTCGTTTCATTTTAACATTACCCGTATAATCTTAAAATTAGATCAACCTGTTACTTTTTCTCCCTACTTTATTATTTCGTGCTTCGCATATATATAGGCTTAACTATTTTGTTTACTGAACTAAACAATTTGTATGTAAGAGTATATTTGTAAATATTTTAGATAAAAATTAAATTTTATAAATATAGGAAGTAAACAGAGTGTAATACTACTGTTCTAATTAGAAAAGGTGTCAAATAGTACATATTGAGGAAGGGTGTAATACGAGTAACTTACAATGTGTTATTTCTAAAATTCTTGTTTACAATTTTCTTTCATTTTCTTCCTCTTGTACGTTTTGTGCCTAATTTTAATTTATTTTTCTTCAAAGAAACTGTCTCTCCTGTTCTAAAGTCTGTTTAAGTTTTAATTCAATGGATCTACAAAAAATCTGGTAGGTATGGGAGGTCGCCAATCTCCGGAAAGGAAAGAATTTTCCGGATATTTGATGGTGATAGTCATAGTTATAGATGGACAACTGGCAAATTGTTGAAAGTAGCACAATCATCAAATCAGCAAATAATCGGAAAATTCGAATTTACATATCCCTCTATCTCCTCAGCTCCTTGTGCTCCTCAAATTCTTGAAAGCGGGATCATTTTGTCTTAGAATTTTTTTTGAACAATTTTATTTATTTATCGAATCTTTGAAACATGAAAATAACAATAAGTTGTCAAATCTGAATCACTAAGGTAATTATGTATCAGGTGTGTAAATATGAAACCGGAATTTTTTAGTAAAAAGTACACTTTCATCGTATGATAATGATTAAGAGTATTTTATTCAAAGTATTGCACATTATTAGTTATAAATTTTTCCCATCTTTCAAGTAAAGTAATGCGCAGAAAAACTGTTCTTCTTTTGAGGTAAACCAGTTATCGAGCCATTTTCGTAGAGAGAGAACTGCTCATCAGCAAGCCCGTGCACCATCGATGCAAATAAGTGATTATCGGGCGAAGCCAAGTCTGACGAGTAAGCCGCATGTGAAAGTATTTTCCAATTAAGTGCTTCCAACGTTTCCATGACCGGTTTTGCTTTGTGTGGTGGTGCATTATCATGAAGCAAAATCATTTTGTGCTGCCTTTTATTATATTCTGGTCATTTTTCACGCAAAGCTCAATTCATCAAATTGATCATTCGTTCAGTATTTACGGTTTCACCAGGTTTTAACAGCTCAAAATAAATCACACTCTTCTGATCCCACCAAATACAGAGCATTGTCTTCCGTTCGAAGCGATTTGGCCTTGCGGTCACTGTCGATGGTTGATCTGGATCAATCCAAGACATTTTGCGCTTTGGATTCTCAAAATAGATCCATTTTTCATCGCCAGTCACAATTCGATGGAGAAATGACTTTCTTTTGTATCTGGCGAGCAACATTTTGCAAGTGGTTTTTCTATTTTCCTATTGCCTTCCATTCAGTTTATGCGTAACCCATTTTCCCAGCTTTTGGATCTCGCGAGTTGTTTTTGCGTTTGAGCGTCATTCTCATCCAAAAATGCTTGCAATTCATTGTCTTCAAACTTTTCTTGGTGGAAGACCACCGTTCTTCGTTTCTCACGTCAAAATCACCACTTTTGAATTTATTAAACCACACATAGCATTGTGATTTACCAAGAGCATGCTCACCGTAAGCTTTGACAAGCATTCGATGTGATTGTGCAGCAGTTTTCTTCAAATGATAACAAAAAATCAATGATGTCCTCAAATCGTAATATCTAGGCACAGAACTCGATATTTTAACACGTAAAAAACATGCGTTATTGTATGAAACTTGTATGGTTATGAATTGGATGTTTTTGACAGATGTCAAAAGAAAATAACAGCGCCGATGACGTGGTTTGTCGAATGGTACATTGACAGGGGGCGCCATTTATTGGTAAATTCCGGTTTTATACTTACACACCTGGTAAATCTGCGGGACCAGAATCTACTTCTGATCAACAAATAAAGTTTATTATTATATAATTTATGATGTTACAGCAGTCGTTTTCTTTTTTAATCGTGAAAACCTAAGTATATCTTTTAGGTTTCGTTTTATTTTTGTTTTTTACGAACCAGGATGTTCCTGTAATCATTCTGAGAATTTTTGACTGTGTTCGTTGGACAACGTCAATATTCGAATTTGAGGTTGATTACCATAATTGACATCCATACGACGAAATTGGTTTAATCATTGTGTTATACAGGAGAAGTTTCTATTCTAGGTTAATGCTTATGTTTATTTTCCCATCAACCAGTGCATTTTATCAATTTTTTATTTTAATTTGATATGGTCTCGTTTCATTTAACCGTCGGTCTAGATGGACGCCTAGGTATTTTGCTCCATTTGGTTGAGGGATTTGTATTCCGTTCATTGTGACAGGCGGACAAGTAAGCTTATTTAATGTGAATGTTACGTGGGTCGATTTCTCTTCATTAACCTCTATATTCAATTTCTTTAGCCATATTTCGATGCCATAAATATGTTATTGTAGAGTTGCTGACGCCGTTTGTGGATTTTTATCGCTACCATACGATTGTCGTATCATTTGCGAAAGTAGACGTCATAATTTGCGAAGACGTTGGTAGATCTGAAGTGAAAATTTAATATAACGTTGAGCCAAGCATTATTATTAACTGGTGGTACTCCAGCAAGATCTTGCCAGATTTAGGGGTATTGTATTGGACATAATATCTGCGATTTGACAATTTTATGAAGCAGACCCTCGTGTCAAACTTTATCGAATGCTTGGGCAACATCCAAGAAGACGGCAGAGCGGAATTTTTGTTCTTCGTATGCTGATCTTATTTCTGTAGCTGCTCGGTGAACTTGCTCAATGGTTTCGTGTTCGGCTCTGGAACCAAATTGATGATTAGGGATGATATTTTGTAGTTCCGGTTTAATATTTTCGATAACAGTTTTTTCCGAATACTTTCGAGATGATTGGTAGTAGGGGAGAGCAGCGGCACTCAGGGATATATCCCAAAGACACACTCAGGCAGTTGTTTAAGCATTTCATCTGTAATTCAATTATACCCAGGGGCTTTCTTTAATTGAATTTGATGTGCAATAATAAACTTTATTAGTGGTTTCTTTATCTTAAATTTCCTCTCAGGTCTGATAGTTACATTTTCTGTTTGAACCACCGATAATCCAAGGTTTGAAGTGAATACACTTTCAAGGGAATCAGCAAAGGCTTTAGTTTTTTCCTCGTCATTGCTAGCTCATTTATCATTAGAAAGACGTATTGGCGGGTTTGGTTGCTGAGACCGTTTAAGATATTTAGTGGCCTTCCATGATGAATAGTTTGTGTCCAAATGGGGAGATAATTCCTTAAGACAGTTTTGCATATAATCTATCTTGCTTTTTTTGTAGTAGGCTTTGCAGTTTTCTTTTTGCCTGATTAAAATTCTGTTTAGCATCTGGTGATCGATTAATTTGCCAGATGCGTCTTAAGTGACGTATCTTTGTTAACATATTTTCTATTTCACCGGATGTTATGGTGTGTATTATATGTTTGTTCTTTGATTTAGGCGAGGCTGAAATAGCTGCGTTGGCCAGTAAATCATTAAAGGTTTCCATAGTAGTGTTTATATCGTTAGCCGTCTGTAGTGTAGACGTCAGGTCGATATGTGAACTGAAGTACATTTTGAATTTCAGCCAGTTAGTGAAGGTGTTCGTTAGATAGTTGTTTGTAGTTGTTTGGTCAGCCCAGTAATGTAGTAAAGCCGAAGAGTGGTCAGAAGATAATTCTAAAAGTGGTTTCGCTTGGATTATTTCTCGGTTTATTTTACTTGTGACTGGCAAAATCAAGCATGTCACGAATTTTTCAACGATCAGTAGGCCAATAAGTTGGATAGCCACACGACGTATCATCGTAGTGGTTTTCTTGAATAACATTCATTAATTGACGTCCCCTTGGACAGTCAATTTTGAACCGCAGTAGGTATGTTTTGCATGAAAGTCGCCGGCGACCATAAAACCTTGACCCAGAGATGCAAAATTTTTGTGTAGATATCTAACGAAACGTTATTATTTGGAGGGCCAATGTATTGAATCAATGACTAAGCTTTCTAAGCTATATTCATTTAGAACATAATGGAAAATCCACCTTTTTATAACAATACCAGTTCCTCCTCGACCTCTGCCCAAGGAATATTTTGTGTCATAAACTTTGTAACCATTTATTCTGAAATTGTGTTAATCTGTTAAGTGGGTTTCAGAAACTACCAAAAGTCCAATTTCGTGTTTCGCGTGTTTCGAGATTGTGTTGGCTTTTACTGATTGCGCTCCAGTGGCATATCTTCAGATAATTTATCGGGCACATTCTAGTTTCTCGATGATAATAGTTGGATTTTGTGGCATTGCTTGTAGTATATTTTGCATTGTTGTCATTAACTGTATCATCAGTTGCATGTAGTTATTCAGGGTAGCATTAGCCTTGCTAGTTGGTGTTCTGGGCGAACACGAGTCATTTGGCGTATGCGAAGGTATATTATTCTGCGCATCTGATGTAGTTTTATACTTCCGCCTGGGACGTGACAGTTGAATAATATTTCTGTAGACTGGGCATTCTCGGTAGTTTGTAGTGTAGTTTCTACGGTAATTGCTGCATTTATTTTCTGTTGAGAAGTTCTTTGGTTTTCGACAACTTCTGATTTGGTATGGTTCCCCGCATACAACGGACACTGAGTGACCATTTTTTTTGGCAGTTTAAGCACTGTGCCGGTCCGGACCTTTTCTTTGGTTCTTCAATAGTTATGCGTCTGTGTATAAGGTACTTTAGTTTATTTAATGGATGAACTTCTACCTTTTTCGAAATGCTTTCAGATGGATCTAGTTCAACTTTGACCATTGATTGCAGACTGGATTTCGCTTGTTTCAACATGGACATCGATGCCTTTAATAACGACAGAAATACCCTTTGAAGACTTCAACCGGTATGTATCGGTATGTGTCGTTGACCTCATGTATTTGAATTTTTTACTTCGTAACGTGAAATGTTCTTCCATTCGTTAGAATGGTGTGTGTATTGGTTTCACACAAGTAGATTGGAAGTAGCTTGTATTTTCGATTAGCCTGTTCTTGAATATTTGCATTTACAGTTTGACTCTTTTCTGCATCCTTTTCGGTGAACGTTTCAAATCGGTTTTAGCGGTATTTTAAATTTTTCGACGTTCGATTTCTTACTTATCAGTAGTTTTTCTGTTTTTGGGCTACCTCTTTTCCGTTTTACAGTAATATAGTGATCGATGACAGTTTGTGTCATATGTACATTACGTTTAGTGCTCTTTTTAAGGCTTGACTAGGGTTTTACCGCGCCCGTACTCGCGGGGTTATATTTTAAGCGTTACCCAGAGTACAGCGCGGGGAGCTTGTATAACCAGCGCACCCCATCTTAAAAAAATCGAAATTTCACCTCAAACTATGCTTATCGAATAGCCATAGTAAGATTTTTGCAAAAATCTTGAACAAAAGCCCATTTTTTTACGTTAAGGCGACCTCTTCACTCTTCAGACTTACCCCTACCTTATTCTGAAAATATGCTAATTTCCAGGCTTTAACGAATAACTAAAGTGAGTCCGATGGCAAACTGAGAAAATTTTGAAAACGACAAAAATTTTCTGTGATTACGACTTTATTTCGGCAGAATATATAAAATTCCAACAAGCACAATCGATATTATACTGGCACGAATTTCGGGCATTCGATAATCGAATTTTGCTATGAAGTTTCTAACAAAAAATTCAAATTATATAACCGATGTGTAGTTGAGTGTGATTTATTACACTGTTAAATTATTCTCCGAATCAAGTATATTTAAAAATTATAATTTTTATAATAAAATTTATTTAAAAATACAAAATATTAATGAAACACAATAATTATTAAAACAGATAAGTAAAAAACCAAATTAAAATCATGTGTGAATTAAAATATGAAATTTGGGTTGTTCTGGTTGATAGCCAGATATTGCTTTTACATCTAGGTGAGGTTACCAAGACGTTGGAATGGAAGCTTGGTTTCGAACTAATGAAACTTGAATTTTTTAATTTAAAAAATTCGGTCGTCCCATCAGACTGCAGTGACCAAACTACAAAAATATTGAAAATACTTCCATTTTTATTATACCGGGTGTTTCTTTTAAACTGAGACGATCAAATATCTCGAAAAATAGCCACTCTACGGAAAAAATGTTCATAATCAAAATTTAATCATACCGCGGGGGAAATACATTAGTGCAAAAAAAATAGTCCCCCACCCCCCGCTTTGTAGGTGGGGCGGGGGTAACTTTTAAACTAAGATAGGAAGCCATGTTTTTAGTTGCAGATACGGATTCTACGACTAAAAGTACGTATGATTTGAATGAAATATTTTGTTCGGTTCATGATAGATGGATGGATTCAATTTTTTCAATTTCTCCTTCTTAGAACACACGCATTCGATTCTGCAATACGTTTGAAATAAAAAACATCACGTTTTCATTGGAAATACTCGAAATTCGTCATCAAAACAATTTATTCAGTTTTGTAAATCACATTTAACGTTTGTGTTATTTCTTATCTTCATGTTTTTCGTAATTGCAAAATAAACGATAAAATACTTTAGAATGGAGCGTTTAACTGTGCCAGAGAAAATTGAAATGGTTCTGGTTTATAAAGAAGCTGGCAGAAATCTTGAAAATGCTGTTGTTATTTACGCTCAACGTTTTCCGGATAGGATTCGTTCACGTGCTTCATTTGGCGTGCTTCATTGAATTTCGTCGATTACAACGCCATCTGTCATGAACCGAACAAAATATTTCATTCAAATCATACATACTTTTAGTCGTAGAATCCGTATCTGCAACTAAAAACATGGCTTCCTATCTTAGTTTAAAAGTTACCCCGCCCCACCTACAAAGCGGGGGTGGGGGACTATTTTTTGCACTAATGTATTTCCCCCACGGTATGATTAAATTTTGATTATGGACATTTTTTCCGTCGAGTGGCTATTTTTCGAGATATTTGATCGTCTCAGTTTAAAAGAAACACCCGGTATACAAGCTTCCATTCCAACGTCTTGGTAACCTCACCTAGATGTGTGAATTAGTTACTAAATAAATAAAAATAAAAACTTTAACAGAAAAATATCAGAATTGTTTATTGCAAATTTTCGATCAAAATAATGTTATAAAATACACAATCTGGGCCAATAAACAGATACTTCCACAGATTGGGGCAAGGTACCACTATATAGATAGGATTGGCCTATCTATAGAGAACATTTTCCGGTATAAGATTTTTCCTAGCGGAGAAAATGTAACTTGTTAATAGCAAGTGTCCACCGTAAATTTCTATTTTATCAATCTGGGCCAATAACAAGCCGCTTCCAGAGATTAGGGTAAGATACCACTATATAGATCGAATTGGTTTATCTGTAGAGAATATTTTCCAGTATAAGGTTTTTCCTAGCGGAGACAATGTAACCTTGTTAGTATTTTATGAATCTGAGCCAATATCAAGCCACTTCCAGATATTAGGGCAAGATACCACTATATAGGCCGAATTGGCCTATCTAAAGAGAACATTTTCCGGTATAAGTTTTTTCCTAGTGGAGAAAATGTAATTTGTTAATAGCAAGTTTCCACTATGACTCTTGAGTATTTTATCAGTCTGGAGAACAGACGCTGATGTGCTATTGGTTTTGCTGCTCTAATATTTCACCGTGTCATGGAATGTCCTTGACTATAGAC
This sequence comes from Nephrotoma guestfalica, assembly GCA_963691935.1. Classification (NCBI taxonomy): domain Eukaryota; kingdom Metazoa; phylum Arthropoda; class Insecta; order Diptera; family Tipulidae; genus Nephrotoma; species Nephrotoma guestfalica. The sequence continues at coordinate 231,715,221 of OY829913.1, read as the reverse complement.
TATAGTATTTAACGACCGACACAGAGCGGCTCAACAATATCGTTTGATTGATTTAGAGTTACCCAGAGAGTACCGCAAGGAAGTATGAATCTAAGCTGTATATGTATAATTACTGAGGTTAAACGGCGTTTCGACGGCAGCAGTCAATGTCTATAAGTTATAATATATTATATCTTCTAAATTGAATTAATTTTATATTTTGGTCATGTAAGGTTTAACAGTTAACAATTAAATTAGAAAAGAAAGCAATTAACAAAAATAGAAAAAAAGCTAGAGAATGCCAATTTACTAAAACACTACGGTAAGCAATATCATTATTTTCTAAACTTCTATGATATTATTGTATGTGTGTAACATTATCACTTTTATAGTCTACAATTTATTGTAGTTTTTACAAAATCAGAGATTAATAGAAATGTAGAACACCTGTGATGTGTCGAATACTTTGACAAAAAAAAAAATCGACCTGTGGCACAGCGTTATAAGCTCCTCAGGCATGCATGTATTACAAATTATTTATTAATAAAAGTATGCTTTTGAGATGTCTACATATCCTAAATGTAAAGATTTTTCGAGAATCAATTACTCAAGTCAAGAGGATTGCTTGCCCTATACTATTCGAAAAAGAATTAATCAGAAGTTATATCCTTAAGACATGTGTGACATCGTACACTATGTATGCATGTTAGGTACGTCAATGACGTTTGGCATTTCACAAATGCTATTAAAACCAACATAAAGTTATACACATGGAAGGAAACATTACATAATTATTTATGATTTGCTTTAGTAAACTACTATACCCTATGAACGTATTCGTGTTCGTTCATATACGCACACATAACTGAATGTATCTCCCAAAGGATATATTAAACATAATAAATATTGCGTGTTTAATTCATTAAATTTATTTTCAGTTAAAAAGCAACTAAAAACTAAAAATATTATGACTATCCGACTCCTCAAAAGACACTTTTCCCAGATTTACTAGATTGTAGCTTTCTATTTTAAAATGTGAAGAAATATGAAGAAGTGCATTGGACTTTACCCTGATTTTAAGCCGCTTGTGTACTTTTCTTCGTTCGTTCGTTCTGACAATTTTTTTCGACACCAACCATAAAACCGCCTTTATCCTCATTCCAGTTTTCCTTTTTGGCTTTTATGTTAGTCGTTTATCGAACAATTTCGATATGAGAGCCTTTTTAGCATTACGGTATTATAATTTTACATAAAGTTTTAAATTATTAGGTTCTAGGTTAGGTTTAGGTTTTAAATTATTAAGTTCAATTAAGGTTTGTATATCTTAAAAAAATATATTCATTTTAGGCTTCCAAGAATCACATTTAAAAAGTACGAGTGCTAAGCAATAAACATAACTATATTATAGTTATAATGTATCTTATTATTAAACTGATAAACCTGGATTGATATTTAGAGAATGAACTCTAAACTACTCTACTTGAACATATATTCATAAATTTATATCCGGCAGTGGTTTTTGCTCTGGTTATAATCGGCAAAACTTCTGATGTATGGTTACTACTGCTTGCCTTATAATCCAAAAATCTTTTTTGCCTGAAGCCCAATAAAGAACAAACATCAGTATGACTGTCTTAGCAACTGAACTTGGGTAATGACAACGATAGACACCGGTCATAAGCAATGTCATATCCATAGAACCGACACTCAAACAAATAGTAGGTTTAGAAAAGAAAAACCATCATAATTATGATAAAACACCAATTCAAATTTTCGATTTAATTACGTGTAGGCACAAAACAACAGGTATATTTTGAAATTATATAGTATAAGCCGCACAGATTATTTATCTAATGATAATAATTTGATCTTTTAGGAAATCGTATCGTTACTGACAAACTCATTTTGCACAATGTTTCAATATAAAGTTTAGATACAAATGCATTCTGGATATTCTCGTCCAATTTAAAAACAAGGTTTTCAATTTATTCTCGCCCACATTACTTATCCATTTGAACTTCGTTTGTGGGAAAAGCAGAAAATTTATGTTCATAATTGAAATATGTAATTAATATTTTTTTATTTTTTGTTTCTTTTAGATCCCTACAACAACTGCCACTGGTCCATTGCGTTGCTTGTTGCCAGTGTCTTTTCGGGGTGAAACCGATGTTCATCCTCGAATTTCGTCACCTGAATCGGTATTTTACGATGCAACGAGTGGGGAGAATCCTAATTCGAATATAAAACCATTAACTTATAAAAGGTTACCATCGTACAGTAACAGGTATGGTTATGTTTAAGGAACCATTTAAAATTCTATTAATAAAAGGATTATCAAAACGTGTAATACGTATATTACTCGTAAATTGATATTATTATGCGTAATTAATTGATGACGATTTTTTTAAATTACCTATTGTATGGTATATTCGATTTTATTTAATTGTATATGATTATCAAGGCATATTTCAATTATGTTGAATAAAGTAATTATAAGGAGTCGTATAAAAGGTATAAAAGAAATTTAAAATTGATCAATAATTAAAACAACCCAATAATTAGTGTAATTAATTTTAGTATGTGGAGTAAAATATGTCATCGTTTTACTTTACGTCGTTTTACTCGTAAAATGTAACAAATCTATTATAATTTGCAGACCGCAAGCAAAATAATTTTTCTTTGTCTCTTTGAATGGTTACATTGATCGGGACAAAGAAACTTATACTCTGGTTCAAAATTATAAACATTTAGATATGGTTATTGTAAAGTGAATTTGTTTTTTTTCTTCAATAAAGCAATTACGAGTATTATTCTATGCATCAATTATAAAAAGTTGTGAAAATCAATTATATAAAACATGATTAATTTGACGAGTAGAAAAAGTTATGGCTGTTTTAGTTAGTTGTTTGCCTACTATTAAAAGATGACAGCATCTGTTTGTGCGAGTAGATCTATTTTCTACTCTTTGCTAGTTATTAAATTTGGGCTTGTTGTTGTTTTGTCATAATCGCTTTCCACTCAACCATATAAACTATTTCCGATTACATAGTTTATTTCTTTGTTTAAATTAAAAACATTTGTTAAAATGGAATAAATTTGTAGATTATAAATTACTCTTAAAATATATTTTTGGAATGTTCCATTCGACAAACTGTACTAGCGGATAAACATCATTTATAATACTCTTACCATACCCCTACCCAAATAATCATGAACATTTTTGATTAGAGCTGCTGTTTGCTATATTGCTACAGTGCGAGAAAGACACTTTCCTGAAGCTACATTTGTGTACGAGTATCTTTATGTATCTGTCTGTCACATTTCCCTTTAGAGGGTGTGAGTTTTATCTGATTTAAGAGAAACTTAATATCACACTGGAATTTGGCTGACATCTTTCCACCAAAATGACAGCTTCCATTTAATTTGTATTTGTTAATATTTTCAAAAATACAGCTTTTACGTGAAAATAGAAAAAGGAGATGATATAGTCAACAAAATTTGTGCACCTCTTTTCAAATAAGACCAAAGTAACGAGTTCCGTTGATATTATTTTTAACAATCAACTGTTCTTCCATTAGCAAAACTTTATTAGAAGTGCGCAGAGATCAAAATAATTATTCCGTTTTTTAGCAAATATGAACAATAAAATCAGTGTTACTTTAGAATGCACTTCCTAAAGTGACAATACCTTTGTGGTTGTCAATAGTTACTAAGGTTTTGTTGTTATTGTAGGATGAATTTCTACAATTTCTGACGTGTTCTTATAAAAAAATTACAAAATTATGTCTAACGACGATTCAGTAATAACAACCTACGAAATTTTCGGTTATGTGTAGGAAAAATAATAAAATAATAAAATAATAAAAGGTCACTGTCTAACCTCATCTCAACCTTTTGCAAATTGTCTGAAACTTTAGACACGTGTTACAACAGAAATACATAGTTCTTGGTTGTTTTTTTAATCATTTTCGGAACAGGTAGTCTTATTTTTTAAAATATCATTCTCAAATTTATTTGAATAAATTCTTAATCGTAACAGTGTCTGTCTGTAATTGAAATAAATTACTGTTTTTGGTTTTTCTGTATCTATGAGATAAGTAATCATAGTCAAGTGTTTTAAAAATTGTTGGCCGTCTGTCAGTCTGTGTGTCCTGCCACACCAGTTTCGTTGTCCAGGTTTCACTCTCACATCACTTCACCGATTGTAGTGTAATATAGATTTGTAGCTGTCATTCACGATATCAATCTGCATTTTGTTTTATCTATTTTAGTCTGTTTTAAAGTTATAAGATAAAGCGTTTTCTGGATTGATTTTTGCGTTCCTAATTTTTTTCATTGAAAAAAAAAAAAAACAAATTCAAGCTAAGTTTAAGATTAAAAGATTAAATTTATGTATTATTGGAATTACTAAAAACAAATCAATTTTGAAGCGGACCGCTTTATTTTTGAGGACGTTTTAAGAATTGAAAATTGTTTTCCATACAGTAAAACGATATACGAGTATGTAATCTCAAAGTTGTAAAAATATTTCTATAATCAAACAATACGTTAATTTATATATTAATGTGCTAAAACGAGTATGTACAAATACTAGTTTATTAATCAGGATTCCGCAAAAATGCACGGCATAGAACCTTTTGAAATTTAGAGTTGTAAACTAATTTTAATCGGCCGAACCCATCGATTGTTCGTTGTATTTTGTTATAAACTTTTGGTTGAAGTTGCATTGCACCGACCAAATTAGCCCGCCTCAATGAAACCTGTACCATAATTTGTTACACATTTAGTACAATTTATTACAACAAATCCCGATTTTATTGCAGTTACCGTTTTCGAGGAACCAGTGGTCGGTTGAGCTTACAATTAAACCTGCTACCGCCAAAATTATAACTTTTGATGTAGCTATGCTAAATTACCTTTTTGAAGCCTCACAGTTTGGAGCCAATTCCGCTTATCTGACACAAAAATAATTTATTACACACATAAATAAGTTTGACCTACAGTTGTCAACACTTCTAGAGCAAAATTTTTCCCAAAATCTGGTGGCAGTCTGGTGTTAAAAAATTATTAAATTTGGTTAAATTGACGTTTTTGAAATAAATAATCGTTTTAGGGTGAAATTTACCCTTAGGCAAGTTGTAGGATGGTATTGAACTAACTTATTTAATGTAATTAATTTGTAATAAATTCTGGTCCAGGTTTAATTGTAAGCTAAACCGACCAATCGTTCCTCGAAAACAGTAACTGTAATAAAATCGGAATTTGTTGTAAAAAATTATAGTAAATGTGTAACAAATTATGGTACAGGTTTCATTGGGGCGGGCTAATTTGGTTGGTGCAGGTTTAGAGCGCTGGTTTTGAGGGATGTACCATTCTTCCTATCGGCGAAGTCAGAAAAACGATTTTAAAATTTCTCGAATTTTGATTTCTCTTAATTTTTGTCTCTACAGGTTTGGTTAACCAACGAGTGCAAAATAGCTCACAAAAGCTGTTGTTTTTTTTAACACACGAACACACAAAACAAAAGTTGACTAAAAATCATAACTATCAACAAGTAACAACAAAAATGTCCGTATTGGCAAAAATAAATAAATTTAATTATTCATAATTTGGTACCTCTGAACAACCTCTCTCTCTAAACATTTTTTATTTTGCAGGGGATCGCATAAAATGTGAAGGGGAACAAAATAAATTGTTTTGGTTGGTTGATTTTACTCTCTTTCAATACTCTTAGTCAAATATGACTCAGGGTCACATAAAGTCGTCTTCATTTTACACCATTATTCGGATAAAAATGAACGAACATCACCCGAATATTAGCAAGAAAAGTTAAGAATTCATACCACAATTCTGAAAAGCACGTCTCGATTCGTTGGAAGATTTTCAATAGATTCGCCTATGAAATTATATAACGAAAAATATCAGCTATCAGATTAGAAATACTAAGTGACAAAACTTACCAATCAACCAACCGGGTCTGTACGTTATTTTTCATAATTATTAACCACCAAAACTATTTCAGAAACTTCTTGAAAAACTAGTGAAATTTTCAAACTTAAAAATCAATATCAAAAGTCAACTAATATTTTAAAAAACTTATTTTATTATTTGAAGAAAAATGTTGCTGGTTCAACTTCTAAAAGAATAGTCATTGCTTAAACTAAACTGATCATCTTTTATACAGAATTTCATCCTTTGTAATAAATGCGTTACTCGGAAAGTAATATCAAAAAACTAGGCGTACACATAAAATAAGAGTACATGTGTTTAATTGCACTTTATTTATCTCCACAGAAATAAACTTAATAAGTACAAATCCATTAAAATAGATGTGTTCTTGCAGATACGTATGCAGGGGCGTTTTGGGCGTTTTGCAACTATGAAATTGTTAATTTTTTAGTTATGTTGACGTGTAATGTCTCATTTTTTGAATTTAGTTAACCATGATAGGCACTATTTTAAAAGTTAGCCGGAACACAGAAGTTTTAATTTTTTTGATAGAAACAGCCCGAAAACAAATTTTCTAGATACGGCATACTCAAAAATACTTAGAAAATATTAAACCGGCATTACTTGAACGAGCTGAAGTGAAAGAAAGTAGAAAACGTCACTAAGGGTCGTTTTAGTGTTTTTTTTTGCAAAAAACCAATTTGAGCGACCCTTAAACGTGGTCCAATAGACCTGAAAATTTTCATAAGGTCATTTTAAATAGAAACCAATATTTTTAGCCCTGAGCACGATAGAAAAAAAGAGATAAGATTTCCTCCATACAAAAATGGGTCGCCCGAATATATATATATATATATATATATATATATATATATATATATATATATATATATATATATATATATATATATATCGATATTAAAAACGAGGTGGACTAGCTGTTGTTTAAAACTAAATTAAAATATTTGTATCGACAATATTTTCTTTGTTATCCTCCTTATTCTCGTATTAAGCTGAGAAATGTCAACAGGCTTGGCAGACAAATATAATCGACTTGGTTACGAAAAACCATTTTAATAACTTTACATTAGGATTACGTTGAATTGTCACCAACTTCAAGTTCAAACAGTTTCTAAATTATTTATCCAATAAACTCTCTGAACATTTAAGGCACAATACCATATGAACCTGCCGTTTCAAGTTTTACAACCGTATGCAGTATTAGATTATTCGGTTATTTTATTTGTTTGAACTTAATCTATATTTATTACTCTATTATCTCAAGTTTCAAAAAATTAGAGTGTTGAATTCAGAAGATGAACTTCTAATTTTGTTTTACTATATTAAAATATCTTACATGTTCTTTTGTTTTGAAATTTTTCTTTAATTTTACATCGTCATACTCGTACGTATAGAACCAGTTTAATTTTGGCTCTGCCATCGTGATAAGGCTTCTCATATACTAACATATCGACGACGGATTTAACAGTTTCTTTTATAATCTTGCGCGGCGCTTTCGAATTTCGCAAGTAAGAAACAAAATTTTATACGGGCACAGATTACATCACATCTGTTTGTTTTAAAGCTAATTTGAACTTCGTTTATTTGTATTTAGTTCTTGTTTCTTATTAACTTGTATAAGGCTCACGAATGTGTTTCACGTGCCAATGGAAGTGCTGTTATGGTTGGCGTATCTAACTCGAGAGCTGAAATCTGTTTTTTTACACTTGCTTCAGGAGTAGATTTCTTTCTGAAACAAAAAAATGGTTTTAGGTTGTTAAAAAATGTATTCCTTACATTTCATCTTAAGAGATATGCAATATTTTTGGCTTGTATGCAACTTAGACCTCTTGCCAAAAGAATACTATTGGGATAACTTAAATAATACCGAAATGCTGGAAGCACTTATCACCTTTTGTTCCCACATGTTAAATATATAAACCTGCGCTTATTAATATAAATTACTTATATTTTAAATATCAATGTTTGGTCTTTTATTTAAATGTACAAGGTGTTATAAAATGGTAAAATTTAAATTTATCGGGAAACTTTCAGGAAGTTTATTGGAAAGGGCAGATTTTAGGTTGGGTTCACATTTTTTGCAAAATGCACTATTGCATACCTGGAGTTTCCTAACTAATTTCGCTTTATCAAGGTGAAATATGTGATTATGTCCCATTTATGTTCCGGGCAATATTTTAAATATGCATGTAATATTTACATAATAATCGTACGAATACATATTCTGTCACCGTTCAGTGTAATTTATCATTTAATGAAAAATTTCTTGGAAGTAAACATTTTAACGATGCTGTACATGCTAACTTAAAACACATTGAGACGCTAGGGAAATGCTAAAGATAAATAACCGATCCCCACCTCACATGTAAAAACTTTGAATGCCCGGTTTTCGTACAATTGAAAAAGTTAGTCACGATTTTATGGACAGAACAATAAAATTGTAGATTTATTTTGTAGGAAAGTAGGATGAGGTTGCGTTTCGTGTCTTCATTATTCTAGCGACTGACGTGACAGGTATATAAAATTAATGGTTTTAGCCGTATGTCGTTATATATCGACAAATCTCTAATCTACAACATAATGTCTAATATCTTTAGCCTTTTACGAGTATAAATGTTCATAAATATTGTTTCATGTTTCAGTGAACTGTGTCTCTTAGACTAGAATTGTGTTGTTATTGCGTGTCACTAACTATTGACTTTACCTAGGTGTCTGTAACCGAGCCGATTTAACCGTTCAATTTTGATCAGGAAGCGGGAAAGTATTAATTTAGAATTAAATTTCAGGATATTTTCAGATGCATGCGAAATAATAATATTTTTTTCATAGGTTGCTGTTTTAAAGAAGCAATTGTTGGAGACCAATACCATCGTTATCCATTAACCTATTAAGCCTTTATCCTTCCTCTAGTAGATTAGAATTGTGTTGTCTTTGTGTTACTAACTATCGGCTATATCTAGGTGTCTGTAACCGGGCCAATTCTGTCCCACTTAACTAACCTATCCAATCCTTCGGTTTTGTTATGTGTAAAAAGGGTGTACGGTGGACCCGGCGTCATCCGGGAACTCAAGTGTAAGAACTTGGTCGTACATTTAAAATCAATCAATCAATCAATGTTTCAGTGAACTGTGTCTCCAATCACGTGAGCGTAGTTTGCCAGTTTATCAGTCCTCAGTTGTTAAAGAATGTAATTGTGTAATTTATTTGCCTAAAAGTCGCCTTTCCAAGATTCTGTCTTTTCATTTCATCTTTAAAAATGTGGCATACATTTGACGTTATACTTACTACTTTTGGGGTTAGCAGTGAAAATGGTAAATGATAAAATTCTACTGATCTCAAAAAAATTTCGAGATAAGAGACAGTTAATAAATCAAACAATTTGAGTCAAATCCAATATAATTTAGTTTGTTGCGCAAATTCATTTTTAGCTTCTTCTAAGGACTTGTTTATCCTAAACAAAACCTCTATCTGTAACGAGTATGGTAGTTCCTTAAAGTCGGAGCCCACAGATGCAGCATAAATCATTAGTAGGCTTTTGTCCGTATTTTGTAAATTTGTGCTCGGTTGGTTTGTGTGTTGCTCTGTTGGCTTTCGATACGCCTCCATCGTTTTCATTACTGATTGTAAAACAGGTGCAAATTGGTTTTCTTTATTCCGTTTTCTCTTCTGTGATGGACTAGCTTTGGGAAATTGATACAGGCGCCGTGTTTAGGGATTCCACATTTAAAAATTTCGGTAGCCGTTTCATTAAAATGATTCTGAAAAGGATTATCAGGCTACTTTTTCAACTTTCGGTTGGCCTAAAATGAAAATTATAATTTTTTTTAGAAGTGGTTGGCATAATACTTTACTTGCACCGATATGAAGCTTTTACTAAATTTATTCTAAAACTACAAAAACAACATATTTTATGACTTTATGTGTAAAAAAGAGAACATTTAGACGTTTATATTTAAAAAAAAAAGTTGAATTCAAACTGCAAACATATACCATTGTAAAAAAATTTAATTTTATAATCAAAGCTGCAATTTTTAACTATTAATTATTTAACTATTTTATTCCAATGATTACTCAATTTTAAAACGTTACTGATTTAATATTTATCCTGGATTGTACCTACCCCTAATTATGTTTATTCACTTACATTTAGCGTAATAATAAACACACTTCCAGGTTTTTATCATCGGTTTCCTTGATAGCAAAATTAGATAATGGTAATACCTGTTCATTCAAGGCGAATCATGAAGTTCTAATAAAATCTACACCCTTAAATTTGGCCTCGCATCTATCCTCTAATTTTGTTCGATTGCCCTAAAGGCCATTTTTTAAATCCAGTAGAAAATTAGGATACACTTCACATGCATTTACGTACTAAATGTTTCATCATGTAAACTCGTACATAACATGTATAGTATATATATGTATATATATATACAGTCAGAAAATAAGGGACAGCGAAAAAAAACAAGGAAAAAAGGTTTTTAACATACATACCATATGAACCATTTATTTTGAAAGTGTAAGCCCGTTTATTTTTATATTGAGATTTTTAGAGGTTTGTGTTTGAATTGTTATAAAAATATTGATAACTGGTAGTACATAGTGTAATACATTTTATAAATATTACTAATAAAATAATCTGTTTTTGAGAACCTGCAATGGACTTAAACCACTTTCAAAATCAATAAAAATACTTTTATGTTTTTAAAATGGATATAAGTCCACGTTGCGTATTTGTTTAAGATTGTTATAAGTTAATTTTGTCCCAAAACCAATTTGACCATTTCTTGTAAAAACGGATCGTATAGAGTATTTGACATTTATTTGCACCATTGTATAAATTGCGTTAGTGATTCGTTTAAGCAATTTCTCATTGCAGCCCCCACTTTTACGAGAATGAACGAATGTAATTCTGTTAGTTGCTTCTTCAATTTCAGCCGAAACGTTTTCATCTACATTATTAGTTTCCATTTAACAAAAGCACGTCAAATTAAAGTCAATTTTCCAAACAGTCTCTCGATTTTTATCTCTATAATTCCGCATAGAACAACAGGCTGCATAGTGATTTGAATTATCTAGAAAGCAGCAAACCCCATTGTTACGAGAATTATCTGAACGAAGCGGGAATTAAACGGAAAAATCTAAGAAAACCTTGTTATGGGAAAGGCGAAATCTAATCATAGGAGTCAAAGAATCTGAATAGGCCAAATTAATCCAACCTCTAGAAACATCCAACACTTTTGTAGATACATCTAATCACTAAATTGCATATTAATTATCTTTTTATTGACGTTGAAACTGATATTTCCTTCTAGCTTTTAGTATGATTGATAAACCAACAAAACTAATAAAACTAAATTACTTGATGACAGAACAACAAAGTTTATAAAAAAGTCATCACATCTAAAGTAAAATAAAATGTTATAACAATTTTAAAAAACTATAATTATATATGGGTATGTAGATTTTCTGTCGCCTCAATATTCTACTCGACATAGATTAAGTTTTTATATTTTGTTGTAATAATTTTAATAAACTTTTTACGGTTAAATAGCAATATAAAATACGTTTGTACAGCAATATATGCTGTAGGAATAGTTTACTGTAAATTTATTTTTGTGATATTAAAACCTAAAAAACTTAAATCGTTTTTCACTCATAAATCCAACGCCATTACTATAAAGATATGCTAAATACTTGTAATTTATTATAGTTGAGCTACGAAGTTGTCTAAATTTATTTAATAAATCAAAATTTATGTTTGTTATTAAGTAGGAATTAAGTTCTTTAAACAACAACAATCAACAACCTTGGTAAAATTGATATGGGATAATACCGTACTAAACGTTGCAAACATTTTTGTTTTCTTATCGTCTGCTTCTCTTAAGCTTTAACGTAGTTTTCCAACGTGCAAGTTGAAAATTTATGAATATTAATATTAAATCTCTTTTCAATTTTAGTATAAAATTTCCATAATTTGTATTTTACATGTTGACATATGAAAGCTACACCTAACTACAATCTCGCTTTTTTTATAAAATTGAAACCCAAATTGTTTCCCACATATCATAATACTGGTCGCTATTTTATGTTGTCGAGTACGTATATTTGCACAGATCTATTCAATATCCGGCAAAGTATACGTTTAGAATATTTAATTTTCGAGCGCAGATGTTTATTTTACATATTATAAAGTATATAATTACTTATTTTGTTATCATATTGTTCTAAATTTTACATGAAAAATCTACCTAATAATGTCCGGCAAATTACTCTTTATACACAGATTCTGTTATACTCCTCCAGTTATACTCAACCCGTATTTTCAAAAACTAAAAATGATCGAAACTTAAATTTCGTATGCACAGAGATATTTATAATCACAAATAATTTATAGCTTCAAAGAGCAGGTTGAAAAGATGAGGGTTCGAGCTACAGAGCTTTAAAATTTATTAACCCTATCATTACTATCCATTTAACACCATAATACGATTAATAATTTACTCTCATCTTGGGACAAACCAATGCACCTAGAGTATCAAGCAGCATTCCTGCTGATACGTAGTAATGTTAATAAAAAGTGTCTGACATTTAGGGGTTTAACGATATGTTTAATGCATACATATATCAATATAATTGATGAATCAAAAGCATATTGAGTATTTTATAAAACAGCCGTGGAGAAAATATTTTTCAGATGTGGATTTCCGTCTTAATGTGTTATTATGGATATTGAAATTATGATAAAAACTGAAATATGTAAATTAAATAAATAATATAAAAGAGTACTGAATATTATGTGCACATTTCAAAAAATAAATTTATGTTAGATAAGATAAGATGTTTACAATGCAGGGCAGCTGTTAGGTTGGTGACTTATAACGTACTTCATGCTAAGTATGTCCATGTCTAGATGTTTGCCGATTTTTTCGAACAACGCAGCAACTGAATTACTTGAGCACATGTATATTACCGCTGCTGCATAATTATTCGAAGAAATCTGCTACATGACTAGGAATCCTGATCTTGCTAGGGTCTCTAATACTACAGGATAAGTACGTGTTAAAGTTCTAGCTTATAAGAAAACATATTTGAGCGAACTGTCGTTTTTCCACATTACAGATCGGTGTTTCTGCTCACAAGTGTGCCATCATCATTTCAAATTTCCCGAATTAGCAAATAATTATTGTAATGAGTAAAGTTAGAAGGTTAGTTGGTTAGTCTTAAATGTTTCAATATTCTTCTGATTTATTCCTGGAATTTAAGAATATCACGAACTTCAGCATCATAAATAAAAGAAATGACAAATGCAAATCCATCGGAACATGGTTATTCTTCATCTTATTTACTACATCAGTTGGAATTGTTTATCTATTCAAGTTGAATATCTTGTGCATAAATTATCGTATAGTCTAACTTGGCTATAAAAATTAGGGATTAATCGAAGATTTTGTTAAAATGTACCTTTACGAAAGTGTTCGCTTAGAATATCAAAATGTCGGTCGGTAAAAGCATTCTAGAGCCAAGAATGAGCCCAAAATTGGGATTATTAAGTTATTGTAAGAAACATAATACATTGAAATTTAATTTATTTATTTTAGATATATCTGTTAATCATGATTCCAAAATTTACAAAAAGTACACACAATAATTTTTATATTTAGCTTTTAAAATTTTATATAACGAACAACTAATTTTAAAATTCCGATATAGTGTTCTCTTAGTGTAATCGGTTTGATTTTGTAATCTTTCGTTGAATATAAGGAATGCTTTTTCATTTATATTTGGTGTTTATAAATGAAAACGCATTACCTATATTCAACGAAAGATAACAAAATGAAACCGATATCTAATTCAACAACAACGAAATAAAATTATTAGAAAACTGTTTAAAATACAGTATAAACAAACCGTATAATAACAGTGAACAAACCAATCATCTGCTGAACATCGAAAATGCTATATTAAAAACCAAACCACAAGAACATCAATAAATCAGAGCAACATTAATTAACGAAATCTCTCGAAATAAAAACAAAGTGGTGAAAAATAACTGTAAAAAAGAATCAAAAACAATAAGGGAAATCAAAAAGAAATTGAAACAAAGCCAAGCCACAATAACCAAAGCTGGTAAGGCAACACAATAGTAAAAATTTAAAATTGAAGAATACAACCAAAAATGGACGAATACTTCAGAAACAAGAATATTGAAAAAAAAAATAAAAAATTTTCATCCAAGTTTTTTCATTCAACTACTTTTTGTGGTAGATATATTGAGTAAATGGCCTCTTTGTCTTCTATGACTAAAAAGTCATAAACATTGTATGAATGCCATTAAAAATAATATTTTGTCCGGACATTTTTTTAAAATAGATATTGAAAAACTTCAAGCAGGTCCAACCAAAGAATTTAACACAATAGTAAAATACATAAAATTGAAGCCCATTATGAGATACATTAGCAGAAATATACATGACTAATTTAGAAAGACGATTCATTCATAGCAAAAACAACAAATAGAAAGATAATATAATTTACTGGTACGATGACGTAATACTATTATTTAATGGCAACAACAGACAACTAGACAAATTACACCAATATATTAGTATCTTACAAACTACTATAAAATGTGCCTTAATAATAAACAGAAAACAATAAACAAATTATCTTTATGGATCTTCCAATTAAAAACGACTATAACGCATTTAAAATAATATAGAAAACCCATACAAACAGATCATACAATAAATAACTATTTACATCATCCTTATCAACATAGAATATCACTTTACAACCACATGATAAACAGAATGAATATTGTAACAATAACTAAAAATGACTAATTTTCTAATCGTGACTAATAATTAATTGAAAAAAAATAAAAAACATAGCGAAAAAAACAAACAAAACTTAATCACATTACAAAATATAGACACCAATGCAGACAAAAATTCATAAGCGTAGAATACAATAAAGAGACTCACAAAATAATAGAAAAAACTTTAAAAAAATTCGGATACACGACAGGCTACAAAAACAGTAATAAATTAAAACAAAAGCTCAAATTTAAAAAAAAACTCCCCAAAAAATAAACGCGGAAGTACACAAACTAACCTGTGACGAATGCCCAACATTTTACGACATAACAAAACAGAACCGAAATCAAATTTTGCATTACATATTAAACACGAAAATCACAAATTCACTGACATAAATACAAACTTAACAATATTACACAGAATTAGAAAAGGACATCAATTAGACAGTCTCGAAGAACTTGAAATATATAAAGAAAACACAATAACAATTAACTTAACGACAAAATTAATACCAAAACCAATATAATATACGAGCTAATAATAAAAACACAGAAAGGTTAAGCCAAAATGTATGAGTAACCATACTATATACTCAGTGTGTGGAAAAAATAACTCTAATTCCATACTAAATTCCGTACTACAAAATATCAAAAACACAAAAATTGGACAAAAATAATTTTCTTTCTCTTTCTCTTACACGTTTTTGGTTTATTCTTACAAGTTT
Source organism: Nephrotoma guestfalica (assembly GCA_963691935.1). Taxonomy (NCBI): domain Eukaryota; kingdom Metazoa; phylum Arthropoda; class Insecta; order Diptera; family Tipulidae; genus Nephrotoma; species Nephrotoma guestfalica. The sequence goes on along the minus strand of OY829913.1, from coordinate 231,699,726 downwards.
TATTTTGTATCTCCAGTTTCATGTGACAAACTGACGAAGGAACACGCTGTTCTGAGTATTTTGTACAGGCCATTTTTGTTTATTTCGTTTTCGAAATTTTATGTTTAAATTGTTTTTCAGTTCAAAGTTTATAACAGTTAAGTTTCCAATAATTGGAGTAACGGGATCCCGATTATCAACATCGAAATATACGGGTAAAAATATTTAATTTCTCGGCACCATCTGAACACATTTATGATGACGCAAACCTTTGTTTCTTATATTTTTTTGTGTTTTTATTTTTTTAATATGGATACTCGGGTGGATATTACGCGGCGTTGATGAAAACACATAATCGGAATTTATATTGTAATTAAAAAAATCATAATTTGAAATGTGAAAAAATAAATACATTCTGAAAGAGAATTACTACAAAAAAAAATTTAATTTCAAACGAAATTTTTTATTAATTCCATTGAATAGTACTATGGCTCTATATACATGCGGTAAAGTATGTTAAATGAGTATGTAAATGTGTAAGGAATAAACCAGAATTTCCTAGAAAATTTCACCGTGTGTCCAATATGATATTTTCTCTTTTTAGTCGGGATTCACACCCACACCGGAATGTTTGTGACATTTTTCTTAGGCGAGTAGTATGGATTTCCGTGTAATTTCCATGGTTCTTTCCATAGAAAGAGTGTGGTTTTTGCACGCGAATTTAAACGGAAATCCGTCAGCATTACATATTGAGTAAGACCAATGTAAAATTAAAAAGTGTAATAGTTATTGTTAAACTGAGGAAGGAGAACTTTCCGAAATCGATATTTAAATCAAATATAAAAAAAATATTATTATCACTTAGTCTATATAAATAAATAGACTATAATACTAGTAATTATTTATAATTAATTTAAGTGAAAGTGGTAAAAGTGAACACAGTGATAAACATGAAACAAAATATAAAATAAGTTTTCATGGGTAATAACACTGAAATACCATTTCTCGAATTTTTAATAAGTTTTTATTGTTGACTGCTTCCCACTTTATGTATCAAGCATTTACTTAGAAATCCATAATCTACATATTTTGGATATATGATATGATATGATATGATATGATAGAGGCGTACAGGCCAGCCATAACGGCGATCCTAGGTACGTTACCATAATCCTGAAATATCTACAATCAAATAACAAATTATATCTGAATGCGAATAATATTTCAGGATGTTAGTCACAGAAACGACTAGGGCGAACCGCAGCAAAGTCATTTTCTAACTACTTTAATATATTAGAATGTTAGTCTCAATTAAATTCACACTCTAGATTAGAGTTTGTTAGTTAATTAATGTAAGTTAGTTGTGTTTGAGGTAAAGGATACTAATATTCATCATATGTATTCGGCATCATTCCTAATAGACTGGTTAGGTTATTTAATTCACATCTATGGGTCATCTCATCACATACTGCTTGTAACCTTATTTTGCCCTATCTTCTCATCCAACACCATCTAACCGAGGGACTTCACGTTCGTAATGACACGGCAGTATTATCATACATATGATGACCTAAATATTCCGTCAATAATGTCAAAATAAAAAAAAAAAAAAAATTAAAAATTTTTTTAGATTCGGTATTGTCATTCAGCTACCTATTTTTAAATTCATCCAACTAAAAGCAGGGTTAATTTATATCTAACATTCACACAACTTCACTAAAATATAACCTGAATTCAACCAGAAAGATCGTCGAAAAACAACATTCCATAGCAAAAAGTCTTTGGGTCGTTAACATATTTGATTGTGTTGAGTTTATGCTCAAAGCGTAAGTAATTAAATAGACCCCCTGATCAAGAATGTTGCAATCACAATCTTTCCTGACCTACCGGCATGTAAAAAAAAAAATAAATAAATAAATAATAAATTTTAAATAATAATAAAAATAAATTGAATTATATTTGCCGACAACTTTATTGTTTTAAATCAGGACTTTCGACAAAATTTCAATTTATAGAATTGTTTAAAGTAAGTTATTAAAATAAGTTATGAAAATGTAATTAAATTTAAATAAAAACCCAAATGGATAACACAATCCAACTTATTTCAGCTCAAATGATAAATTTCCCGTGGCAGAAAATTGTTTCCTCCTTTCATTAACATTTTATATATTTATCAATTTATATTATTCCACAAAAAGTCATTTTTGTCACAATATGGTGGCAACCCATTTTGAATATACAAATTTTCGCTTATTGGGTAAGTTACAATTCGATCTGTTGTAATTTCAAATTTTGGTTTCTCGGGTACCAATATTTTATGTACTTAAGTACATACAAAGGGAATTCCCTTGAAATGTCAGTTTCTATGTATACGATTATAAATTACCGTTCACATATATGTAAATAGTTATAATAACAATAACAATAATAAATAATTAACTTTTATATAATTAGAATGAAAATTAAAATAAAAAGATACTTCTCTGATTGTATATGTGTTGAACGTAATTTTCATACTAACTGTCTCAATTCACCTGTATTAACAGGTGAACTTTTAAAGAACAAAACTCACTCAAAAATAGCACATCACTCTCACACTACACTTTCCTAAACTGATTTGAATTAAAATATTAATAACAATTTATTTAAAGAAGAGACAAAAACACGTCTTTCCTCTACGACGATCAGTCGATCCTCTCCATAATCTACATATTTTGGATAAACAAAAATTAAAATAAATTCAATAACTCATCTTTTGTGTCCTTAGGGATCCTTAAATATAAAGTAATTATCTATACTTGACGTAAAAATTCTACACCATCGCAACTGCATCCCACAGAAATCAATATCAAAAACATGTGCACGTTATCTCTACACTTAAATTGACTAAACTTTACTATGACTATAAATATGCAACTAATAAATTTAATATTTAATTTTAAACAAAATGAAATAAACAAAAAATTTGTTTTTTGATATTTATTTCAACCGCTCTCTTCGACCGTTCAACAGAAAATCATTCGTTTCAAAAAATAAATGTACGTGTGAAAAAATTACTTTTAGATATTTCTGAGCATATAGTATGTGTCTAAATTTTGCAGCATTAGATTGAGGTTAATTATGCCCATTTCAAGCGCTATTATTTTGTGCTTGAGTTCTTGGTATCTAGGAAAATGTTGGGAAGTATGCAGCCAACTACACCACCATCTTGTCTTCATGTACCCAAATGCCTGTGCTATAGTTATTAGAGCTTTGCTATGGAGGTGATTGAATGGTTGAGTCTGTTTTATTAAGGAATCGATAATCGGAAATGGTGTACCATTGTCGCCGAGTAAGTAGTATTTTCTATTTAAATAAATTTCGCTGCTCCCAAGTTTGATCAAGAAAAGATCCTTACTCACAAATATGTATAAATTTATATTCTGTGTACGTCTCACATAGACCACCCAGTTTCTCTCTAAATAGTTTGGCCTCCGCGTGATTTTCAAAGTTTAGGCCCACGTTTTCAAGACCGTTTCTCCTGGGTAGTTGTGTAATTTGTTTTTTTAGTCTCAAAATCATATCTAATATACGGTGGACTATATTAAATACTGTTGTTAGTGGTATATTAAAAGCTATTTCGATGTATTTCTGTGGCCAACTAGAACAGAGTTACTCCAAACTCCATTTGTGGGCCATAACCTTGGCGTTTTGATAGGTAACGCTTACTTAATTTCTGAAATACTTCGACCGATATACTTAGATGGCTGTTTTGATAAATCGTTATCTCTCTTCATAATCACACCGTAATTGAAATTTTGCTTCATGGAGCAATATTTTAAGGTTTAAATTTTTTTTTGAGATGAATATTAATAATATTTTAAAATTTTAGTCTTAAGCAATACACCTTTCGCATCCCTCGTTGCTCTACAGATACGAGAATAACAATAAATCATGTCACCTTCGATCATTTTTATGCACAATTTTAAATTATTTCTATTATTATTTTTCAATTTAATATAGTGTTTTTTAGATTTCTTTGTTTAAAATGATGGCGTTAAATAAGTCAATAAGTTTGAAATAAGGGTGTTTTTGAAAAACACCTTTTGAACTAAATTCTATGAACGAAACTACATCATCTTCTTGCAAATCAAACAATTCTTGTAGTTATTTTCACTAGCCATAAATCGGGCCTTTAGTGGCATCGATTCCGCTATTATTTCTAAGAAAAATTGATTATAATAGAATCAATTGCTAAACCTTTGTACAAATTTTAAATTGAGGTTCTTTATCTAGCAAAATATAATATTTTCACGAAATCGTCGGCAATGTAATAATATCTCTAGGGTTGATGGTATAAATAAAATTCTAACAAACCTAGTTGCTTTTCAGTCAATGAACCGCAAGAGGACTTAGAACCTTAGGTTCATGTCTTTAGTAACCAAATACTCGCAACTGCTTATTTTACTTTGACTTGAGAAGATAAAAGTATCTACGCCAAATTTGTATGTTAGGATACGCGGTTAGAGAGACGTCAACATTAATTTTTATTTAACACATTTTGGGGTTTCGTAATTGTGACTTATTGTTTTTATTTCATTCATACATAATTTTGAGGTATCAACTAGTAATGGATTTTTTTCATAGACAATTAGTCAAAATTAGTTTGTCTCAAAACAAGCAAGTCGGACTCGTTGCATTTACATTATTTATTATTTATTTATTTTATTGTTTAGCTACAATCAAAATACATCAAACATAGTGAAATTATATAAACATATTTTGTTTCTAATTTCTTGATTCAATTGGTTACCTAAGCTCTCCACCTGCCATTACCATCGAGCAGTGGAGACTCGCAATATCATCGAACTATTATAATAGTTACGATCATAGTATACAATATCGGCAAAGTTTGATGTTATACAATATTTTGACATTTCGTAAAAATTAAAATGGCGTCAATGGCATTTTAGTGATTCGCGTCGTAGATAGCAATTTCGTTGCGATAAAGCTTTTAAAGTGAATAGAGATCCAGTATTATAGAGTTAATTGAGTATTATAAAAAACACTTAGGCTTACTGATATTAATTATAACACTTATCGCGAAATAGTGGCAGACATGAAAATGGACGAAGAATTAATTCGTAAAACATTAAAAAAATTTCGTACGGCATTTACAGCAGAGAGAAAATACTCAAATCAAAAAAATCTGGAGCCGGGTTAGATGAAGTAAAAGAAAGCAGCCTTTCCTATTTTGATTCTATGTCTTTTCTTGACCCCTATACGAACATTTAATGACGGTTTCAATGCTTTTCAAGATAGCAATCAGGAAGAACCGAATCGGTTGGAAATGCATCCAATACCAAAAAAGACCAAAAACACACGACAAAAATTATGCAACCACAAATTTTAATGAAGCAGTAAATAAATTTATATCGACTGTTCAGAAACGAAGAAAGATCAGTTTGATATATTTGCGGAGTCCGTAGCTGCACAGTTATGGCAAGTACCAGAGCTAAATGCAGTTCAATGTATGGGACCAATTTATCAACTAATATTACTTACTAATATTAGAGTAAGTGTACTTAATTCCGCAGGCAATGGCACAGGCCTAGTTATTGAGGTAGTAACTCAATAACTAGGCCTGTGCCATTTTTCTCCCAATGTTCATCATCATCATTGTCATCAGGAGTTTATGTTCAACCCAATATATTCAATATTGAACATACACCACAGTTAAATCAGTTTTAATTAAAGCCAGTACACCTGTTACCTCACCTACAAATTTTGACTCAAGGCATTTATTACACGATGTTATGCAAAATGCGGATATTGATGAGAACACAACATTTTAAGTTCACAACTTAAATTTTTTCATTATTCTATGAATTAAAGAATGAACTGATTTTTTTTTAATAAATTCAATTTTTCTTATTATACCTATATATTATTTTACTTTGAGACAATTCATTGGAATTGCCTTCACCTGATTTGGGTTTAATTTCCCGGCATAAAAACAAATTTTTATATTTAATAAGCTACCCGTAAATCATATTTATTACTCGTATGAAATAATAGCGGCTAGGTGGTTTGCGCGGGAAAAAAGATCATAAAAATATTTATCTTGTTTTTTTTGAGAAGGTCCGTTTTGTTTGATACACGGAAAGACATTAAGTTTCGAGAATTCGAGTAATGTGGTAGTACGATTTAAAAAGTTTATTCAATCATTAAAAAGTTATATTTTATAAAAATTAAAATTTATAATTAAAAAGATGACCAAATTAAGCAAAATTTAAGAAAAGTACGTGCATAGTGAAGTGAATACATGGCACGTTCAAAGGTTAAACAGAAAATATTGCAATCATTGTGAAAACCTTATTTCCATACATGAACGGTATAATCCAGTGATTCTAATTAATTGTACGTACATTTTCGCACTCTATAATATGTAATTCGTTATAATAAAAAAATACAAAGGAAAATAATCAATTCAAAACAAAGCAATATCAAAAAATAACCCGTGAAACGACCATCGTAAATTCAGCTGTTTGCCAACCATCGGTATCAGTGAGTCCGTCGCATGTAATGCGCAAAACAGAAAATAATTTATACGCTGGTTACAAATTCGATGTGGAATTAAACGAGAAGCTACATAGGAATATTACCAGCCACATTTGGATATTTTCATTTTCGCCAGAGGACCTCCAGTACGCAATTTCGGACGAACCAGAGAACCTGAGGTTTTTACACCAACGGGATCATATTGGTAACAGTTTGTTTGTCTTTAATTTTTACTAAACCATTTCTTTTGGATTTTTATTTTATTTTAACATCTATTGAATCTTAACCATATTTAATTAGTATTTAGCCTTATTAACATATTGTTTTTTTTGCTATCTTGATGTTATAATTTTGAAACTTGTGCGGTCATTTCGATTATACGGTTTATGTGTTTAATAAGTGTGTAACGGCGTTTATAGCGACTAGTTAATAAAAATTGGAACAAGTTAGTTATGTTTGCTTTTCATCCATCGTGCTACACTAGTTCTAAATATTTCGGTAGGTAATGCCTGTGCTCAGGCATTTAGTTGCATGGTTTTGTAATGATCGAGATAAGTCGTTTACTGAACGATAAATCGTTAGTTACAACTTATTAAAATGTATCTTTTTATTAAAACCCAATTGAATACATACAATAATTAATCAAGATGTTTCCAATGACTTTCGATAATTTCATCAGACATTACGTATTTAACAATATTTTCCCTTGTAGATTTAGTCAGTGTATTGCTTTCAAAGTATTGTATGCCGATGGGATCAACATAATTATTTTTAGGTAAATAAATCTCGTTTTCTTGAGGTACTTGACAAATTCTTGACTTCTGGGATACATTTGGAAATTGTCTTGTATGACACTCGTGAAATGCACTCCAGTGAACGGTAACAATCTCCGGATGCAATAAATCGTAGTGTTACAGCTAGTCATACTCTCGATGAAATCGCAAAACTGTATCCCGTTTTTTAATTGCAGGTTCCACCTACATAAAATAGAATTTGTTTAAATGTTTACGTTAACAAAATTATTTCATATTAAACAAATTAAATTATGTATAATGTAACTACCTACGCAAACACTTCCTTAAACTGATCAAAGTGCATTCTGGTAAAATTTTTAAAATCACTACCAGAACCCTATTCTAAATCTTTCAGTAAATTCATTTCCACATCGTGCTCTTTTTTTAATTTTTATCCCTGCTATCTGTTCTGGGGCCAAGGCTCTCCCAACTCTTTCGCGGTTTGCTTATTTACGTCCTTACTTTTTCGCCAGTGACGATATACTGGCATGGAAGATGGGACGGCCCGTGAGTTTTGCACTCCGACAGGGGGTCATACATGTGTTCCATTTCATCACAAATCGTAATTTGTTGATGAAAATTCCCTTTGCATCCTGCCCCTATCGGCATTCGAACCCGGTACCTCCCGATCCAAACGCCAAAGCTTTAACCACTATGCCATTTGGTCGGTCACATCGTGCTCATTTCTTTTAATTAAAAAGGGATTAACCCAAAAATTAGGTGCCCTTCGTTTTCGTTTTTCTTCCATTGCACGTTGTTGCATTTCTTTTAACTCTTTTAAAAGTTTTAAGCCAATAGAAATTTTAATTATTTTATGTTTTGGTGACATTTCGATATGGTTTGGTGACATAAGATTCAAGTTACGTTTTCTACACCCAACGCCAAATTAAATTTTTTTCGTACCATTTATGTTAATGCTTAATGGTAATGATATAAATTATATCAGGGGAAGATGCTAGGTTAGTACCCATAAAATTTGCAAACTACATGAAAGTGAAAACGCATAATTTGAGGTGGTTGTTAAATTTCTTTAAATTAAAATTTGGTCAACCTTTTTGTTTCGGTTCCGCGAAGGTGGAAACTAGATAGATAAAATGAATTTTCCGTAATATGCGGAATTTTGCCAACTCGTCTATAATTTTAGTGGGTGATTTCAATTAGAAACAAAATTTGTCTTCCAGAAGGTGCAGGTCCAGCTTATTTTGAAAGTATATCATTTATAAGAAAATTGACTAAAATTTAAAACATTCTAGATTAAATTTCAACTATATAGGACTACATCATATTCCAAAATAAGCGGAAATGTTGATGTTTGAGAAAAATACGGCCTTTACTTATCAGAATTATTCTAGTTGATATGTGGAGGAAATCTGTGTAACGAAAGTGGCAGCTCCTAAGGAAAGCTTTCTCATTTTTTTATAGTTTTTATGTTTAAAAAAACCATTATAAGCAAAAATATTTTTAATAAAATTTGCTACGAAATAGTCCAAAATTTAAGCGGAAATGTTGTTCAGACGAATTGGCTGATCGGCATAAAACTTTATACAGTTTTTTCCATAATTTAGGAAGTCCTATTAAAATTTAGCAAAAATTAGTGGAAGTGTCAGCTTTCGAAGAAGGTGGTGCTTCAATTTTGCAGTGTTGTTGAAAAGGGAGGAAGTGCATAGTACAAATTTGGGTGACTGCATGGGAATAAAATAAACAAATTTTTTAAATGGAAGGAATCGAGTTCATCTCCCTTGCAATGCAAATATGCCTAATAGGCAGCAGTAGTGTGACCGTCCCAGCAGCTCCGGAACCTGGCTAGAATTCAACGGATCAATCAACCATTGCGCCAGCAAAATAAAAAATAAATAAATGTTGCTGGAAAGTATAACATCTCCATGCAATAACACATAACCAAAACCCCGATATTTCTATTGATTACTTTGTTATGTTTATTTTATATTTTTAGTTGTAAATTTAATTAATATTTTTAAAATAACAAACCAATATATAAGTTTTTCCATAAATTGGGAGATCCTTGCGAAATATAGTAGAAACCTTCCTGCCGGAAGTGGCAGCTTCCGTAGGAGCTTTTTCAATTTGTACAAAGATGTTGAAAAGAATAGCATTAAGAAAACGACAAAGAATTGAAAATTAGCTTTTACACATAAACATATCCTGTTTGGTTAAATAAATATGAAGATTAAACTTTCAACCAGATGGTTGGTTTACTGAGATCATTTTGATTATTCCTGCTAAAATTTCGGAAAACAGTTGTTACCAAAATCCCTTAAGTTTTATTTTTCGCTTTATAAATCAAATGTGATATATTCGAGATCAGTTATGTATGTATACATAACATTCGTGCTAAATGAAAATTGGGTCTTAACCACAAGATATTCATCCTTACATTTAATTTTACCGATTTTTGACCACAAAATTTTGATCTACTGAATTTTGAGTTACTGAATGTCGAAATTATGAATTTGGAAACGATTTATTTTATAAACAAAATTTGGTCGTTGTCATGTTCTATAAACAGACCTAATCGTTCCTATTTTGAATTAAATAACTACAAAAGATTTGAGGTAGCGCTTTACCAGGTGAAAAAGTGATTCTGAAAATAGAAAAAATTATTGAGGCGGTAATTGGTTGTATTTATTTGTACCAAAATCCTAAACCTATCATAAACACGATTTTGATAAAAATAAATGCAACCAATAATCGCTTCAATAATTTTTTCTATTTTCTAAATCATCATCGAAAAATGAATATTTTTCTAATATTACTGTTGCTTTAGAATTTTACCATGTATTTACACTACAGACTCATAGTCTATTACATTTTGTAATTCATAACAAAATAAATATAACGATACTAATGTTGATGAAATGTAAATCAATGGCTTTTTATATTAATTTTACAGAACAGCTCCAGGAACAACATCAGCATCATGGTGAACTTTTTTGTAGTTAGCATAAAGTAAAATAACAAAAATCATGCTTCTTTATTAAAATAATATTTTATTAATATTGTTATATGGAAGGTACGAAGTTCCATTTATATTACCTGGAAATTCATTATGCAAAAGTAACACAAATATCACACCATGTATCTATGGGATATTTTTTTAGAGAACACAACATATCATACGATTTTGTACATGAAAAGAAACTTTCAGTCCTGGGGTATCCTTAAAATAAAAAAATTCATCATAAAATGATGATGGCTATAATTTTTAAATAAAATTTGTATCTCCAAGTTTTTCAGCTATGTGGTAGTTTTTACAAATGATGTAATAAATTTTTTATAGAGTAGTAGAGCCAAAGTAGCAATAACTTACTTTCTAGAAAACTTGTTCAATTGCTGGTAGTAATTTCAGTGTTAAATATAAATAACTAGAGGCTTCGTGCTTTGGATATAAAACAATCTTATGACACGTTTTAGCACCATATTGGTAAAACTTAATCACTTATTTGTTTCAATGAAAGTTCAATCAAAACAATAACTTTAAACATATAAGTGAGGCAGTTTTATCGATATGTAATTACCATATTTGAGTCCAATTGAGTTCAACTAATATAATTAAATAACAAAATTACCCTTTTGCACAATTTTTAATCAAACTTCACTTATTGCAATTTAACTCGCAGTGAGTGTGTAAGGAGAATAGAAATTTCGATTATCTCCGCGGATGGTATAATTAAATTTTCTTGACCCATTAATGCTTCTGTGACGATGCTCATTTCATTTGGGTTTAAATTTGTTGAAACTAATTGGGATGGGGAATCTTCTGGTATATAATTTATTGAACTACCTAATATTGGACAATTCTTCGAAATGGTAGCATAGAACCCTTTGACTATATCAATGTCGTTCATTATTATTTGAATATTATAATTATCCGGTATTATCTCGTTCGGATTTCTTATTACATTTTTATTCCAACGTACGCCCGGTATTGAACACATCTGTTCTGCTAATCTACGTTCACCTATTGATGTTTCGGTATTAGAGAAACGAAGTATATATGTTCGAAAGTTTTGAATAGTGACATTCTCGACCATATTTAATATTATTGGATAGTATTGAATATCCTGATGTATACCGGTGTGAAGTTCTTGGACAAAAGTTTTTGGACAAAAATTTATGCGAGTGTTCTTTGCGAAGTTTTTGGCACAATTTTAACAGTGTATTTATTTTATATTAAAATAATTCGAAACAATTATTATAATAAATATTCATCAAATAAAAGAAATTGTTGTAAATTAAAAAATGTAATATGCTCATTATTATATATTTTAAAGTAAATAAATATATCACATACCATACTGTATAAAATGATACACTCGTGACTAAATACGTTCGAAAGGGGATACATTGAGCTATTTGAAAGTTTTCCACATAGAACATTTGTGGATATGCATTACTCGCTGAATTGGAAAAATTTTAAAAATTCGATTCACTAGCCTTGTTCATCATATCGAGATAAGGCTTACTAATTTAAATAGCCCAATGTATCCCCTTTCGAACGTATATAGATAGTCGCTATGCGAGCCAATCTCTGAGATTATTGCTATTTGGCTTAGTGCAGTAGAACATCTGGGGATATGCATTACTCGCTGTATTGGAAAAACTTTAAAAATTCGATTCACGAGCCTTGTTCATCATATCGAGATAAGGCTTACTAGTTTAAATAGCCCAATGTATCCCCTTTCGAACGTATATAGTCACTATGCGAGCCAATCTCTGAGATTTTTGCTATTTGGCTTAGTGCAGTAGAACATCTGTGGATATGCATTACTCGCTGAATTGGAAAAACTTTAAAAATTCGATTCACGAGCCTTGTTCATCATATCGAGCTAAGGCTTACTAATTTAAATAGTCCAATGCATCTCCTTTCGAAAGTATATAGTCGCTATGCGAGCCAATCTCTGAGATTTTTGCTATTTGGCTTAGTGCAGTAGAACATCTGTGGATATGCATTACTCGCTGAATTGGAAAAATTTTAAAAATTCGATTCACTAGCCTTGTTTTCATATCGAGATAAGGCTTACTAATTTAAATAGCCCAATGTATCCCCTTTCGAACGTATATAGTCGCTATGCGAGCCAATCTCTGAGATTTTTGCAATTTGGCTTAGTGCAGTAGAACATCTGTGGATATGCATTACTCGCTGAATTGGAAAATCTTTAAAAATTCGATTCACGAGCCTCGTTCATCATATCGAGATAAGGCTTACTAATTTAAATAGCTCAATGCATCCCCTTTCGAACGTATATAGTCAGTATGCAAGCCAATCTCTGAGATTATTGCTATTTGGCTTAGCGCAGTAGAACATCTGAGGATATGCATTACTCTCTGTATTGGAAAAACTTTAAAAAATCGATTCACAAAGCCTTGTTCATCATATCGAGATAAGGCTTACTAATTTAAATAGCCCAATGTATCCCAATGTATGCATTACTCGCTGTATTGGAAAAACTTTAAAAATTTGATTCACGAGCCTTGTTCATCATATCGAGATAAGGCTTACTAATTTAAATAGCCCAATGTATCCCCTTTCGAACGTATATAGTCAGTATGCAAGCCAATCTCTGAGATTTTTGCAATTTGGCTTAGTGCAGTAGAACATCTGTGGATATGCATTACTCAAAAACTTTAAAAATTCGATTCACGAGCCTCGTTCATCATATCGAGATAGGGCTTACTAATTTAAATAGCCCAATGTATCCCCTTTCGAACGTAAATAGTCGCTATGCGAGCCAATCTCTGAGATTTTTGCTATTTGGCTTAGTGCAGTAGAACATCTGTGGATATGCATTACCCGCTGTATTGGAAAAACTTTAAAAATTCGATACACGATCCTTGTTCATCATATCGAGATAAGGCTTGCTAATTTAAATAGCTCAATGTATCCCCTTTCGAACGTATATAGTCACGAGTGTATCATTTTATACAGTATCGTATGTTATATATTTATTTATTTTAAAATAATTAAAACAATTTCTTTTATTTGATGAATATTTATTATAATAATTGTTTCGAATTATTTTAATATAAAATAAATACACTGTTAAAATTGCACACTTCCATAAATTTTTGTCCAAGAAATAAAATTGTGTCCAAAAACTTCACAAAGAACACTCGCATAAAATTTTGTCCAAAAACTTTTGTCCAAGAACTTCACACCGGTCTGATGTACAAAATTTCCGTATCAATTAATCAACATTATGGTGATGCTGGCATTTGATGTTGCATTTGATTAATTTCTGCTTGCTTGGTATGCACTTGACGAAGTGATACGCGATACAATTCGGCGACCGGAATATCATTCGTTAATTGTGCAGTTATTCTGCTTACTAAACGAGTAAGAATAAATCCCCACCAGTGATAAATATATTAATAGAACGTTTTTGAGGTGTGATCTATGATTCATTAAATACTTTGTTAAGATCCTCAAATTCCGCAAATAGTCGTGAATCTAAATCCTTTTCTAATTGATCTATTTGTTTTGCGTTATCTATCTTTCGTCCACTTCTGGTATCCCTGGTTGTTGTTGGTCTTCATGATATGATATGCTTGGTGTTGTTGTGGTCTTTGTTGACGCGATTGAAAACGACAATTTTGTCGTTTTCCTCGATGCATTTTGTCGTAGTATTATTTTTATATAGTATATGTGTATACATATATTAAATATATAGTTCTGGAAAGTTTTATATATGAAAGCACATAGGATTTATATAGGAGCATGCTACATTCCTAAAATGGGGTGTAAAAGTTTTAAAGCCAGAATCGGGGTGTAGCCACTCAAAAGACAATATAAATTAGTACTCTAAAAAATTATTTTAATAAATAGTGGAATAAAAAACCAAAATAGAAAAGGTCTATAACCGTTATTTCGCAATTGCTTATTTACATTAAACTTGCAAAGTTTCATTCAAAAGCATTTTTACCACGCTCCATCAGGGCATAGCACAAAATTAAATGTTTTGTTAAGAATAGTTCATCGCATATTGCTCATGCGTCCTACTTCTTTTGCTAGCTTTGTTCAAAATCCCGATGAAAAACATTTTCGTACAAAATGGAAAACTACACAGAATAAAATTCATAATATTTCAATCGAAGTAGTGCAAATTAGATTTTAAACGAAAATACGTTTTTCTACTTTGGCGTTGAAATCAAAGCTTTCTTGGATTATTTTTGTAAACAGTTGAGAAAATGCTGTATTGTAAAACCAATGTGTCCTGAATCATTTCTGTTTAATTGATTGTCAAATTTGTCAATTGCACCACAATTTCTAAAATGAAATGAAAACTATGAAAATTTAATTTTTTAGAAATAAACTACTGTTTTTGTTAATTTAATTTTCACAAGACAAATTACAGGGTGGCTGAGACCAAGTGTTACCAAATGAAAACGCTGTAATTTTTTTAATTTTGATTATTTTTTATTGAAATTTCGTGGAATATGTTGAAACATATTACATTTTATGAAAAACATGTTACTGCTCGATATGACCTCATTGGCTCTGATTATTTGATTCAGTCTTCCATAGAAAGCATTGCATGCTGACCGAACGTGAGCTTGCGGAATTTTATTCCATTCTCGAACAAGAGCTGACTTCAATGCATCAACACTTTCGTATTTTTAGTGGACACCTTACTCTCCAAAATGGACCATATGGAGAAATCCATGGGATTCAAGTCTGGTGAATATGGTGGCCGTTCTTTCGACGAAATCAGCCGCGGAACGCAATTTTGTAAAAATTGCTGTGTCGCTCGAGCTTTGTGTGACGGTGCCGAGTCCTGTTGGAATGTCCAACGGTTCGTACCAAAGTGTTTTCGTGCCCAAGGTAGCAAAGCATCGTTTAGGATCTTTTGGCGGTACACCTCTTGGTTTACTTTGACTCCATGTTCGATGAAAACCAGAGGAGTACGTCCATCTGCAGTCACTGCAGCCCAAACCATAACATAAGCTGGTGATTGCTTGCGCATGGCAACTCTTGTGTCCAAATTATCGTTGGACTTGTGCTCTAACCAAACACGATCATTTTGTTTATTCACATACTGTTGAATGGCGAAAATTTTCTCATCAGAAAAGACAATTTTTGGAATCGCATCACGTTCGGTCAAGGTAAAGGCCTTGCTCGTGTTCTTTCAGGCCTAACTTTTTTTTGTGCCTCCGTAAGATCTTGAACTTTTCGTATCTTGCAGGGCTTCAAGTGTAGTTCATTTTTCAATATGGTTTGAATGCTGTATCGTTAAACATGTAGACGTGCGGCTAATTGATTGGCACTTTGACGAGGATTTCGTTGGATTCGTTTCTTCACATTTCGTATCATTTCTTTTGATGTTGCTGTCTTTTTAGGACCGCCTCTGTTGCGTTTAGCGATGCTACCAGTTTCGTTGTATCGAGTTATGGTTCGATACACTAACATTTTATTCACATTCAAATGCTGGAGCTGACGAACTATTGCTGTTTGTGAATTTCCACCCAAATACAGTGCAATTACACTATTACGTTTGTATTCCATTACGATTTTTTTATGAAGATATTAATTTAGAACAATTACTTGTTGACCACATGTAAACAACTGACCAAACTTCAATCTGCCAAAAAATTGACGCGCGAAAATCACAACTACACAAATGACAGCAGAGTGAAGTCAGTAACATTTGGTCTCAGCCACCCTGTAATATAGTAGATTATTGACTAGATTATCGTCGAAAAATAACGTGTATTGCTTATAAATATTAAAGCTTGCAATGCTGCCTACCCTTTGCTCTGGCTGCGACTGTTACGTTTAGTATAATCATTACGCAACGATTATACTATTTTGTAAATACACACAAATTTTATTCAGAGTAACTATTGGGTGAATTTATTTTTATTTGTGTATGAAGAAATTTCCTGCAATGCCAATCGTTGGAGTGTGTTCATAAACTCTGCATTGTAACAACGTTGTTAAAATGATAGTTCTAAAGTGTTCCTAAACCTTTCATTGTAACAATAGCAATGTAGTTTTGGTCATTTTTTCCATAAATCTGAACCGAAATTATTATTAGAAACTGTCATTTACGACGCTGCTATAAAGCTAAAAAATAAATAATTAAGGGGAAATTCAAATTAAAGCTGTATGGTACTGAGAAAAACAAATTTCTTTTTAGTATCAATATTTATTAATACCCCTAAATGCATGTACTGGTTTGTTTCTTTAATAAGTTTGAGTATCATAATTTCGTATAATTTGCTTACTAAACTTTACTTTGTTTATATGCGTAAAATTAATTAATAAATTTATTATTTTACATTATTGCTGATCTAAACATTGCATATTATAATAAATTAATAGCCACTTATCTTGGACACACTTTTTATTTCGTAATCTGCCATCTAGTGACAGTAAATTTTCCAAAAATAGTCGTCATTGCTCCATAAAAACAAATAATCTTCTTGTTTGACGTAATTTTTCGATCGACAAAAATCGAAATTTTTAATACTTTTAAACTAAATTTTACATTTTCTACGTCATTTCAAGATTAATCTTAATAATCATGTATTAATCCCTCAATTATACATCTAAGTTCATACTAAAGAAAGAATTAGGTCAATTGGTAATATTTTATGACCAAAAACTGATTTTTACTAAACATCGTTTTTGACAATTTGAGTATCATACAGCCATAAAGTTAGAACTAATATGGAATACTAGTAAATTTTTTGAAACCTGTGAACCAGCTTTATATAATATTTTAAAACTTCCAGTCAAATTTATTTTTAAGTTATGTTGAAAAAAATGTTGTGTTTAATAGTTTGTGATACATTTTTATTTGCGCGTTGCCAACGGATTTTCGAGTGGCAACTATATTTTATGTGATTATCATTTAACAAATAGACAAAACAAAATTATTTTAATGTATAATACGAGTATTATTGTGTGACATTTGTAATGTTCAGTTAATATCATTGTTGCACTCTGCGCGATTTGTACAAATACATTTGTAACAAGAATGCCTCGAGTTTATGAACACACTCCCGTCATCTACGTATATATCTTGTTGTTCGATGATCTACTCAAACACTTAAGGCCTACTGGATAAAAATAAAACGATAAACTCATATTTTTATCGAACGATCAACTCGTATTTGCCCTTGAATCACGTGTTAACGAAATGTTTTAGGATTCCTTGCAACCATTTTGGTTCTATTATACTACACAATTTTACACATCTATTTTATACGGCTTTATTATAACGATAGTTGAACCCAACAACAAATCAAATGTATGATACAAACATATGATCAATATATGTACGTAAATATAATCACAAAATTTATTAATTCCTTGGAGATTAGACGATAGTATATCAAAGTTTCAAACTATTACGTAAATTTAATAAGGAAAAAGCTTTTTACCCATTTTAGTTAAATTTATTTAATTTCATTTTTTTTATAGTTATTGTTTTTTATTTTTAGTTTTTTGCGGGTTAGGTCTTGTTTAGCAAAAATTATTGTAACCCAAGTAGAATTACATATTTTTTTATTTAGAGTAATATCACAGAACGTTTGAATGTGATTAGCAATTAATAATAGTAGTGTTTTACTGTAAGAATTGCATGCTATGCATTTTTGTGCAGTGTAGATGAATAATAATTGTTTTTACCAGTAATGTGCCTTAATTAATTTAGTGAACTATTGTCCAATTAATGGAGCCATACAATTTGTGATTAAATAATATTTATGGTTACTCAATTGTGCTAGTTAGTTAAAAATTTAGAGAAATTAAAAATATAAAATTTTATTTAATGTATAGTTTTGGAACCTTTCTAGAGGACATGTGAGTTGTTTTCGTTTCGTAATAAACTTTTTCAGGGCATTATGCATGAACACTTATGTTGTTTTTATTATTTATTGTGTAATGTCTCGCTTTAAAATGTGAAAATATCGTGTTTTGAAAGGTTGTTAAAAGCGAGATTTTTGAGATTTTTGTAATTTACCATAAGCTGCAACGACATCCTTCCATATAAACATCGCGAAAAGCGTAAATGTTGAAAAATTATATACGAGAGCCCTACGGCTCATTTCGAAATGGCATTAGGTGATTTTAATTCCACAATGTATGCCCTTTCAAACCTATATAGCCACTATGCGAGCCAATTTCTGAGATTTTTGTGATTTACCATAAGCTATAATGACATTCTTTTATATGTGCACTATATTCCTGATGAAAAAAAATAATTTCTGAAAATTATAATATGAAATACAAAAATCTAATATATTTTACAAATACTTTTTTTATTTACACTTTTTAGAAATGCACACTTGTCCAAATATCTGTCTAAAATCCATATTTTGTCTAAACAAAAATATTTCTGGATACTCGCGTAAATTTCTGTCCAAATTATAAAAGTGTCCAAACATTTAAAAGTGTCCAAAAACTTCACACCGGAAATTAAACAAAATATCTTTTGTTTAAATACTTTTTAACTATATACTCGTATTTTGTTACGATATATTCGAGTCGCGATGGACACGCATCGTTTTATGGCAGTAATCACGCAATTCATTAATTCTTAATATTTAAGTAACATGTAAGGTTTCTCAAGTAACATAATTTTATTTCTTAATTGAGCTCCAATATTCTTCAAATACTATTGATTGTAGTCCCAAGAATATAATTAGTGCGGGCAAAATTCAATGTACATTATTATTGATGATACGAGTATGTATTAATTTTTTAAAATTTGCTTCTCATATTTCTAAGGGTGCTTAATGTTTCTGAAATGTTAAATTAAATCTTTCCTTAAGTAACTATACATAAAAATTCATATCTTTTCCTTTTATTTAACTATAAATGACTCGAAGCTATTGAAAATTGCTACGTCCTTGAGTGCCTTTGTCACAGACAACATTATGATCAAATTTTCGATGTCCTGTTTACCTACTATGTTGGTTAAGTAGGAGCCAGGCGCATTATCCGGTGTTCATTACAGATACACATCTTTCTTGTGTAGACCATAAAGTGGTTTAGATCCAAGTTATTTTCTGCGATATTTATATTTTATTTTTTGTGATGGCTGTATTGTTTCGAAAAATAAAATATTAAATGCGAAACGAATTGAAAGGACTAAATGCAAACCCAGTACACTAGATATATAGAACAAACGAGGCGAAAGCGAACGATTAAATCCAAATGCAATGACGTAATTCACAATAAGTGTAATGTCCTATCATGGTTTGAATGAATTGTGAATATGTTCTATCGAGTTTGTTTATTTTGCTTAAAATATTAAAACATTTATTTTAAAATTGGAATATATTTAAAAAATTTAGTGTTTCAACTTTCTTCTTCACCACACTGGTCGTAATTTGTATTCCTCCGGAGGAAGGAGCGCATAATAAAAAAGGAAGATAATCGTAATCTTGGTAGTTTTCTTAGATATCTACTTCCTGGGAAATGGGTACCCAATAAAAAATCAAAACTTTCCTGATTGGTTCTCGTAAAAGTTTATCTCTACATTTCTGATAGTGATTTTACGACCATCACAAAGAATTTCTTGACTTTAAAGGCTTTCAACTTCCTCACATAAAAATTTCCATTTCGACGTTTGAGAGGATTTATATAACTCCTTTTTCTTGGTGTTCTTGGTTTTATTGAAAAGCTTTCATGTTCGTTTCCTTAGTCTATTTAACTCACTAGTCTACCAGATCCAGAGTGGCAAAATCCGCTTGGATTTAAGAGGGCACCTATCACAGGGGCTGAGTGCTTTTTGAAGCAGCTCAACTGCATTCACCACTCCACCATACTTTTTGATCTTCATTGTTGAAATTCGAATGACTGGCGTAGATTGGATTTATAAAGCATCCAGTTTGTATTTCTGGAGTTTCTAAATTTCTCAATTTTGCATTTATGCGAAAATAAGGAAAATAAGATAAACGGTAGTCAAAATGAGTAATCTCATCTAAATCTTTGGCAGGACCTACTATGTACTTAGAAAGATTGTGTGTCGCATGTTTAATATCAATTACTTCCTGCCTTGAGAACGTCAGAAAAATTTGTCTTTTACCCACATTTAATATATCCAGGCCAGAAGCAGCGTCCCATACAGTGATCGGAATATTATTTCGGTTTGCGAGATTTCTGTCGTTGACTAGCACCCGATTTTCTTTACTGACAATCTCGTTATATCGACGATTTGGAATGAACTCCAAACTAGGCTCTTTTCCTATAGACCTGTGGCTCAGGAACAGAATTGTTCTTCTTTGTCAGGTTCCTTGCAAGGGACGTAATCGTATTTCACCTTAGTCTTTTCTGAGCACCACATTATCGTCAAAGTAGGATTGTGAACATTTTAGTGTGTACCTTTTCTTTCTCTGAGCGCCAGATTGCCTCTTTTTTATTTTCCTCAAATGGTTGGGTACTTGCATTTGTATCATGGCACGGTGAGTGGGATCGTTTTCTGAAAGTTTCCTTGTTATTTGATTTTTTTCCATCTTAAAAATTAATTGTGTTTGCAGTACAGGTTCATCAATATACCCCTGCCTATATTGATAGGGATATTTAGTATCGGAGGTTGTCTAGGTATCCGAAACTCGTCGTAAACAGCTGTTTACATAATGATTATCTATCTCTCGGCACAATAGATTACACCTTAGATTCAGGTTTTTTTCCTGGTTTATTCTCACAGGTCCATCAAATTTAGTAAAATTAGGATCACGGTAGAGTATGGTGTTACACTACATATGATGTTCTGCCATCGGCAGGGGCTAAAGAACCGCATATTACAATAGAGATTTCTAATAAAATTTCTTCGTTTAAATAGTTAAAATGGCGAAATACACTTAACAATTCAATTTGCGGAATGGTATTGAAACAACGGAAAACATTATACCTATTCAACATATAATTAGTCTCAAATTTTGTTCGTTTGGTTTTTATTTCATTCCGTTCCGTTTTCGGCTTCATAACTAGTCCATTAGAGGTCAGCTTTTGTATGCTTTTGAACTTACCAAACTAAATCCAAAACTGACCTCTAATATTTTTTTCTCAAATCACGACAGCTTTAATTATTAATGTTCGGAAGTCCAGTTTGCATGTTCGCCCTTTATCGATTTAGGTGCTATTAACCTAACTTTACTTACACACTTTACGGTTTGGCTTTTAAATTAATTTTGTCGTTGAGAATATTGGGGATAGGGAACTGCTCTTTAACTTTCTAATACTATAAGTGACTATTGTAGCACCTTTTGATATTTTGTGGTGATTTTCAGCATTATTGCTGTAGAACCGACATTTTTTAGTGAAATAAAAGGCATTAGTTTGTGTAGAAAATGAAAGAATGTTTTATTCAAAGTATGCTTCTTCGAAAGCTATAACCTTCGCCCATCATTCAGGCAATAAACGAATTCCCCGAAGGAAGAAGTCTGGTTATTTCGAGGTCATTTACGTGTTTTTACAATAATTAAACGTTGTTGGTTTGAATACTTCTCCATATTCTTAAATCGCGTGGTCAAAAAAAAATCACCGTACAACTCGTATTAACAAAATGGCGGCAAATTTAAATCCGGAGCTCTTGCTGAGACACCCTATACATTTGTACACCCAATATATGTTTTGGTGAGTAAGTGCTGTACATTGTGTTATAAATGCGTTTGTATTTGTTGTGGTTACTTCGCATGTGTACAAATTAATATTATTACTATAAATAATTAAGAAACCCATATTGTTTTTAACATTACAACTAGACAACACAGAAACATGGCACGATCTGACGATCGACTGCAGAGTGAAAAAAATACGTAACTATTGTAAAACATTCTTTATTGGGCAGCCTTCTGATTACGATTTGGTGAACACACAAGCGAGATAATCTCTAATTCACCACAAAATATTTATTGGTGCTAGAATAGCTCATTTGAATTTCGCCATAACCCAAATATTTTCATCAACAAAATCAATTATAAATCCAATAAGTAAACCGTACGAGATAGAACGAAAAATGTAAGAAGTGTACACCAGAATCCATAAAGTCCGAAACCGGTCATCCGACCTTAAGGAATCTCATATCACAAATATGAGTTTATTTTTAAAATTCTTTTATACATTTTATGATTTTAAAATAGATGCAAAACTATGTCAGTCTACTACTAACAATTATACGTTGCTTTTAAATTCTATAGTTGAATGCTGTGCTGTGACCTTACTCGTTTGAAATTTCATATACCAGTTTTTTAGCGTTTTCTAGATAAATCTGCATTTGCTGTATTTTTCCTTAAATAAATACCATCTTTTTAAAATTAATGTTTACTATTTTACTGCGTACATGCCAGAACTCATGCTTTACTCAAGTTTATCAAGTTCTATGGAAGGTGGTACCCTGAGAGTAAAACTTCTATCTATTTTTAATGTAGAATTACATTTGGCCATAAAAGGTTAGGTTCCGGTTTTTATGGGTCAACTTTATCCTAATTATTTTAATATGTGTCCTATATTTGAAATATTTTGATGTGTCAAGTTAAAATAAACACCCGGTTCTGAACGATTTTTTTGATACTTAGCTCTCCAGAATTTTGTGGATGAACTGCTTAAACCAAAAACTATTCTCTAATTTATAAAAGGGCTCGTTTGTTTGCTATTTACATGTGCGATCCTAGAGATCAACCACTTGGCACCTTCAGAATATAGTACCATTCAAGAAACACCATTCTTTATAGATTCAATCCGCAGAAATTGTTCATAGCGATTATACGTAGTTTTCTAGCAGGATTTATTCCCAATATTACAAAATTGTATATCTTCACATTTTTTACTTATTTCGTATTTGCAATTGATTCGATTTTCATATGGAAAAATAAATTAATTTCATTTTAATAATAATTACTTTTCTCCACAATTGCACTCTACTCAATTTTCAATTAATTTTGGTAACCATGTATTTTGTTTCGTCTTATCTTATAATATCTGCCATGGAATTCGTTTTTATATTCTTAATTGTTTATAACTTGGTGGTTCGCAACCTAAACAGCTTCGAACATAAAAAAGTTTTAAATTTTCATTTAAAATGCAAATAGACTCATTCCATAATGTGCACGATACTTAGAATGGTATCATATTTTCCGACAGTTAAAACACAAAAGACGCAAATTTAAAATTTCTGATTTAATCGTCACATTTTACTGCTTCTATGAATCTAATTACAAAACATTTTTATTTGATGTTTTAATGTTAACGTTCATGGTTTTGATTTCTTTTTTTATGCATACAATAAAAAAGTTTCTAATTATTTTAAGTGAAAATAATTCCTGAGTTGTTTTCTTATATTCATTTCTGGGATTAACCACAACATAAATCGTTGGTAATTTTATCGTTTTATTTAAATATAAGACATACGCCAGTTATATAAATTGCTAATTGTTCGTTTATTAAGCTGATAGATGTACTTAAGTTTATTAATAAGCTAATTAAGGTTTAGAATGATCCCAATCCATTTATCCAAAATTTATTGATATATTTTTGGTGAATATAAAAAAATCGTAATTTGCCTAATAAACTAATTTATATATTACTTAATTAATGCCAAGCAATTTTAATAAATTATCACATAAGCTATTCTAATTCGTTTGTTCTTGAATTGTCTGTCCGTGCAACTAATAAATCTTTTAATAATTTCTCAAGCAATTTGTCGAACGAATATCTTAAATAATTAACATTAGCTCTCATTTTAGATTATTTTTCTCATCTTCTTATGAATTATTGAAAAAATAGTAATAGTTTATTGGTGAAATACAACAACGTAACCTCTCGTACATTTCTCTTTATAGATTAATAAAACCATATCATATTTGGTTTAAAGCTACCATTAGGTCGTTTCTAAAATTCGAGTATATGACATGTAAATTGTGTTTTTTTTTTGTTAAAATTGCCTATTCAATATTTTTATGTAAATACATAAATTGTACACAAGCTTTTTACATGCATATTAAGCTTTCTGTTTATCCCTAATGTACAATTCTGGGCGGCAGTCGTTGAAAAACGTTTCAATTTTTTACTGTCAAATTTACGATCCAAAATGTATATAAAATTATAAACAATAACTTTTATTTGGAAATAGGAAGGAACTTGAGATTGTAGTATGTGTTCAACTAAATTTTTATTTGAATTTATGCCTAAGTGTTGATCAGAATCGTTGTTATATGGATTAATAAAACATTTATATCAAATTTTTGATTACAGATTGTTTTGTTCATCATTAAATTTATTAAACTTCAAAAAGACAAAATGGAGGGGCGAACACGGCTTTCTCTTTCCCCGAATTTATACATAGAACTCGAGTACACTACACTTGATTTCTTAAGTGAAAAATTTAAGTTAATTAACTTTTGGTAAAACTGTCTCAAAAAACATTGTATCCGCTTAAATTTCGGAAAAGTAATAAGGTCGACTCTTGTTGGTTGCAAATTTTAATTTTTAAATTTATTTAAATCTTTTAATTTTTTGTCGTTTTTTGTCAATGCAAAACTATGCTATTCTTTTCAACATCATTACGAAAGTTTAAAAATACCTTTTAACCTTTTTCACTTCTAGTACAAAAACTTCCACCAATTTCCGTAAAAATCTCCCATTAATGAAAAAAACTAAGCATCAAATTTTATTCCGAATTGTCAATCCGCCTGGACTCTAGAGATGCCGAATTTTGCTGAAATAATTTTTTTTATGAAAATTCGACATTTCCGGTAAATTTAAAAATGATCTGAGCTTGTTTTGTTTGGAATTTTATTTACAATCTTTCTGTTTTTAATCGATTTTTCGTAAATGCAGTGCTACTGGAAGGTGTATTCTGCTGCTGAATGTTGCATACTGGCATGCTGAGGGGAGGGGGACTAATGATCTCGTTTTTCTTCCGTTTTACAATTACGTGTACGCAGTTCCTATCCGGTTCCTCAAATTTGTACTAACTCAAGCAACGGTCGCATGAAGTAGTTGGTGAAGTCGCTGTCGCATTGTCTCTCGTAAGGAAATTTCGTAAGGATCTCTCATTAAGGGAAAAGTTTAAGTATGAATTTTTATTCCGAATAGTCAATCCACCCCTATTGTAGAGATGCCGAATTTTGCTAAACCATTCGTCATTTCCGGTAACATTAATAAAATGATCTGAACTTATTTTGTTTAAAATTTTATTTACGATCTTTTTGTTTTAATCGTTTTTCGCAAATGCTATATACTTTTCAAAATATTCGCAAAAAATGCAAAGCTCCCATGAAAGCAGCCACTAGACCGATGTCGGACAAAAATTACTGCGATCTCCCAATTTATGGAAAAAGCTTAAGTATGAAGTTGTCTTTCAAGAAAAATAGTTTTTTTTTGTCGAAAATCGTCATTTCCGCTTAAATTAAGGAACAAACCGGTATTGGCTGCCACTTCCGGTGGTCCGATTTCGGTCAAAAATCATTCGGTATCATTCCGATCAGGTAATCCGTTTCAGCTGTATATAAGCTACATATATTTAGTATGCACGACACCACACACTAAGATTTTTTAAAAACCACTTTTTTGACACGGACATGGCGAATCGTAAATCTGCAAAAGTCTCGAGATCTTTATTTTTCATGATTACCGTAGTTTATTTTACTACTCTTTAAAATGTTAAAATTTTGTAACCAATTTTGTGTGCTTCATTCAACGAAAGGAAATTGAATTGATTTTAGAAAAATAAGAAACATTGTCTAATTCAACTTTTTATAATTTGGCTTCTTCCTATCGC
The DNA here is from genome assembly GCA_963691935.1 of Nephrotoma guestfalica. Classification (NCBI taxonomy): domain Eukaryota; kingdom Metazoa; phylum Arthropoda; class Insecta; order Diptera; family Tipulidae; genus Nephrotoma; species Nephrotoma guestfalica. Next base: position 231,673,664 of record OY829913.1, on the reverse strand, counting down.
TATATTCGGCTATATAAAAATATTAAATTATCATGGTCAACAGTGTTGGATGTTCTAACATAACCCTTTTCGATACTTTATCGAGGCTTATCAAGAATAAAATTAGTGTCTGTTTCAATTTTTACATCACCTATTAGCGTGCTAGATTAACTTTTTGTTATATTTCTACTTTATTTGTATTACAAAAAAATTTATTATTTGCTTCTCAATCGACCACCGCAAGTAACGGGATGAAATACGAGGTATGGAACTTTGAATTTAAATAAAACACAGAAAAATAATTTTATTGGCCACGAATGTAACTTTATATGATAGATAATTTTATGCCCTTATTGTTTAAATATGATTCCGGACATGTGGCCACCGCGGGTGGCGCGAACTTGGCGTAATCTTGAGGTCCAACTTTCGATCACTCTTTGCAGCATTTCTGGTCGTATTTCCGCAATAATGCGTCGAATGTTGGCTTCCAAGTGTTGAATAGTCAGTCTTTGGCTTATCAGCGTAGACAAGTGGCTTCAGATACCCCTAAAGAAAATAATCCAGCGGTGTTAAATCACACGAATGCGGTGGCCAGTTGACAGGTCAATTACTCGATATTAATCGTTCAGCAAATGTTTCTTTCAGTAAATTAATTGTATCGCGCGCTGTATGGCATGGTCTTGTTGTTACCACATGTCTTTGATGTCAATACCATCTAATCGTTGACTAACGTTTTCACCAACATCATTTTTCAACACATGGTCCGATGATTCCTTTGGCCCATAAAGCAAACCAAACGGTAATTTTTTGTGGATGTAATGTTTTTTGAACGATGGCTCGTGGATTATCTTCACTCCAAATGCGATAATTCAGGTTGTTGACATTGCCATTCAACCAAAAATGAGTTTCATCATTGAAGAAAATATGGAGTCTTACGGGGCGACATAATGGTCGACATAATCGTCCACGTGTTCTGGTGGACGATTATGTCGACCATAAAATGAACGGAGCAAACAAACGTTGCTCCGGTGTGAGTCTAACTAAACAGAGATACAAACCAAAAATAAGATGTCAGCTATCAAATCGGCTGTCCCTGAAAAAAGTGTTCCCAACTTAAAGTTTTATACCTCGAAATGAAACACCATTAACATATAAATACTAGAAATGTTTCTCGTGTAAATTTTCGATTGGAACACATAAAAATTGTTTCGAGAGCAAAACATATCATGCACAAATTTGAATTTTTTGTCGATTGTTTTACGATTAGAACTTGTCGATTCTCCTTAAAAATAATACAAATAAAAAATATAATGAAGAAAAGGTTAAAAGAAATGCGTCGTTTGCTGAAACAAAAGCTCTTATTAGCTCTTATTTTACGAAAATAGGCAGATAAAATATGCCGTGGGAGTGAATTGGGAGTGAATTTTAAAGGAACTTGAATGTGGTATGTGCGAGTTTATAAACGTTTCACCACTGCGGAACATGTAGAGGTAAAATGACGGTCGCTTTGGCTATCGTATAAATCAGAAAAAGACTGAGGGAGCGCATCGTTCGATCGCTCAATCGATTAATATTTTGAACAACAGATGGTTGGAACGATCAATAGATTAATTTTTATTGCCTATTTTTTATCCCTCCTTCTTTTATTTCCTTTTGCTTATTTCTACTATATATAACTAAATTTTTATTTTTACAAATCAGTAGATACTCCTGATGGTGACCTAACAAGTCGAAATCGATCGACATTTGCTTTGTCATTAGTTTGATTTGCCATTTCATAATGAATAGACTCACGCCAGAGCAACGCTTGCAAATTTTTGAATTTTTTTTATCAAAATAATGGTTCTGTTCGCCGAACTCATCGTGCATTATGTCTATTTTACGGTCGTCATAATCGTCCATCAGAGCGGGTAATTCGGTTAACTATGAATCTTTTTTGCACCACGTATACTCTAAATGATAATACGCATCCAGTAAGACGACAAACAGTGCGTACCGAACAAGCGACATACAATGGAAGAAATTAAAGCCATCCGACAATTGCACACGCCGCCAATTCGACCAATGGGCTGAAACACAAATTGATATTGATGTTGTTTTCCAAACAAAATTTTGTTCAGCGATGAAGTTTACTTTGAAAATCACTGTTCGGTGCGCTTTATGGGCCGGCGGAATCATTGACCCATATGTCTTCAAAAACCATCATGGGCGGTTACAGTCAACGGTGAATGGTATAGGGACATGATTTCTATTTTTTTCTACCTCAAATGGCTGGCATACATCTTGCTGATATGTGGTTTCAACAGGACGGTGCCACATGCTACACAGCACGGGATACAATTAATTTATTCAAAGGAACATTTGATAAAAGACTAATTTCACGTAATGGTCCTGTTAATTGGCCAACGAGATCGTATGATCTAACTCCATTAGATTATTTTCTTTGGGGATATGTTCAGGCACTTGTCAACCTCGATAAATCAGAGACGATTGAGTTCTTGGGACACAACATTCGGCAAGTTAAAGTGATGCTTCACACATATCTCACATACACATATCTACGGACGACTTCTAGAAGCAGATTTGGCATTTATGAGTTAGTTACAGAATATTTTTGACTTAAGCTAATGAGATAATATGTAAAATACTTCAAATTAGTATCCAAAATAATAAATTTACAATTATTTAATAATTTTAATTTAAAAATAATCATTTTTCTTTTTAGCCGTTTGTAGAAACGATTTTTGCTCTAAATGGTATAATTTAACAATTATACCATTTAGAATTGCGAACTCATCCAAAAATTTAAAACGACTTTTTTCTTTGTTGTATTTCTAACCTCACTTCGTTCATTTTTGATACTTCAAAACATAATATAAAGCATTGTTGTTCTAAAAAACAATTGCCATTGATGGGTTAAATGCCATTAATAGCATACAATTATATATCCAATAAAGCTAATTTCACTGATATTCAAAATTTCTTTCTTTGTTCTATTTTAATTTAAAATTGTGAACGTCTCAAAAAACACCCTTAATGCACCGATTAGTTGTCAATATTCGAGTTTATCATTCCAATTACTGTAGTCGTATGATTTTAAGGACGTGACCACAGTCATGTCACGTCACATAAAAATTCATATCCTTGAAGTCGTATTGAACAACAACTACTACAATAAAAATATCGGGTAGCACTAATATTTCACTAATATTATTCTAAATTTGATAAGAAAATCGATGACAAAAATAAAATTATTTAGGAAAGCTTTATTGTAAAAAAGACGTAAATTGGAAATAATAAAGTGAAATCTAATTATTTTATTATTAAGTTGAATTCCAGAAATCGTACAATAATTTTTGACGAAGGAAAAATATCCATCATGTATAAAAATGTTAATTTTCATATTAATTAAAAATTGCGAATGGCTTTTCCGCCACCCAAATTTTCCACAAAACCTAACCGATTGCAGTAAAATATTTGTAAAAAATAAATTTTTTTTTTTACAAAAAATCATAAATAAAATTTTTCATTAATGGTAATGTATGCGATATACAAAATATTCTTGTGATATGAAAAAATTGGATGCCTGTTTTCGATTCAGGTGACTTCGATAATAGGAAAATCAAAGTGATGTGACTATAGTAATTTAGAATGACGTGACACGACTACGATAATTGATCTGTGCTGCGTTCTACCAAACTCAAATTGCGTAAATGCAGCTTAAATGCGATGTTTTAAGTTCGAGAGCAAGACGTCTTCAAAAAAGCTCATCTGAGTTAAATAATTTACTAATTTGATTAAAACGGAATGAAGTTAATATCAAAATGATGTTTGACAACCGTCGGTCTAACGTATATGAGGTAAACTGACTGAATAAATCTCCTAAGTTGTTGGTATATCGCAGCGTATATTGCCATAACATTCATTTTAATCCTTCGTTTCAATGTTCCAATAATATTTAAGGCATTCCTTATATATTATTGGATAACACCTTCATTAAATACTTACATTAAAATCAAAAGCCTCCAGAGCAAAATTGCGCCAAACAATTTTTAAAATATGTAAGGCAAAGAGAAAATACATAACCAAATATTAATTTTCACTTAATATGGATCGTCTCATTCAATATCCATTATAACAAAAAATGCAATAACACACGTTGTATTGTGTATACAAAAGTAATTAATTGCCGGGAATAAATTGAGAGCAATAATTCAAAAAGCTGTAGTTGTACCTGTAGCCTACGTCCATATTTGGAAAGCACATGAGTTTGAATTGATTTTTTATAAATTAAATATTTTTTAAAAATTTTACCCTTCTAATCTATTTTCAAATAATTCTTTCATGATTGACACATTTGCAATAATATGGCAGGAAATAAAAAAATATCTAAAATGTGTAATAAAAGAATAATAACGTACGAAAATAATAAAAGAGTATATAAGAGATGAAAAAATGAAAATTTCAAATTTTCTGGCACAAATGCACACACATTTTTTTTATTGTGACTAGATATTAAAAAGCATGTTGATTTATGAATTCATTAAGTTTCATAAAGATACTCACATAAAATATTTCAATGCAAGAAAACACTTCCACACTTCAAATTTTGTAGGGTTAAGCAAACCAACGTAAGTTAAAGTTCCCGTATTAATCAAATAGATATGTATTACGTTAGCGTTACGATACATACAGGGTACGTCATCTGTTAGTCCTTTTTTCATTTATTCAAAAAATGTTTTATTGCTAAGGAAGGTGGTTCTATGCCATTTATGTATGAAAAACAATATCGTTCATATTCCCACCACGACTTCGTCTACAGGCCTGCATACGAACATTACAATTTTCGATGACTTTTTCCAATAAAAGTGGATCAATGACATCAATTGCAGCTCGAATGTTATGTTTTTAAGTTGTTGAATTGTTTGTGGATGATTAGGATACACCTTACCTTTCAAAAACCCCACAAAAATAATTAACTGCTGTTAAATCCGGGCTTCTTGTTGGCCAAGGAACTTAACAATTTCTTGAAATTATGTGATTAGTGAATTTTGTTGACAATAAATGGATTGTTGCACGGTTAGCGAGGCATGTTGCTCCGTCTTGTTGAAACAGAAGGTCGTTGACACGCAATCCATTCAATTTGAGCCACAAAAAAACAGTTAACATGTTACGATAACGTTCCTCATTCACTGTAAGGGTATTTTCTTATTCGTTTTCAAAGAAAAACGGGCCAATGAAGGATGCACTTCTGCTTCGTGAATAACATAACGATGCTCCGCTCCCCAAATTCGACAATTTTGCTTATTGACATACCCATTAAGATGAAAATGAGCTTAATCGCTAAAGATAATTTATGATGAAAAACTTTAATTTATTAATTATTTAATTAACAAAACGAAAACGATTTAAATGGTGGCTTCAATTTTTGAGTTTTGAACGATTATTTTCATAATAAATTGGGACAATCAAAATGCGTTGTTGTGTTGTTAGCGACTCCATGATGATAAATGGCCTATTTTTGACTTTTCATATGTCAAAGAATATTTTAGAATAGATAACATTAAATACTAAAATTCATCGATTGAAAAAAGGATGGCCGCCCTGTACTTTATAAAATTGTATTTCTTCCACTCCTCTAGTTTGAAGTTATTGCCATAACTTCCTTAAAAGTTAAAAATTAAAATTTTATGATTCAAATTGGATGAGTGTTTAAACCAGGTTGTAAAGATTATGTTGATTAAAAAAATATTTAAAAAACAAATGTAACCGATTCTGAGGGTCGATGCGCAGGAGGAGGTAAAACTGGTGATGTTTCTTTTTATTAGGAAAGAAAGCTCACTAATACCTAAAACGACTAATAGTAGGCATGATGGATCAGAAATGGGATGGGTTGCGAAATTGGGCTTGCGCGAACCGACCAGTACCGGGGGGACTAAGATGTTATTTATAAATTAGCTCATTATTTTTAGGTTGACTTTCGACATAAACACGGATACTCGCTAACAGAAATAAAATTGGGCCAATTATTTCGCATCGAACTTCAATTCTTTCAAATAAGAATTATATTATTTCGGCTAAGAATTAAGAATTATATTATTCTGATCCTCTGTGAGCGGCAGGCCCTCATTTGTAGTTTTCAAAGTTTCTGAAATAGTTGGATCATCAAGTTTAACCATTCGATGTATTTCCATCCATAGTAGGTGATTCGTAATTTACTAAATGTAGCACCAGCTAGCAAACCGATAGTGAAATTGAATTTGTCCATGCTAAATGAACAACTCGCATCTGCTTTTGATATTTTGTCTATGAGTAGTTAGAGGCAGTTACGAACAATTTCGTCGCTAGATAGTTGACTGTTTGATATTTTTGTCCAAAATTATATAATCGATAATATTAGATAATGGCCGATATTTTTCCGGTTTTGGCAAAAAAATCGGAAAATGATGGAATGGTATTTCGTCTAGACAACTGTAGCGTTCTTCTATTTATTTGAGACAAGTTAAATAGTTTATAAAATGTTGTGTTGTGCGAATATTCCTTATAGCAGAATTTTGTAATTTTATAGTTTGTGTTTAAAAAATTTAAATTTGCCAGGAATATCAAAACAGAATTTTTCATGTTATATAAAATAATAATTAAAAAAGTCCGTGATTCAGTTTTTTTTTTACAAATTAACAGTACAAGGTTGACTATTTAGTGAAATGAATTCAATTTCGCTTCAAAATTTTTTTAAAATAATTAAAATCTATTATGAAAATCTGTAAAAACCACATTTCGTACAATTCACGAAGTTTTTGGTAGTCAAAATCGCTCAATTGAGCCCGCTATTAAAAATATAGTGCAAACGTTTGAGTCCACTGCGTCAGTAGCAAGGCTACTGACAGCAACACCTGCTCGTTGAGGACGAGCAACCGAAAATATTGCTACAGTGTGAGAAAGTTTTGCTGAGAACCGACGTTTAGCGATTCCACAAAGTTCTCAACGACAACATGGTAAACTTTATACAAGGATTTACCTTTAAATCCTTATCACGTCGATTTGGTCATGCTACGGAAGTTAGCAGAAAATTTCAGTGGAAAAAACCGCATTATCGACATATTTTGTATGAGGTGGTAGTATAAAATTCTGTTGATATTAGCCGAAAATTACATGTTATTGAAGTTAACAGTAACTTTCCACCGAAAAAAAAATTTGAAAATTCATTCACACATAATTCGAATGTTTAAATGTCATATGGAACTGGTTGAAGTTAGACCAATTCGTCAGTATGGCCTGCAAGTATGGCCTGATTTTTGGCACAGGTGTTTACTTTTAGTGACACAACTCAAATTCATAGTCACTAACACGACAAATTACAAATATGGAATAAACTGCTGGGTTTACGAATTGGTCTGACTTCACCCAGTTCCATGACCTTTAAACATTCGAATTATGTGTCAATGATTTTTAAAAATTTTTTTCAGCGGAAATTTACTGTTAACTTCAATAAATTTACAGCTAATATCATCAGAATTTTGTACTATCACCAGAACATCGATTTTGTATGCTTTTTCCCATTCCACCGGGAACTTACCGGAACGTCATAGTAGTGATGTACGTATTTGTGTACCTGTTTTGTTTTGTTTTGTGTTTTCAACGTCATATAAGAACACAAAATAATGTGTTAGGTACATAATTTATGAATTTATTAAATTTCACCACACCATTTAAATTAATAAAGTGTTGTGTTAATTTCCTAAATAGTTTAGTCTAATTCCTAGTAAATAAATCTAAAAGTAATTTCATTATCATTCATTCATCTTCCCCAGTTAACTCACTTCATAATTTATTAAGCTTTTTCTTCTCAATATTATTTCCATAAATAACACATAAATTATAGATAAATGTATATTTAAAATGGGGAATATTAATATTTATTAAAAAACACTAATACAATTTATTTTATTTAAAATTTATCCAAATATAAATCAAAAATTCATAAAACAAATTTCAATCGCAACTATTTTTTTATCATCTTTCATTTATTCCACTGCTCGCGAGCAGTGGAAAAATTCTCATGATGCCTCAATATTTTGGCGAATCCACTGTATTTTTCCAACCGATAATGCATTTATAAAATTTAGTCAACATTTTGGCGAAACTTCATGAGAATTTGACACACACACAAAGATAGAAAATGACAGTACACATATGTATTAAAAGTGAATATTATACACCTTATACGTATACAAATTCTTATGAGAATTTCGTACAAAATCCCTGTCCTAGTAAAAAATATGTAGATGATAGGTTTTTTTCGGCTGAAATTTTCGGCTAACTTCAGTAGCATCATTTGGTCCCCCCATTAATTTGGTGAATTAAAGCCGCAATATCGATCACAACATTAATAATTTGTAGATTGGATCTTTGAACAAGGTGCTGGTTTTTCAAAAAAAATATTTTTTTTCTGATGCATTTGAGTGGCTACGTAAACAAACAAAATTGTTGCATTTTGTAAAGTAAAATCAAGTGTCACAGTTTTGAGAATAAAATAAATCTAAAATGGAACGATTGCCAGTTTACATTTATAACGTATGTACCGAATTTGAAAGTTTCTCTAACATTTATTTTTTTCACGCGGTAAAATCTAGTATAGTAGCCATGAACATTTTCGATCTCGGATTTTTTGCAGATTTACCATTTTTATTACCGAAGTTAGAAACAGTGGGTTTCAAAAAGTCACTGTGAGTATTTGTGGCCTCTCTACAACCCAGACGGAACGACTGATCGTTGTGAACCTTCATACTTAAGCTTTCCCCATGGATTTGAAGGTCCTAGTGATTTTTCACAGAAATCTGTCTACCAGCAGGTCGATTCTGGTTTTCCTACAGAAAAAAGGAATTAGAAAACATATTTACATAGCGTTTTTGACTTGATCTAAATTTTTATAATTTAGGAAATATTTTTTTTCTCCGATCGAAGGAAAAAATATATCTTTCCGTTGTTTTTTCGAAACGAAAAGCTCATGATTCCAGTATGTTGTATTTGTTGCTAAGCAACAAGTAATAATAGTACGAGAATATTTTTTCTGGCCTACGCCGGGAATATATTCCCGCATGGATTTTTAATTGTTTAATAATTGCTTAATTACTGAATTAGCTGGTTCCACTATATCCGGCGGGGTACAAGATAAGGATATTTTGCTTTCACCGTCCATATCTCTTAAATTTCGTTCACACGTCTTTTATAAATCAAATAGGTACACAAACTTGACAACTTTTGAAAAAAAAAAAACAAAATGTAGTTATGTCTTATGATGTCATGGCTAACTAAGCAATAATTTTATATTATTTTCGATTTTTTACTTTGTTTTGATTTCTTAATATGATAATTAATGAATAATACTAAAAATTATTTTGGGCTTATACTCGTTTTAAAGTCCGATCGGAGAAAAAATATTATGTACAATTCGGAGGAAAAGTGCATTCCCGGACTTCTGTGGTTGTCGGATTTCCACTATCGTCCGGGAATGCAGTACTTTTCCTCCTAATTATACAATATACTATTTTTAAATTCGTTACAAAGTTCGTTCAAAATTTATTCTAAAATGCTTTTTTCATTAAACTTTTATTTCATCAAAATTCTGATTGAGATGAAACTCATACGTAACCTTTTTTCCATAAATTGGGAATAACAGGACTGTCTAGTGAAATTTGGCTAAAATTGGTGTACCGTGGGTCGTAGCTTTCGAGGAGCTTTTTAAATATTTTTGCAATGAGGTAGATTCTAATAGCGTTTACGGAAAAACCACTAAAGTTTTCAAAAAGGGTTGTTTTTGTTGGTTTTCTGAAATTTAATCGGGAATTTCGATGTTTGATTAGGCAAGATAGTTTTGATTAACCAAGTGTAGTGTATTCATTATTTATGTACATGCGTTGTAAAAGAAACACGTGTACAAATGACAACTTGACCAACAAAGTAGGTCGAAATTGTAATAGCTGGTTTTTAGGTAATAATTACAAAAGTCAAAGTGATATACGCAAGAACTGATTTAATTTAAGAATATGAATAAATTTCAAAAGTCTTCATTAACTATGATTCAATTATTGTGTCCAGTAATCGCTATTTGTATGATCATATTCATCGCTATTTGTATGATTCAGTTATATCAATTATTGCTTCTAATTACAATCTATATAGACCCTCACTCAATGGCGTGTGTTACTAACTACTAACTGCTTAGGTGAGCTATCCCTATTCTACCGTTTTATAATATATGAAAAACGAAGACGGTGATGATCGGATTTCGGCCACCAGTGCTAACTCTGGTTGGCCATTCTCTGTTTCCAAATACAAAGGGTGATTTCTCGTTTTAAGGCACAGCTTTTGTAACGACAACAGTTCACCAGAAGACCTCACCATGAGTAAATAGTGCGTATAGCTTTAGAAAGATACCAATTAATCCACTTTAGCTAGATCATCGACCATTTCGTTGGTTAACATTTATTAAACTATTTCATGTATCTGGTCAACTAAGTTAAATTATATCATGGTCTAACATTTACCTTCACACCGAAATACAAATGTCATAAGAAAATATTTAAGGTGAAAAATACGTCAAATCACAAATTTGTGATATGATTTGTTATACACCGGAAGTCGTGATTAAATTTTATATTTTTTATGTTTTAAATGGGTAGTACTAGTTAAAAAAAAATTGTGGAACATGACCTTCTGTTGTTGTTGTTAAAGATAAATTAACAATTTTAAGCAAAATTATGAACATGATGATGATTATTACACGATAATTATAAACCAGAGGTCATTTTAAAGATAAGTGAATGGGGATTATAAAAATTATATAAACGTGTGTTTCATCCCTTCCTTTTCACATTTTATGTTAAATTGTTCCCCATTTAATTCTAAACGTACTAAAAATTAGAGAACCAACATTTTTTGTTTTCTTGCAAAATACGTTTAAGCAGGACGATCTTCTTATTTGTCGAATATAAAATCAAATTGTAATGTAGTGTTTTCAATTGTCAAATAATTTTTTTCGATCGACCTGACAAAGTAACTAATTAGAATTGCTCAGTCGACCTTTAGGGCATCCTTACTTTTAATAAAAAAATTTAAAAACGAGGAGAAAACAAAAATTTGATAAGGGATCGTTTATAAACTACGTCACACTACTTTTGATCATTTTTAACTACACCCAATTAAAAATTCAACCTTTGAAAATTCTAAAAACTAACGATTAAAATACATTAAATTATAAGGCATGTACAGGAACCCAATGACATCATATTTTATGAATCTGTAGTAAAATAATTATAAAATGTTGGTATGAGTCATTTATTTTTGTAGGACTAACCCTATTTCCTGTACCTGAACATAATTTTTTATTGTGAGATCCTCTAAAAGCAGTAGTAAAACAATATAAAACATAACCAGTGACTTTTGTTATCGTTTTCGGTATAAATTAGTGTTTAAATTAATATTCCAGTTAGTTTAACTTGTGAAGTCTTATGTGAAGCATTTACTCATTTAAATAACATCAAAAATATTTTTATTTGTGTTAATAAGTGTAATAATAGTTTGGTTCAAAAAGTGTTGTAAGCCGTTTCTAAAGTTGAAATGTTCAAAGCATTTAAAGAACGTTTCTGATTATATTAAAATTCGTTTGCTGCGTTTGACTGAAGCAAATGAAACTCATCGATTTTACAAGTTGCTATTACCTGGTTTTTTATTTTTTTTGTAAAATTATATTTGTTTATTACATCTGATTTTGGAGGGTCGTAGTCCTTTGGCTAGTCTCCGTTACAGTTTTGTATTCTTTTAGCCGATCCATATTAGATCTAGTAGATTAAGTGGTTTCTTCCTTCGCAGCCGTCTTAATTGGTTTGGGTCAAAGATCCATCTTACAACGTATCTCAACATTTTGATGTTGACTAATACGTTGCATGTGTTTGGCTTATTTCTTCACTGACGAAATCCATCTTCAGATCTCTATGGAGGTTGTCATTTCTTATGTACCACGGTGCATTAACTATTCCACGTAGGACTTTGCGTTGGAATGATTGGATGATATTGACATTTCTTTGTACAGCCACAGAGGTGAATACCGTAAGTCTTCACATGTTTTAGAATTTGCCGGTATAGTAGTAATTTATTATATAAAGTTAGCTCAGAATATCTTCCTAAGAGCAAATCCATCTTTCTGTATTTAATGTTTAACTCTTCGTTTTTCTTTTTAACATGTTCTTTCCATTTGAGTTTCGCATCTAGAGTCGTGCCTAGGCATGACTCTTTATTTCTGAGTATTCGCCATTTAATTTAACACGAAAGTGTGGGTTAGATATGTAAGATTTTAGATTTTCTTAAAACTGCTTTGCTAAGTCTCTTTGAAATTTATATTCCAAACATTTATGCCATACTCTGTTAAAGGTCTGTGCTACATCCAAGAAGACGCTTGAACATACTTTCTTTTTTTCAAGTACATCTTCCATTATGTTTGTATATAATTCGATGTACTTGTTCTATTGTTGAATGGTTTTCTCTGAAGCCAATTTGATGTGGACGAATAAGGTTTCTTTCTTATATTATTGGTTTGAGTCTCTTTAGGAGTAGTTTCTCGAATAATTTTGAAATTATTGGGAGTAAGGAAATCGGTCTATACGAATTTTTGTCATTAAGTGGTTTGTTTGGTTTAGGTATCATAATTACTTCTGCTACTTTCCATTGACTTGGAACGTGTTTAAGTCTGAACACTGCATTAATTATTTGGAGTAGTTTACGTAGACCTTTTTCAGGAAGAGCTTTTACTATTCGTCCTGTAATTAAGTCATATCCTGGAGATTTCTTTGTATTTAGGTTGAGATTGATTTCCTCTTTTAATTCTTGAAGTGTGACAGGAGATATATTGCAGTTATCCATTTTATATACTGGTGGTATGTTTTCCTCTGCAGTTTCTCTAGGTAGAGGCTGGAACGTGTTCTCAAGATGGGTTGCAAACAACGAAGCTTTTTGCTTTGCACTTATAGCCCATGTTCTATCTTCATTTTTAACTGGTGGAATTTATAGTTTAGGTCGTTTTAAACTTTTTGTCGCTTTCCAAAGGGAGTACTCAGTATCTTTTTCCCCAGTAAGGACACTCAAGTATTTATTAATGAATTCGTTTTTGATTTCTTCAATTAACAACTTTAGTTTATTGGACAAAAAATTTAGAGTTGTTTAATATTCTGGCGCTCGACTTCTTTACCAGGTCTTTATTGCTTTTCGTTTTGCTGCAACCAGCTCCCTAACTTCCAAAGGATAAATAGCATTTCGGCGCATTTCCTTTGAACTTGAGGAGGTACTGCTCCACGCCGCTTCTCCTATACTGTTGTTGGGTTGTTTTAGTTCTTCTTCTAGCTGTATCGGATTTTTATTAGGCACCTGAAGATCAATATTATCCTCAACTAGTTTGTGGAATTTCTCCCAATAAGTTTTGTTATTAGTTAGCCAAGGTGGACTAGTATTTTTAACAATCCTTGCACTGATTGTCATAATAACAGGCGTGTGATCCGACATAATCCCCTCGCTTTCTAGGTATATGTAGTTTTATGGTAGTTTTTTGGTGAGAAAGAAGCCAATGATATCAGGTATTTTGTTTCTATCCGTAGGCCAAGAAGTTGGTTGAGAATGCAAAGTTCTCCAGAATGAAAATCGCAACTGCATAGTCTTCCTGCTTCAAACAGGTCTCTTCCTTTTTCATTGATCCTCAGTAGGTGTTTTTTGCATTAATATCAAATCATTGTATCTTCGGTAGGGCCCTTCGAAATAACTAGTTTTATCATTACCACTTGCGAGTATAGTTTTGGTTTTCCCGTTTCACTAGCATGAGGTTTCGGTTCCTCTTTGGTTGAAGTTTGATTATTTTTTCCGGTATTTTTGGAATTTGTTTTCCCGTTTTATTTCTTATTCTCTGTAGCTCCTTAACTATTTCACATCCTCGGCAGTTCGCAGAACGTGGCTTCATGCAATTAACACATATTGCAGGAATATTTCTACTAACCGGGCATACTTCTGCATGATGCTTTCCGGCACATTTTACGCATCTAGTCTCTCTTTGGCAATACTTCATTAGACCGCTGCTATTTCTTTTCAATGGCTCTATTTTAACTCTCATGTTAAGTATTGCCTTGACATTATACACATTTTCCATTTTTTGATTGTTATTACAAGTGAGCATAAATAGTGGAAGCCCTCTGTTGTTAATTTGAACTCCTTGTTTAGTTTCGATTGTTTCTTTTTTGATGTTTATAGCATTTTCTATTTGATAACCCTTTTGTTTGAGATCCTCAATAATTTTCTCTTTTGCGCAGGGTGAAGACCTCTAGCCATAACTTTAATTGGGCGATCATTCTTATCTTCATAGGTAAGTCATTGATACTCCTCGGAATTAAGCTGCGTAGCCAAAGCTCTATAGGTTTCAGATTCTGCAGATTCTGCTCTCTTTCGGCTACCGTAATTGATTTCATAATCGATTGTATAGTGGAGAACTTTGATATCCCGATGATATTTATTGGTGGAGGTGATTTCTCTTTTGGTTTGGTTGGTTGTCATTATAGAGCTAGTTGTTTCTTGATGATTCACTTGTTTCTAGAAAGCCGCCATTGCTGGTGAGTGTTGAGTTTTCCTTTTCTTACTTGGTTTTTTGTTACGGTTCAACACCAAATTCGTTTCTCTTTCTAATTCTTCTTTATTCGTATGGAATGGATTAATGTCATCATCGATTGCAGGGTTAGGTGTCGTTCCCAGTGCTGCACGTGTTTCAACTGTTTTTTTTAATTCTTCATTCTCTTTCTTTAAAATTGTAAATTCTTCTTTCAATTTAGTTGTAAATTCCTTTATTTCTCTTAATTATTCACGGAGTTTGGCATTTTCCTTCTCGTACTGACATATCTTTCCAGTTGAAGATCTTGGTTATCTTAATAACCCCAAGTTATCTCGGGCCACCCCAGAATCTGTTAGCCCTGCCTCCGAAGATTGTGGATTTGGCAACCACTTTGCTGCTGTATCACCTGGGGCATTACATTCCGTATTTGTACTACTCATTGTTTGTTTTATACCACTGGCATTTGGTCCCCAGTAGCACTTTGCCACTGCCGAAGCAGTACCCGCCCCGCGCAACGTCGACTCCGCTATCTACACACCGCTATGCAGGTGTACACAGTGACAGCCGAAACCCTTTGAGTACCCTAGGATGAGGGCAATTTACCTAACCGATAACCGATTTACCTAACCGATGAATCAAATTCACCTGTTTCTCCGGAGACATCTTCAACACTTAATGACGAGAATATTTCGAGTAAGAGTGAAAATGAGGAGTACAAAATAAAAAGTGCTATCGTTCGTGAGAAATTTAATAAGATATTATCATGTCCTCTGTATATCCATGTCTGGTAATCATTGTTTGGTAATAGCTATTCGGAACTTTCTGTCAAGTGTTAATATCAAAGTGGTCTGTCATCTCTTGATATGCAGCAATCGAGATAAGACTAAATCTCATTTGTACAAGGATCTTGAAGGGATTTATGAACACAGGTAACAGAAATGCCTAGTTCAGATTTTAACCGTTTAGCAATAGCAGTAAAATTTAAATAAACACTTATTTCGTGGGTTTGGATTAATTTATATAAATTATAATTTATACTAAATTACTATCTACTTTTGCTTAACGGTTGTTTCAAATAAATTATATCTATACAGTTTTGCCATTTGAATGAAAAATGTAGAAAGCATATTAGATTCACGAGGATTATATTTTCACATCAATTGATGTAATTTAGAAATTTCACTTGTGACATTGTAAAATATGTTAGAGCTTTATCTTTGTTATTTTCATACTTGTGTTCGACATAGATGTTTTGTATTTTGTCGTTTTTTGTAAGGTACTAAAACTTATTTTATTTTTTTGTCTAATTTAATTTAGTAATAATACAAACTACAAAAAAAATAAAGTGAATCCTTACAAAGAGAACCAAGGTATCAGTTTATTTATTTGCTGTGTTTCGTTAATTAGTTATATCTAACCAGTCGTGTTGTTTATTGCGTTCGATCACTGAATTTGTATTTTATATATTTTGTGTTCAAAAACAGGTGAAATCTATTTTTTTTACTACAGTAATTTCCTTTTTTTATTTTGTGCTATCGAAAAAAATTGTATGTGGTATGGAACAATAAAATAACGCTAAACTATTGTGTTTGTGTCTGTGTAAAGAACATTAAGTTTAATGAAAATGGCTGAGGATAATACTAACGGGCCTAGTGGTATTAAAACTGACGTAGAAACTAATATTAGTGAGCCTCCTGCCGTAGAAGATAATGACAATGATGGGAAAATGAGTACCTTATTGGTACCTACAGGAAGTCCACCCGATGAAAATGAAGGGTAAGCTCAACAATTTACTATTCAATTAAAAGTTGTTTGCACACATTAACACCACAGAATATTATTATAATATTTAATGACATAAGACATGATTAAAAGCCGTTTCTTCTAAAGCTAACGTTGAACAAGAAATATTTTGATTTTTGATATAAAAAACTTAGTCAACTTTACTACTTTACTACTAATACTACGCCGCAAACTATCCTCTACAATATTAAGAAAAAAGTACTACAATAATGCAACAGGAATAGTTGAAACTTGATACAAATTGTTAAAATGAGTCACAAAAACAATTAACAGTCTAACAGTGGTTCATAAACTATTCCATACGTATCTTATGACTTACTCTTTTGTAATTTTTAAATGAATTTTCAAAATTTTTCAACTTTTACTGATGAATTTACGAGTATGATACATTTAGAACGAAATTATTCAGTGGAATAGGTTTAAATTTAAGTATTTTTAGAGTGCAATTACAAATACAAGTGATTAAAATTCTTACAGTCTATAGCCAGCAATTTGGCAGCTGTTACATTGCATCAGATATAGTCCCCTACTAAATTTTGTATTTTACTTAAACTCTGATGGATCTTTAACTATATATTTTTTAATATTTGAAATTTTTTCACACGTATTTTCTTAATCCATATGAATTAAAGGAGAGCTTATTAATTGTCCCGCTAAAAAACTGTATATGTACATATTATTGTTGCATGAAACTGGAGGTTGCGAATTATAATTTTAAATTAGTTTGAAATAAACCTAGTGGACGGATAACACCAAATTCATATAGTTAGGTTCTTTTCCCTATCGGTTGAAAAAATAACCTAACACGTTAGCTATTCATTTTCTGCCATGGTCTTTGTTAAGATTTTCATCAACATATCTATTGCTCCTGTTTACACGAGTCAATGGTAAATTAAATTACAACAACGAAACACAGAGAAAAATGAAGTTGCTTATTAATAGAAAATCATATTTTTTAACTTAAAAAGTAGATCAAATACAATACAGAAAGAAAAATAATCGATTTAACCAACCATTAAAATAATTATAAATAAAATCGAGATATTGGCATTTAAATTGAGAAATTTATTTATTGCTTATCACTAAAATAAACCTGACTTAACACAATAAGGGGATTCTGGGACTCAAGACAATTTAGATGAATTTAGAAAAAAAATGAATTTAGACAACTGACATTGGTAAAATTGGGAATAACATCTGAGACACTAATTGAAAGCTTATTAATTATCTTTTATATGAAATTTTCTTTATAAAGAAAAATTGCCATGCAAAAAATATAAGCAACCACCTTAATTTTTTCCCCATCAGTGGCACTAATCTGACGTTCCCTGGGGTTTGGGAAAACAGTTTCATATCATTTTTGTGTGAATTGTAGTTTTCTAAAATTCATCAAACCGAAATAATGCACTTGGTTATTAACTGCCGCAAACGATTTGCGTAATGCTATGTTCAACTTCAGAATATGGATTAGTAATACAAATGTATGAGATAACCTAGTTTGCTTATATCAGAGAATATGGTAATAATGTGAAATACAAGAAATAGTCCAAAAGATTGTATGCGGTATGGGGGATGTATATTTCTAATTATCATTTCTATTCACTGTATGCAGAAAATTGCTAACTTGTCGATTCGATGTCGATCTAAAATTTTGTCACACATATATTAAAATTGTAATATTTCAATAATTTACACTTCTATAAGAAAGTTGGAAAATCGTGTATGTGTTTTTCACCAGAATTTTAAATCACTTTGACATGCAATCGGAGTTGCAATAACAGAATGATTAGACCGATCTTGATTACTTAGACTAGATTAATCCTCCAAAAATTAATAGATTTTGTTTAAAAATATTATTTAGTGAGAACTAAGATTTTCATTTATTTTCTTGACACTTGGAACGAGTTTTTACAAAAATTGGCAATTTATTAAAAACCGAAGAATGTGACTTGATGAACCTTGCGGAATTGTTGCGAGGATTGTTGTAATTTTCAATCATTGTCTGAGCGCATCGAAATTAAATCTTGAT
The DNA here is from genome assembly GCA_963691935.1 of Nephrotoma guestfalica. Lineage (NCBI taxonomy): Eukaryota > Metazoa > Arthropoda > Insecta > Diptera > Tipulidae > Nephrotoma > Nephrotoma guestfalica. The sequence goes on along the minus strand of OY829913.1, from coordinate 231,655,212 downwards.
TACATTAAACAAGTTTAAGTAAATCTAGGTAAATCACCAGAACAATAAATATACCAATTCGCTAAGGCATTGTGTTTTTACATTTACAATACACATTAAGAGTATTTATCACTTTATTATGGTGATCAAACCACAGTATTCTGACGATTCCATAGACTAGTAATTCAAAAGTATTCAAATTTTCACTAGCTGGAATATCTTGGTAACCGCACCTCGATGTAAAATAAATATCAAGCTATCACCAAGAATGCCCGAATATCGTTTGCTTGCGAATTCTCCTAAACTTCTGGCGAGAATTCTGCTCTTAGTTTTTTCCTAGATCTTCTCTTTTGTTTGTGCATCCCATCAGTTCTCTTGCAATATGGAATTCAGCGTTAACACTGGCAATGGTGCTGTTTTCATTATAACTAGTAAGCAGTTCCAAAACAAGTTTCAAAAATTTATATCAATCAGTCTGTTTTTCCTCAGCTCCTCAGATTCTTTCTTTAAATAAACAATGAAATCGCTAAGTTGTGATGCCTTTTTTCCTTGTTCACAAAACCTTCTATGTAGTTTAGAAATTTTGTTTTCCTGCTGAGTCGCGGATTGTGTTTGTCTAGGTGGTGATCTAGATATTTTTGAACTTGGTATGAATCGGCACCGCAATTTTCGGCTCACCCTTGAATCCATTGACACTACCTTGGGTTAAAATTCCTTATTGTGAACTCATTGCTTAAAGGACTGCTTATTGAAGCAGCTACCAACTTAACCGGTTAAATTGTAGTAGGCCAGTGGAGAGAACATCATTTGCTAGGTTCTCGGTGTTCAGTTATCCCGCCGTTTACCTTTCGCCAGAGCCTCGTTGGTAGCAGAGAGTACCACGTGTGAGGTGATGTTAATATTTGGGCTGGTATATTGACCGTCTAGAATCCGACGCCCCTTACTGTCCAAGCAGACGTCATGATTTTTAATTAGATAAGACAGTTTTATCAGAAATTCGGTCGGTTTAATTTTTCTCTGTAAAAGTGAAGTGTGGTATATTCATTCGAGATCTATGTATGCTTGTGGTAATAGAATGTTGGGAGGCACAACATAATTATCCTTTGTATTTTACTAGAATTTACTGACTAGAGTCTTTGTATATTTTTTGATAACGGAAAATTGTCTGAAAATGTTCAGTTTCATTGAAAGCTAATCAAAAAGTTATTCTAATTGATAAAAAGAGCCACGACTTTAAACTAATAATAATGGGTTAGGGAAAAAGGTCGTGGCCTTTTTTGAGCAACATTGAAACAAAAAATTTTCTTATTTCAAATGAACTTTATTAAACCAAATATTGGCCATTTTGATCGATGACCTTTTGCCATTTTTCTGGTAGAGCCATGATCCCATCACTGTAGAACTTCTGTAGTTTAGAGGCGAAAAATCGAGACAACTCATTTTCGCAGGCCTTTTTTGAATTTAATGTAAAACCATTAAGATCGTTCTGCATGGACCGCAACAAATGGTAGTCCGATGGTGCAAGGTCAGGACTATATAGTGGGTGCATCAAAACTTCCCAGCCAAGCTCTCTCAGTTTCTGCCGGATCATCAATGATGTGTGTGGTCGCGTTATTGTGATGAAACACAACACTCTTTCTGCTGATCAATTCTGGACGATTTAACTGAATTGCTTGCCTTATACGCGTTAGTTGCTGGCAGTAAAGATTAGAATCAATCGTTTGGCCCGGTGGAAGCACCTCATAATGCGCGATTCCTTTCCAATCTCACCAAACACACAACATTACCTTTCTTGGCGTCAATCCTGTCTTTGATACCGTTTGGGAAGCTTTACTTCGTTTCGCTCATGATCTTTTTCGCACAACGTTGTCCTATCTTATCCACTTTTCATCACCAGTAATCATTCGCTTAAAAAAATGGCTTGATTTCGTTCCGTTTCAGCAGCGCTTCGCAGATAGAAATCCGGTAATTGTTAATTCATATGGTACCCAAACGTCAAGCTTTTTTGTATCAAACCATTTTCAAATGGTTTAAAACTGTTTTGTGATCAATATTTAGTTCTTTACCATCCATATTTCCAGAACGGTGCATCTTTGACATCCATATTTCCAGAACGAAAGCGCTTGAACCATTTCATTGTTGCTGATTGTGATAAAGCACCTTCTCCATAAACAGCACACATTTTTTTGTAAGCCTGAGCCGCGTTTTTACCTTTGTCGTAATAAAATTGTAAAATATATCGAAATTTTCATTATTTATCTCCATGGTTAAAATGTTGTAACTTTTTATTCACTTCACCGATTTTAATGCTTTGGTTACTGAGATATATGATTGTAAGGCCATCTAGCGGGAAAAAGGCCACGAATTTCTTCCTCTACCTATTATATTGTAGTATAAAAATTTGCTCAATAAATTATTCTTAATTTCGATATTCAACACTTGTAGAACACAAGAATGTCCCCCATTATTAATTTTACGTGTGATACCCTTAAATATCGCAATATTGAATTGATGCTTTTATTTTAATCCATGTCTTGTAAATGCCCATAATAATCGTCAGCGAAATATTGGGGAACTTTCTCTTCGACTTCCATGAGGATAATTTTATATTAGAAATCAATTTCTTCAATCAATTTCAACATCTGAGTTTATTTATTACTATCAGATACTTTTCCGAGTAATCTTTGATGCCATTTTCGCATTATTAACTTCATGTTTCGAACGTATTCTCCGTGATGATTAGTACGGGAATCGTAGGATTTGTACTGCATTTGTATATATCTTACATGTCTTCTACTACTACGTACAACCTTTCATCTTCCGTGAATTATTCCATAGATTTTTCCATAGATTAAAATCATATATCTATACAAATCCAACTGGAATTTTCCAATTAAAATTTTAAAGCCTTTCGATGTAATTATGTGGAGTCCATTGTTATGATTTTTAATTTGCGAAATTGTCAATGAAAAGTAAAATATTATGTTTGTTTTTACATTATTTTAATTAGTTAGAAAGCATAGAACATATTTTTAAATAAATTATAAAATTTGTACAAAATTTTAATTCAAAATATTGAAATAAAATAAAAGTGAGATAGAAGCAAGAGACAGATATATAGTTAGTTATTGAATTGACGATAATTAACAACAAGCACATCAAGATAAATTTAACGAAATCGAGCAAATTTTATCAGTGTATTTATTATTTGGCGTATGAGTTTCATATGAATTAACAAAAATTGCAGAGATTTTTCAGGAGATTAAAAAAATATGCCGTATCAACATAGGCATTTTTTACTTTTAGAAGCAAATAAGAATGCCTTTTACAACAGTAAAACACGAAGATAAAACTTAAAATTGTTTAATGAGCTTTTATATTATAAATTAAAGTTAACAGTATTTAGCTCAATTTTTAAAAACTAACTTTATTATTTCTTTAGCTTTCGGCACCTTTTCGGTTCCATTCTCAAAAGAATAATAAAATAATTTTACAAAAAAAATATTTTCTATACAAAATAAAAGCGAAATCAAGGCTATCTAAAATGTAGCTATTTGTCTGTAGATATCGTCAGGTACTAATGCAACAAATAGGCAACAAATTTCGTATCTACAGAAAAGCACTTTAAAAAATAAAATTTGACTTTAAAAAACTTTAATTGGAAATAATTGTTTCCATATTAACTAATATTGGAAATGTGTAAAAGCAAAAAATCAAATTATAAAAATAGATCGTATGAATTGCCAATATAAGCGTAATCGTTAATTTTGTTAATAGAATTGGACCACGATTTTATATGTAGCATTTCCAAAATAGATCTTTTTCTGAAATTTGGTTGTTCTTCTAAAATGTTTACATCTTCAAAAATAATGTTATGGTTGGTGTTTCTAATATGTTCCGAAAGTGCATTTATTTGATTCGAGCTTCCCGTGGCACCACGTATATGTTGAAAAAATCTTTCTCGTAAAAACGGTTTTGTTTGTCCCGTGTAAATTACGTTACAATCATTACAGTTTATTTGATAGACCAAATTGGACTCTTTCTTTAATGGGATCGGATCTTTTAATTTTGAAAACAAAATATCATTTAAATTGGTAAATAATATTAACCAGGATGTTTTCCTTCGACTTCAAAATAAATTCATTTTTGGATGTATAAATCAAGAAATTAAAGAAACCATAAAAAGTGTCGAGGAAACGAAACATAATTTGAATTTACTCCGGCAACATATCGAAGATGTTCTTCCTGTTATTGAGTTTTTTACAAAGGCGAAAGAATTTTTCAATTATCATTTTAATGAAATCAAGGTAAGGCACAAAATCAAATTTGATAAAATTTTATTAGATAGTTTAAATGAATTGTCTGGAAATTTAATAAACACGGTTGATAAATGGTTAGTGAACATCTCCGATATAGATCTTCCTTTTCATGTCAAAATTATTTTAAGTTTGGGAAATAAATTTTGTCCTCCTTCAATTGGTATAGATATCGTTAGCTACTAGAAAAATATACTTTTTCTAGTAGCAAACGATATCTACAGCAAAATAGCTACGTTTTAGATAGCCTTGATTTCGTTTTTATTTTGTATAGAAAATATTTTTTTTGTAAAATTCTTTTATTATTCTTTTGAGAATGGAACCGAAAAGGTTCCGAAAGCTAAAGAAATAATAAAGTTAGTTTTTAAAAATTGAGCTAAATACTGTTAACTTTAATTTACGAAGACAATAATTCGTAGCAATAAACCCGAAGCCGTACATTATTAGTACTAGGTATGGTTTTAGTTAGGATCACGATCTCTGGGAATGGCCGATAATGACCATCCTAATATGAGTAAAAATGACATCAGTACATCTAGAAGATGAAAATTGGATGGCCATTATCGGCCATTAAATTTGGTCATTGAATTACCTAACCAAAACCACCGATTGGTAATAATTAGGGTTTTTTGCTACGAATTTTACATCTTCTAGATGTACTGAAGTCAGTTTTCCTCAAATTTGGATGGCCATTCCCATAGATCGTGATTCATATCTGGCTAGTAAATGAAGTTGGTCATTTGGTCGCCTTACCAAATTTGTATGGCCATAATCGGTCAATCAGGTCGATAGTACATGAAGTTGGTCATTGAGTCACCTAAATAAACCATTTGGTGCAAGAAAAAGTATATTAAAAACCCCGAAGTTAAGCATTTTAACTTCGGGTTTTTTGATACTTTTTCTTGTTTTATTAAATATTTATTGTAATCGTTTTAAAGTTTTAATCTGTTTAAATCAAAATCTCGATAATTTCTACACAATACGTAATTCAGTTTATTTATAAATGTTTATTTTAGAAAATATTATAATTTTTTATTTAAATTGAGGTTTGAGTCATTTTCTAAACGAAATTCCTACTTATACGATTGTACTAAAATTTCCAATATGATTCACTTATTTCCTATTTGAATTCAAAGTAAAAGTGAGATACTCATACATACATAACAGCTAGGCAGGAAAGTCTGGAATAAATCACACCCGTATTTGCATGCTTAATCAAAACTTAATAATTATATAATTAATATATTAACTATTTATATGCTCTGATAGGTGTATCCGGTGCACCCAATTTTCTATGTCAAAACTTATATTTAAAGCGTCTTTTTTGCATATAATTTATTTAACTCCAAACTAATATTTTGCTCTACCTTTTTATCGGCGTCGCTATCCGGAGCCGCTATCTAATTCAATTGGAAATTTGAAAATTCCTTTGTTTTGTACAATAAAAATTGAAAACGCAGCAAAATGAATTCTTGTTTATAACCTCATGCCAAAATAAATGTCTATTGGTATATTTCAGGCCGTTAAGTGTTTGTTTTATGGATGAATTTATTTTTAATTTTTATGGTACAGCGACAATACGATTAGTAGCGGAATCTCGGATAGATAATTTCCCTTTCAGCACTCAATAGTCTGCCCCGGATAACGAATAAAAAACACAGAGAATGGTTTCTTTCTTCCTTGAAGTATGTTTGAATTTTTGTAAATTTTAACATTTTCTTGATCAACGATAATGAACTACGAGTAGGTAGAGTTATAACGCAAAAAACAGGGTAGACGAACTTTGATATAAGCTTTTAACACTATGCGCCGTAGGTACTTGGCGAAACACATTAACACTTAATAAACACATTATAACACTTGTTTATTATTTCTAAAAAAAACTACGATTTTTCCCAGAGAAGGGATTACAGAGACTACGAGAACTACGGTTTTTTGCGAAATAATAAAGAAGTGTTATTATGTGTTTATTAAGTGTTTGATATAAGCCGTGTAGCTTTTTAATATATATTTAACCGACCAAATGGCATAGTGGTTACAGCTTTGGCGTTTGGATCTTGAGGTACCGGGTTCGAATCCCGATAGGGGCAAGATGCAAAGCGAATATCAACAAATTACGATTTGTGATGAAAAGGAACACATCTATGACCCCCTGTCGGAGTGCAAACTCATGGGCCGACCCATCTTCCATGCCAGTATAGGCTGGCATGGAGTTATGCAATGTGCAGATGATAATAAAATCGGACCTATATCCGTACGTCCTCGAATTGGGTAATACAGGCGTTAAAGATAAGGATGTAAATAAGCAGAGCGTGAAAGAGTTGGGAAAGCCTTGGCCCCAGAACAGATAACAGGGGAAAAAAATATTTAATTTAATTTTATTAATATTTATTTATTATTTTTATTCTACACAACATTTTTGATCAATCGGCTCCTTTTTTGCAATACGGAATTTTGTTAATTAAATAAAATTCTAAAGTATTTTTCGAACTTTTACTGTATTCGATGTTCTTTCTAATTAGATCCGACTATGTTTATTATTGTTATTTAGGTTATATGAACTTTATATTCTATATCCGAGTGTTTTTAATGATTAGAAATGCGTAAGATAGCTAGATGTATGATAATACTGAATTCAAATTTAATAATTGACTACGGACTAAAATAACTTTGGGTTCCGTGGTGCTCTAGTCATTTCTGTGACTTACTAATCCTTTCGGACCCGTATAATTCTGAAGTACGATTCGATTTTCAAATGAGCTTTTTATATTGGATTACGCTTACTCCAGGAATGTGCTGTATATACCTACGATTGCCATTATGCTTGGTCTATGCGTCTCTTATCATATCATATCATGTCTTCCCTGGCTTTATTATACTCTCTTTATTTCCAAGCTGTCATCTTCGCGCCTGGTGTTTATGATATATTAGAGTTATTACTAGGCGACGGTTAATATTTTAATATCGTATCCAATAGTGTGTCAGTAAAACTTGTACTAATGGCTAACAACCTTTACTATTTTATTTACCGTTTTGATCAAGAATGCCAGTTTAGAGAATTTACTACTGATGGGAGAACTCTAGCTAATACAGTGAATTACAAAAAAGGATTTTGTGCACGAAACAATCATTTACAGTAAAACTTCTACACGCGATTACCGTTAGGAGAAAACTCTCTTCTTTGGCGGTTAATTCTATCAGAAAACCGTTTCCACTTAAATTATACTCTTTAATAAAACCAGCACTACCTAATCGCGACCATTATAAATTAGTATATATGAGAAGTAACCACATTTTATTAAACGACTGCTCCACAATATTTAACATTTAGTGTTATATTATATTAGATTGTGTTAGGATCCAAACGTGTAAAATGCACTAGTAAAATCGTGTATGCTAGAAATTTCCCAGTAAGTGAGCCAATCTTATAAAATTGGCGCGGCCTTTCATGAAATGTTAAAAGAAAGATAATTTTGAATGAATGCCTCAATAAATTAATGCATGCAACAATATATGCTGTATAAGATAGCGGAAATTTCTCAGCGGAAAATAGGAGATTTCGCTACTCGCCGCAAGTGGCAGCACAATCACAAAAGAGAATTTCCTTTGTTATATAATTACCAGCGGAAATTTATTATTCATTTTGTATCTCTTTTTTCACTAAATAAAACATCCCAGCGGAATAAAATATTAAAAGTGATCCTTAAAATGACAAATTGATTGATCTCCGAAGTAAAGGAACTCGGTAAATGAAATCTTGAAATTTAACAATATTCCGTCTTTCCGCATACTAAAAGAATGACGATGAAATTTGGATAAAAGTATTGATCAGGGGTCCAAAACTTAGGAAAAAATTCTAGGATCTGTTCATGCTGGACTAAACTAGGCCATTTCATAACCAATTCTTTTGAAAATTTAAATTTTTTTATCAATTTATTATCAGTTTTGGCCGATATCTCAAAAACTTCCACTAGTAACCAATACTTTCGGTTGTTTTTCTAATAGCGTAGATCATACTGAGACTACCAGGAAAATTTGGGGAAAATTGATGGATTAGAATTTTCACTATAATTTTTTGATTTTCTGCGGCCATATAAGTTATTTTCAGTTTTTCGCCGATATGTCAAAAACTTCCACTAGTAATCAATACTTTTGGTTGTTTATCTAATAGCTTAGGTCATACTGAGACTACGAGGAAAATTTGGGGAAAATTGATGGATTAGAATTTTCACTATAATTTTTTGATTTTCTGCGGCCATAGAAGCTATTTTCAGTTTTTGGTCGATATCTCAAAAACTTCCACTAGTAACCAATACTTTCGGTTGTTTTTCTAATAGCTTAGGTCATACTGAGACTACCAGGAAAATTTGGGTAAAATTGATTGATTAGAATTTTCACTATAATTTTTTGATTTTCTGCGGCCATATAAGTTATTTTCAGTTTTTGGCCGATATCTCAAAAACTTCTACTAGTAACCAATACTTTCGGTTGTTTTTCTAATAGCTTAGGTCATACTGAGACTACCAGGAAAATTTGGGGAAAATTGATGGATAAGAATTTTCACTATAATTTTTTGATTTTCTGCGGCCATATAAGTTATTTTCAGTTTTTGGCCGATATCTCAAAAACTTCCACTAGTAACTAATACTTTCGGTTGATTTTCTAATAGCTTAGGTCATACTGAGACTACCAGGAAAATTTGGGGAAAATTGATGGATTAGAATTTTCACTATAATTTTTTGATTTTCTGCGGCCATATAAGTTATTTTCAGTTTTTCGCCGATATGTCAAAAACTTCCACTAGTAATCAATACTTTTGGTTGTTTATCTAATAGCTTAGGTCATACTGAGACTACGAGGAAAATTTGGGGAAAATTGATGGATTAGAATTTTCACTATAATTTTTTGATTTTCTGCGGCCATAGAAGCTATTTTCAGTTTTTGGTCGATATCTCAAAAACTTCCACTAGTAACCAATACTTTCGGTTGTTTTTCTAATAGCTTAGGTCATACTGAGACTACCAGGAAAATTTGGGTAAAATTGATTGATTAGAATTTTCACTATAATTTTTTGATTTTCTGCGGCCATATAAGTTATTTTCAGTTTTTGGCCGATATCTCAAAAACTTCTACTAGTAACCAATACTTTCGGTTGTTTTTCTAATAGCTTAGGTCATACTGAGACTACCAGGAAAATTTGGGGAAAATTGATGGATAAGAATTTTCACTATAATTTTTTGATTTTCTGCGGCCATATAAGTTATTTTCAGTTTTTGGCCGATATCTCAAAAACTTCCACTAGTAACTAATACTTTCGGTTGATTTTCTAATAGCTTAGGTCATACTGAGACTACCAGGAAAATTTGGGGAAAATTGATGGATTAGAATTTTCACTATAATTTTTTGATTTTCTGCGGCCATAAAAGTTATTTTCAGTTTTTGGCCGATATCTCAAAAACTTCCACTAGTAACCAATACTTTCGATTGTTTATCTAATAGCTTAGATCATACTGAGACTACGAAGAAAATTTAGGGAAAATTGATTGATTAGAATTTTCACTATTATTTTTTGATTTTCTGCGGCCATATAAGTTATTTTCAGTTTTCCGAAAATTAAAAATTTATAGTGAAAATTCTAATCCATCAATTTTCCCCAACTTTTCTTGGTAGTCTCAGTATGACCTAAGCTATTAGAAAAACAACCGAAAGTATTAGTTAATAGTGGAAGATTTTGAGATATCGTCCAAAAACTGATAATAAATTGATAAAAAAAATTAAATTTTCAAAAGGATTAGTTATGAAATGGCCTAGTTTAGTCCAGCATGATCAGATCCTAGAATTTTTTCCTAAGTTTTGGACCCCTGATCAATACTTTTATCCCAATTTCATCGTCATTCTTTTAGTATGGCGGAAAGACGGAATATTGTAAAATTTCAAGATTTGATTTACCGAGTTCCTTTACTTTGGAGATCGATCAATTTGTCATTTTAAGGATCACTTTTAATATTTTATTCCGCTGGGATGTTTTATTTAGAGAAAAAAGAGATACAAAATGAATAATAAATTTCCGCTGGTAATTATATAACAAAATAAATTCTCTTTTGTGATTGTGCTGCCACTTGCGGCGAGTAGCGAAATCTCTTATTTTCCACTGAAAAATTTCCGCTATCTTATACAGCGTCAACAATTTTGTGTTTTAAACAATGAGTAGGAGAAATTCCTTGCTATTTAAAGTTACTATTCACGATAACCCGAAGTCCAATTCAAGGAAATCTTTCATAACTAAAGACATCAGAATAAATGGCACTAAAATATATAATCATCGGATTCATGAAGGTATCATAAAATTTTTTAAATTACAATATCAACGCTGACTGCTGATAACTTTAAAGGTGGACATTGCCTTTAAATTTTGTTTTTTCTAATACGACCAACTCTCGAAAAAACATTTCTCCAGAAAGGAAGGTGGTCGTTTTATAGAAGTTTTACTGCATATCGATATATGAAATTCCAATACATAAATACTTATATGTTTCAATTAATCAACTAAAATGTTCCCCCCAGAGAGACAAACAAAATTATTTTGTTTGTTGTTTTAAAGTTATTTGGTATCTAGTATGGGTGGTTAACTTAATATTTTGTTCACCATCCTTTATTTTTAAGCAAATGAGCAAGATTGAAGAACAAAAATAATTTGCCCAAGTACTGTATATATTATGAAGTGTAAGGTAAGTTAAGTTCAGGAATGGACATAAACGTATTCTGCGACCCACAAGGTTTCAGCAAGACGGTAATATTATTATTTTTCATGTACGGGAGTATTAGATAATTGAATTGTGAACTCATTGAAAGTTGTGTAGTACTGCTTGATTACATATCTTTATGTACTCAAAAGATCAAAATGCTGATTTCGATGTCTAATTTAGAATTTTAAAATCGATTTTCTTCCTCTCATTTTTGATGGGTCGTTGCAAGGTGGCAAACTTTATACGATATTACAATTATTTGGATCATGGCTGACTTATTCTCTTTACTAATATTATGTTACAGGTTAGCAACCCGATCTATTAAACGGAACATCAAACATTAATATTGGTCGATAAACACTTTTATATTCAATAAAACATACTATTTATTATCTGTCGGTAATATAATCACACAGAAATCTCGAACACACATTAGTCTTGTTTACAAAAAGTTATAGATGTATTTATATGTGTGTGTGTATTTAAGATATTTTTATATACTAATTTCCTTCAAAATAATTGAATCATTTTCCTTTTGGTTTTCCTTTTGGCTATAGCTACATAAATAATATTACTCTATTTTCATCGACCGAAAGAGATTGATTGTCGTAAAGTTTCCCCAATGATGTATAACCACATTTTATTTTTATTTTGGTGAAATATTAGTTATTACTTAATTCATTGGATGTGGATTAAATATCAATTTCTGGCTAAAACAAAATAATGAAATGAATTATTAATTTTCTATCACATATCGATATGACGTACTGAACAAAAAACATAAAGAGTGTCTAGTCCTTTGATACATTAAAAATACATAATATTTAATATAAAAATTAAACTGATTGTAATGGCAGATTTATACACAACTAAACGTAAAATAGTAATTATGGAAGTATTGTTACCGGAGAATATTTTTCCGCCTTCAATAAATAATTTTACATTAAATTTATTGTAAATTAAATAAGGTATACATTCTATTATTTATGAATAATGGGTGGTTTGAGGAGCCGAGCTTGAAATACGACAGAATGTTTTATACATTTTATTTCATGGGGATACAAATAGAGTTGTCTTAAACATTTTAATAACATAAGTAACCACATTATTATATAAATAAATTTACAATTAATTATAAAAATGTAATTTGTTCGTTTCATATCAACAAACAGAACATTACGATTTTAATAGACATGATTGTATCGTATTCTAACTTTTATACAAAAAGACTTCTGAATACGATTTTTAAAAATATTTTACCCCCTTTATTTTATCTTATTTATAATTATATATATATATATATATATATATATATATATATATATATATATATATATATATATATATATATATATATATATATATATATATATATATATATATATATATATATATATATATATATATATATATATATATATATATATATATATATATATATATATATATATATATATATATATATATATATATATATATATATATATATAAAATAATAAAAACATAAAATAGGCAACATAAAATTCATTGTTCTGACAAATGTTGATTGTTTTCCACTTAGTTCCCAAAAAATAAGGCTGAAAAATACTAAATTTTAGGGTTTATAAGTTTGCCCGAAGACAAAAATAAAAGAACGGAAATTTTGTTCTGTTTTCCAAATAATAATTACTAAACAAATAAGTTGGGAATTGCAGCAACATCTTTCATATTGTTTACAAAGAAACATGTCAATCGCTATGTCGCTTTAAGTCCAAAAAAGAGTAATTTTAAAACAGTTAGATATATCTTTGTAGTCCTATCTACGAGTATTATAACCCACGGGACAAACATTAATTTATCAATGCGTATGCTGTTTTTTACGGAAAAACTCATTTTTACGAATGTATTAGTTTGAAACTGTTAATTTAAATGCTAATTAGAAATCATGATCATTCCAATTGAATTGTAGCGTTAAAGTTACTACTCGTACAATTGCAATTTTGTAATACGAGTATTAAATATGCGCAATAAATCACATGTGAAAAATAATTCCTGTGTCAGTAGCGTGTGATTCGTTTATTAAGGATTTCTATGTACTTCAAAAATCCCAATTATTTATTTCAGCAAAAGATGTCGATTTATAATAGAAAAATCAAAGTTGATTGATCTCTGTTTCCCCCAATTTATTTAGATAAACTTATCAGAAGTGATTATGTGATTGTAATTCGAAAATAACTTTCTTTTACCACGAATGTAGACATACATAGATCTCAAACACAACAACACTCAACAATCTTGCAGGACTTTTGGTAATCTTGTATAATCAAAAATCATTATTTGAAATTTATTAGAATCTTTTGTCGTTTTTGTAAATACTATTCTTTTCAACATCATTGAAAAAAGTGAGAAAGCTAATACTGCAGTTGCTACTTCCGGGACACAAATTTCCCCCAAATTTCGTCAGTATCTCCCAATTTATGGAAAAAGTTTAAGTATATGAAGTTTATGTCAAATTTTGTTGAAATAAACTTTTTTTTATCAAACTCATCATTTCCGGTAAAATTTAAAAAATCTAAACAAATTTTGTTTGAAACTTAATTTACAATATTTTTGTTTTAATCGTTTTTCGTAAACGCTATATAAAGGGTGTTCCATCTGTTAGTTTGTTTGTGCTGTAATGGTTAAAATCCATCTCTAGCATTTCTGATAACTCTCGCCACTTTATAAAATTGAATTAAATTGGTTTAATGAACACACTTGTAAATTTCCTTAGAGTGACTACAGTGCTGGGAAAAGATTAGGCAAACATATTTTATTGCAAATTGGAGTCTTTATTTGCTAAAATTACAAAACTGTTGAAAGCAATTGGCTTATTGTTTCATTTTAAATCCATGTATGACGTAATTTTTTGAAGAAAAAAAATGTACCTGCAATTTAGGGGAGAACCTCGAAAAATGCCAAAATATTCAAAATACGTTGATTGGAGTTAAAGAATATAATAATTTAAGCACCTATTTATTAATTTTTGTTTTGTTTTTTATTGATTTATAGAAGTTCTATCTTTAATATTAACATTTTGTTGAACCGCCATTTGTTTTTATTACACCGGTATAACCCCGCAACTGATGTGCAAAATAATTGGTCAAGCAATTATTTTATTTTACGCTTACCGTTCTTGGCCGTCATTAGGGTGCAGATGTTTTATTGCCTGTAACTTTGTTTTTGAGTATTAATAGTGCATATTTTGTAAGATTAAGTTATTCTGTAAGTGATCCTAGTCAAATAAAGAATAAAGTGCAATTTTAGTTTAAAAAATGGGAAAAGTTAGTGCGCAGCGTAAAAGCAATATGTTGATTTTGGCACGAGAAAATTTAACCATGCATGAAATAGCACAAAGATTAGACATTCCTAAAAATACTGTCGCGTGGAATATTAAAAAAATGCTAGAGATGGGCAGTACACAAAGAAAGAAAGGCTCTGAAAGGCCCAGAAAGACAACGCCAGTGGAAGATCGTTTCATAATGTTGCAATGTCGTTGGAAGCGTTTTAAAACTTCATCGGACATAAAACGGGATGTTGAGCGAGCAACAGGTTGGTTTGAGAGCACTTAAACCAGTCCAGCAGCCTGAGTTCACATTACTAGTCAAAAAAAACGTTTGCTATGGGCCCAGGAGCATGTTTCTTGGACTCCAGAGATGTGGAATAATGTGATTTTCTCCGATGAATCAAAATTCAAGCTGCATGTCTTAGATGGAAGAATTCTCGTAAGAAGAAAACCGGGCGAGAGGATAGCAACGAATGTCTTTTAAGACTTCCACCGAAAAATGAAGGAATTATGGTCTCGGGATGCTTTTCTGGAAATGAAACCGGTCGATTGTGCTTCCTTAGTTCCAGCATTACAGCAGCTGTTTATCTGCAGGTCCTACACAACGAATTTGAGCCTTCTGTGTTAATGCTTTTTGGCGAGACTTGCAAATTTATTTTTCAACAGGACAACGCTCCGTGCCACTCCGCCAAAGTTGTGAGTTAGTAATTTTAAATTGTAGATAGAAAAATTGCCTTTCAGATAAACATAAAAAATTTGTTAAAAACTTGTTTTTTTTCTTATCTCTTCATTTAAATATAAAAAAGTACTTCGAAGATAGATAAGTTGTAAAAAAAGGAACTGAAGAAGAAATTAATAATATTGCCACTCTAAGGAAATTTACAAGTGTTTTCATTAAATCAATTTAATTCATTTTTTTTGTTGTAAAATCATCTAATCAATTTCTCCCAATTTTGACCACAAAGATCCAGTTACCATGACATGTTAGCGTTAACTATGAACTGTTACTGCATCTTCACATTCATTTTCGAAAAACTAAGCTCCAATGATGCTAGCAACCCACAAGCCACATCAAACAGTAAATTTTGTTGAATGAATTGATAGTTCTTGAATAACATGAGGATTTTCAGTCCCCCAAATGCGACAGTTGCGTTTCACCTGAAAAGATAATTTTTGATGAAATACGCTCATCTTGTTTGAGTGTCCAATCAAATCTGTGTCAATCTAGATCTAAATCAACGTGTAAAATTTGATGTAAAATGGTTAACGATACGTTTAATTGTTGTGAACCACGTTTGCTTGGCTGTTCACGAACATTTTCACTTACAGCTGTTACTGTTATATGAGTACGAACTGGACGATGGTGTTCATGTGACTATTTTCGTAATAAGTTTGGATAACTAAAACGCGTTGTAGTGTTGTTGTAAACAAACACATGACTAAAAATGTTATAGTTTTAATTTTTCATTTGTCAAAAAAATTTCGGGTTGCCATCGCACAATAAATATTTTTTATGAGTTAAAAAAAAACCAACAGATGGAACACTCTATACTAATGATATGGAAAATTTTCTTTATGAATATTATCAGTATTTGTTTCATTTTGTTGGTTCATTTTTTGTACGCGGCTTGGTGTTCATTACTCTGGTATAAAAGTTACGTTTTGTGTGTTTAGAAATTTTGTTGTATTTGTATAAATAATGGTTATGAGGTGGGACCAGGGAAGGCGAGATTTTGAACCATATAATTTTATCGTACTTACAAGAAATGCAATCCCGGAGTGTGATTGATGACAGTATTTTAGATTTTAATTCAATAACTTACTTTTAATTATTTGTTTGAAAGATCTTTATTATTTAAAATCGTTTTAACATAAATAATAAAAGGCGAATTTAATTAAATTTATATTTACTTATAATAAGTAACATTTATTACTAATCTTATAATTAATAAGATTAGTAATAAATGTTACTTATTATAAGTAAATATAAATTTAAATAATTTATTAATTCATCAGAATTCTAGGAAAGATCGTAGTTGCAACATTTTTGATCAAGAGGTCTCTTTATTTGCAATTTTAATAATTAAATGAACTCATTTCAAAGGCCTTTTGCAATAGAAAGTTGTTTTGATATTCTTTATAATTCAATTCAAGTGCATTTATTCCTGTTGTTAAGAAGACTTGAGTGCTGTATTAAAAAACCAAGTGTTTTTAATGATTGATAAAGGCAGCTAAATATAAGACAATACTGAATTAAAATTTACAAATCATCTAGTAATTTATCTTTCATAATTTATATTCTTGTTTGGAGGGTTGTAGCCCTTTGGCTAGGCCCCCTTACAATTTTATTATATTTTTAGTCGATCCTGATTGGATCTTGTAGATCGCGGTTTCTTCCTTCGCAGCCGTCATACTGGGTTTGAATCATCCAACATACGACGTATCTCAGCATTTTGGTGTAGACTAATACGTTGCATGTGTTTTCTCGCGTGTTTGCTTATTTCTTCACTAACGAAATCCATCTTCAGGTCTCTATGGAGGTTGTCATTTCTTATGTACCACGGTGCATTAACTATTCCACGAAGGACTTTGCTTTGGAATGACTGGATGATATTGACATTGGTTTTCTTTGTAAAGCCCCAGAGCTGAATACCGTAAGTCCACACAGGTTTTATTATTTGCCGGTATAGTTGCAATTTATTATGTAGAGTTAGCTCAGAATTTCTGCCTAAGAGCCAATCCCTCTTTCTGTATTTGATGTTTAACTCTTCTTTTTTTCTTTTTCACATGCTCTTTCTATTTTAGTTTTGCATCTAGAGTCATGCCTAGATATTTTGCCGTGTTTGCATAGGGAATTTGCTGAGAGTTCAGTTCTACTGGTATCCAGTTGACCTTCTTGTTGGTAAAGTTTAAGTGAACAGATTTTGTTTCTTTAAGTTTTATTCGCCATCTCTTGGTCCAGGTACTGACAATATTAGTAGCTCTTTGCAATTTGCTTGTAGATTTTTCTATGCTATTAGCAACTGCTAAGATTGCAGAACGCTACCTTGTGGTACCCCTGCTGATATTTTCTTTATTTCTGAGTATTCGCCATCTAATTTAACTCGAAAGTGTCGGTTAGATATAGAAGATTTTAGAATTTCATAAAACTGCTTTGGTAAGTCTCTTTGTAATTTATATCCCACACCTTTATGCCATACTCTGTCAAAGGCCTGTGCTACATCCAAGAAGACGCTTGAACATACTTTCTTTTTTTCAAGTACATCGTCAATTATGTTTGTAATTCGGTGTACTTGTTCTATTGTTGAATGGTTTTCTCTGGAGCCAAATTGATGTGGAGGAATAAGATTTCTTTCTGCTAGTATTGGTTTGAGTCTCTTGGGGAATAGTTTCTCGAATAATTTTGAAATTATTGGGAGTAAGGAAATCGGCCTATACGAATTTTTGTCATTAATTGGTTTGTTTGGTTTAGGTATCATAGTTACTTCTGCTACTTTCCATTGATTTGGAACGTGTTTAAGTCTGAACATTGCATTAATTATTCGGAGTAGTTTACGTAGTCCTTTTTCAGGTAGAGCCTTTGTATTTAGGTTAAGATTGATTTCCTTTTTTAATTCTTGTAATGTGACAGGAGATATATTGCAGTTATCTATTTTATATACTGATGGTATGTTTTCATCTGCTAGTTTCTCGAGGTTCTCGAGGTGGGTTGCAAACAACGAAGCTTTTTGCTTTGCACTTATAACCCATGTTCTATCTTCATTTTTAACTGGTGGAATTTATAGTTTAGGTCGTTTTAAACCTTTTGTCGCTTTCCAAAGGGAGTACTTGGTATCTTTTTCCCCAGTAAGGCCACTCAAGTATTTATTAATGGATTTGTTTTTGATTTATTTAATTAGCAACCTTAGTTTATTGGATAACAAATTTAGAGTTGTTTAATATTCTGGCGCTCGACTTCTTTGCCAGGCCTTTCTTGCTTTTCGTTTTGCTGCAACCAGGTTTCTAACTTTTAGTGGATAAATAGCATTTGCTCGCATTTTCTTTAAACTTGAGGGGCGCTACTCCACGCCGCTTCTTGTATACTGTTGTTGAGTTGTTCTAGTTTTTCTTCTAGCTGTATCGGGTTTTTAATTGGCACCTGAAGGTCAATTGGCACCTGAAGCCCTCGCAAGTTTCTGGAATTTCTCCCAGCAGATTTTTTTGTTCGTTAGCGAAGGTGGACTAGTTTTTTAAACAAGCGTTGCACTGATGGTCATAATAACAGGCGTGTGATCTCACATAATCCCCTCGCTATAATAGTTGGTTGATCTCCAGAATGAAATAAGTTGGTTGATCTCTAGAATGAAAACCGCAATTGCATAGTCTTCCTGCTGCAAACAGCTCTCTTCCTATTTGAGAGGTTATTCTTGATCTCAAGTATGTGTTTTTTGCATTAAAGTCACCTCCGATTATGAAACTTGATCATGATGGTTTGATGTTTTTTTTTATAACCACCGACGATCCTCCCCTTGCCATTCCTGCTGGATGAATGGCGTGGTAACAACTGTATCCATATATTTTAAGATGTGAAGTTGAAGTAAAATGGGTTTCCGATACTAGGCATATATCTATTTTTTCAGTATTTAGAAAAATTTCTAATTGTGGAATATGTTGTATTAGCCCATTTGCATTCTTGGGCATGATGCACATTTCACGCATCTAGTCTCTCTTTAACAATATTTTTGCTTATGATTGTGAAACCTTGAGATTTTGTGCACTGCGTTATTAATCCGCTATTTTTTTCAATTGCTCTATTTTAACTCTCATGCTAAGTATTGCTTTGCTATTATACACATCTTCCACTTTTTGTTTGTTATTAAAAGTGAGAATAAATAGTGCAAGCCCTCTTTTGTAAATTTGAACTCCTTGTTCAGTTTCGATTTTTTCTTTTTTAATGATGTTTACAGCATTTTCTATTTGATAACCCTTTTGCTTGAAATCCTCAATAATTTCCTCTTTTGCGCAGGTTGGGTGAAGACCTCTAGCCATAACTTTGATATGGCGATCATTCTTATCATCATAGATAAACAACTGATGCCCCTCGGAATTAAGCTTTGTAGCCAAAGATCTATAAGTTTCAGAGTCTACAACATTTATTTTCCAGACGCCGTTGTTTAGAGGTACGAGTTTGTACTTGGCTGATTGCGATGAGATTTCATAATCGATTGTGTAGTGGAGAAATTTGATATTCCGACGACATTTATTGGTGGAGGTGATTTTTCTTTTGGTTTAGCTAGTTGTTGTTCTAGAGCTAGTTGTTGTGAGTGTTGCGCTTTCCTTTTCTTGCTTGGTCTTTTATTCCGGTCCAACATCCAATTTGCTTATCTTTCTAATTCTTCTTCATCCGTATGGAATTATGGAATGGATTAACGTCATCATAGACTATTGGGCTAGGTGCCGTCCTAAGTTCTGCTCTTGTTTCAACTGATTTTTTGAGTTCTTCATTCTCTTTCGTTAAAATTGTAAATTTTTCTTTCAATTTAGTTGTAAATTCCTTCATTTCTCTTAGTTGTTCACGGAGTTCGGCATTTTCCTTTTCGTACTGAAATGTATTTCCATTGATGAAGATCTTAGTGATCTTGATAATTTGATAATTTGGAACTTCGTCCAAATGGGTTAAACAATGATTGGCCCAACCCAGGATATGTTGGGCCTGCTTCCGAAGATTGTGGATTTGGCAGCATATCTGCTGCTGTACCACCTGGAGTATTACATTCCGTATTTGTGTACTCATTGTTTGTTTTAGCCAATTTATACCACTGGCATTTGGTCCCCGGTAGCACTTTGCTACTGCCGAAGCAGTACAGTTAATTTAATAATTGACGATAGACTTAGAATTGTAAGGTCATCATATGCATGTAAGGGCATCATATATATGCTCTCGAATCCTTACGAACATATACCCCCTGGGATAGTTGATGTAGGTTTGAGTGTTAGTGCTCTCGTGTTATACAGGATACGATGAGATGACAGGCGATAGATATATAATGAAATTTAGATATCCTAAACCTAATCACAACTAACACGAATTAATAAATTAACATGTGTGTATGTATGTGTAAATAATTAACCGATCGTATATATAATTTATTAACAAAATAGCTAGATAATGACTGCTGCGTGGTGCCCTAGCCGTTTCTGTAACTAAAATTTCTTTCCTTATGTTACCTTTTCAATGTGAGGATGCAGGCAGGGCCCTTCTAATTATTACGATTCGTTTTTCTAATATGCTTATCTAGGATCCGTATTATGGTTGGCCTGAAAGTCTCTTATTAGATCATATCAAAAAATTTCCTCTCATATTTTATAGCAGAACATTTTTTATATATTTTTGAAAAAAAAAAAAAATAAAATAAAAAATAAAATTTTTTAATTTTTTTAAAATAATTTATAGGTTACCTTTGTTGATTTCAAAACTTCTCCAAAGTTGTCTACTGTAAAAAAAATAATTTTTGTCTGATGTATATTATTTATCCTTGTCCTTGTCTCTTTCTAATCTTAAG
Organism: Nephrotoma guestfalica; assembly: GCA_963691935.1. Lineage (NCBI taxonomy): Eukaryota > Metazoa > Arthropoda > Insecta > Diptera > Tipulidae > Nephrotoma > Nephrotoma guestfalica. The sequence goes on along the minus strand of OY829913.1, from coordinate 231,634,325 downwards.
TGAATACCGCTATTATTTGTAAAACTGAGTTTAAGTTTATAACGATTTTTTATTTTTTTAACTAAACGTTTTTCTCGTAAATGATATTTCAAAATACATACAAAATACAAAAAGTTTATTGGCGGAAAAGCTGCTATGGAAGCTGTCAGTTCCTGTTGGCCGATTTCGGCAAAAGCTCACTAAGATCTCCCAATTTATGGAAAAATCATAAGTATATATGAAGTTTCATCTCGATCAATCTATCCGTATGGGCTGTAGAGAGCCGAATTTTTGGGGAAAACAATTTTTGTCAAAAATCGTCCTTACCGCTTAAATTTTAGAAAACTGATCTAGAACGGTATTGTTGCAAAATGTATTTAGAATTTTTTAGTTCATAATCGTTTTTTTTTTGTAAATGATACACTTCAAAATATTTGCAAAAAACAAAAAGCTCCTATGCAAGCTTCCACTTTTGTGAACCGATTGCAATCAGCGGGTTCGCCAGATAAACCGTTTGTAATGCAGAGAGGGCATGGACATTTAGTCTGCACGCACACACGCACGCACACAGACAGGTTTTTTTAAAAAGTACCTTTTTTGACTTCGGCGATGTAGCGAATGGTAAATCTGCATCTCCAGGTCAAATTTTTTTTAAATTACTGTACTTTGTTTTACTATGTGAAAGAAACTCAAAAACATGCGGCATGCCTATGTTTATCGGGCCAAGTTCTAGGATTTAAGAAGTTGGTTCCAGGCAAAGTGTTCTGTTTTTTGGCAAAGACTTTGGGCCATAGCATTTATGATAAATAGAAAAGAGAACAAATCATTTTTTCTATTCGTCTGGTGGCCACACAATTTTTTGCACATTTATTAATATTCGATACAATAGGCCAGAACGAAAAGTGCTCCTTCCTATAAACCAGAGAACAACAGATTCTTCTATCCCAAAATCGCGAAAATACTTTGTATATAAATACGCAGACGTATACTGTCAATTTAAATAGATAACAAGCTTTTTTTTTATACACAATCGATCTGCGTACATAACATAAATAGGTACTCATCAATTTGGAAGTTGATTTGGAAAAATACCATCCACATTCATTTTTATTTAAATTGCAAACATAAATAAATAAGAGTCGGGATAAATGTATCACATCAAATTATGTACAAATGTATATCAAATAACGGTAATAAATGTTATGTACATTGTTTCTAGGAATTTATACGAAAATGTGCTGTACATCTTTAATTCGTAATATGTTTTCCAATAATAATTTGTACGTAATACATTTGGAAGTGCGTAAATACAAAGTTTGTGTTTTTTTTCATAGAAAGCGTATCATTCAGCTTCAGCACAAAAATAAAATCTGATGTCTAAGTGAAATTGTATTACAGAGAAATTGAAACGGGAAAAGTAAATTACGAGTAAATATTATGCACACATAAGAATTTTTACGATGAGTCATTTTCTAGAGAATTTGAAATTAAATTCATTATAGTCTCATTCCTTAATTTTTAAACATGACTTTCATCCACTTATGTACTTCGATGTACGAGTACTTTATTATGCCTAGTCGGATTAGTCAGATGACACATTTTAGACTGTTTCTGAAATCCGCCATGATTTTTTTAGTCGTTTTTTCGGTTATGAAATATCTTAGTTATTTAGTAACAGTCTCAGACTATACTTTTAAATCTGCATATTGAACAATCAAATTTTTTTTTCTCCCACACAGAAAATGCTAATAGAAATATATAACCTTAAAATAATTAATTTTGGATTTTTAACATAAGGCGTGAGATGTATGTTTCATGCACGATAATGAAAGTTCGTTAAGGTACAACGTTTGTGTACGTTTGTGTTGGCGAACATGCGAACAGATAATTTTATATCTTCGATAAACCTAATCTTCAGATAACCTTTTTCATCAAATAAAGGGTGTTTTTTTAAGAGGTTGCCGATTTTTTTTTTGAATAAAACACATATAAAATTATGAAATGACCAAAATTTTTTTTTATTTGGTAGATAATTTTTTGGCATTTAACATTTAAACACAATTTCTGGCATATGGCTACCACGACTATTTTTCACAAATGTCATTCTGGAGGTCCAATTTTCCAGCACTTTTTCAAGCATTTGAGGGCGTATGTCAGCAATGACACGTTGAATATTGGTTTCCAAAGCGTCAATCGATTGAGGTTTATCCACATAAACCAATGACTTCACGTATCCCCACAAAAAGTAATCGAGTGACGTCAAATCGCACGAACGCGGAGGCCAATTCACCGGACCATTTCTCGAAATAATGTTGTCGTTGAAAGTTTCTTTCAATAAGTCGATTGTTTCACGTGCTGTATGGCAAGTGGCACCATCTTGTTGAAACCACATTTCATCCATATCCATATCTTCAAGATTTGACAACAAAAACTCATTTAACATGGTTCTGTATCGATTTCCATTCACGGTAACGCGTCGTCCTTCCTCATTTTTAAAGAAATATGGACCGATGATCCCACCAGCCCATAGACCGCACCAAACAGTACATTTATCAGGATGCATTGGTAATTCTAGAACGGCGTGTGGATTATCTTTGCTCCAAATGCGACAATTTTGTTTGTTGACGTATCCATTTAACCAAAAATGCGCCTCATCACTGAAGAGAATTTTACGGTAAAAAAATGGATCTTCGTTCAATTGATTTAACGACCAATCACTGAATTCACGGCGCAAACGATGGTCGTGTGGCTTTAATTCTTGCACCAATTGAATTTTGTATGGCACCAAACCCAAATCTTTACGTAAAATTTTCCATAAAGTCGATGGACAAAGTCCAATTTGCTGAGCACGACGACGAATCGATAAATTGTCGTTTTCTTCGACACTGGCCTCAACGACAGCAATATTTTCTTCTGTACGAACTCTTCTCATTCTTGTCGGTGGCTTGGCATCCAAAAGAGTGAATGTAGACCGAAATTTGGTAATTACGTTCTTTATGGTGGTCTCTGACGGACGATTATGTGCACCATAAAATTCACGAAGTGCTCTATAAACATTTTTAATTGAACACTGATTTTGAAAATAAATTTCCACGATTTGAAAACGTTGTTCTGGAGTTAACCTATTCATAATGATTTGCCAAACAATACTGAGTAGAAATGCCACTTTGAGCTGTCAAAACAACTGTCATAAAATAAAACGACATCTATCGGAAAAACAAACCTCCTAAAAAAACACCCTTTATAATTTATTTACCATTATTCGGATCTATTTAATGTACGTATTAGTAAGGATACATGAAACCAAATGTATAACTAACTAGGTAGTTTTTTTATGTTTTTTTTTATAAAATTATTACTCCTGTAGAATGATATGATGTAGTGTTGAGGAACTATCGATATACGGTAATAGTTTCGATATTTTATTTATTTTTTAAATCGAAAACTTTCGATATAATATCGATACTAGCGAAATAAATAATTATCGTTTTATTAAATATTTTTTTCATAACTTATTTAGAACAATGAAATAAACAAAACCTAAATATTAAAATGTAATTAAGAAAATTGAAGGTAAGAGCGGGAATCGCGTCATTTTTTAAAATGAAAATTACCTGGATTTTATGAAAAGTTTTGATGAATTTCTAATATATTTTGTATAATAAACATCATTATAACTTTGTTGCCGTGACAATAAGCATAATTAATTGGATATATCACGATATGACAATCTTAAATATTGCCTCTATTCATAAAGTTGACGTAATTCACGCAATCATATTTGGCTGAGTGTTATAATAGCCTAAACGAAGAAATCGTATTACTAACTACCGGCGCTACATCACATTTAAATACAGGGTGGCTGACACGAAGTGTTACCAAAACAAAACGCCAAAGAATTTTTATGTTTTGATGAATTTTATTGAATCAAAGTAAAAAATGTTCACAAATATTTAAATTTTCGAATTGCATTATCAGTTTTCGATTTGGTCACTCTTAGCCGCGATTATGGCCTTCAAACGCCCGAAAAAGCTATTGCATGCAGCACGAAAGTGGCTCTGCGGTATTTTGGTATTCCTGGAGAAGCGCTTGCTTGAGATGATCGACACTTTGGTATTTTTTTGTCCCAACGTTGCTCTTCAAAATAACCCAAACCGAGAAATCTAGCGGATTTGCATCCGGTGAATTTGGAGGCCATTGGGCAGCGGAAATGAACCGCGGAACGTTGTTTCTCAGCCAATCTTGATTGACGCGCGCTTTATGACTCAGCGCCGAGTCCTGTTGAAATTTCCAGGCTCTGCGGCCGAAATGTTTTTGTGCCCACGGCTTCAACGTTCCCTCCAACACATTATCCCGATAAATGTAAGCATTTATCTTGATGCGACGGTCCAAAAAAACGAGCGGTGAACGGCTTTCGGCCATTACGGCGGCCCAAACCATCACCATCGGCGGCGCTTGGTTTTGAGTGGCAAACCATTGGTCCAAATTTTCAGTAGAACGGTCCGACAAGTAAATCCGGTCGTTTTGCTTGTTCACATATTGCTCAATAACGAACGATGACTCATCGGAGAAAACCAAATTCGGCAAATCGCCACTTTCGTGCAAGCGTAACAACTCCTTTGCTCTTTCCACATTAACTTTTTTGAGCATCAGTGAGACCATGCGTTTTATGGCATTTCAAGGCCTTTAGTCCAAGATGATCTTTCAATATGTGCTGCATCCGTTCGAGCGAAATGTTCGCCTCACGAGCCATTTTTCAGCTGCTACGGCGCGGTTCCGAGCCTATATTGAGGAGCGCGATTGCGCTCCTTGGCAATCAAAGGGTTAACCATTGCAAACGCCATATTTTGTGTTGTTTGAAAAAATGAAGAATAATTCGTCATTTTGGAACAATATGATTGGTCGAAAAAATTCTTTAAACGAATGAAAAGCAAACTAACGCAACACTAGATCCACCTGTACAAGATAGTGTTACTTTTTAAATATTTGTGTATTATCGATTTTTTTTTTATAATTAATATTTTATTTTTAAAATTTATGAAATTTAAATTAAATTTATTTATAAAATTTTAACATATAACATATAAACATATAAAATTAATTTATTATAAAAAAATATAAAATGCATTAGCATGTTAAATAATGACACTCCACAGCTCGTGAGCAGACGTAATGTGTTGAGAAAAGGAAATAAGCACCATAACGATTAAACCGATTCACCCCAAATCGTGTTATTTTGGTACTGTCCATCATAAAAATGACACAAATACGAACAAAAGAAAAATACAAAGACATAATTGTGTATTATACAGTGTATACGTATTCAATATTTTTTGCTTCACTCATTTTAAATGAGTAACTCACGGGACAAAATCGATATACAGGTGTTTCATTTCGAGTTATAGAATACTTTAAAAAAATGAATTAAATTAATAATTAATAAATTAATAATAATTAAATTAATTATAATAATTAAATTAATTGTATCGCTCGCTGTATGGCATGTGGCCCCGTCCAGTTGAGAGGAACACATGTATCTGTCAATACCATCCAATTGAGGTACAAAATATTAGTAATTATGTCTCTATACCGGCCTCCGTTGGCTGTAACGTTTTCACCAACATTATTTTTGAACTAAAGTAAATCCAAAACAATTTTGGAAATAGTTTAGGAATAAACTGGAAATTAAAGGATACTCTGCTAATATGACCTATGACAATTCCAGCACCTCAAACTCTAAAAATATAGCTGACATGTTCGTGTCGTTTCTTCAATCAGTCTATAAACCACTCATTACTAGTGGATTTATCGGCTTTAAAGTAATTTGAAGACGGTTGTGGTCTTGACTATATACCCTTTTCTACTCTGAAGAAGCACGTTGACATGTTAGCAATTCCATTATGTTATCTACTCAACCACTCCTTAAGCACCGGCGTGTTGTCCGAAAAATGGAAAATTTCAAAAATTACACCACTTTTTGGCCGATCCACATCAACTAATCTAATTGAATTCACCAGTAAAATAATTAATGAGATCATCAAGTTGATGTAGCCTACACGGATTTCAATAAAGCATTTGATCCCATCTGTCATCAAAAAGCACTCCAGAGTTTATTCGCATTTGGGTTTTCACTGGATAACATAAATTGGTTCATGTCTTATCTATTAAACCGGTGACAATTTGTAATAAAAGGAAATGAGAAATCAAACGTTATTAAAGTTACGTCTGGTGTTACCAAACATCACACATCGGGCCGTGGATATTAATTGTTTTTATAGATAGAATTTTTTTTGTAATAATAATGGATGCGAAGAAACTTCAAGAAGACATCGATAGATTAAGTGAGTGGTGTGATCGAACTCATGTCTTTTCATCGTAAAAAGAATCCGTTAATTACTTCATGCAAAGTCAACAACGAAGTATTGCAAAGTCAATGAGATTATAGATTTAGGTGTTATATTTGTCGAAAATGGAAGTTTCAATAGGTATATGGAAAATTGTATTGCGAAAGCAAATTCCATGTTAGGATTTGTTAAAAGATGCTCACTCTATTTCACCTACGTTCGATCTTGTTCGTGCTTGTTAAATAAAAGTGACTGTGATCACGACCAGGCACGGCTTTTATTGGTAACGTTTTGCTTGTTCACATTAATTCAGTTTATATTTTGGAAAACATATCAATTCATGTTCCATGTAGAACATTTCGAAACCACTCATCTAATCCAATCACTAGAATACCATTCCACAGACTATGGAGAAAACAACCCCATTAATAGTTTGTCTAAATCATTCAACATCATCGACGGCGTATTTGAATTTAATTTAACAAAGGACAACTTCAAAAATATCCTGAAGAATTATATTATAAATTTTTAATTGTTAAATCAAAATTTGATTTATTTTTATTTTTTTTTGTTTTAAAGATTTTTGTTTAAATGTTTTTATATAATTTTAAACTAAATAATCTGAAATCATATATGTAAATCACAGAATATGTTTCTTTAAATAAATAAAAAATCAAAAAAAAAATCAGTCTATGGTCCGATGATTCCTTCGGCTCATAAAGCATACCAAATGGGGTAACTTTTTTTGAGTGTAGTGGTTTCCGACGAGGGTCTTACGGATCGCGTATTTTAATTTAAAGTAAACGTGGTGCGAAAGCGATCCATAGTTAATCGAATTAATTGCTCTGATGGACGGCTGTCTCTGAAAAAAGTGTTGCCAGCTTAAAGTTCAATACCTCGAAATGAAACATCCTCTACATATACAAAGTTTGCACATGAAACTAACGGATTCCAAAGAGATGTTTTGAGAGAGAATGGTTGGTATGTATTTGTTGTTCTTTGTCGTTGCGCTCCCTTCTGCAAATTTATACGATCATAAATTTAGTTGTTGCATTGGGCGAAAATAAATTTGTGAAACACTCGATGACATTGTTCCTTCTCAAATTATTGATGTTGCGTCGATATTGTTTCCAATTTCGATTGTAATAATTTACAGTAATTTACATTTTACTCACAAATAAGGGATAGCCATTTGAGTGTATATCTTCCTTCTTAATTGTTTCTTTATTAACTCGTTTTTCTCGTCAGCTTGTTTTCGTGGACATTGGCTAGTGATGAAATTGATATAAACCTCTGTATTTATTTGTAACGTGTGATAGAATGAGGAGAGGAAAGAAGTATATTTTCATAGCTTATTAGAACAATTTTGTGTAAGAAAATAATAACTAAAAAAAGAGTTTGGAAATTTGATCGTATGTTGTCGGACGCTATCAAGTTAGTTTGAGACAAAAATATATGGATTGGTCTGCAGATCGAATGTACATATTTCGAAACAGTTTCATTGAAAGGATTGTGTTTTCAACATTCGGAACCACGAGGTATTTGTATTGGCTTATTACCATATATTTTTTTATCTTTATAATTTTTTCAATTTTAACAAACGAATCAAATACCTCTTGTAATTTAATATTGCCCAGTATTATAATTTTGAAGATGAATGAATGAATATTTTAGGTAGCTCTATGACTCATTTACGAGGTTATACTTAAATATAATTAATATTGGACCACATGGACTACACAATTTGCATCCTTCGAGTTAAATGGTGTTGGGTTAGATTTTAGAGCGGGCGTGTAATGCAGCATGAGATGATTATTATTTCTCTAGATGCCAATTGAAATAATTATGCCAGTCGTACTATGTATGACTGATGACGATTCATACATATGATAAAACTAAGAAGTTTTATACCACAATTAACACAAACTAATAAATTAACAAATTCTCTTCCAAGATGTGATATTTGTTATATCTAACTTAACTAACTTATTAATGTAGTTAGACAATAACTTTGCTGCGGTTGTTGCCTTGGTTATTTCTGTGACTATACTATCCTATCCCTAGAAACCATTTATGTCAAGGATGCAAACAGGTCAGACAGTGTTGGCATGTTTAAAACATGTTGGATTTAATCAGTGTTTTAAACACTTTGTAAGGTGTTGTTTTAAACTGTAAACGTTTAATACACATGTTTTAAACATGTTTTTTATAATTAGGTTTTTAAACTATTTTAAACTATGTAAATATAATAAAAAACGAATTATTATTAAATTTTATTTCATTCTATTAATTTTAAATTAACAAGGTGTATCTTTTGTTAAACCAATTGATTTTTTAATGAAGTGGAATTAAGATTTTTATAAATTTCTACAAGTTAAAGCGGCTTTTTCGTTACCTAAGCAATAACTTAATTTTGAGTGCACTAGTCCATAGATTGAAAACACTGACTCAATTCCAGCACTTAATGCCGCTGAATGTAGCTGTTTCATTAGAACAAAAAGTTTTTTGGTGATTTGTCGTTCAAGTGCGGCCCACGATGTTAGTGGTTTAACATTTGCGGTTATGTTTAAACAAAAAAAAAAACTTTTAAAACGAAATGATTTTGCCTGGTAGTTTATGATTTCAGGCATAACTTCGGCGTAATTTTCGGAAATATACTGCATTACACATTCAAACTGGTTGTCATTTAATTGCAGTCCATGGATCGGTGTGGTTGTGTGGATCGGATCCGAAATGTGGATCGATTAAGTATGAACATAGTGGGTAGGTGTAAGTGCTTCATTTAAGCGTTAATGGCATGCTTGCAAATCTGTTGGCGATGAATCCGTATTATTCTCGAAGCTCTCCATTAAATGTATCCAAACCTCAGTCACCTGCCAACCCAATCAACCGCAACCAATTTAAGTTTTTTTAAGTAATCTTGTGCGTTTATTTTTACTAAGTTATTAACTTTAGCGGAAATCGCAGCATCGAACCCGGTTCTCAGAGCATACTTTTACCAAAACTTGCCAGTTTTCCAAATAGGTTTCTATGCAATCTGCCAAGTGTTTCAGCGTACATAACTTGGTAATTTAATTGTTTTACCACCAGCTTGTTTGTATTTTGCAGCTGGATGATGATGGTTTCTAAAGTATTTTACGATTCGCTTCACATGCTCTTTGACGCCCGGCAATTCGATTTCGTGGCCAAGCAAGTTGAGAAAATGTACAGAGCAACCATATGTAATTATATCACATGTTTCCAAATGTTCTACCATCCCTAGCTCATTCCTCATTTTAACCATGGTGGCCGCATTATCAGTAACGAAACTACTTACAGTGCACTCGAATTCTTCTTGACATTTTTTATAGATCGGACTGTCAGCTCGATTAAGTATTTGGAAGTATGGCTTTCATCTGCTGTGTCAAAGGAATCGATTAAATAAGTACATTCGCTGTCCAAATCTAATACTGATACACAAATGATTGAAGCATTGTGTACATTACACCATCCGTCTAATGCCATGCATACGGGTTTTCCCTCAAGTGAACGTTTTGTTTTAATTAACATTTCCCCATAAACGTCGTCTAATAACTTGTTACCAATTTGCAGCCGATTTGGCGGTACATAATCGGGACGCACTAAATGAAATGTTTTAATGAACTCTGGATGCTCTACAATTCGAAATGGTGAATTTGTTGCAAAAACGAATCTAGCTATCTGGGGCATGAATTTTTGTTTTGCTCTGAAACGGTTGTGCTTATAACAAATCGGTCTACCCCAAATTGTCGTTTCGCAGGCGGTTGTTTTATACTTTGAAGTTACTGATGCAAAATTGGTGTTAATACTAGAGCAAGAGCCAGCTAGGGTGCCACTGTCATCACCAGCTTCAGAATCTGTTACAATAGAACGAGAACATCAGATCGTTAAATTTAAAAATTTTATTTGTATTCCACAATCAAAGAATTTATTAACAAAGTCTTATTTAATTAAAAATTAGCCAGTTAGCCTTATTTAAAAAGATTTATTAACAACTTATACTATTCGGATATGTGGACGGGTGTGACGAATCTTCGATCACCATTTCCTCGGTACCATCGATATCATTAAGTATATTATTATCAGATTTTTGAAAAGGCAATTTCATACGTGATGTTAATTCACATATTTCCACTTTGCATTTTAGGCGTTTCGCGCGAGTGTATTTTCATTTGAGACAGAAATGAATTGATTTCAAATAGGATCCTTTCTTCTGCCAGTCATTTTTATTTGACTTCGTCGTTATATTGTTAGAATAATTAAATTATAAATAAAATTATTCGTTAATAATGTACTTTTGACAACCACGAATTACACTCACTCAAAAATATCACTTTTTCTGTTTTTCAAGAAATGAAAAGTGTGTTCGCGAAATTTCAAAAAACGTTTTTTCTTTCGAACAACTCAAAACTCGCAACAAAGGATGAAATTTCCAGTGAAACAGAAAAGATCAACACTATACTACAAACTCTATTTTTGTGAAACGGGGGTTCCCGCAAAACTAACGAAATGGAATTACTCTCACAGTGTACTGTATTTTCACAGAATTTTTTGATATAATAAGTGAAACCAGTGCCTATATGTATGTATGTGGCCATAACATATTGAGTGTGTATGTTAAAAGGGTCAAATAACGTAAACACGAAAATAAACTTTCATACAAATGCTATGAAACATTTTATTTGAATTTTTTTCTTTTACTTTTTCATTTATATCTCGTAAATGTGGAAGAAAATTAAATTTTCATTCTCCTGAGTGCAAGCTTTGTTTATTTACCTTTGATTTTGATCCGTGTACATATACGCAGTGGTTAAACGAAACGAAAAAGGTGTGATTTCAAAACCGAATGAGATTTTAAACATGTTTTAACATATTTTAAGCACTTTGTTAAACACACAATTAAAAAACGTATTAAAAACTGAAAAAATCGTTTAAAACAATAAAAAACGTTTTTTTTGTTGGATTTAAAAAAAAAACATGTTTTTGCCAACCCTGGGTCAGGATAATTTTAGAATCAGGGTGTCCGCCGGGAAGGTATACTACTTTGTTTTGCCGCCATTTAGGCGAATATTAGTATTGGCAGTTCATACTTGACAGTCGTGAAGTAGACACGTGGCAAATTCTTCCACAAGACCATTTACGCCGCCGTACATATGCCAATAGGATGTTACAGCTCGCCCATGACAACCCTGATTTTCATGAAAAATTCATAATGAGTGACGAGGCACATTTTCATTTAAATGGATATGTGAATAAACAGAATAGTCGGTTCTGGGCAATGGGAAACCCTCACATTATTCATCAGTCACCTTTACATCCATTAAAAGTGACAGTCCTGTGTGCAATTTGGTCAGGAGGAATCATTGGACCTTACTTCTTTGAAAATGAAAACGGCGTAACGATAACTGTGAATGGGGAGCGATATCGTGATATGATTGAAAACTTTTTAACGCCACAACTGCATACTTTGGGCTTGATTAACATGTGGTATCAACAAGACGGTGCCACATCACATACAGCCAGGATTACAATGGAATTACTGCGAGAACTCTTTCCACAACAAGTTATTTCAAAAAATGGTGTTGTTGATTGGCCTCCACGGTCGCCTGATTTGACAGCTCCGGACTTCTTTTTGTGGGGATATCTGAAAAGCAAGGGTTATGCAAACAAACCAGAAACGCTTGAGCAACTCAAACAAAATATTCGTGATGAAATTAATGAAATACCGCGTGAAATGTGTGAGGGCTCGCATTTGTGAGTTAGTTTGTGAGTTAAATAAAACATTTATCAATATAAGATCCATTCTCTTTCATTTAATCAAAAATCATAAACAAACAAAGTAGTATACCTTCCCGGCGGACACCCTGTAGTAAGATACAGGATTTTAAAACTGTATCGAGTATATTGTGCTGGAATGCTTGGAATGTGCTATACATACCTAGGATCACCATTATGGTTGGCCTGTAAGTCTGTCATATCATATTATTTGGAGGTGGTGAAGATATCTTCCTAGCTTGTTTTAGGAGCTATCGGAAATGTTTATTTAACTTGCGGCAGAGACGATGTTGTATTTCGTTTCCTTTTTTGCTAAATCTTACTCATCTGTTTGGTGATTCTGTTGTATTTTCTGCTTAGGAGTTTGAATATTCTCCTTTGAACATCCTTGACAGTTGCCCTATAGTTACAACGTTGGACTATAGAGATCACATTAAAGTGATAGGGACGTTCAACGTCTACCGTATTGAAAACCATTTAAGATCATGCACCAAAATCTTAAATAATGTTTTATTCGTAAAATTCTTGTTTCACTTTACAGCAAGGTTAATAGATTTGCCTATCTCGTTTGAACAATTCCTGTTATTTATTTGTGATTTTATAAATTTTTCATGATACGGCAAAACTCCTACATACGACCTTTAAGGGTAAGTTTGATCGAATTTTTTAATAAGACCACATCTCAGACACAATCGCGACCATGATAAATTAGTCCTTCGAAGAAGTAATCATACTCTTCAAAACGACCCGTCTATAAAACTTATTATTTTTATCTACAAAAAATTAGGTTGTATCGTGCTGCAATTCAATCTAAGTGCAAAAATATCGTGGGTGGTCGTTTTACAGAAGTTTTATGTATTCAAATGCGTAACTTTCTGTTATAATATTTTTTGGGATGATTGGACAAATAATGTCGCGATTTTTTTCCTGTATAATTTTTTTCTCTGGCAACACAAAAAACTAGAAGTTATAGTAATATTGAAAATTTTCTACCTTGAGATACCAAATTAACCATTCGCTATATTGCCGAATGCCGAAAAAGTGATTTTCGATAAAATGGGTTTCAATTGCGATAAAATCGATTAAGGACAAAAGGATTAAAAATTATATTTACAACAAAATTGCTCTAGTTCGCTTTTCAGAAAATTGAGCGGAATTAACGATTTTTTCGTTTAATTAAGAAAAAAAAATCGTTTAATTACGAAAATCGTTTAATTAAGTATGAGCAGAAATTCTAATTTTAAGAAATAGTGAAACATATAGATAGTGTATTGCCCACACGGCAGAATAATTTTGGTGAATATTAACTAACCTGAACATCTTAGTGGTTCCTGTTCACCATAGATGTAGAGAACAAAAAAGTAAACGCAAAATGAAAGACATTTAATTCTTCAGTTTTCTTTTACTCGCCTTAGTAGTCGTGGTACTTGTGGTAAATAAAATCGGGTGCTAGCCACAAAAATCACACTTCTCCATTTAAACTGCCTTTATGGCTATATTATAAATCGTTCCATCTAGGGAAATTCATAACTTTGAATATTAAAAACTATTTAACATAGATTAAGACTTAATACAGTCTTGTGGGTTTCGCACCCTTACGTTATTTTTTTTATATTAATTAGTGCCATTATCTAGGCCCCCATAATATTTTCCTAACGTAAATGTCAGTATGTTGTTCTAATTTAGCATGGTAATTTGGATCTCCCGCTTTATTGTATCTGCTAATGTTTCGTGAAATTTATTTACCAATTCAATTGTATGTTGGTAAATCCCTCCTCTATCCTCCTAGCGATATGTGGTGATGACACAATACACTCGAACCAATAATTGGTGAAACAGTCCAAACAATCAATAATTTGTACATAAAAACATTTTATTTTTTCATACACATAAAATTGCACTCAATTTCAAAATACTTAGTGACTTGAATCACTACAAAATATGAATTTAAAGTATTTATATTTCTTATTTATTTTCATTTATTGATTTCTTTCAATGCACCGACCTCCTATACTATTCGAGTTTGTATACATTTTTTGCGAATATGCTTCTTGTGTACACAATAAATTCATTCTGTTATTTTTTGCTATTGAACGAAGCTAGAGTTCTTAACGTGTCGATTGGTCGTCTTAATGATGGTTATAAAAGTTACACTTATATATATTCGAACGACATTTTTTTTTTGTGTTAACCGTATAAAGCACAATAAAAGGCCAATTTCGTAACCACCGACCGTGTGCTTGTCATACGAAAGTCATATTATTTTTGTGAGACTGTGACATCTAAATCCTCTTGTTCTAGAATACGATTGTTGGTTGAAAATGTGTAACACATTCTGAAATGACTAAAAGGAAGGTTGGATAATTATATAGCGTAATATAATAAATTCAAAGTATAAATTATAATTACAGGTTAGTAAACATATCTAGTGGAACAATTATACAACATAATTATTAATATATAATTCACATGTCCTACGAGTTTTTGTTATTTTAATTAGAAAATTAACCATACTGAACTTGTTTTAGGGCTTTGTGTGTGTTTTATGTCCCTTAATTTAGAACTATATAATTGCGTATGCGCGCACCGTTTCTTTTCTTGGAACTAAACGAATGGAAACTCTACATAATTGGTTTTTTGAAATATTATTTAGTTTTGTAGTAGACAATTAGTTTTACAATCAAATATGTTCGCAATGAAATTTTACTTTATTTATGTGCAAAATCAATATTGCGAGATTATCCTTAACATTATTGTTTATGTGGCAATGATATATGAATATTTTGATGATATATGGTTTCGTACAGAATTTTGAAATGCTTTAAATAAATTGCGCGGATTAAAGTATGTTCAGGGTCATTGAATATTTATGGGCATGCCAGTATAGTAATTTAAATAGAAATTAGAGAGAAACTTGTTCACCTAATTTATCTCTTGAATTAGTTGAAATTACACATTGTTATACGAAAAGCTTCCAGATTGATTGGAATATATTGTTAAGTCTTAACTTGTGTTCTGATGATGCCGGTCCCACTATACACCCTCTTTAATAATACAGTTAGCACAGGACAATCACAATTTGTTATTCTGGAAATGAGAAGTTTTCTTTCATTTTTTCCATTGGAAATTTGCCTTATGATGTTCTAACTAAATAAATGTAATTCAATATAGGCTGAAATCATTAATATTTGTTGTTCACTCACCTGTAAATTCATGTAATAAAATGTTAATTATTAGTTAGATAAAGTGTCTAGACAGATTAGACAAAAATTACTAAATATTACCTAAATTATAAATATTAATTTATAGTCGCACCCACCTGCATAATTCGGTAATAGGAATGATGAATTCCATGTTCCTATAGTCCCATATCTGACGGTATTCCTTAAATTATATAATTAATAATTAAATATACATAAATTACGAGTATATCTAAAAAGTAAATTTAGAAATTAGAATAGTGAATAAGTAAAATTGTAAACATCTAATCCAAATAAAGTGCATTTGTTTGCAATGATGATCATTTAGAGCCAATATCTACTTCCAAACTGGTGTGCCATCAATTGGAATATTATCCAAATCTAAACCCAAAAAGAATAGAGGATATATGTGCTCAGAGCACTTAGAAAAATCTAGGCCGAAACAGTTAGGTTGAAAGAATTAAAATCAAATAAAATCGTTCTCAAAGTAGACAGTGACGAAACAGAGCAAATAATCTGAAACAGTGTAATTTTAAACCACAAATAATTTCAATTGACTACCTTAATCATTTAATCACCAACTACCTGAAACTGAAATTGGAATACAAGACTTTTTATCAATTTGTCCATTTCATGAATTTAAATCGATTGAAATCGATCGAATAAACATTGCATCGACAAATGTAGATACAATAGAAACTATTTAAAAGAAAATCAAATCGGTTTAGTTGAGTTTATGGTGTTCTTAATTTTTTCCTAAAAACTTAACATTTTTCTTAACTTTTTTAATTTTCCGACTCGTTTGTCTTCGGGATCTTCTTCCTCTTGCAAATTTCAACAAATGCCACCCAAAAGTGCATGTAGTTTTTTACCGCTGTAACAATGTTCGAGCTTTGCCGTCACTTGGTGAAAATGCTCACCGTGCTCATCGGATTCGGCTGGTGATTGTTCGGCGAATTTTTCCACATGATAATGCAAAAATGTATTTTCAGTAACATTCGAACGTTTATATTATGAAAAGCGGTCAGCATATTTTCAGTATAATAGGTAGGGGAAAAAGTGCGTGGCCTTTTTTCCGGTAGATGACTTTACATTCATATATCGCAGTAACCATTGATCGTATCGGGCAATTCTGTGTGTTTGAAAGGTGACAATTTAACTTGTACTTTGACATACAAAACATTAAAATCGATGAAGTGAATAAAAAGTTACAACATTTTAAACATGGAGATAAATAATGAAAAAATTCGTTATATTTTACAATTTTATTATGCCAAAGGTAAAAACGCGGCTCAGGCTTGCGGACAAATTTGTGCTCTTTATGGAGAAGGTGCTTTATCACAATCAGCAGCAAAGAAATGGATCAAGTGCTTTCGTTCTGGAAATATGGATGTCAAAGATGCACCTCGCTTTGGCCGACCAACCACTGGAAAATTCGATGAAATCATGCAGAAAATTGAAGAAAACCGGCATAGAAGCAGCCATGCAATTGGTAAACAACTAGATATTGATCACAAAACAGTTTTAAACCATTTGAAAATGGCTGGATACAAAAAAAAGCTTGACGTTTGGGTGCCACATGAATTAACAGAGATCGGGCCATTTTTAAAGCGCATGATTACTGATGATGAAAAGTGGATAAGATACGACAACTTTGTGCGAAAAGATCATGGGCGAAACGAGGTGAAGCTTCCCAAACGGTATCAAAGCCAGGATTGATGCCAAGAAAGGTAATGCTGTGTGTTTGGTGGGATTGGAAAGGAATCGTGCATTATTGATGATCCGGCAGAAACTGGTAGAACTTGACTGGCATGGTTTGATGCACCCACCATATAGCCTTGGCCTTACACTATCGGACTACCATTTGTTCCAGTCCATGCAGAACCATTTTAATGGTTTTACATTAAATTCAAAACAGAAACTACAGAAGTTCTACAGTGATGGGATCATGGCGCTACCAGAAAAATGGCAAAAGGTTGTCGATCACAATGGCACATATTTGGTTTAATAAAGTTCATTTGAAATAAGAAAATTCTTTGTTTCAATGTCACCCAAAAAAGGCCACGAACTTTCCCTAACCCTTTATTTGCGCCAATCATCGGATCGCTTAATTCCGAGAACATTCTTAATAACTTCTTTAACACATTTCCATGTCACAAGCTCTCGTTCATCAAACGACGAATATCTGGACCATTAAGTATTCCTGTAATAGAAAACAAGATACTATGAAATTTCATTTGATCAAAACTTAGATTCAAACACCAACCTTCTTTTATTTTCATTCCACTTAACCGTGGACAAATCTACTTGATATGACGAGGTGGTAGCAATATTTTTTCAATTGGCGCAAGTGGAGCCGCAACGATGTTGTCGTATCGCAATCAAATGTTCTCACGTAAAGCCCAGTTCCGTCCGTTGTATTGGTCGCCTTTAAAACGTGTGTTCCATAAGCACAAAAAACACATGTTTTTAGTGTATGCATGCCTCTTCAGAGCTATCACTTTTAAATCTGCACAATCTTTCCATTGAAGGTCATTGTATTAATCAAATCAATGATTTTTTTCATTGATGCATACTCGTAAGTTTCCTTATTGTGCTGAGTGCAATTGGAATGGAATTTTTTTGGTACCGTGAAGGAGAACTGCCTTCAAACTGCTTTTGGAGGAATCGATTAACAATCGCCAATCTTCGGGATTATATGCATTGTGTATTGTGAATACCAAACACAAACATCAGTGCAAAAAGCGAGTGAATTATTCTCAATTGATTTGAAAAAATTAGTAAAATGACGACGACGATTTATTGCTCCATATATCCGAACATTTAGAGCCAAAATTTTCACTTGTTTTAAATCCTTTGACAAAATAATGGCATGCCGCTGCAATTCAGGCGTCGTATCATAATATCCAAACGATTTTGCGAGATTTAAATGTGATTGCATGGCGCAGTGACATTTGATGGGTGATATATTGATGCAGATGTTTCTCCGGTTTCATCAGATTCAAATGTTGGTGGTAAATATTATTCAGTTGGCTTTGATCTTTCAGGAACAGGAATTTCACCTGAATGCTGCAGCGGTAGATGAGCATTTGTCGTTGCAGTGTATGCCAAAGAACCAATTTTATTTCTGTTTGTACCGAGAATATAATTCATGCATCCATGCATGTCGTTGTGGATCTATCCATATCATCGGGACACCAAATGACATTGCGGCTCCAGTATTTTGCCATCTATGCAGATGGAAAATGCATGCCGTACAAACAAAAGACGGCGTCCAATATACACCACTAATAATATTTTGTGAAAAGTATAGTCGATATAAATCAGCGGTTTCATCACTTATTTTGCGGCGATTGCTCATAATTGTAAACATCTATCCATATTATTTATTTCACCAGATTTCACATGCCGATTTTCATTTTATTTTTTGTGTTCTTTTATATAGTGTCACTTTATATATTTAAATGAAAAACTTTTTATTTTTAATTTTATATTGTAGTTTTTAGTTCTTACTTATTGTGCCAATTTTTTAACTTTCGAGAATAATCTCTTCTTCGGTTTATTTTTTACTACTATTACATAATTTATTTTGAAGCTGTTTAAACTGTTGCTAGGCGCTGATGTTTGACACCTTCTTTGTTGTCTTTAAGTTATTGATAATAAGTCGTAAATTTTATTGGTTTTTGTGTGAATTTTGTCGTTAAGTAAATGGTTGGTTTTTTTGGTTTTGTATAATTTGGCGAATTTTGGCTGCAATTCGACTCATGACTCATGAGAAATTTGTATACGTACAGTATACAAAAGTCTCATGACTCATGAGTGAAATTGTGCCCAAAATTTATACCAAGATCTTCTAACCTGTCTAATATCGGTCCTTTTTTGATTATGTGTAAAATGGTTAAATTTTTATTGAATTTAGTGTACCTATGATTTTCAGTTTTTGTGTGTTATGCGAAACCTCATTTTATGTACTTTTTTTAAATTTGGTTATGTCATTGATGTGTTCTTTGTATCTTATTTGAAATGAGCGTCCTGTTTGGCCTAAGTATGCTGACCTTCAGTTGTGTTTAGCCTAACCTGTGTATTCGGTTCTCGGCACAAGTGGACCCATGTTTTTTAGAGGGCAAGGTAGGAGCCAGAGTCTTCTGTGAGAAGTTTTTTGCCAAAACTGACAAGACCCTGTGTTTTTGGGGAACACACAAGAAGGCTGGGTCTACAGATGAATGAATTTGTAGAACTTGCATGGACGAAGCGGAGGAAGAGACTTTAGATAACTTCCTATACTCGTGTCCGGCACTGTCATACAGAAGGCATAAGTATTTGGGAGTGTACAGTATGGCTAGCCTTTCACATCTCGCGGACTGTGAAGTGCGAGATATTTTGCGCTACGTAATTAGCTCCAAATGGTTTTAAACAGGGGTAAATGGGAAATAGGATCCTGTGGTATCACAACGAGCCACTACTGGTCAAAGTGTGCGCATGCAGCCACTCCAACCTAACCTAACCTAACCTTGGCCTAAGTAAAACACACATATATGGTGGATGTGGTTTTTCGGTCTTGATATGTTCGTCAAAGTTGTTTGACTTGACTTGCGCAACAACTTTGCTGAAGAAAGCATAAGGAAAATCTAAATGGTGCAAATACTATTGCTGAACAACGAAAAATGACTGCTTTTACGGCATTTTGTATAAAAAACCCAATGGTGAATTATTTGGCCGGAACAATAGGATCCACTTCGCTGAAAAAAGCAAACCGAAAATCTTAATGGTTCAAGAGCTATCAACGTGAAAATGAGTTTATATTTTGACAAATTTATGACTCAAAGCCAAAACATGTCGAAAGCGATATCTCCAAAATGGGGACTAACTTTGAAATGGTACTAGCTCCTCTGAATTCAGCGTACTCCAATTAAGTTTCCCTCGGGGTGTCCAGCTTGCTACTATTTTTCAACTAGCGCCGTGAATAATCCAACCTAGAATAAGCTAACCAAAACTTTTACCAATTTACACTCTCCTGAACAATCAAGAAAAATAATTTAATTAAAGAAGTGCCATGAACCTCGAAAATACAAAATCGCTCTAAGTACCGCAATAATTGTCTGTCTGCTCCCACAGAAAGTCCTGAAAATCATTGGCAATGAAAATATCGTAAATCAATTTATCTTAGAATCCTAAACAAAGTTTTACGTTAGAAACTCGAAATTTAGTTTAAAAGTCTATCTTTAATTTGTATCACTCGATCGCGGAGGTTCATTATAAATGCTAACATACTATATATTACGTTTCCAAAAGCTTTTCTTGACTGTATAATACAAGAGAAAGATATACAGCTGCTGGCTATTTTCACAATTCAAAAGTTTAATATTAAGATAAATAAAATGAATACAATTTTTTAAACAAAATGCTAGTTCAATCACGTTGACTATTATATTTACAAATTTATTTACCCATGATAAGGATGGTGATCCTATCGAAGCCGTTTCGCCATCCCTGGTTTACAGTATATACACAATTTATTATTTCCCGTAGTCGAAACAAGAAAGAATAAAAAATACAAAAATCATAAGCTACCAAACTAAGTGAGATAGAGATCTACGAAGTGAATGAGATAAATAACAAAAACGAGCTGATCATGCTAGCATTGAACATGTTTTTCTTCCCTATCATCCAATCCACACTAGGAAAAATGAAAACCGGTAAAAATGGAAAAAACGAAGAATGAGACCCGGCTCAAAAGTCCTAGTGTGGATTGGGTGTATGTCTTTTATTTCATTTTCTACATTACAACATTTTTAAACAATTGCGAAAAGTAAAAGAAAATAGATAGAGAACACAAAAATTTGCATCGTGATCACCATTACCATGCTATCACGTGATCACGAATACCATGCTATAATTGTTAATTGTTTCTACAAAGGAAGCAAAATTGCGTGCCAAAAAAAATGGTAGCTTTATTCTGATTGATCGGCTGTCGACAGTCGGCTGTTTTCGTCGATGGTAAAACAACCCTATCATTGTCGTTGAAAATGCTCCCAGATTGATTGATTGAACTGTAGGACCCTGTGCTGGACAAGTTACCCGGAAAGGAAAGGTATTATGATAAATGAAAGGATAGGAAAGGTATAGAGGTAAGACAACACAGCAATTAATGAAAACCTTTACCCTCAGTAATCCTTAAACAACAAAGTTTAAGGATTACTGAGGGTAAAGATTTTCATTAATTGCATTTTTAATGAGCAACCTAACCTACCTAGGTAAAAAAACAATTAAACAATTATTAGTTCGTATGAATTTATAGATTTCCTGAGATTTATATAATGCTAAATTAATACATTTTGGCTTCTCAAACAATATAAAAATTTATTAATTCAAACTTCCCAGACTACTGAAATTAAATCAAATTAGCTTGTTGTACTGAAAGTTACAAAAATATTTATTATGTAGTTCCCATTCATAAAGGACAAGCTTACTAATAAGATAATAGTTGGAAAGATCCCCAATACCAATAATCGTAACATAATAATGTAATAGTCAGCTTATTAGCCCAAAAACTCATACATCAAATACATTTTCTGCAATTAAGTGTATTTTTGTGTTTTAATCTATGCGACCTGTTCTGGGGCCAAAGCACGCTTAACTCTCGCGGTTTTTCACGCCCTACCTTACGCATTGCTTGCCAAATCGAGGATGCCAGAACTAGAACCATCTGCACATGCCATAGCTCCATGCCAGCATATACTCGTAGTACTGGCATGGAAGATGGATCGGCCCATGAGTTGTGCACTCCGACAGGGGGTCATTGTTGTGTTCATTTCCGTCACCGATTGTAATCAGATGATGCAAAATCCCTTTTGCATCCTGCCCCTATCGGGATTCAAACCCGGTATCTCCCAATCCAAACGCCAAAGCTTTAACCGCAATGCCTTTTGGTCGGTGAAATTAAGGCTATTGAATGTAATTGATGAGTAAAACATTACCATTTCATGCTGCTAGTGACTACAGGTTATTTGTTGCAAAGGTACACATTAAAATAATTAGCAATGAAAATTTGAATCTGAATGATAACCTAACCTACCTCTGAATTCTAACCTAATTTTTGATATTTAAATAAATTGGATTAATAAAATTAAAGTGTTGATATAAATATTAAACATTTACACTCCTTCTGCATGTAGTCCTGTGTCAAATTCTTAAATACGGCTTAAATACGTTAAACTAAGCATACAATTTGCAAAATACGTCCAAAAGATCTAATTAAAATATTTTTATTTATTTGTATATTACTGGTTGGTTGAAAAGTATTGAAAGCAAAAATGAAAGAATGTGAATTTTTAATGAAATTAGTTTTTTTATTCAATAGAATCTCCCTCAACTTCAATACACTTATTTCAATGATCCTTCAATAATACCATCTCTGTAATGATTTTCCGGAAGCTCTGCAAAATACTGTTCCAGGGCTGCAATAGCTTCTTAATTCGACGAAAAACGATTTCCACGAAGGAATTGTTTCAGGTTTCTGAAGAGATAGTAATCGCTGGGGGCCAAATCTGGTGAATACGGTTGGTGTTCAAGCAATTCGTACTTTAATTGGTTCAATTTGGCCATCGTCAAAAGACTCGCGTGAACACGTGCATTATCGTGATGAAAAATAATTTTTCTCTTCTGTAAAGCAGGTCTTTTTCACGTTTTTTTATCCAACTGGTGCGAAAGGTTGCAATAATATTCATAATTAACTGTTTTGCCTTTTTTAAGATAATCAATCAACAAAATCGATTTTACGAGTACATCCAAAAAACGTCGTTCTTACTTCACCTGTTTTGGAGCTGAACAACCAGCTTCAGTCCACTGTAAACGTGCTTGTTTCAGTTTAGGATCATGATGGTAGTCTCATCTATAATTATAAATTTACGCACAATCGCTTCAAATTACGCTGAAAAATTTGTTTTCGATTCAGTGTTTGTTGAATGGTTAACGAGTGCGGCACCAGTTTAATCTAAAAATATGGAGTACTCGTTTGTCCGCGATGCCTATGGTATCAGAAATTTCACGCTTAGTCAAACTTGAATCTTCACAAACAATATTATACACTTGCTCAATAATTTTTGGTGTTGTTGCACTTTTTGTACGTCCACTACGTGGTTCATCTTTAACGCTTGAACGACCACGTTTAAACTCTAAAACCCATCGATACACAGTTTAAAATAAAGGAGCAGATTTCTTAAGCACTTTTACCATTTTTGTATGAATTTCTGTTGCTGATAAACCTTTCAAAACAAAGAATTTTATCACTGCACGATATTCGGGTTTTCCATTGTAAACGGATACACTGACACGTCAACTTATAATGGCTTGTAAACAAAGAATGAATTGTCAGATCGAAATAAAAATTTTCATGTGTTCAAATGAAAGATGAAATATTAAAATGGCGTATAAATTTTGATTCCTGTAACCAGTAGAGGTCGCTTTCAATACTTTTCAACCAACCTGTAAATTTATCTAATCTCATATTACCTTTAAAACCCTTAACCGGCCTTCCTTTATAAACAAACCTTAATTTACCAACCACTAACCAAAAACACAAGTATAATTATTAAGGGTTACCTTGCCCATATCATTCGAGTCCAGATTCTGGACTCAAATGTTATAAACAAAACTACCCTCAACAACCACACCTACACTTCAGGCCAATGATTAGTAATTTAAGGTTTCTGGACTCTAGAAACAAGCCTGATTTCATTAAAGAAATGCTTCTGATACTGAAAGTTCCAAACATATTTACTACGTAATTCAAATTCACACAGGACGAGCTGGTTAATGAAGTAAATACGTGAGACTATTTACCATTATCATTTAATGGCACCACTGCAAACAAGCCCCTGGGAAATATAAAAAGTGAAGTTACTATATTTTTTATTATAAAATCTGAAAACAAGGCTATCCTGGAATCTGGAAAGTTAAAAATATTAATTCATTTTAGTTTGGGGGCAGGATCGCTGATGCCGCACGGAAGTCTCAAACGGTGGTTTAATTTGAATTTTGACTTGACTATAAAATTGAATCCGTCCAGAAGACAAGGTAGTAAATTTAAATAAAACTATATACATATAGGGTTTTCCAATAAGAGTGATATGATTTCTTTAAAAAAAATTGTTGCACTTGCTGTGTGGCACGTAGCCCCGTCTTGTTGGAACCAAATGTTGTCAAGATCAACTTCTTCCAATTTCGACCATAAAAAGTTGGTTATCATCGATCTATACCGATCTCCATTGACAGTAATGGTGTTACCAGCTTCATTTCGAAAAAAATACGGACCGATGATTCCACCAGACCAAAAACCACACCAAACTGTCAATTTAGGTGAATGTAATGGTTTTTAATGAATAATTTGTGGATTTTCTTCGCACCAGAATCGACAGTTTTGTTTATTTACCGCACTACTCAGATGAAAGTGTGCCTCATCGGAGAAGATGATTTTCTTAAAAAAATCGTTATCGTTTTCAAGTTGTTCCAAGGCAAAATCAGCAAATTCACGACGTTTACGGTTGTCCAATGGCTTCAGTTCTTGAGTGAGAACAATTTTATACGGATGCAAACCCAAATCCTTTCTCAAAATCCGCCAGGTTGTGGTTTGAGACAGTCCCAATTCTTGAGAACGTTTTAGAATCGACAAATTTCGGTCTTCAGCAACACTTGCCTGAACGGCAGCAATATTCGCATTACTTCGAGCGAATCTTTGTCTTATTGGCATTTCAACATTATGTAAAGATAATGCACGCTCAAAATTTTCAACAATTCGACGAATAGCGAGCAGACTTGGACGATTATTACGACTATAAAATGGAAAACTCGAACGAAAAGTTGCAATTGGAGAACGATTATTTTGTTAATACAACTGAATAATTTGTAAACGTTTGTTCTTGCGTATATCTCACCATGATGAAATTGTAAACATTACTAAACACAATGAAACAAAAAATGACAGATCATGACATATTACAAATGGCCTACACGTCACTTAAAACTCATATCATTCCTATTGGAAAACCATATACATATAATATTTAAGTTATGTCTTAATTTGTGATTACCCCACAAGCACAACCTCAAATAAACACATTTTATTAAACATTTTATTAAAAAATCTGTCCAAAAAGTTTAAAAAATCATTCGATCCAATTCGACTTGTTAGGTCATCATCAGTTGTCATCATCACAAGTCGAAATCGAACAAGTGATTTTTTAAACTGTCTGAACAAATTTTTTAATTAAAATATTCAAAAATTAAATTTTTTTGCGAAATGAAAAAACAAGTGTTTAACAAAACGTGTTTCTTAAGTGTTAGGGTGTTTCGCCAAGTGCTTACGGCAAATAGAGTAAAAAGTACCAAGTTCATTAGTTAACCTGAAAATATTAGTATTCCGCTATATTCATCTGTCGCGAAAACAAAATAAAATTTACGCTATCTAGTCTCATATTTGAATTTTATCTGTAATACTAAAGATTTCTATCATACTATGTATACACTTTATAATATCGCATCAAGATGCATACTTTATTGTTGTCGAAAATGGTCCCAGAGAAATAAAATTCTGAAACAAACAAAATAACAATTTTTAAAATCCTTTTAATTTGTTGTATTATATTTTACACATACATACTCGTACATTGAACTTAACTACAAATTAATCAATTTTTTACTAATCAATTGTTTAATTTAATGAATTTTTCGTAATAAATTGCAGCATCACTTTGCTTTAACAAATTATAAATTTATCAAATTCCTTCCATTATTTACTCGTTACAGCAATTATTTCCTAAACACAAACCTCGTTAAATTTCATGATACATGAAAAATGTAAAAATTCCGACAACATATAAATGAAATTCAATTTAACATGAACATAATGTTTAGATAATCCAATATTTTGTATGTTCAGCTTCGTTATATTTCTTACTTTATATTCATGAGTTCTGGGTTGGGTGTTAAAAACACCCGCCTTACTCGACTCGCTGTTCTTTTTTTTGTGAATAGTTTGTTCACCTAATTACTCATTGATCATCCACGTGTCTTTTATCATTTTAGCTTTAGTCTAAGATTTTAGTCTCGAATTCCGGTGAAAAGAATTTATCACGGTATAATTAAAAAAAAAAAAAACAATAAAAATTGCACAACCGCATCTTCCGTACTCCTTTTTCCATTTTGGTAAATACAGACATGTTGCTCAGCACGAGCTTACTGATTTTCGGCAGAGACCTTTTCTTGAAAATTAAAAGATTGAAGGTAGTTTATTTGCGTTACTAAATTTTATCTTTCAATATAACCCGAGATATCCTATTATTATTAGAATTAATTGTTTACATTTATTACTATAGCCAAAAAGAGTGGGTGGTGATTGTAATTGATATAACGATAAAAAATTATTTTATTTACCTTTTAAGTTGGGAATTAAAAATAAAAACCGCGTATTCCCTGATAATTTGTTTTACGAGGGAGTTGCACTGAGAAGAGTCGAATGCTATAAGCATTTACTTAGGATAATTCCTAGAGACAAAAACAAAATTAAACCGCCATGTTGATGTCCATATGTTTCTACAATAAGCAAACTTAAGCATTTGTTTCATGATTAATCATGTTTTAACTTTTTGTGTACCTTTATCACTGAATTAGTTTAATTATCAATAAACACTGTTTTTTAATTTTAAATGTTTATTTATCTTCCTTATAGTGATAATATCGATCTCAGATTGCTCCTGTTTCAGTTTAACAATAACTATTTACATTTTATTAATTTTTCATTCATCTTATACTATACTATAGTATAAATTTAGGCTCCTCCGTTCTGTGGTTTTGATATTTGGTCATAAATTTTATTGGTTTTGGTGTTAATTTTCTCGTTACGAAAATTGTTATTGTGTTTTGTTTATATATTTCACGTTCTTTAAGTCTGTCTAATTGTTGTCCTTTTCTGATTCTGTGTAATATATATATATATATATATATATATATATATATATATATATATATATATATATATATATATATATATATATATATATATGTTTATTATATATATATATATATATATATATATATATATATATATATATATATATGTTTATTATATATATAAATATATATATATATATATATGTTTATTATATATATAT
The DNA here is from genome assembly GCA_963691935.1 of Nephrotoma guestfalica. Taxonomy (NCBI): domain Eukaryota; kingdom Metazoa; phylum Arthropoda; class Insecta; order Diptera; family Tipulidae; genus Nephrotoma; species Nephrotoma guestfalica. Next base: position 231,606,842 of record OY829913.1, on the reverse strand, counting down.
ATATAAATATAAATATATATATATATATATATATATATATATATATATATATTTATATATATATACTCAAATATTTAGCATCAGAAATTGAATGCAATGGGTCTTGCTTTCGAGAAAATTCGTTTAAAGGTTTCTCCGGTGGGCCGTGTTCCTATTTATTATTTTTTTCTCAGCGCAAACGACTTTGATGAAAATTGTTAGGAGGATTTTTCGACTACCAGAAATTGATTGCGGGACCTGATTTTTGTAGGAATTGCTTTAGAGGTCATCCGATGGGCCTGGGTCCCGTTTTTGATTTTTTTTTGGCTTGCACAATTTAATTAAATATTGATGAAGAGGGATTTTTATTTGCCAGAAATCGATTACGATTTGTCTACATTTCGGGAAAGTTCTTTCAGAGAGTCGAATTGTGGCCTTCAAACCCCTTGATTTCGAGATGGTTTCTAAGTCCGTGGAATCGATTGCGATAGGTGTTAATTTCTGGAAAATATGTCCAGAGGATCGTCCAGTGGGGTCCAGGTCCCTTTCCTTATTTTTTTTTCTGGCCCAGATTTTATAAAAATTGCTGGTGGAGCGGTTTTTGCTTACCAAAAATCGATTGTGATGGGTTCTGATTTCGGGAAAGTTCATTTAGAGCGACGTCCGGTGGTTCATGTTTTTTGTTCTCGTACGGTTTTGATAAAAGTTGTTTTTTTTGTTTTAAATTGTTTTTCAAGTATTTTGAAAATAAAAGTCAATGGAAAAGAACCAGAATCAAGATATTGTACTAATACGATATTATTCCAAAGGCTATAAAACATAATTTAAACATAAAATTATATAACAAAAGTTTACTCTCATTAAGCGAGAATCAACTTAGCCGCTTTATCAAATCCCCGCTTATTTCTTAAAGCAGTGTGGGTTGTTAACCCAAATTTAGAAAAACATATTTCTAACCTAATAACGATCGAATTGACAACCACCATTTGAAATCAGTCAATTGTTCTAAATGGATTCAGTTTATTGCAAACAATTAAATTCAATAAAATCTATGGCCGTTTCTCTCTCGCTTATAGTAAGGGTTGATTTGCTTGGCTTCAGACTTAAACGAGAGGCGGTGAAATAAGCATTTGGAGGCGTTTTATTGCAACTCTTTTGATATAATATTTTAACTCTTTCCAAATCTTTATAGCCCCCCGCGCTGTGAACTTTATCAAGTTCGACTCTAATTAGCTTCAATAAAGCAACCTTATTCTTCACCGATCTTTTCATGTTTACCTCAATAAATCAGATTATAAAATATGTTATAAAATTTTACCAATATCTTTATTAAAATTATAGTCGTTTCGTTTATCTTGACGCACCTTAGCAAGGGCAGCCCAATTCTTCAAATATGAATCTAATGAATCACATTATAAATTCCTTGGATGTTTGAATTTCACGGATCACTACGTTGATGTTGCATCCTTCTAGTATATAGTGTATCAACCCGGCACACCCGGAGTCAAACATCATTCGAAATATTTTACAAGCCGTCAATTGAAAAACAAACGATTTCATCTTGTAGTTGTTGCTGGCAATTTAAAACTTCCTTTTTATAAACTTTATTTAGTATTCGATTGAGTGGCTTATAGCCAGGGCGCAAGATATCACAGAATTTTTGAAACTCTGCGTTATTTGCCAAACGAAAAGGCGAGTTTGTGGCAAAAATGAAGCGCCTACACTGTAAATCTATAAAGCTTCCTTTTCCCTTTTTATTGATTTAACTACAAATTTGTCAATGGTTGCAAAACAGGTTGTTTTTTTGTAATTTTTTATGGGCCTAGATTGTTGGTTGTTTGAAAAAATTTCTAATTCTGTTGATGAATCAGCGCTGTTATCAATGGCAATGTTTACAAGAGTTACTGAACCAAGTTGGCATTGTGCATGATGAACCTTCATTCGTTCCACCAATCCTTGGGCGTTCTTGTTTACATTTAATACACAAAACTTTAGCACATTTCTATCCTAATATAAAAAGCCCAAACATTTATCAATAAAATCATCCATAATAATATGTGATTAGTTCTCGCTCTAAAACAGAGACAGCAATAGGCATGCGTGAATATAATATACACAAAGTCAGAACAGAGACAATGATATAGCTATAGCAATAATTGTTACGCCATCCTCACACATTTAACTATAGACGATTCGTGCGTAAGTTTGTTTTGCCCCGCCACATACTAGAAAAAAATACACACGATTTTTACAACAACAAATCTTTATATTTTGTTTTGAAGTATCAAAAACAACGAAGTGAGGTTAAAAGCTCATACTCATATCTACGGACGACTGCTAAAACAGAATTGGCATTTATGAATTAATTACAGCATAGTTTTTTCTTAAATTAATGAGATAATATGTAAAATATCTCAAATTAGTAGCCAAAATAATAAATTTGCAATTATTTAATAATTTTAATTGAAAAATAATCATTTTTCTTTTTAGCCGTTTCTAGAACGGATTGTTGCTCTGAATGGTATAATTTTACACGTGAACGAACGCGAAAAATCTAAAAAGGAAATCCGAACTCATCCAAAAATTTTACACGATTTTTTTCTCTGGTTCGTTTTTATCTTCAGGGTTTTCCAATAGAAATGATATGATTTTTAAGTGACGTTTCGGCCATTTGTAATATGTCATGATCTGTCATTTTTTGTTTCATTGTATTCAGTAATGTTTACAATTTCATCATTCGAATTGTTGAAGTGCAAATAAGACAAAGATTCGCTCGAAGTAATGCAAATATTACTGCCGTTCAGGCAAGTGTTGCTGAAGACCGCAGTTTGTCGATACCAAAACGTTCTCAAGAATTGGGTCTGTCTCAAACCACAACCTGGCGGGTTTTGAGAAGGGATTTGGGTTTGCATCCGCATAAAATTGTTCTCACTCAAGAACTGAAGCCATTGGACCACCGTAAACGTCGTGAATTTGCTGATTTTGTTTTGGAAGAACTTGAAAACGATAACGTTTTTTTTAAGAAAATCATCTTCTCCGATGAGGCTCACTTTCATCTGAGTGGTGCGGTAAATAAACAAAACTGTCGATCCACAAATTATTCATGAAAAACCATTACATTCACCTAAATTGACAGTTTGGTGTGGTTTTTGGTCTGGTGGAATCATCGGTCCATATTTTTTTCGAAATGGAGCTGGTAACACCGTTGCTGTCAATGGAGATCGGTATAGATCGATGATAACCAACTTTTTATGGCCGAAATTGGAAGAAGTTGTTCTTGACAACATTTGGTTCCAACAAGACGGGGCTACGTGCCACACAGCAAGTGCAACAAATTTTTTTAAAGAAATCATATCACTCTTATTGGAAAACCCAATATACAGAATTGTTGTTGTTGTAAAAATCTTCTGTATTTTTTCTTGTATGTGGCGAGGCAAAACAAACTCACGCTCGAATCGTCTGTAGTTAGATGTGGATGTGGCATCGTTTTAAAAAACAACAGAGAAAAAATCGGTTATATTTTTTGGATGAGTTCGGAATTCGTTTTTAGATTTTTGGCGTTCGTTCATATGTAAACTTATAACATTCAGAACAAAAATCGTTTCTAGAAACGACTAAATAGAAATATGATTATTTTTCAATTAAAATTATTAAATAATTGCAAATTTATTATTTTGGCTACTAATTTGAGATATTTTACATATTATCTCATTAATTTAAGTCAAAAATATGCTGTAATTAATTCATGAATGCAAATAGCATCGCTTTTACAACAGGGGAAACAGCCGTATGTAGAGATAAATATTTGATACTATAGAAAACTGGTAAATATTTGTTTACACCACTAGTAACAATACAAGAAATGAAGAAAACCATTAATTTTGGATTTAAAACAGTGTTTAAAACAAATCGTTTAAAACAAGTCGTTTAAAACATACCTACCTTGAAGGGGGGTTCAATTTCCAGTGGCACTATTCTGGCAATTCCCCGGGAATAGGGAACTGGGGAAAGAATTTATATGTAATTTCTGTTCAAATATTTTTTTACCGGCCTACTGAGCAGAAAAGTTTGATGTAAATATTTATAAATTGGGAATAATTTTTCCATACCTAAATTGTCAGGGTAAATTATTCCCAAATTGATTTTATTTTCAAAAAAATTAGCACTAACTTTTTACCTCAGTATGCCAAAAAAACAATTTTTAAATAAAAATTACATATAAATTTTTTCCCCAATTCCCTATTCCCGGGGAATTACCAGAATAGTGCCACAGGCATCGCTTTCTTTAATGTTTCTTTGACTCGCTGACATTTTATAAAAATTGGTGATGGAGGGTTTTCGAGTGCCAGGAGTCGATTGGGCGTGGGTTCCTTTCTTTAATTTTTTTCGGGCCACACGATTTTATAAAAGTTGCTGCAGAAGCTTTTTCGATTATCAGAACCAGATTTTGATGTGTGCTAATCTCGGTCAAATTCGCTTAGGGGGTCCTTCGATGGAGTCAGGGACCTTTATAATTTTTTTTCAGATCTAGAATCTGCTGCAGATGCTAGAATCGATTTCTCAAATGGGATCCAGGTCCCTATCTAAAAAAGGTCACCTTGAACGATTTTGATAACAAATTCAAAAAGGAATTGATTGCAATGCATCATGATTTTGGAAAATTTGTATAGAGGTGCTCCGGTTTAGTCGCTATGTTGCGTCTTGTTCCACAATATGTCCACTATTTCATCTCAATGAGATGAGGCCTATTCTCAAGGGAATAGGCCTCAGATTAATGACGAAAATGGTAATATTATATAAATTTTGGACATGCCTCTAGTAAATTTTCAATTTAAATGAAGACAAGCCATTTCTTTACCGATTGGGATATAACTCTCTTTGTATGTTAAACATAGGATAGTATTCCAAAATGAGTTTCAAATGTGATTTTGAAAAATTTCTAAATTGAGTGGGACGAAGATCTTTAGCCCACGAATAGTATGAACTTGGTTGGTACTATGCAAATATTCAATTTGATTGGAATAAAACCACAGGATATTTAAATTTAATAGAGCTAAGCCATTGCTTACCAAGTGTGACGTAATTATTATTTTACAAAGTAACAGTAAGTATTGTACTCATCGAAGTCCGAAAGAGTGGTTTTCGTGGTGGCTTCTGTCTGTCTGTGTCCTCTCTACAACCCGGACTGATTTGGATGAAACTTCATACTTTAACTTTTCTAAAAGCATTCTAAATTAAATTTGTAACAAAACTGATTTAAATCATTTCTCCAAAATTTAAGCTTAATTAACCCCCAAATAGGTTGAGGGATCGGCATAAAACTTCATACTTAAGGTTTTGTCATAAATTGGCAGATTCGGAAAATGATTTGGAAAGCACAAATTTTGGTTAAATCTTTTTTAAAAGTACTTCGTTTTATGCAAATATTTTGTATATTATAGGATTTACGAACAAAATATTAGACCCAAAAAGATTTTAAATTGAATTAGCATCAAAATTGGTCTATATCAGTTTACTAAAATTTAATCGAAATAACGTTTTTTGATGTAAAATGAACACAATTTTTAACATATTCGAACACATTACGTTATTTTATAGAAAATTCGACAAATACGGTTTGAGATTATGAGATTACGAAACATATACACACAGGTCACCACATGCCATATTAGCTAACGCGAACAAAGAAAACGACGCGATATCAGAAATATATCGACTTCCATATTTTTGATATCGCGTCTGTGAATGATGAATAGAATTTTAACATATATGCTTATGAGAATCAAATTCAACAAGAAAGTCAGGTGTGGGTCATAATATATCCACCCCTCCATTTTTTATTACTTGCTGGTAAGAAAGTTTGTTTAATAATAAACCTACGTGAAGCCATCGAGGGTTTATATCTGGCGACCGAGTTTGAAAGGAATAACGACTCTACAGTACAGCATAGAAAATGATGGTCAATGAAAATATATAATATTTCTAATTGTTGGGCGATCAAATCTCGATTATAGTACCAATTATGAAATGTTTATATCTAACGGGACAAAAAACTTCCAATTCAACCATCTTTGTCCGAGTAAGGCTCTGTGCTCGAGAGTCTTAAGTATACTGAGATGTTTTAATTATTATTATTGTATCTGTATTCATCCTAATTACAATTAGGAATGAAGAGAAAATAATAATAATTCTTATTTTTCTTAATTTGTAAGAATGTTTTCTAAGTTCAACAGACAGTTGTTACGCTTTATAGATAATATTATAGCCAATTATAACACGACGTACTTAACGTTGTTGAATTACGTATCACCAAATATCATCCAATTTTGTATTATATTAAAATAGCTTCGATTTCGGGATATTTTGAGATATTTTTTGTTTCTTGGAGTCGAACCAAGGCGATTTATTTGTTCCCGCACTCCACTTTTTGTCCGTTGACTATAGTTTTGGACAGCGGCGCTGTTTAAACTTTTAAGATTTATCCTTTAACGAAAGAAGTGATTTCAAAATATCCAACCGGCTAGATCGTAATAGTTCTCAAGCTCAGTACTTTTTAAAACTTTCTAATATTTAATCAACTCCACTTGATATCTGAGAATTATTTTCCAAATAATTTTTTACTACCTACATCATTTTCTTATTATCTCGTAAAGTAAAAAATTATCTGTACTTACTTTTCGTTAAATCAATTCTTTATGTAGAAAGCAAAACGCGATGATTTATGTAGATTAAGATTGATTCGAGCATCCAATCAATTCACTAAAAGAAATACGAGAAATAAATAAACTCCCCGAACAGGTGAAAATTATTATTGATTTCAAAATTTGTTTTCCTTCTTTTTTTTAAATAACATTTATTTATAACATGATATCTTTATTTCTACGAGTATATAACGATAATAATTTCTACGAGTATATATTTATAAGATATTTCAAGATGAATGTATTCATACATATTTGATTATTAATTCTATTACTATATCAAATTGTCGTATATAAATTAATATTCAAATAATATGTACTATAAATAACAATCTTATGAAAATAGTTTATTTGTTTCACGTTATCTTGATAAATTAAAGATATCAAATTTGAGTTTCTTCACTATTATTCTTGGTGTAGTCGTAGGTACTTGAGATATAATAAAATAGCTAGCATTTATCGGTTTTGCAGTAGACAAAAACTTTGCTGATATATTGAAATTGGACACCTAGCATTTATAATAATGTATGTACAGTATATTTTTCAAAAGGAAGATAGTTTGTTAGTTATTTTTTAAATATTGATTTGGGTGAACTGCAAAATAGTATCGCTAGTTAGTGTTATAGTTTTGTTAGAGCAATGACGTTATATTTCTGTTTGGCATTTTATCAGGAAAAGTTATAATTTTTTCTTTTGGTTTCTAAATTTTAACCGTTTCAAAGGAAATCAATTTAGATTTCAACCATTTTCATATCTAATATTAATGAAATAATTAATAATGAATTATACTTGTATAGATTGTATCGTTGTAGCAAGGGTAAATGATTTACATTTCTAATTATTTACATGCTTCCTTGTTCCTGAACACAAGCAAAGCTATGTTAGAATAACTGTTTTATAGGTCACTAAAATATCTATATATGGCACTGTTTTGACTTTTCCCGGTCTATTCAATTTGAAAATATACTCGTATTTACATGACTTGTAAAGTACCCTGTTCAATTTGTAATTTAATTTTTTTTTTCTAATTCTTACTTACAAGATTCTGGTATGAATCCTGCAACTGTAAACTCTTCCTCTATACCTGTAATATCTCTGATTAGAGGTATTCCTCGACCTACGACGAGTTAGGCCCCAAGGCATCGGCCTAGTAGATTTCATTTAAAAATAATCATTTAAATTTCATTTTAAAATAATGAGGCAAATCTCTAATAACTTTTGCATTTATTGTATAGGGTGTTGCTCGTGGTTGATTTTGACTATTAAAATCAATTTTATTTGCTGCTTCAATAATTCGGTCCTTCCTTCTCAAAATGGTTAATATTAGCTGGGTTTCTTGATGCTTGATCTGATCCGGTTCAGTTCATGTTTCATGAAACAACACAAAGGCGCGTACTAGATTTCAAATCAAAATTTGTGATCTAAAACAAATTTTGGATCAGGTTTTCCATATAAAGTTTGAACTGATCCGGATCAATGGGCGTCATGAAACACGGAATTATGAAATGATGCAATTCCATATCACGAGCTACGTCGTTTATTTTTTAATCACTCATCTTGTTTTATTTTCATGTTGCTTTTCCAAGCCGATACTAATTTTTTATTTTGATTTAACCCGACCTTTTTGAAACTTTAAAAATTACTCACTTTAAGAATTAAAATCGACTCCTAAAAATAAAAATAAATCAATATTCTCCACATCGAATACAGTTGATCTGCTTAATCATAGTCGACACATTTCTAAGAACTTATACTTTTATTAAGCGTTGGTACCTTCCTTTGGTCTATTTCTTAGAATAAAGAGTTATCAATCAATCCCAAACACATTGTATTTCCTCACATGTAACCGGTTCTATCTCAGCGCCGCGTTGTATTATCATGGTGTCTTACTACTGTTGTTCTACTTGGCGATACTGCCGCGTATCTACAAATAAAGGGTCTTCCAATAGGAATGATACAATTAAAGAATTAAAAAAAAGACAAATTATTCAGTGAGACCAACATTTTTTTTATTTGAAAGGTTACATTATACCATTATGTATGGGAAAATAAATCATTTAGAAAGAAATATGGACTAATCACTCCACCAGCATGAATTCATACCAAACAGTGACTTTAGCTGGATGTAATGGTATCTGAACAGTTTCGTGTGGATCGTTTCGTGTGTTTGATCACTCCAAATTCTGCAATTCTGTTTGTTTACATAACCATTTCACCAAAAATGAGCTTCATCATTGAACTAAATTTTTCGATAAAAATATTCATCATTTTCAAGTTGGTCAAGCGCAAAATCAGAAAATGAACGGTGTTTATGGTGGTCGAATGGCTTTCTTGAACCAGTTGAGTTTTGTAGGGAAGTAAACTCAAATCTTTTCTTAAAATTCTCCATTTTATTGTTTGAGAAAGATTTAATTCTTGAAATCGACGTGGAACCAATAAATTTGGATTTTATCTTACCCTTGCTGCTACCAAATAAATATTCTCTTGTGTGTGCGCATTTCTTTGTCGTACTGGTACTCTTGTATCGTGTAAAGAAAATTTACTTTCAAATAGGTCTACAATACGACGAATAGTGGAGTCGATTAACTGAATAATATCGTCCATAAAATATTCTGAACACAAATGTCAGATAATAATACGCAGTGCTGCCATTATAACCATTTTAAATTGTATCATTCCTATTGGAAAACCCGTTACCTTCGCGTTTTGAAGGTACAGTCAAACCTGGTTTGAACGTACCCTGGTTACAACGTATAACTCGGTAAATAAAACGGTAGTATAAATCTTTTGTTAATTCATTTTTGATTGGATGTAACGTAACGTACCTCGTTTGTAGGAATATAATGTACGTCGTTCTAGTCCCCTCAACGTATTTAGGAATTTTTAAAACGTTCGTCGTAGGTGTTTTTATTATCGTTTTTACAAGTTTGAATTTCAACGCGAGTAAACTACAGTTAAACATAGAGAACTATAGTTCAACATAGAGTAGTGATTTTATTTAGTTCGGTAAACCCCTGAAGTTAGATTTCAGTGGTGAGTTGCATACATACATGTGTATAGGGTTTTTTGAGAAACGCAAGACACCCTGATTTAATTCTATATGTTGATGCACATGTGTTATTAATGTTTATCTTCTTATGACAATGTCTTCTAAAAACGAACATCAATAACACTGCAAAGGAAATTCGAAACTTTACCAGAAGTGGCAAAAAATACAAAAATTAATTCAGAAATTGGTGAGTTGTTTGGATTATCTAAAACAACAGTGGTAACCATTGTACAAAATTGAGCAGCCATCTTGGGTCCTCAGAAGGAAAGAAAATTAAATTTATGAAATCGAAAACTATTTCAGTTAGTGGTCGGTCCACTGTTAAAAGAAAAAGCGGAAAAATTTGGCAAATTTATTGAAAGTTCCTGAATTTAATGCTACAAATGGCTTGATAGATCGGTTTTAAAATTGACACGGTCTGCTATTTAAGAATATTGTTGGTGAAAGGGCAAATGCTATCCAGTAGATATATGTGAGGATTGAATCAAAAATCGGATACCAGTTATCTTAGAGGGCTATGATTTACAAAATATTTTTAATTTAGATGAAACGGGACTTTTATTTAAGTTGCTTCAAAATAAAACTAAAAATAATTTGTGTGCAGACGGCAAGCATAGTAAAGAAAGAGTGACCATACAAGTTGGAGCAAATGGAGGTGTGTCCGAAAAGGTGCCACTGTTGTTGATTGAAAAATCTCATTCGCCAAGATGTTTTAAAAACATAAAAATGTTGCCTATAAAATATAAAGCTAATTCTTAATCCTGGATGACGTCTGCTATATGGGTGGAGTATATTTCAGCTATGGATAGCAAGTTCTTTGAAGAGAAGACAAAACAAACCTGCCCGAACCGCTGGAACGGTTGTTAAATATGATAGACTTGATTCGGTTACGGACACCTAAGTAGTCAATACTTAGTAAAGAATTAGTTTGATAAATATTTGACAATTGTTAATACAAAAGACAGTTACAGTTTAAATGAAAACGTCATAACTGCTTCCTAGAAACTCAGGCTCTATATAAATTCCAATTTTGTAATCATTTAAAAAATTAGAAGTTGAAACAGTTTTCGAATGTTTATTAAGCAAATTTCACATGCATCAATAGTTTTCCTAACATTTAATTCTATATTAAAAAATTTTGGCTTCCTTCCCGAACTTCTGAAATTAAATCAAAGTAAAAATGCTACTTCTGAAAGTTACCAAAATATTTACTATGTAGTTGCAATTGACACAGGACGAGTTTACTAATAAAATGAATAAATTAACCAATCATCGTGACATAATAATTTATTGAGGAGCTTATTGTTAGCTGCTCCTGCACCTCGAAAACTCATAATGCACGGATATCCTGACATAATTTTCTAACACCAAGTGAATTTCTTGAAATCAAAAGTTAACTAAAAGATATTATATAATATCCCGCAAAATATTACCGTTGTTATGCAACTTCAGAAAATTTCCTTTAACCGACACTTCATTGTTCCATTATAACCATAGTCTTTTGATATAATAAGACAATATTATTAAAATTGGGAATGCACGACCAAGCTTTATTAAGCAAGATTTCCTGGAAAACCGGGCCCCACCGTACACCCTTTTTACACTTAACAAAACCGAAGGATAGGATAGGATAGTTAGTTATGGCAGGCTTGGCCTGGTTACAGACACCTCATAAATTCAACAGTTTTTATTTATTTACACAAGATTAATAAATAAAGATAAATGTTTTAAACAATTAATCTTGAAATAAATAATGTACAATGGGAACACTATAGCAATTCAGACCTCATTCCATTCTAACTATAGTTTAAAGTCTAAACCACCATAACACTCCCGTTACACATTAAGTAAGACAGTCACTCAGGCATCTGTAAATTAATAAATTTAAAATGAGAAATACTACAGCATCAAAATAATCCTTAATGCATAAATATTAATATAATGAATATTTAAGGCAACCTGTTAATTTAGTAATTCAATTAACCATGAACTCTTTACAAAACGAGTTAAATTTAAAATTAATCAATGATAACGTTTCCATTTACCGCAATAATAATAAATGTTCATGTCTACCTTAATCATAAATATATTAATTATTTTCTTCCAAATCTAAAATTGGAATAAATTAAAAAAATGTCATGAATCTAAAATAAATAAACATTAACTGAGTAATTAACTGTGTATATTTCACACTCCGCTTCACTTACTTACGACCACCTACCTATTACAAAAGTGACCATCCAAGGAATCACCAATTTTTTGTTGCTTTATGGAGCTGGTCAATTTAAGGAATTTTTTTTATTCAATAGACTAAAAATATGTAATTCATTTTACATAGTACATTGCACTTCATTTCTTAATTCTTTCTTATCACATAAATAATAGGATTTTATCAGAAAATTCTACCTATTTCGATGTAAAATATTTATCAATAGTGGTCTGGATAAAAATTAATTCTGACTCCTGAACAGATGGTAGCAAGTCTGCACATTTCATTAATGCAAAATTTTTTATGTGTTGCAACATTTTGCCAATATCTTCTTCCTTCGGGGCAATTTCATTCAAATCTCCTTCACTGTCTGAATCCGACGGTTCACAAAATTCCAATGATTGACCATTAATCTCATTTACTACATCCTGATGAATTTCAAATAAATCTGGCTGCTCGCAAACACAGAGGAGGTCATCAATTCCAATAAATTCATCCATGTTTTCGTATTGTAAAACGTCGGAAACTAGAGATACATACGTCTTCTTCTAAGGTAGGTGCGGACTGTTCATTGCTTAAAATAAAAGCTGCCTTTTTAAAGCAATTGCAAATTGTTTCTGCTGTAACAGCTTTCCAAGCAGAATCCATCCAATTAATTGATTGTAAAGCGTTGATTTTCATGGCCGATAATGTTGCATCGGTAACAGTGGATTGGGCAATAATCGATGTCATCATCAAATTTCGGTAGTGTTGTTTAAATTTGAATCATGGACGTAGTGTTTGGTGGCAAAAATTTCAAATTAACGTTAGTTACCTTTACAGTAGAATTATGCGCAGGGCAATTATAAACAATTAACAGAATATTTCGCCTAGATTTTTTTATCTGCTTATCGACAGTTTGCAACCAATCTTCAAACAATGAACTTGTCATCCACGCCTTTTGATTATTTCGTCATATTACGGGCAATTGATTCAGTTTCATATTCTTAAACGCATGTGGTTTCCATGATTTGCCGATCACTAGAGGTTGAAGCTCTTTTCTCTCACAACTTGCGCATAGTAGAATCGTAAATCGTCCTTTCGGCAATTTTCCACTCTTGCATCTGTCACCTTTTAATATATGAGGGCGGATTGAAAATGAAGCTACCTAAGTAGGAAAACAAAATTTTTATTTGCCAAAAACCATTTATTTCTCAACATAGTCTCCATTTAGTTCGACACACTTAGTAAGACGATATTCCAACTTTTTTATACCATCTGAATAATACGATTTCGGGAACCCCTCAAAATACGCTTCCACCCATTGTTTCGATTGATTTTTGGTTTCAGGTGTGCAGTGGTGGACCCACGTTTCATCAACAGTAATTAATCGACGCCAAAAATCAACCGGATTACGCTTTATCATGCCCAAACACCGCTGTGAAGTGGTCCGTCGAACTCGTTTTTGTTCGACACTGAGCAAACGCGGTACCCATCTTGCCGATAGCTTTTTCATATGCAAATGTTCATGCAAAATGTTGAACACACGTTCATATGATATGTTTACCATTTCTACAATCTCACGCAACTTGACTCGGCGATCATTCATAACGATATCGAGGATTTTATTCAGTAACCACCTCTTTTGGCCTTCCTGTTGATGGTATTGTTGCAGTGCTTCTTCGGCCGCATTTAAATTCAGCAATCCAATATTTTACCATGTAATCTGACGGAGCAGACTCACCGTAATGTTTATCGAGCTTTTCTTTTGTCTCTTTCGCCGTTTCCCTTTCAAATAATAGTGTTTAATCACTGCACGAAATTCGTTTTTTTCCATTTTTCAAGAAACACAAAAGTTGCTTACTTCAAACGACTACAACAAATAAACTAATCGATTAATTTGGGTGAAATTTTAACAGCTGACGTTTGACAGATCGCAATTTCTAAAAAACAAAATTTTTTGTGTTTGTGCTGCCCATCTAGCGCTAGGTAGTTTCATTTTAAATCCGCCCTCGTAAAGCTCCGATCTGGCAGTGCTTTAAAAAATAAGCCACATTCGTCAGCATTAAAAATGTCTCTTGTTTTATAACCAGTAGTAAACTCCGCTATTCGTTCCTTAAAATTGTCTACAACTTCTTGCGGAGCACTGTTTGATTCACCTGATAGCATTTTGTAACTAATGCTTCTTTTCGCCGTAAACTGGTTCAATCACCCATTAGAAGCTTTGAAGTCAGGGCAGTTAAAATCACCTGCAAATTTAAGCGCAGCTCGTTGTATCATAGGTCCCGTAATTCGTGCGTTGATGCTTCTAAGCTTCTTAAACCACAGGTATGTGGCATTGTTGACATCTTCATAACCGGTTCTTTTTGTCATTAACCGTTTGTATGATTCCGCTTCAATTTCCATTCTGGACGCAAATTCATGTTTTCTTTTTTTTAAATTTTGCGCAGTGGTCTTACTTATGCCAAAATGTTTAGCTGCTTTCCGTTCGCTGTGGATTTCCAAAAGCTTAGCTACTTCCAATTTATCTTTTATGTTTAACTCTTTATATTTTTTGTAAACATTTTTAAAATTTTAAAATTTTAGCTCTAACTCTAATTGATGGCAACACAAAACTAAAACAAACCATAAACTTTTCTTACTTATGGAATATCGTAAATTTGAACAGTGGTATCCCAATGAAAAAATTCATAAACTACATATCTTAAATATTTTATAAAAATTTCAACGCCGACTATGGTAATAAATTACACTATTTCATAACATATAACAGCCAGTGCATATTGCATGCCAATAAGAATGATTATTTTATATCACATGACCATACAGAACAATAGAATTGCGTTTAAATATTTTTTTAAGCAATAAACTGTAATTTTTATTTACGCACACCTGCAAAATTTTAATATTATAAATGTTATAAAATTACATTTTAACTTTTCATGTTCAAGGATATTTTGTCACATTAGAGAAATTAATTTTATTTGTGGTGTTCTACTGAAAGTGGTCACTTTACAGAGGGTGGTCAGAGAGGTGGTCACTTTTGAAAGTTTCACTGTATATTGATTTCAACTGTCAATAACTTCCATATTTGTGAAATGAGAATATTACTTTGAGGATACATTGTCGCTCATTGAAATAACGGTAAAACAAATACCAACAGTAAGACTGTTATCTGTATTTTTTTTTACAAATCTAGTCATTTAGTGAAAAAACATGTATTATCATTGCGTTGCTTGATTACGACCAGTAGTGAATAGTTGGTGCTTGTGGTAAGAACAGCAAATTTGTTTTTTTAATTATCGCTAATTTATTGTTTTTGATTAAACTTATTATTAAAACAAAAATATTTTAGGGAAATGGGTAAAGGAAAAACACTCTTAGAAGGCGAAAAGGCAAAAGTCGAAGTTTTAAATTGCAGTTGCATTGTTATTCGGTCTGCTTCAAATTTATCAGCGTCAAAAATTAAGGAAAAGCCTGGAGTCAAAGCCAGCTTATCAACGGATCGGCAAGTGCATTGTTAGCACTAAGCATCTTCAATTAAAAAAACTTTAAAAAAGCCTCCGTTGAATGCATCACGCAAAGGAAATAAATTGGAATTTGCCAAAAATCACATGCCATGGAAGCAAGAATGGCATCGTGGTGCATTTTCGGTTTCAGTTTTATTTTCATGATCTACGGAAAGAGGACATATTTTTGAACAGAAACCATAGTGGACAAGCTGGCGTAATGGTTTGGGGTGCCGTTTCGCACTACGGAACAATTGACTTGGTTTTTCCTTGCACGAATGAGGCTGCACTTTCGTACAAAGTTATCTTGGGAGAGGCGTTTCCAAAATTTAAAAAGCTTTTCGGACGTTTGCCATGTATTTACCAACAAGAGCCCCTTATAGCAATAATTATTGCAGGCTGGGTAAGAGACGGAGGAGTGTCATTGGACCCCATATTCATCCGATTTGAGTATCTTGGAAAATGTGTGGGGTGACTTTCAAGGAAAGTGTATGGAGGAGGCAAGCACTATGAAGATAAACTTTCATTAATAACAGTTATTAATATGGCCTGAGAGAAAATTAGTCTAAATTATTTTGGCGCTCTCTACGTTTCGATGCCTTCACGAATTTTCGAAACTATATATGCTAAAAACAAGATGCACTCATGTTTTTTGACTAAATTACTAGATTTGTACAAAAATGTAAAAATGTAAAAATACAAAAGTTATTGACATTTGAATCCAATATTATAGGTGGTCGTAATTAAGTGAAGCAGAGTGTTCCATATATTCCAAGATTTAAGTTTTTCATTATAGTTATAGTTATGATCATAGGTAATAAAAATGATTTGAAACTGAACGCAAAAAACAAATTTAATAATGTACAGAATGCACATCCGAAATTAATGACAGTACAAAAATTTGTTTGACACAACACTGAAAGTTATTTGATCATGTATACCGACACACAAGGCTGTATATATAAGGTTTCCAATAAGAGTGCTATGATTTCTTTCAAAGTAAAAGAACACACTAATTGTTAAGGAAATTGAACTGTTTTTTATTTAATGTGAAGTACAATCGATACAATTAAGTTCTGAATAACACGTGATTCAAATGGGCTCCACGACTTCTTCTGCAGGAACGAATTCGATGAACCCAATTTTCGAGAACTTTTTCCACTAATTCAAGTCGTATGTCATGAATAGCACGATTCAATATTGACTTGTAAAGCTTGAAGAGAGTTTGGTTTATTGCTAAAGACCAATGACTTCAAATAACCCCATAAGAAATAGTCTAATGGTGTTAAATCACAACTTCTTGGAGGCCATTCAATATCACAATTTCTTGAAATAATCGAATCTCCAAACTTTTCTCGAAATAATTCAATTGTTGCACTTGCTGTGTAACACGTAGCCCCGTCTTGTTGGAACCAAATGTTGTCAAGATCAACGTCTTCCAATTTCGGCCATAAAAAGTTAGTTATCATCGATCTATACCGATCTCCATTGACAGTAACGGTGTTACCAGCTTCATTTCGAGAAAAATACGGACCGATGATACCACCAGACCAAAAACCACACCAAACTGTCAATTTACGTGAATGTAATGGTTTTTCATGAATAATTTGTGGATTACACAAATTATTCACTTCGCACCAGAATCGACAGTTTTGTTTATTTACCGCACCACTCAGATGAAAGTGAGCCTCATCGGAGAACATGATTTTCTTAAAAAAATCGTTATCGTTTTCAAGTTGTTCCAAGGCAAAATCAGCAAATTCACGACGCTTACGGTGGTCCAATGGCTTCAGTTCTTGAGTGAGAACAATTTTATATGGATGCAAACCCAAATCCTTTCTCAAAATCCGCCAGGTTGTGATGTGAGACAGTCCCAATTCTTGAGAACGTCTTGGATTCGAAAAATTGCGGTCGTCAGCAACACTTGCCTGAACGGCAGCAATATTTGTATTACTTCGAGCGGATCTTTGTCTTATTGGCACTTCAACATTATGTAAAGAAAATGTACGCTCAAAATGTTCAACAATTCGACGAATAGCGAGCACACTTGTACGATTATTACGACTATAAAATGGCAAAAGCGCACGAAGAGTTGCAATTGGAGAACGATTATTTTGATAATAAAACTGAATAATTTTTAAACGTTGTGTTTGCGTATATATCACCATGATGAAATTGTAAACATTACTGAATACAATGAAACAAAAAATGACAGATCATGACATATTACAAATGGCCGAAACGCCACTTAAAAATCATATCATTCCCATTGGAAAACCCTATATATGGTACTCAACTTGTCAATAGCGATGTTTTCCAAAAATCATGTTTTGACCATAAAATATTTTCAAAATACTTTGATTAGGACGAAATTAAATTTATAATTGAGGTAGTTCTAAATGATTATCGAAATAAAATGTTTAGTTTGTCTATGGTTAGGTATCAAAGTTGATCGTTTTTCACAAACGTACAAATAAATCAATTTTCTTAATATTTCACCTCCAAACCGCGAATAATTTATGCACCAGGGTGTTACGGAACATAAAATCAAGGTATTAATACACGATTATCAAGATTGGTATTGAAATTACTTAGAAAATAGAAAATTTAGTTTAAAAAACGTCAACCGTTAAGTTTTTTGTTTTTACGCCGCAATGATGATTCAATTTGAGTTTATTTTACTGTTCCTAGATGGCGTCAATTAAAAAATAAATGTGTCGAAAATTAGTGGTCATGATTTGTAGTATACGCAATGTTTAGTAGCAGAAATAATGAAAATTAGGAATTAGTTTAAAAATAATTAAACCATTTTATACGGACAATATAAGTAAAGTGTAGCAGATAAATTATCGAAAATTCGGGTGGGCACTCAAACGGATTCAAGAAACAAGCCAGTTTGGATATATTATTTAGGCATTTAAATATCGATACCAAAATAAAATTTATTTTCTGGGTACCATGCAGGAATAATGATTTTGATCAAACAATTCAGTGCTACCAAAAGTTCGGTAGTTTAATTCTTCACTTTTTGGAATCAATTGAGGTGTATTCAAGATCTATGTTTACGTTCGTGGTAAAGAAAGTCGGGTGTTGGGTACAACATATTCATCCCTCCCCCCCCATTTTTTGTATTATGTTGTTTATTTAAGCTTTATTGAGTAGTTAATTAAACCTATTTTAGTGTTTCCCATTTACTTCGAATAGTGCTCGCTGCTCGCTTCGCGCGGTATCGTTTCGGTACTCTTGTTCACTCTGACCGGTTTTAGTTGCAGTTTCGCACTGAAAAATATATTCAGTTGCTGATTTTGAACAGTACTATGATTTACTGTTGTATTGTTACTGATATAACCAGGTTATAACGAGGTATTTGTTAATCTAATTGCGAAAAGAAAAATAAATTTATATATCGAAAGCTCTTAATGTGATTTGTTGAAAAGAATGAGAGTGCACATTATACTTTTATGAGTATTATGGGAAATGGAAGGTTGTTGATATTTAGGTTATAATTTGTTGCTGATGCACTGTAAATATATACACGTAGTAAACATCATTAGAGTGTATGGTAGTCATGTAGCTTTCAAAATACACAATAAACTATTTCTTTGAATTACGTGTGCAATAAATCTTTTAAAACTTTTTTTTTAAGATGCTGTTTGTACTGCTTCCCAAGGTATTTATGATATTTGCATTTGTGTTTGATTTATTTGATTTTCAATTTACAATTTTGATATAAGAACTAGTAAAATGTAAACTTATTGCATTCAAATACTATTTACAATATATAACAATAACAAGATACCTAAAACATTTCATTTTGCCTCGAAGTTCCATACCTTGATTGATTTTTGCTTTGTCATAAAAAAAACTTTAGTAATATTATAAGAGTGTTCAAGTTTAAATAGTAAATCTTTGAACTATGTACTACATATATATGTACAATGTACGTCGACACTTGTGAGGAAAAATGTATGCACTTTCTTTTTATTATTACATTAAAATTACTCAATGTCGCAAAAAACAGGAATAAAATTAAATTTTTCAAAATTATATTTTATTTCTAGATTTTTAGAATTGACCCGACTCGGTGTCCATGTTCAATTTGCGGAAAGTGTTCAAACACAAGAAAAACTAAAATATCGACCGCGTACCATAATACGTAAACAGTGAGTGTTCAAAATATATGTGTACTGTACCTATTTAATATTTTTGTATTAAACACGGAAGTTTTTAACTTTATGTGGCTAAAATTATTTGAATTGCTCCAATTTTAATATTTTGTATCTGATGAGATTTGCTAAAAAAACCAGATTTTGGTTTATTTTACGTTTAACAACCAAATCTGTAGTATGTGGTGTAATTAGGCGCAAATCTTTTTCTATTTCTATTTATGTTTTAAATTTAATTTAAGATAACTGCTTAAAAGCTTTTACTTAATTATGTTGAGTCTGCAAAACATGTACTTAACAACATTTTTATTTGTTTTAAATTATTTTGAAAAGTTAAATAATTATATTATGTATTTACAAAATAAAATAAGATTTTGTTGATTTTTAAAATTATTTATGCAAGAAGCTTACATATTGTCATTATTCTGAAAATTTGATTACATAGAAGCGAGTAAATTTTCTAGTACCGTTGTGGAAAGCGCCAGAAAGTTTTAAATGAATTACTTAGTATTTTATTGAAAACAGTAACATTGGAAAATATTGACATGGGGAAATATTATTCATCACTGTGAAATAATGATATGATTATACATACTGCGAACTAAACATAATCCATTAATAAGCTTTATACGTTCATTTATAGAAAATAAAAGCAAAATGTTAAATCTAAAATTTCCCTTCTTTGGAAAACACTTATGTGTACCGGTATAACACCGGTATGTCAATTTTGTATTTACATAATATGTGGTTAAATTTAGTAATTAATTACTGCTTATTAAATGTACGCATATAACACAAGAAAGTAAATATAAATAATGTTTGCGGTTTAAAATAAAATTTCTACTAATTCCAGTTTATACGATAACTGGGGGAAAATCTTTGAACAATTGTTCTTATTAAACAGTTATAGATACAGGCGTCCCTCGTATAACACGGTTAATTCGTACCGTGCTATATCGAAACCGTGTTATACGAAACAAGGTATTCCGTGTAGTATCGAGACCTTGTCTTGTGTTATATCGAAACCGTGTTATACGAAACCTTGAAATAATATAAATAAAGGCAATGTGTATCGTGTTATATCGAAACCAAATCTTAAGGTGTAAAATTTTATGATAGCTGAAATTTCGTTCCAAATACTACATAAATGAAAAAGGAAGTTACCTTCAAGTTTTTATTAAGAAAAATAAATTAAATTCAATTTTATGATGAAATACAAAAATTAAAAAATACAACAAAAAATATATTCAAAGACTAATAATTATAATTACATATTATAAAACAAGTAGAAACAGCTTATTACGATTACAAACTTAATTTTCATCATCACTCTCATCAGAAATTACAGCTAATCTACTTTTTTTCTCCAGGTTGGTTGAAACTCCTCTTCACTAGTTATTTCTCCATCATTACAAAGGTTATCTGACGTAGTAGAAACTACCTGCCTATTTCGATCTTGCAATTCTTTCAGAATTTCTCTATAAGAAGCTAAAGAACTATTCAATTCTCTTTTAAATTTTCCGCTACGTACAACTGAAGGATCTTTTTCAACGAAAAATTTTTCCAATTTTTTAGCTAAAGCTATTCCTCCCTCCAGATCAATTAAATTTAAATGAGGAACCGTTGTAATATTACAAATGTTTTCCGAATCATCGGGGTAATCGAAGTTGGAGGTATTTAGTAGTTCAATTAGTTCTTCCTCATTCAAAGTTTACTCTTCAAATAGTTCCCGAACATCATCAATGTTCATATCTGAAAATCTTTCCCCTTCTAAATTAGAAGCAACCGATATTATTCTGCTAAAATCTGCTTCCTCAAATGGGACACAGCTTCCTCTCTGAACCATTTGCGGTAACAAAGGTTTCCAACACGCATGAAGTGTAGACTGTTTTAATTCCTTGCAAGCCACAGCTATAGTTGTGACACAATCTAAAAAAGAAAACTCTTTCCAAGCTTGAGTAAGCGTTACATTTTTATCGTTTTCCAGTCTTTCGAAAATTTTTTGGAATGCTAGTCGTATGTAGTATGCCTTGGTTGTTGCAATGATTCCTTGATCTAATGGTTGGATCAATGACGTACAATTTGGAGGAAAAACACAATTTTTACGTTAGGATCCAAGCTTGAGTAAGCGTTACAATTTTATCGTTTTTCAGTTTTTCGAAATTTTTTTGGAATGCTAGTCGTATGTAAAGGGTGATTTTTTTGTGGTTAGGATTTTCATGCATTAGTATTTGACAGATCACGCGGGATTTCAGACAAGGTGTCAAAGAGAAAGATGCTCAGTATGCTTTGACATTTCATAATGAATAGACTTACTAACGAGCAACGCTTGCAAATAATTGAATTATATTACAAAAATCAGTGTTCGGTTCGAAAAGTGTTTCGCGATTTACGTCCGATTTATGGTCTACATAATCGACCAAGTGAGCAAACAATTAATGCGATTGTGACCAAGTTTCGCACTCAGTTTACTTTATTGGACATTAAACCAACCACACGAATGCGTACAGTGCGTACAGAAGAGAATATTGCGTCTGTTTCTGAGAGTGTTGCTGAAGACCGTGAAATGTCGATTCGTCGCCGTTCGCAGCAATTGGGTTTGTGTTATTCGACGACATGGAAGATTTTACGCAAAGATCTTGGTGTAAAACCGTATAAAATACAGCTCCTGCAAGAACTGAAGCCGAACGATCTGCCACAACGTCGAATTTTCAGTGAATGGGCCCTAGAAAAGTTGGCAGAAAATCCGCTTTTTTATCGACAAATTTTGTTCAGCGATGAGGCTCATTTCTGGTTGAATGGCTACGTAAATAAGCAAAATTGCCGCATTTGGAGTGAAGAGCAACCAGAAGCCGTTCAAGAACTGCCCATGCATCCCGAAAAATGCACTGTTTGGTGTGGTTTGTACGCTGGTGGAATCATTGGACCGTATTTTTTCAAAGATGCTGTTGGACGCAACGTTACGGTGAATGGCGATCGCTATCGTTCGATGCTAACAAACTTTTTGTTGCCAAAAATGGAAGAACTGAACTTAGTTGACATGTGGTTTCAACAAGATGGCGCTACATGCCACACAGCTCGCGATTCTATGGCCATTTTGAGGGAAAACTTCGGAGAACAATTCATCTCAAGAAATGGCCCGGTAAGTTGGGCACCAAGATCATGCGATTTGACGCCTTTAGACTATTTTTTGTGGGGCTACGTCAAGTCTAAAGTCTACAGAAATAAGCCAGCAACTATTCCAGTTTTGGAAGACAACATTTCCGAAGAAATTCGGGCTATTCCGGCCGAAATGCTCGAAAAAGTTGCCCAAAATTGGACTTTCTGAATGGACCACCTAAGACGCAGCCGCGGTCAACATTTAAATGAAATTATCTTCAAAAAGTAAATGTCATGGACCAATCTAACGTTTCAAATAAAGAACCGATGAGATTTTGCAAATTTTATGCGTTTTTTTTTAAAAAAAAGTTCTCAAGCTCTTAAAAAATCACCCGT
This sequence comes from Nephrotoma guestfalica, assembly GCA_963691935.1. Classification (NCBI taxonomy): domain Eukaryota; kingdom Metazoa; phylum Arthropoda; class Insecta; order Diptera; family Tipulidae; genus Nephrotoma; species Nephrotoma guestfalica. The sequence goes on along the minus strand of OY829913.1, from coordinate 231,583,755 downwards.
TAGTATGCCTTGGTTGTTGCAATGATTCCTTGATCTAATGGTTGGATCAATGACGTACAATTTGGAGGAAAAACACAATTTTTACGTTAGGATGATATAACTCTCTACTATGGCTACCTGCATTATCAATGAGCAATACAACTTTAAAGCTCAATTTTTTTTTTCTTCAAAAACTTTTCTACTTCTAGAATAAAACAATTTTTAAACCAGTCTTCAAAGAAATTTTGCGTCATCCAGCCTTTTTTATTTCTTTTATTTTTTTATCAACGTTTTTCAATGCTCTGGGATTCAAGGAACGATTTATTATCATTGGTTTTACTACAAAATTTCCTGATAGGTTACTACACATATGAAGGGCAACACAATCTTTACAAGTTTTATAACCTGGTGATTGCTTTTCATCTTTTGAAATAAAAGTTCGAGCCGGCAGTTTCTTCCAATATAAAGCTGTCTCATCGGCGTTGAAAATTTGATGTGCTGAATACTCTCCCTCTTCAATGATTCGTGGTATTTCCAATATAAATTTTTGAGCAGCTTCGACATCTGCTGAATCTTGTTCTCCTTGCAATTTTACATTGCGCAAAGAAAATCTTTTTTTTAAATTTTCAAACCACCCTTTACTTGCCAAAAATGATAGGTTTGGTTCTTCTTTAGAAGAAAGTTCATCTTTCCTTAAATGTGTGTAAACTCTGAGGGCTTTTTGTTTAATAATATTTGTACTCAAAGGGATTTTTTTATCTAAACAATCTTCTATCCATATTATAAGAGCATGTTCCATTTTTACGATATTTATATCTCTTTTGCGGGACACACGTTTTGCACCTTGCGAGCAACCAAAGGCAACATCTTTCTAATTTCGCTTTCATTTTTGAATATTGTTCGAATAGTAGCTTCGTTTAAATTTAATAATTTTGCAATCGATGTAGGCTTTTCTCCGCATTTTATACTATCTAAAATTCCAATTTTTTCTTCGAGTGAAATACATTTTCGTTTAAATTTTTGCTTCTTGATCTTGTCAGACATTATCTAAATTTAGGGTCCAAAATAAGATTTACAATAAACGTTACAACTTCATTTTTACATACCTCAAATTAAAATTATTATGCACTTATAAACTTGCAAAAGAAGGCTTTTTTACTATGTACTTTTTATCACTTTTTAATTTACTTTCTAAAATGTTAAAAACAAAGCAAGCTAAAACTTTATCAACTTCATTTACAAAGGACAAAACGCATATGTACTTTCACTTCTCAAAACGAAATGAGATATTTTTTTGTACCAATGAATTTGGGGTATTCCCCTTATTGAACGGAAAAAAAATTCAAATTTCCAAAGCATATTTTTCAAAATCGTGTTATTTCAAAACCGTGTTATATTACCGTGTAATATCGAAACCGTGTTATATTAATATCAATTCTTGTACCGTGTAATATCGAAACCGTCTTTTACAAGTACCGTGTTGTACGAGGGACGCCTGTATATGTATCAATACGGAAATTTTGGAAATTGTGCAAATTTATTAGAAATGAAATCGGAAATCTTATTCTGGTTGATTAATTTTATAGGTAGCAGTTTAAAACATTCAGGAAGTTCTTGCCTTGGAATCCCTAAATTTCAGGTTTAAACTTTCTGTACTCTACTATTGCATTACAATTTCGATAACAAACTTTATCAAACTTATTAAGCTTAATTTTAAAATTAAGCCCGTTTAGCTCAAGCCCGTTTAGTTGACCCAAGAACAAATAATAGCCTTTTAGATCAGGCACTGTATTCAAAATATCTCAAAAACAATAAGTAATTTCATTTTTGGTGGGGCAAATTTTTTATTTCATAGTGTTGTTTCTAACAAAAAATAACAAGAATTCAATAACAATTGTAATAGCTCAATTATTCGGAAAATAATTGATACTAAAATCATCGACACATCATCGACACAATCATCGACATATTATACACATATTAATACGCGACATTCAACCGAGCGATATTCAATTAATAAACGACACACTGCACAAATTTTCAGTACCTCAAAATTTTTCATTCAGTGCCTCCTGCCTTGCCGAAAACTGTTATACAAAAACACGAATTTTTAAAAAAGAAATATTTATTTTAGGTAATTCAAATCAGTACATTTTGTAAATACATATATTTACATTCTTAATGCATTACTAGTAGTACGAGGTAGTAGTCTACTACTTCTAAATTCTTGTATGCTTAACAAAAACATTAAAGCACTTCTTATTATCACTTTGTCTTATTACAAATTCAAATATTGCAGATGAAATAAGCGTTTAGCGCTTTAAGCTAATTTATATTTTTTTACTAATTTTTTTGGAGGATTCCAATCACTAATGCCTTCGATGAGCTGCTTAGCTATCATCAATTCGTTTATGGTTTCTGTTTTTAAACAATTTCTGTTTTTTGTTTTAATATTCTTTAGCTGGGAAAAACATCTTTCCGTATCAGCGCTACTATCTGGTAGGCTTAAAAGACCACCAATAAATTTTTTTAAACTTGGAAATCGTCTCCTAAATCATTTTTAGTTCAAAAATGTTGTCCCAAAACTTCTTTAAATTCGAGGCGGTACGGAGAAAAATAGCAACTGTCAAAATCATTAGGCAAAATTATTAGCTAACTCATTGAGTACAGAGGAAATTTACAACAGAAAAAATGTCAAAAACTATAAACTGCGCTGAGAGAAGTGGATTTAACTAACAGAACATAGATGGTGTTGATGGGTAATTACAAATTATTCAGTTGCAAGACACTGTAACGTTTATCAGAAAAGCCAACTTTACTATTATTATTAGGCACTAAAGTGTCTTTTGACAGCACTGGTGATACGATTTAATAATTTATTAATCGACGTTCAGAATCAACCTGGCAATCGACACTGGCATTGATGAAATCAATAATAAATAAATGACATCCACTGAAGTTGATTTCTCGATTTCTCTCGTCCTCTCGTTTCACTCTCTCTTTTCCCATACAGAAGATGAACAACGCTCACACCGAAAAAACCATATATATATATATATATATATATATATATATATATATATATATATATATATATATATATATATATATATATATATATATATATATATATATATATATATATATATATATATATATATATACGCATATATACGCATTCTTGGTGTCGATTCAGCAATCAGCAAATGTTGTAGAATCAACGTGATTTACTTTACATTGGAATGTTAACTAACGCCCCGTGGGTCAATCTAATTGGTTGAATTCCTGCATGGTTGTTGGAATTTTCTTCTTGGGATTGTTTGTTTATAAACAATGTGTCTCTGTGGATCATTACTAGTGCTTTGTTGACAAAAAATATGATAACTACGCATATGATGACGGTTATGATACTTAAATCGATGACCGCTGCTTCTTTGTGTTCGTTGAAAATCTGTTTAAGTTGTTCAATGTTGTCTAGATACAAGTTATGTAAGTATCCAGCGTCGATTTTGAGGTGGCAGAACCTGGGACGTTTTTACCCCCTCGTTTTTAAAAGTAGCGTCGTTGATTTTTACTGTTTCATTGTGGTACTGTACCAAAAAACATCTTTCCAAAATCTTGCTTAGGTTATTACCGACGACGTTTCCTTTGAAGTTGCTAGACAAATTGTGTTATCGAAGCTTCGATAACTTGGTCTCTATTGAATTGATTATCACATTTGGCATTTGACCATTTTATGAGTTGACTGATGCAATTGTCTTCATTTAATTCCTTTAGTTTATTTGTTTCGCAGATTGTGATGTCTCGAAAAGGATTGCAATCTCGTGTAATTTCATACAGTTCGTTTTGGTTGAGCAAAAGTTGTTTGAATTCCAGGTAGATCTGCTTATTTTGCTTGATTGTTAATCTTACAATGATTGATTGTAATTCTGCTTACTCGTCTTAGGTATTGCGCAGTCGTACAGGATTGTGGAGTTTTTAACCATGATCATTGGTTCGGCATGTTCCATTGCTTCTATTTCATTAGAGAATGGTAAAGTTTCTATTTCTGTGATTATTCGGTTGATTTCCTCTTTATCCAATAGGTTGGTATTGATAATTTTTATTTTTGCTAGTTGCGCGGCTCGAACTATTTCTTTTACTTCCTCTTTAATAACTATACATAAGTCGGTTAAACAGTATTTGTTCCATTCGGTCATCTTTATCTATATTTAAATGATCAATAATTTTGTTGTATTCGATTAAGATTTTATTGATTTTGTATTGCTGGTTATTATTGTCGACTATTGGGTTTTGGCTTCTCACTATTTGGTCCCAATCCGGAGGGTCATGTCAGATGAACCTTCAATCCGTTTCCATGCGCTGCCTATTCAATCTATTGGTCTTTTGGTCTGTGGCTTCTGGTTCTTGAGTTCTAACATTAACTGCGATGTTTGTTTCATTTGATGTGCTAGTTGACGTCGAAGTGTACTTCCTTGGTGTATGCCGTTGATTGTTGGTGTAAACCGGTCAATTAATTCTTCATAGCTTCACCCGCCCATTATCCTGCTTTAAGGTTACTATTGGGGCATCGTACTCGTAAATGTTTAGAGTTGTTGGACAATACATAGACATGAGCTGGAAAGATATAGTCCAATGGAATTGGGGTATAAATTGAAATTTAATTTGAAATTGAAATTGATATTGGTATAGCAATTGATATTGAAATTAAAAGTAAAATTGAAAATGAGATAAAAATTGTAATTTAAATTGAAATTGAAGTCGGAATTAAAATTGACATTTAGGTTATCTCTTTCTCCCAGGAGTTAATCTTGCATTTATTCGTAGATCGGTGTGGTTTCTTCTTATGCAGTTTACTGGCTAACTCAATTATTTTTGGATCAATTGTTCCTCGTCCAGTCACGAGCTGTTGATTTTGAATTTCGGTTCCCTTGGAATCGAATGCGGTACCGTTAGTCGTGGTCCGGAATCTGCCTTCCTTCTTGAACTTGTTGTTATAAAATTTATTTCGGAATTTTCCCCGGTCTCGTCTTGATTCTCTTCTTCGGCTTCAAGTTCCTCAATGTCCGCATTTTCGTATAACAGCTGAGTATACTGATCTTGCGTCTCTATGTGGCAAACCCTTTGTTGTTTCCGTGGTTCACTATAATGTGAGCTTTCTCGTTTAAGCGCTGGTTGGTTTTGCTGGGCTTTTTGCATCGGGTGATTTATGTAATTTACCTGGTTGCTTAATGACGGTTCAATCTCCATTGGCTCTTGCGACTTCGAATGTATTGGCGTGAGTGGTGCTTTGATGTTCTGGTACTGAATGTTATAAGCTAGATTTCTTTGTGGCATTATCATTTAACTGTGGTTTCTCCGAACGTCAGATGAAGTGCTGCTTGCTTGTGAGAATATTTGGTTTGTTGGAGCCATATCTTTCCTATGTACCGCGAGATTTCGAAAGTTTAAATTCTGTCAAGGGTTCTGTTTCTATATGTATCAATGAGAACTCTATTCCGCGGTCCTTATGTCGCTTATTGGTGGCAGTAAAATCAAATAAATGATACGCTTTTTTAGTATAATCTTTTTTTCGTGACGTTGAAAAAAGCAGTAGATTCTACAAAAATATCAATTAAAAATTATATTACGGGCCATTGGTAAGAATTAATTTATTATAATAACTTTTTATTTAATGACGTTGCAATAAATATTACCTGGTACTCTAGGTGCATTGTCATTGTATGTACAGATACGAGTATTACGCAAGTTTGGTAAAAACTCTTCGATAACCGGTTATTGGCTAAATAAAGTGAATTATTTTAGCTCAAAGAATATAATGATTGAGCTTTGCTAAAAAACATGTTCTTCGACAAAACGTAACATCATTTTTACCACAGTTATGGGGAAACTACCCCGGTTTAATTTGATAACCATCGTTTTACTGTAAATTATTATGTCTTTATTAATCTTAATGTATCCGATTTGTGGCCGGTTGCACAGAAAAATGACTAACGGCCGGTTAGTAGTGCGCCAGTTAAATGTTTTATATGAAATCTGTTTTCAACGCAAACTTTATTGAATATTGTGTGAAGAAGAAGTATAGAAGTGTAGAAGTGTTGTTTCTAACACAAACTGATAGCAAGACGAATAAGAATCGAATAAGAATTCAGTTGATTTCACTTGATCGGGACGCCGGTTAATCGGGACAGCCGCTTAATTGGCACAAAATTCTTAAAGAACGGAAACTAAACCAAGCAAATATGTACCACAAATTTACTTCGCTTTTTCGGGACAATAATTCGTTTAATCGGGACAGTAATCATAGGAAAAAATTTACTAATAGCAGTTATAGTTAGATATAAGCCGTTTATTTTTACCCTGGTAAACCCAACTTCGTGATTTATTGGGCTCTCTTGGAAAGGGCAGTTGAAGCATAACCAAATCGTATTCTGTTCACATAATATAGCAATATCCACAAGTAGATCTCGCACAGGCTGTGATAAAATATTTCCGGCGAACTCACCATTAAGGTTTAACTGGGGTACTGTCATTATTTTCAAGGAAGCAGGAGAGCTTGGCTTGGTACGCTAGACATTTACTACTCCCAGCTCTTTCGTTACGTGCATGGTATGTGTAGTCCTCGTCGTTAGTGCAGTTCCTTCTAATATGACCCGCCTTACCGAATTTAAAACAAAGCTTTAAACGATCGATACTTCTACGGCATACACGGGATCTATGCCCTTAGCCCGGGCACTCCTAACATTGAAATGGAATCGCCTTTCCACGAACTCGGCAATCCACCCATCCAATACGGATTTGACCTGTATCGAACATTTGTCTCACCATTATTTTGGAGAGCCCGACTACTGCTATCTGAGCATGCTTTTTGCAATGACTTGATTTACTGATTCAGAGAACCTCCGCGTCATCAAATTTTTTGCTATTTTTTACATATTTTTTGACTAGAAAACCTCCTTCTGTGTGACCTCGCCTATGTCCTTAATCACGATGTCAGCCTTTAGGGTTTTTACCTAGACTTGATTACTTATTTCTGCCAAAAAAGACTTGCAATGTTCGTGTTTTCGGCAGCAATTTCTTGTAGGTCCAGAAGTAAAAACTACTCTTTCCACATTGTGAATGCAAGTTACGTTTTTGTTAAGGCCTTTTAAACCAGGATTGCATATTAAGCCGTCTTTGTGATCTCCAACGCATCCGGACGAGCGGGTCTTCCCGTCGCCTCCTAGTTTTGCTTTTAACTACGGCCCAATTTGAGGATTTCCCAGCGTCACCATTGCGATTATCTTCAACCTATACATGGAATTTTCATACCTATGTTGGAGTTTCACTTCATTCGTTTTTTTCCATCTTAAGTTGGTTTCCTCTTGACGTTGATGTGTTATTGAATCTCTTCCACTACTTCCTCTGGTGGTTCTTCTTCCTGGGTAGCGTTTTAATCTCGTGGTGCACATTCAACTTGTTCTTGATGAACTCAGAAAGCTCATCAATTTGCTTTCACAAACGCTTCGTCTCCGCTTATGTGTCATGACTAGCTTGGGTTCGGTTCTATATAATCTCAAATCCGTCATTGTATTTAACTAAATTTTTTATAACCTCTGCGAGGTTTTAAGCGTTGATTCGTTTATTATATGATTTACAAGAAAAACGACTATGAACTGATTAATTCTAAATTAATTTTGCAACAGATCGATCCGTTTCACGCACTACGAATGATTTTCGTTACTGGAAACGTTGTTTATAAATTTTTAACTCGAAAGAAGAATTTGCTGTTTTTAGTATTTTTTATAACATGAATAAAGAATTAAGTGTCATTTCTGTTGCCGTTGTTATCACTACTTCCTACTCATGAAAAATGACATTGGCTATATACAGAATTGGTAGTACTATTGACGACCACTTGAATTTTTAAAATTAAATGGTCCTTTATTCACTTTTTACGGCCATAGAAATAATGGGAAATTTGAGTTTAGTATTACTGCTTCATTTTAACCATTGAATTGACTAACAACTGAGCCTTGAAATAGTCGTTTAACTTATCGCAGTCGTTTTTATTATTTCAGCATACGGCCCTTTTAGCCGCTTCTTAATGTTTCATACTTTTGTAGACATCTCCGGAGCATTGATTTTAAATGGTCGGGTTATTCAAAAGGTATCAGCCATCAAGTTTGAAATAAGTCGATGATTTGAAAACAACCTAAATCCTTTTTTAGCAAATAAAAATCTTTGGGTTCTACAATTTCAATTGCCAAAATAGTCTTTTTCTCCAATTCTCTTCGTCACCTAGAGTTCCACAACAATTAATATTAAATATCAGCGGTACCTGCTGGTATCAAGCAAATCTCTTGTACTTATACATTTACATATAAAATAATAGTAGAGTCTTTGTTCTACGTGTTTTGCATACCTAGAATAAATAAATATATGTGGTTCTTCTTTTCCCTGTACGTATAATTTGTCGGATAGTAAACTTTTGGCTAGTCACATAACCATTTAATCACCTTGCAACTCACATTTAATAAACAGCATGTTACACTACCGTAACAAAGCTAGAACAACAAAAACATTTGGTATACCCTTTACACAACTTTTTTAAATAATGTATGCGCATAAATTACATACAATTCCTAGATTCACATACCGAGAATAAGAAGAGCTCGAGCTTTTAGATGATACCATACACATCAGACGACATTGAGAAACGAGTAAAAGAGTTGGTTTGTTGTTGCTGTTGCTAAAAAACGGAATGTTTACATTCAACTTTTATTTTAATGCATAATAATTTATTTATACTGAATACACTCACTTATGATAATTCTGCGATTATATTTATACCAAGTTCTGTGTGTAATATTATGTTGTAAATATGAACGGAATACAATTTTCTTAATACAAACATCTAGCGTTTATTTTTTTCTTTTCGTTTCAGATCTGAGTGAGTAAAAGTTATTTTTGAGATAAACAAATACATTGGTTTTCTATGACGCCCTTTACAAAAAAAAGGTAAAAGGTATTTTTATATTGGGGGTACAAATAAGTTTCGAGGGATTTACAAAAGATGGCGTAACTAGTATTGAATTGTATCGGGCCATCTTGTAACTATATTCATGTTAAAGCGTCATCATTTCCTCTAAAAATCAGTAAACAACATATTTTTGCGCTCTACCCATGTCAACATTTGTGCCAATAACAAGCGCTGTTTATTTGTTTTATCTTTGACTCCAGTGACAAAGAATGCTAAGAGAGACCAGTAAAGATTGAAGACGCTGAGTTGGAGGCGTTATTGGTTCAATATTCATGCCAAACTCAAGAGGAGCTCGCTGAAACTTTGGCGTGACTCAACAAGGGATTCAAAACTATCTCAAGACCATGAGTATGATGCAAACACAAGGAAATTGGCTTTCGTATGAACTCAAGCCAAGAGACATCGGACGCTCTTTCTCCACGTGCGAACAACTGTTCCAAAGTCAAAATCGGAAGGCTCTTTTTGCATCGAATCGTGACGAGGGACAAAAAGTGGATCAACTACGACAACCCAAAGCGCAGCAAATCGTGGGGTAAGCCCGAACTAAATATTAAAATCGAATATTCTTGGCAAGAAGCTAATGCTGGGCATCTGGTGGGATCAGTTCGGAGGTATTCCAGCCTAACAAAACCATCACTGGAGAACGTTATCAACAACAATTGATGCAATTAAGCGGATACTTGAAGTTCAAACGCCCACAATATTCCAAAAGACATGACAAAGTGATCTTTGAGCATAACGACGCTCGGCCACAGGTTGCAAGTGCCGTCAAAGAAACTTTGGAGGTGCTTCAATGCGATGTCCTTCCCCACCCACCGTGTTCGCCAGACATTTATTCCGGTCGATGAGTCATGGCCTGGCCGAGCAGAAATTCACTGCTTACAAAGAAGCCATAAATTGGGTCGTAAGCTGGCTGAAAGATGGCAAAAAGTCGTTGCGATGGATAATACTTTGAATAAAATACATTGTACCAATTTGTCTGAATAAGCTTCGAAGTTATAAAAAAAAACTCAAAACTTATTTGCACCCCCCAATAACAATTTATTTATATGATTACATTACTTATTAATTAAATTTTGGAAATGTCCTTTATGCGCTTTATGTTTGTTTACCATAAACATTGAGTATTTGCAATAATACTTTTGCAATGTATACAGTGTATGGTAAAAATACGTATTTAAGCATAATAGGATATATCGTCTGGGTGTCATAGAAATATCGACTTCCTAAAATAAGATGCGTCTTTTGTAACAAGCCGTATGGACCGGTAGTTTCGGTGGACAAAACTATTATATATTGTATACAAAAAATAAATTGGTTAGGCGCCATTTCACCGATGCTCCTAAATGTACTCGACAATCATTGGGTTGGATGTTACGATTAAGCTTAAATCCTTTGCTTTTGCTGCTTTCTGACAGTCAACCAAAGTCGCCATGCGTTTCCCCATTCTCCGTTTTATGTGCTCGTCCAATTTATTTTAATTACACATTATTCGCTGTTTAAGCAGATTCTTCGTATCTTTCTCTTTTTTAACTTCTTTACTGGTGTCACTTCTTTCACCGGCCACATTTGATAAGCAATAACAAAAATACTACAATGAGGTTTTTATTGTTTTCAACCACCACCAATTTTTTTGTTCTCCCCACAATTTTTATTATCAGTAAAAAATGTTATTAAATTTTATATAATTTCATTTTTTATTGCATTAAAAGGCAAACAAATTATGTCTCCATTCATTTGCGTGTATTTTATCTTTTCGATCGAACTCCAGAAAGCTATGTACTTTGGTGGCAATTCAAACTATTTTTTCCATTTATCCTCTTCCTCGCATTCTTGTCAAAAATTACTCTTTCATGACTCGCATGATTTTCCTAATTACTCGACACCAATATGTTTGAGAGCAGCGGCGAGTCTAAGGGATGGAATCTATTTAACGTAAAGTGAACTAATGCTGCTTGCTTTAGAAGACTTTTCAAATTAACCTTTTGTAAAACTCATTAGTTCATGCAATATTGAACAGATGTCATTAGAGTAAAATTATTAATTGTGTCTGCATAGTAGAATGTCGTAAAGAGTATGTTTAAAAAATAGTTTTACTAAGCTAATTAAGCAATTTAAAGATGTATTGTCATTCTGTACGGGGTACAAAAATAAAAGTTACCTCGTAAATTGACTTACTATGATCAGGGCCATATATATTTAACAGGCCTACTTGTACCAAAAGTAACGCTTTTAATAGGGGTACCTAAAGCACTATTTTATATCTAAAATGCCATTTTCGAAAGTTAAATTATGAGATAAAATGTAAATCATTTCAAAATGTAATCATTTAAAAAAATGGAGAGGTGAATCTATTGTGCCCAACACCGGATTTTTTTTTACCACGAATATATACATAGAACTCGGATGCGCCATACATGAATTTTTGCTGAAACGAAAAATTAAACTTACCGTACTTTTGATAAAACTGCCTTGTTCATTATTCCATCCAGCTTAAATTTCAGAAAATCAACAAGATCAACCCTTTTAAGTATGAACTTTAATTCCGAATAGTCAAACCGCTTGGACTGTGGAGATACCATATTTTGGTGAAATAACTTTATTCATTTCCAGTAAAACTTAAAAAATGGCCTGAACTGATTTTGTATGAAATTTAATTTAGAATATTTTTGTTTTTAATGGTTTTTCCGTAAATGCTATATACTTTGCAAAAATTTGCAATTTTCTTTCTCAAAAATCGTCGTTTCCACTTAAATTTTGGAAAATTATGTACTTTTCAAAATAATTTGCAAAATTGAATCAGGTTCTATGGAAGCTGCCACTTCCGGTGGACCGATTTTGACCAACACTCACTCATGATTCCGCAATTTATGAAAAAAGCTTAAGTGTGAAGTTTCATCCTGATCAATCAATCCTTATTGGATGTAGAGAACCAATAACATTTCGTATGCGCGATATCAAAATCCACATACAGACACAGATTTCAAAAAAAATACTTTCTTTGACTTCGGCGATATAGCGAATGGGAAATCTCTATTACTTTCTTTTACGTATTAAAATAAATTATAGTAATCATAAAAAATGTTAACCTCGAGATTTTTGGAGATATCGCCGTGTGTGTGTGTGTGTGTGTGTGTGTGGGTGTGTGGTGTCGGGCAGACTAAATGTTGTTGGTTCTTTACAGCAAGACGGATTGATTGATGCAACCTGGTTAGCGCCATAGTTGGTTGCTATATTAAAATAAAGTGTCTCTCAAATCCGAGGGACCAATATATGTTATAAATGGAAAGATGCAATACTCCATTCAGTTGCAAGCGGTATGTGACGCTAATTACAAGAAAATTATTTCGAGAAGTGGTCAAAGTTGACTTGAATATTTTATAAGAAAACAAAAATAAACAAAAATTTCCCGACTACTATTCGTAAATAATCGAGCATTTTGTAGGGAAAACTACTGTTTATATAGAAATTGAATTTGAAATACCTCCTTATAGATAAATCATTACTTAATTTACATTTACTCATCTACTATGACTATTACTGCTCATGTCCTATGGTAAATTTTAATGTTTCATGATTCAAACAAAATAAAACTGAAAAAAAGTTAGTAAAATAAATATAAGAAAAAAATTAGCATACAGATACGTTACCTTTCGCTATAATAATGATTTCCATGATGTTGAAATGCCCCGCTTCTTTTTGTCTTCTGGAATATTTTTTATTCTCTTGAAAATGTATTTCCTCTGGTTCCTTGTGTTGCTGCTTTTGATATAAATTAATCACCACAAATGCAATGAGATGCACTACCTGGTTTCAGTAGCCCGATGTCGAATCAAAGCAAAATATTTAAGGGTCCTGTCCATGAGTATTGCATTGATAAATCCGCATCGTTACATACCTTTTGTATTACCTCATACCATACGTTTTCATGTCGTGTGCATTTTTTTGTATTTATTCACGTACCCACCCTTAAATAATTTTCTTTCATGTCTCCCGTTTGAAATCATCCTTGCAAAAAAAAATAAAAATAGGTAGAAGTCAAAACACGAGATCGGTTAACAGCGCAAGCAATTTATCTTTAGCACTATACAGTGTGTTGCATAACTATATAATCTCCGTAGCCTTTTGATTATTTTTCTTGCTCAGCTTTATAAATTATAAAAATTTTAGTATTAATTAGTCTTCTGAATATAAATCAGTCTCGCAGAAAAATAATGCGACGTGGAAAGTATTTATCAGACGTAGAAAAGGGCAAAATTCTAACCCTTTCCGAAGAAGGTTTTTCGTTTAGACAAATCGGGCAAAAAATTAAACCGCAATCATGTTACCATTGGTAATTTTTAGGCGATCCGGTTACGGAACAAAAAAAAACCGGAGGACCAAATAAAAGATGAGTTTACGCGAAACTCGTGGGTTGGTTAAAGCTGCGAGTAATTCTTTTAAAAGCCTTAAGCGTCTGAAAAGCAAGCGTAAATTAAATGTGTCTCGAAACACAATCAGCTGGTGTTTGAAATTTGCTCGATATCTGGAATACAGGAAAATGATGTCAGCACCAAAGTTACTGGCACGGCACAAAGCCGCTTGCCTTGAATTTGTTAGGGTAAACATTAGTCGCGACTAGTAAAAGGTAATTAAAAAATTAGTTATTTTGTTTTTATGATAACTATCCTAATTAACTTTTAAAATTTTATCATAACTAACTATTGTTCAATTACAGTAGATTTTTGCTGATGAAAAAAAAATTAATATTCATGGGCCAAATGGCATTCAATACTATTGGAGAGATCTTAGAAAAGAGCCAAATTATTTTTCGAAACGGAATTTTGGTGGTGGTAGTTTAATAATATAATGGGTTTTCTGTTCAGCGAGAACCCTTACCTTGGCGTTTCCAGCCAATAAAATAAAAATCGTAGAGTACATTGGCGGATATTGCAGTGTTTCTTGGATACCGTCGTAAATGCAACAGGATTCAAAGTAACCTAGCAAGACCTCTATGTTTCGAAAATATGGTTCTGCCGTCGCTGATACGTGCTTTGTTAATCAAAAATAGATTGAGTGAAAGTAATTTGGTAATTGGAAACTACAACGGCGTGATCTGAAATAATTGACGACGAGCGCAAACACAATGTAGAAGAATGAACAAAAACGAAACAAAATGGAGAAACCTACCAAAGGCCCTCCATCTTCCACCCATCCTAGGATGTGGACTAACCAGAAGTCAGAAATCATCATGAAACTTCAAGGAGACGGCTAAATCTAGACTAAACCTACCGTTAGCCCGTTAGCGGTAGTCAAATTATTTGGTCACCCTTATGAAGTAGGTGCTCACAACTCCCCAACCGATGCATGGCAATCACCGAAACAAAGAAATCTTGTATACCATTTTCAAATGTTTTGTGACAGAATCGAAATCATTGCAACTGATTTCCTACTTAGCCACCGATGTACACAAAATTGTGCTAGTTGTTGTAAACCATTAGAAAACGTCAACTGAATTGCGATTCAGTTCGTAATGGAGTATTTGAATCAAGTGTTTTTTACGATAAAACTTGAATGAATATCTATGCTGGCAGTGTTACTGGGAACAACATGATACATACAAATTATTAGGTTACTCTGAAGTGCTGAGGCATTTTAGTTGGCATCACCGTTTAGTTGTTGTTGTGGACCGAATAATTGTGAGTCTTTCCGTATCATACTGTTGCTTGTTTTGGTCGACGCCTTGAATACTAATCGAAACTTTTCAGTAACAGTATAGCTAGTTTGTGCAGAGTTGTTTTGAAGCTAAACCTTTGGTGACCCTGATTCTGTGATACTTGATTGAGAATTTCTGCACAGATTTCTTCCCAATTGGCGATTTCTTTGAAAATCACATCGAAAATTGATGAGAGTTCCCAAGTGAACACTGTAGTGTGTATATTCGTTATCTGCAGTTTTTAAAACCACTGCTTGGCACACATTTATAAGGGGTCGAAACAGCTCCAGTTTGTTGAAATGTATGTGTTACAGAACCCCAATTTAAACACTGCATTTCATGACCTCTATTGATCTAAATTTTATTTTAGTCTCGAAATGTGGAAAGAACTCATTGAAGCAAAGCGCAACCAAATAAAAATAACATTTTCCAAAATGTATTGGCTGATAGGAAGAAAATCCAAGTTATCATTAGACAATAAGGTCTTACTATACAAAGCGTTAATCAGGCCAATATGGACATATGATATTCAGTTATGCATCAAATAGAGAACTCCTGCAACGAACTCAAGCGAAAATAGTCCGATGTATTACTAATGCTCCATGGTATATCCGAAATCATAACATACACGACAACTTTAGTATTAAATCCGCTACAGAAACAATCAAGGAGTTCAGTTCGAAATACTACTCAAAACTTCAAGGACATCCCAACGAACTGGTCCGGGATATACTAAAACAGCCGCGATTTAAACGACTGAGAAGAGGAGATCCATTCGGACTAATGAACCTGTAAAATCATTAAATGTGTAGATTACGCTTATAAGTAGGATCTAAATTAAATTGTGAACGCTAATATAACATTGGTTAAAACTTAAAAAATGTAATTGGCTTAAAATTTTAACACTTATTGTTAGTTTCTTATGTAGAAAGATTCAAGAATAAAACCATTGGCACTTTTAAAAAAAGTCTCGAAATTTAAAGAGAACCGAATCAGATCAAGTATCAAGAAACACAAAACAAATAATGCTCGGCGGAGATCATGTTTCATAAAGTATTCTTCCAGGGTGGGTTGATCCATTCCGATCCAAAATACCTGCACGTGTTATGGCAAGAACGACACTATATTGGCCTTGAGTAAAATTAACCGAGCATATTGGTGATCATTGCGACCCAGACAATTGCTACATAACTAAAACTATTCAATACCCTGTTTCGATGTTCGATTTCGCCTATTGTAGTCATATTTATGCGAGTTGATTATTGAGATGTGTGGTTTGTGGAATTCACGTAAGTCGATCGAAAAGTAAAAACATTTCGTCAAGTTTTGTAGTTTTTCATCCGAAATGCTCATCGCTCTCTCATCAAACTCTTCATTTATAGCACTATAAATTTTAGTTCTACTAAACAAATGGCGTACATTTAACCAACCGTCTCTGTAAAATAATGCACCTACCAGAAATTCTTTGATTGTAATGTGTTTTGCTGTGGTGGGATTTCCACAAACATAAAATAACACAACTTGTGACGTAATTACGTACCTACTGGTTAATAGCTACCAGAATTGCAGAATTACATTTGAATTTGGTCCTTTCTTTGCTTTTTCGTTTTGTTTTAGTAGAATATTTATTTTTAGATTATTTCTTGGCTGGTATCTGATAATATTTGTAAAACTAAATTTTTGGAAATTATTTATATTTATATTTTTCACAACAATATTGCATTTTTCAATTTATCTAGGGCTTGATTCTCAGTTGAGTACTTACGTTGAAAAGTTGTAATTTATAAAGATAGGGTAATGGATGGAACAGATGAAGTAGAATAAATTTCACTTCTGAATGTTGTTCGTTTTACAGTTTTATAGGAAACTGAAAGCATAACATACTTTCTTTTAATACATAGTAATGAATGTATGAGAAAATCTTTTCTCCTGAGGATTTTTCGTTTTTTTTATTTTCCTGCTCATAACAATTTTCCTCGATAGCATATTCAGTTTATTAGTCCGGATATTTAGGAAAATATCATAATCTAGCTCTTTGTGTTATTTTTCAATAAGCTTTTTTCATATTCTCTCTATTTATGTTATCGTTTAATATTTTGTATAGATGTTAGAAGTATGCATTTAGGCCAAATAAGACGGGTGGGATTCGTTACATATAAAAATAATTTTTATCGTTGTATTATATAAACTTTCATAAATATGATCCATAAAATAATAACTATAATCACTCTTTCAGTTCAAAGTTAATTTTCAAAATTATCGCAAAATATTTACATCTTATGTTTTATAGTAATCCTCATAAAAATCATTATTTTGCTTACCTAAACAATAATCCCGATATTATGATTTCCTCTCAAAATTTTAGATATTAGTATTTTCTATTAAAAAAAAAAAAATAATAATAGTGTAATTTTTATGATAGGTCTCATTGCGTATTGCAGCAGATCGATTCTGGTTCACATAGGAATTCAGAATTTTATTCCTACAAAGGAAAACAAATTATTGCAGTTTCTTCCTATACAATATTTCTTATGTTTTATTCTGGCATAATTAAGAAAAAAATTATTGGAATTTTTATTGTTAGTGTTAGTACTCTACGACAAGGCGCTAATACCAGTTAAAAGAAGAAGAAACGTTACACGCTATATTTTTGATGTAGTAATGAAGAATAGATTAATGGCAGAACGACAGTAATAGCAACCAAGCCAATGATAGAATCGTTCTAGACGAAGGTGACAAGTAAAATATTACTTATGGATAAAATTTTAACCCAAAAATATACAAATATTTTTGTATATTTTAACATAAACCAACCATAACGTTACACACGCAAGGGATATTGTATCTAAATATCTTTACTGAAGGCGGCGTTTAAAAAATTCTTGGCTTCTTTAGTAATATTTTATTAAACTTCAAGTTTTATATTTATTTTCAAATATTTACATATTTTGTCATACTTATTTATTTATTAAATAATTTTCCATCATTATTCGTTAAACCTTGCGATAATTGGAAAGGTATTTTATTCCGTACCTTAAATAGGTACGGGAATTCAAATGTAAAAACTGCTGTAAGTAGGAAAAATATAATAGGGAAAACACAAAACTGCCAGAAAAATGTAACAAAAATTTTCTTTCCTTTTATTTCCGAAAGACAGCCAGAATCGACTTGCAGCACCCAAATTCCGGTTTGCTGGTAAACTTACCATTATGGTTTTTATTAGTCGAAAAAATGCAATTGATATAAAAAGCCAGAAAAGCGATTCCCGTTAAACATTAATAATTTTAATTATTTTGTTAGCGGTCGCTAACATCAAGATTTATTTTAATTTTTTGTACGAAAAGTTCTTACGCACTTCAAAATTTTTTTAATAAATTAAAATTAAATTGTTTTATTGTAAAATTCGAAAGACAAAATTGTTAATAAAATTATTTTTGAAAATACATAATTTTCTGTTATTATCCTTTTATTAGTAGGTGCGCAACAAAATATCCTATGATTTTTATAAAATATCCACATCTCGTCTCCTGTAACAATTCGATGCAGGAAGCTCTTTCTTTCATGCCGTGAAAACAATATTTAGCAAGTGGCTCTTCGATTTCCCATCTGTATCTCAGTCAACTCATGCTGCACCAATTTTCCCTCTTTTTGAATTTTTCCCATAGCATGTAAACGTCTGGAAATACCTCGGTAGTCATTTTTAGTGCCTCCGCAAGTTGACCTTGAGTTTGGGTATCATCTCCATCCAATAAGTCTTGCAGCTCGGTATCTTCAAATGTTTTCGGTCTTTGGGAGCGTTTCTTGTCCTCAACGTCGCCACTTCTGAAGCGTGTAAACCACTCTACACAAGTAGTTTTCGATGGTGCATGTTCGCCGTAGGTCTCCTCAAGCAAATGACGTGCTTCAGCTGCATTTTTTTTCAAGTAGAAGCAGAAAAACCAAATCTTCTCGCAAATGCTATTTGTTTGCACGAAACTCGACATTTTCGTTCTTAGAAAAACTTGTTTTGCGTTGCGATATGTGCTGATATTACAACTGGTTATCGTTAACAACTGTCCACACTATGAACAAAACACAACTTCTGACAAAAACGACAACTAGATGTGTCGCTAGCACCATCTATTTGTGAAAGCCGGAAATTTAGTTGCGTACCTGATATATATTGAAACATATTATATATATATATATATATATATATATATATATATATATATATATATATTTTACCATATGGTGAAAAATTCGTAAATTCGATCAAAAATTCAACATATGGAACCGGAAGTCATGTTTTAATTTTGGGATTTTTATGTTTTGAATGTGTAGTACTGGGTAAAAAAAATATTATAGATTTATCCGTAAAATATAAAATAGGGCTCATTTTAAAGGTAAAAGAATAATGAGAAATTATTACAAAAATAGTATCATCTTTCACAGAGTAAACCAATCACACACATACACCACTCGTCAAAACCTAATCCAGTTTTCGCACCAATAAAGATGTACAGGTTAGGTATATATAAAAAATACTTAAAACTCAGAAAGGTCTGGCCAGACCTTTAAATGAACAGAGGGGTTAAATTTGGCACTATTCCAACTCATAGTACGCGAAACAAAATCGGTATGTCTTTATTTATGTTTTTATTAGACACGCCATGGATATTTAAGAAAATCTAATCAAATCTACGCGCAGGTAGTTATTTTCTTGAGTTTCGATTACCCTTCAATTCGCAGTCGCTTTGGAAAATGCAGTTTTTTATCTATGTCGTTTCGAAAAATGAAATGTTGAAAAATGACCGATGTGAAGTTTATACTAAATTTGTCCTAAACCAACAAAAACAATATAAAATGTTTGTTTGTATTTGTGAAATGTAAACATTTAGGCGATCACTCGATGTATTTAAATTGTTAATAGAAACTTAAAAGGTTGTATAATGTTTAAAAGAAACAATGAGGAATATTTAATTACAGTTGGTAACTTTACCATTAAACAAAACTATAATTAACAATTTGCTCTATTTGCTTAAAATAATAATGAAATACAGTAATTAAAAAAAATATATCAAAAACAACTAATTTAAACTACAAGTTTCATAAATTCGCCATAAGCCATCAGACGTTTATATAAATTTATGTCTACTTGCTCAATCAAAAAGTTTCATAAATTTATCATTGAGCTCACTTAGTGAGACTGACGTTTATGTGAATTTACGTTTTAAATCGTTAAGGGGTGCCGTTTAAGGGTAATACTAAATAGGGTTACAGGTTATTCTCATCGGTTTCACTTGTAAGGGGGCATACATACATATACATATAAACATATAAACATTATACGTATAAACAAGTTACATTGTATTGCTGGTTTAGGACAAGCTCAGTACAAACTTCTTATCGGTATTATGAAGCGTGAACTTTGTCTTAAGTTTGTCCTAATTTTTTATTTTTTATTTTTAGGACAAGCTTAGTACAAAGTTCCCGTGCATGAAAAATGCGGTTTTCAAAAATGTCTTTTTGAAAAATGTCGTTTTAAGAGAAGCCGTTTTGAAAAATGCCGTTTTAAAAAAATGCCATTTTGTCGAATGCCGTTTTGCAAAATGCTGTTTAGAAAAATGTTGTTTAGAAAAATTCCGTTTAGAAAAATGCCATTTTGTACCTATGTCGTTTTGTACCTTATGCCGTTTTGAAATATGCTATTTTGTACCTTATGCCGTTTTGTACCTGGTGTCGTTTTGAAATATGCAGTTTTGAGAAATGCCGTTTTGAAAAATGCCGTTTTGAAAAATGCAATTTCGACCGGGACCCAATGAATTTTAATGTTATTCATACACAACAAATTTATATTTCATTAAATCTCTTAGTTATCATGGCAATATCAGTAATAATGCCAAAATCAGTTAATTTTTATGCAAAAACGCAGCTGTGGTTTAGTACTGAGTAATTTTGTTATTATTTCGGTTAAGAATATTCTTGCGGAGTTAAAAAATACAGTTCAAAATACATGAATTGTATATGCACAATTGTACGTATGTTAGAGCAAATTCTTATAAACACATACAATCTACGAAACACATAAATAGAAGGAATCTGTATTAAAAGCAAAATAAAAATTCGTTATATAAAAACAGGTAAAATTACTTAACATGTTAATACTAATTAGGATTTAGCATTAAACAGACAACCCTGTACGTACAAAACGTATGTGGCGCATTACAAAATACATATCACACAACATTTGTAATTTTTTGTCTTCAAAGTTTTTTTTAGTTGTGACAACTGTTACATGTATTATGTATATAATAATAACATATGGACTTTTGTAATTATAACTCATTACTTTAATGTTTTGCAATAAACATTAACCAACTTTTATCCTCATTAATCTCTCAAACTAATTTTTATATTGAATAATTTTTTGTTTTGATATAATTTTTAGATTCCAATTACCTATTAAAGAAAGTATGTTACAATCGTGCCCAATATAAAACCAAATATGAATATGCATTAAGCATTTAAAATTTGATCACAACCTAAGAAGGGGTTAACAAGATTACCGAAATTAGTAACCCTCTATTCACTTTGTTTTCTAGAATAGAAACGTTTAATTAGCGTAATTATAAAGTCTGGTGCTGTGTTTTAGCATTTAATTATTTTCGGTTCTAATAACAACAACAACAACAACATGTACAGTATATACACGTATAATAATATTATGAGTTTTTAAGTCCCGAAATTCGAGGAGCTGTTTTGTGAAACACAATCACGTAGAACGTGTATATTGTTACTAAACACACATATTTGTGATTTGATTAATATTTCGTTATGTTTATAGACCAAACAGATGAAAACTAGAGGATGATTTTGACAATTATTTTTATTTTGTGTATTCTATTCTACTCACATTTGGCGTAATTTAAAATTAATTTCAACAAACCAATCCATTCTGATAGTTGAAACATTTTCCAATTAACGAGATAATTAACACATTGATTTGTTTCGACTAGATAAATTATTTTATACGTAGATGTGGAGATTGTTCAAACCATTCAATTCATTGAACAGCATTAAATCATTTCAGTTAATTGTAAATATATTAGATGAATTTCGATAAAACGAATACGAGATGTTTTTAGAAAATGATGTTTTAGAAGCTTAATTTAAGAATTTAATATTGTGTTAGATATAGAAAATATTATGTTGTTTTTGTTTTGTCAGTACAAATTTCATTAGGAATCGCTGAAATAAAATAATAACAAGAATTTTGTGCGGTATCATCTTCAAAGAAATCTAGAAAAGAAGTTACCCCTTAAAGTTTCTTAGTGGTTCAAATTTGAATAGCATCCAGGGGCCTATTAAACCATCGCACTTACCACTTATCATGCAAAAATTTAATTTGAAAAAATGTTAGGATTTTGTTCCATAATAAGAAAATTACGATCGCAATTGTTTAAAAATTCATGTTTTGCTTCGGATGTTTACTAAACAAAGTTTAGGATTTGTTTTTAGATTTTTTTTGTAGTTTTTTGTTAGAATGAATACTCATGTTCTGTCCCATATCGAAGTCGCTCACTATGGCACATTACAAAACAGGTCATCACAAAACAGTACATAGTAGATTAAAATGCATGGTACGGAGAACCGATAAAAATATAAATTATATTTTATATCAAAAACAAAAATGGGCGAAGTCCAACAAAAACTCCGGCTGAAATACCGATTGATTATAACACATACCACTTCACTCAATCAGTCCAGCGGCTCTTTTTTATAAATTCGACATTATTCATCAAAATAGTTTCCTTTAACTTCAAGAGTGTTACATTTAATGCAACGTTAACAGTTCGATGCCTTTTTGTAGAACGTACGATGGGGAAGCAATTCGAACTTCAATTCGGGGAATTTTGCCATCGTAGGCAACTAGTTGTGACACGGTGTATTGTCTTGGAAAAATAACTCTTTTTTCTTTTGCATTTGGGGCCGTTTTTACAATTTCTTTCTTCAGACTTACTACTAACGTCATGTAATATTCGCTGTTGATGGTCTTTCCTACCTCAGAATAGTCGACGAATAAAATACCTGGTCCATCCCAAAATAAGGAGGCCAACACCTTACCTTGTGGTAGGCCAAAACCTTACCTTACTTTGTGTTTTTGGACCACTTTCATCGGCTGCTGTCCATTCAACTGACTGACGTTTTGATTCCGGAGTGTAGTCGTGGATTCATGTTTTATTCATTGTCATCATTCATTTTATTCATCGATGCAAAAATCCTGCTTATTACGGTTAAACAGCTTCAAACAGTGCTCTAAATTATCGACGCGTTGCTGTTTTTAGTCCAATGTGAGCAAGCGCTGCACCTACTTTCAATACAGGTTTCTCATGAACAAATGTTCATGCAAAATAATGTATACACTTCGTTCTGGTATTGTTAAGGTTTCAGCCTTTTCTTTATTTCAATATAAAATTATACATTAGAATATACTTAATTACAGTTATAATCCTTTAAATTATTGTAAATATAGAAAACAAAAGGACAATATGTTTATTGAATATTTTCAAGGACCTAAGTAATTTGCAAAATAAAGATAAATCTCCCTAATGATTATATCTGTGGTGGAGTACTAAAAATAAATACTAAATAATACTCCTAAAAATTTTCGTTGGTTTATGTGTATTTGATGGTAGATGGTTGTACCCACACAAGCTCAATTTTTAAGCTTGGAATTATATTTGGATGGCTTATAATTGAATGCCTTAATTCTATAATATTAGAAAAATTGTTTTATATTATCAACATTTAACAGCCAATTGCACAATGCGCATTTCCCGCTCAAACTTATGTTTGCGTTCCGGTGTAAGCATGTTTACACTTTTTGGCAACTTGTGAAAAAAATACGGTGCCATATACAAATACACTTGTATAAAATCTTCTAAATTTTTCGCTATTGCAACGCACACCAATAAAATTATTTCGTTCTGTCATATTGTACATATGAGTAACTCGACTGTGGAAACTGGCAAAATAAGTGACGCCCCAACTACCGGGTGACTGACACGAAGTGTTACCCACTTCAGGCTGTCATTGCTGTCAAACCAGTGATAACAGAGCGCTCAAATTTACACTAATGACAGTTCATTCCATTGTTTACAAGCGTACGAAAGCATTTTAGTGGGAAATATTCAGAAAGAAAGTTATCCGCAATGGAATTACGGAGAAACCCACTGCAACATCACCGGATATCATTCGGAAGGTGAAGGTCAAATTGGCCCGGAATCAGCGACGTAGCGGCAGCAAATGGCTCGTGAGGCGAACATTTCGCTCGAACGGATGCAGCACATATTGAAAGATCATCTTGGACTAAAGGCTTTGAAATTCCATAAAACGCATGGTCTCACCGATGCTCAAAAAAAAGTTAGAGTGGAAAGAGCAAAGGAGTTGCTACGCTTGCACGAAAGTGGCGATTTGACGAATTTGGTTTTCTCCGATGAGTCACCGTTCGTTATAGAGCAATATGTGAACAAGCAAAACGACCGGATTTACTTGCCCAGCCATTCTACTGAAAATTTGAACCAACGGATTGACACTCGAAACCAAGCGCCGCCGATAACGGCCGAAAGCCGTTCACCGCTCGTTTTTTTGGGCCGCCGCATCAAGATAAATGCTCAAATTTATCGGGATCATGTGTTGGAGGGAGCGTTGAAGCCTTGGGCACAAAAACATTTCGGCCGCAGAGCCTGGACATTTCAACAGGACTCAGCGCCGAGTCATAAAGCGCGCGTCAATCAAGATTGACTGAAAAACAACGTTCCGCGGTTCATTCCCACTGCCCAATGGCTACCAAATTCACCGGATGCAAATCCGTTAGATTTCTCGGTTTGGGGTATTTTGAAGAGTAAGGTTGGGACAAAAAAATACCAAGGTGTCGATCATCTCAAGCAAGCGCTTCGCCAGGAATGGGCCAAAATACCGCAGGGTCACTTTCGTGCTGCATGCAATAGATTTGTCGGCCGTTTGAAGGCCATAATCGCGACTTAGGTGGCCAAATCGAAAACTGCTAATGCAATTCGAAAATTTAAATATTTGTGAACATTTTTTACTTTGATTCAATAAAATTCATCAAAAAATAAAAATTCTGTGGCGTTTTGTTTTGGTAACACTTCGTGTCAGCCATCCTGTGGTTATTGCCTCTGTTCAAATTGTGTGATAAATATTTTCTAAGACAAATATTTGACACTAACATGAAACATTTTCCTCTTCGTTAATTTTTTTTCAAGTTCATGTTCGAACTATGTGATAATTTTTTTTTGATAAAATTTTCCCGCCCTTTGTATTAATTTTAATTTGAAAATATTGATTTTAATTATTATAAGATTAAGATTAAGTGCTATTATAAGTCTTCACCGTTTTTATCAAAAATTTTTATCAAACATTTTTCCTTGAGTGCTCGGCTCAATCCTTATTAATTGTGTTCGGTAGTAATAATTTCGTTCCGATTTAGCAGCTGATAATACACGAGAACAAACTGACCCACCAAATACACAACATTAGTTTCTTTCCAAGAATATTCGGCCTCGTTGTCGATGTTGAAGCATAGCCAGGTGGTCCCCATGATTTATTATTTTCTGGGTTATCGTAGTGGATCTATTTTTCATTATCTTGACTATGCGATGCGAAAAACCCTTTCGTCTATGCCTGCATTTCACGAAAAAAATCAGCGTTCAACATCAGCTTCAGTTCATATAACGGTTTTAAACGTTGTGCTGGTTGATACACTCTTAATGAAAGTGCAAGTTCTTCTTACGTTTGTCACTAAGCTTCAAGTAGTGCTGAAAATTCCAAGTCTTCGCACATTCTCGGCCGTCCGTTACGTTATTTGTCTTCGACATAAAATTCACCGTTCTTCTTTTGAAACGTCTTTCGACAACTTCTCTCGCTTAAGGCAGCCTTACCATATGCTTATACAAGTAAATCAAAAGTTCCCGCAAATGATGCTTATTCGGCTTAAAACTCGACATTTTCACAAGAAAAAACAATATGATGCTGGTATAAAATCGTTAATATTTTAAGGCTATGTTGTTGTCAATGATCAACCTTAGGATATGATGTTTTACATCGGGTAATTTTAACTAAAATTTAAAAATTTACTGGTGGCACCATCTTTTGTCGACGGAGACTTATTTGTATACCCCATAAATTAATAAAAACACTTGAAATCATAAATCAAGTTCAATATTTATTTAATTTTAACTTTGTTTTGAATTTTATAAAAATCGAAATATAGGGTTTTCCAATAAGAGTGATATGATCCAAACTTTTCTCGCAATAATTCAATTGTTGCACTTGCTGTGTGGCACGTAGCCCCGTCTTGTGGGAACCAAATGTTGTCAAGATCAACTTCTTCCAATTTCAGCTATAAAAAGTTGGTTATCATCGATCTATACCGATCTCCATTGACAGTAACGGTGTTACCAGCTTCATTTCGAAAAAAATACGGGCCGATGATTCCACCAGACCAAACTGTCAATTTAGATGAATGTAATGGTTTTTCATGAATAATTTGTGGATTTTCTTCGCACCAGAATCGACAGTTTTTTTTTTACCGCACCACTCAGATGAAAGTGAGCCTCATTCGGAGAAGATGATTTTCTTAAAAAAATCGTTATCGTTTTCAAGTGATGATTTGTAAACGTTGTTCTTGCGTATATCTCACCATGATGAAATTGTAAACATTACTGAATACAATGAAACAAAAAATGACAGATCATGACATATTACAAATGGCCGAAACGTCACTTAAAAATTATATCATTCCTATTGGAAAACCCTGTACAATCATATTGTTGAATATTTATCGTTGAGTCCAATTCTTTTACATATTAAACAACTTCTAGTCATACGCAATGGCATAAACAAGTACATTTAATAATTTATATCCGATTAAATTTTCACTTATGTATCTGTCAAAAATTATTATGCCTAAAGACTGTAATAATTCGGGTGTGTTCGGTATTTTTACAATGCTTGTACTAAAAGATAATCATCACACAATTCGGACACGTCTTAGAATGTTAGTTGAGCAACAATTTTTTAGTTTGTAAAATTTGTATATGGCACCAATTACGTTTTGAATCCACTGTTACCCCTAAATATTTAAACTCATTTACTGAATCCACTGAAATGCAATGCGACACACGTGATTAAATGTGATATATAACAGGGTTTACTTCGACTCAGGTCGTGAAAAATGCATGATTTTGGATTTGTTGCTAATAGCAACCCGAGGATAATAAAACCATTTACTGTGAGTATTTAACCCATAGTTTCCAAAAATCGGTTGAATTATCATTTAATGCGTAGGTCAACGCCAGATCGAAAATTGACTTAAAATATATCAACAATAACAGTTGCCCCAAATCAGATCCTTGAGGAACTCTTCCAATGCTCTGGTGACGATTCCTCAAATAACTCCCAAACCAATCATAAATTTTACCCCTTATGCCTATATATGATAGTTTCGATAGCAGTATAAGGTGGTCAACTGTATTAGCCTCAGTGATGTGGTGGGCCTTAGAAATATCGACAACAAATGCAATGGTTGGGCTAAAAGCGCAAAAGAGCTTCTTCTATCGATTTTCCCGTAGTAAAACCAAACTGGTTAACGTGCATAAAATTGATTTTATTGAGATATAAAATGATCCTCAGTTACTCTTGCTTAGTTTCTCAAAAATTTTTGAGAATTGGCTCAAAAGCGAAATTGGTCTATAATTATTTAATTGTAATTCGTTAAGTGTTTTATAAATTTGAATCACAATAGTTGTTTTTAAAATGTCTGGAAATTCCTCAGACTCTAGGCTCAGGTTACTTAAGAATTTCTATACATCGGCTAAGAACCAAGAGCAGTTGTTAACAGTAATATTATCCATTTCGTCTAAAGCTTTAGATCGTTTTACCTGATGAGTACATGCAGAATGTCGGTAGAATTAATAGGTTCGAGGAAGCACGCTAGTGCAGATTGTAGTCTTATTGAACACCAAAATTGAAACATTTTGATTCAATTCGAATAATTTCGTTAGAAGAATTAGAAAATTGGGTGGATAATTCCTGCCACATGTTTATAAAAAACGTGTTAAATTCCGCAGCCGAGATGTGAATAAAATATCATCAATAGTTTGCTACGTAAGCTTAGTATGATATGTACTATGTATTGATAGAAAAGTTCTTTGGCATTGCATACCTCCGCCAATAGCAGAGATCATCCATGGCTTCAGTTTTTTGATTTTCAGAGGATTCATCGTATATTTCGAAGATTCAATATTCGAATTTAAGATGCGAAATTGCAAATGCAGAATTGCAACTGGTTTGACGATATTGGGTTCTCATTTTTCAAATTTTAAGAGAACGTTAAGTTTGTTAAAGAGTTTACGTGAAGAAATTAGAATCTCTTCCGAATAACCGGGTTTAATCGGAGATTACCGAGTATTGATTTTAATTAAATTGTAGTCTGTTATATTAATGGGAAGATTATTAGCGCTGAGAACGAAAAAAAAAACACTTTTAAGAAAAACATGATCTAAACATGTTTGCATCCTAGTAGGTTTATTTAGAAACTAGCAAATTAATATGAGGCTAGCATGGCTTAGTAGTAATACGATTCATTTTTGTTTAGTAGATCGATGTTTATATCACCTAATAAAGGGCGGTTAAATTTTAAGGGCCGATGTTGAATGTGAACCACCCCTAAACGTCAAGTTTTTTTCTGCATTTAATTTGACATTTATCAATTTCAGACTAACTCAATTTCCAAACGTCGTCAATGGTCATAATGGTGGCAAGAAATGGCAACAGTGGATGATCAATTTTCGAAGAAAATCATCTTCAGTGATGAGGCACATTTTCACCTCAGTGGATTCGTCAATAAGCAGAATTGCCGCATTTGGGCGAACCATAATCCAAGAGTGATTGTCGAAAAACCAATGCACCCACAAAGAGTGACTGTTTGGTGCGGTTTATGGGCTGGCGGCATCATCGGGCTGTATTTTTTCCAAAATGAGGCCGGTCAGGCAGTTACTGTGAATGGTGTTCGCTATCGTGAGATGATAACGAACTTTTTATGGCCCAAATTGGAAGATATGGATGTGGACGATATGTGGTTTCAACAGGACGGTGCCACTTGCCACACAGCTAACGAAACAATGGCTGTTGGACTTCTTTCTTTGGGGTTATTTGAAAGAAAAGATGTACGTCGATAATCCAGCAACAATTCAAGAGCTAAAGGATGAGATAATTCGGCACATTAACGGCATAGAACCTTAATTATGCCTAAGCGTCATCGAAAATTTGGACCATCGGGTGCAGGTGTGCCGCCGAGATCGCGGCGGCCATTTGACCGATATCTTGTTCCATGCATAATTGAACCAAACCATATTATCATAATAAAAAGAATTGACAATTATTTCCTGAATAATTTGTGTTTTATTCAAAATCAACATCGGCCCTTAAAATTTAACCACCCTTTATAACTATATTTTTTTTTTGTTAAAGTTTTGCAGAAGAACTTCCAAGTCGGTTCAAAATACTGTAATGTCTTTGTTATAGAAGCGATAAATACACATAAAAGTCCATTTATGTTTTCCGATTTGAATGTCTAAAATTAAAAGCTAACTTTACAGTCTTTTTGTTTTTGTTTTTAGAAAAGAAAGTGTTAATTATCCAATGGATTTAATGTCTTTATAAGGTCAATAAATACTCTCTTGTTTCATTCACACATTCCACCCATTCGCTTTCACACAAATACGGTATACCATTCACACATTGCAAGCCCCATGTCAACTTGTACACTGACAAGGACGGTGGGTCAGCGCTGAATTTTGCACTCCAATAGCGGGTCATAGTTGAGCTTATTAACATCCAAAATAGGAAAACTGCCGAAATCGGGCGACCGCTCGTTCAGCATCATCGGTGTTCGTACGGTCACATTTAAACTCAGCAAGCCAACGTTCGACGGCTGCTTGCGATGGAGCAGAGTTTCCATAACACTTATCAAGCCATTGATTTGCTTGAACAGTAGTTTTTCATTTCAACACACTAAATCCATTTTTTCCATTGTTTTGAAAATAACAAAAGTAGCGTTACTAAAACAAATGTAACTTGTAAACTAACGGGTTGGATTGTTATAATATTTTGTCGCATCTCGTTAGAAAGTTCGTACTTTTCTAAAAATACAAAACAAAAGTAAAATTAAGTAAATAGTAAGTATGAAAAATTTCGACCTCGAAATTTTTGCATATTTTTCATTCGCTATATCACCGAAATTTAAAAAAGTATTGTTATTTTTCAAAAATCTCTGTATGTGTGTGGTGTTGCGCATACTAAATGTCTGAGTCCGCTATCGGGGTGAAATTTCATACTTAAGATTTTTTTATAAATTTGGAGATCTCAGTGATTTTTGGTCGAAATTGCTTCAGCGGAAGTTGCAGCTCCCATAGGAGAATTTCGTTTTAACAAATATACATACGTTACGTGTTTTGGTATACGAGTATAGAAATTATGTTCTAAAGAAGTACTAAAGCAAAACTCATTGAACAAATCAGGTATATATTGTATATATACATATACGAGTATATATATATATATATATATATATATATATATATATATATATATATATATATATATATATATATATCAGCATATGTTGGCATATATGCTCCTATGGGTACCCTCTAGTAGGAAAGCATCTCC
Organism: Nephrotoma guestfalica; assembly: GCA_963691935.1. Lineage (NCBI taxonomy): Eukaryota > Metazoa > Arthropoda > Insecta > Diptera > Tipulidae > Nephrotoma > Nephrotoma guestfalica. The sequence goes on along the minus strand of OY829913.1, from coordinate 231,553,324 downwards.
AAGTTAACGGCAGTAAAATGAATAGCAAATTCATCTCAGTGCTTCATGTTGGCAGAGAGATTACAAAATTAATGTTTAATTAATTTTTATTTATTGAATATTGTTCAATTTGGTGTCAATTAAATTAATAAATATTTTTTGGGCTGACAGTAAAATTTCGGCTGTCATGACATTTTTATAGTATAGCGACAGTTTTATTATTGGGTTGACTATAGTGTACCCATAGCATTTTTCTGAGCAGCTATTTCAATCAGTTGTGAAAATAATATTGATTGGTGAAGCTGCGGGAACTTCCCGTTTAGGTTATGCAAGAGGAACATTTTCCAAATTGGCGCAAGGAGTATAGCACTGAAGCTGTTAATTTTTCGTTAATTTAACAATACCTTAACGGCATTGGCTCGAATGTGAAGGGTCCTGGTTTAAAGAAAAATTATTTAACATGGTTTCAATGGGAGTCAGGGACATTTAAGACTGTATTGTAAGACTACAATTCTAAATTTTTAGATAACTAAAATACTTAGCGGTGCTTTACTTTAAGATGTGAGACCTCAAACCAACTGACATTTCATATTATTATACATAAGCATGCATTGCAATTACTATCTATTGGCTATTAAGGTATGTCACCTAGATCAATTTTAAACATTTAACCATAGCTTGTATATTTTTTCCTTATTTATGTAAATACAGTAGGTTTGGCGGAGAGCTTTGTTTTAATAAAAATATGTGAGAGTGATGTTCCAGTGCCAGAAAGCAATTGGAGAAGAGTTTGAGAATATTCGTTTAACGGTACTCCGAGAGGGTTTAGACTAATTTTTCAAATGAAAATTGCTAAATAGTGGCGGTTAAAGAGCGATTACGATTAGTCCTGAATTTGCAAAATTTCGATTTTTATTTTTTTCCTCGGCACGAACGATTTTAATAAAAAAATACGGTTACAATCAGTTCTATGGGAAAATTCGTTTAGGGGTCGTTTCCCTTTTTCAATTCGCCTAAAAAGATTGAGGCACGGCAAAGTTGCCTATCCAATGATATCTCTTGCACGGGACGGACAGTTTTTTTCTGAAATTTATTCAGCTAAAATTTACACTATTACTGTTATAATTATGATATTAGGCCTTTTTAGGTTATAGATAATGAAAAAACGGTATCAGAACAATAAAGGAATAAATTACAGAAGATGTGACGTGAAACACACTATTAAATTTGTAAATTTAATAGTAATTCCTGGCGTCAATCCCAAACGCCAAATTGGTACCGACGATAAAAAACATTAAAGTGAAAACTGATTTCCTTCTCGCTGCTCGTCCCTAATATCAAGCACCCTTATAAATTGAAATCGGTGCTTATAATTTTTTTTATATAAATAAGTTTAAACGCCCAATCACTGACAGGATCACAATCTAATGATTCGGATATCTTATTTTTAGGCACATCATGGGTATTAACGCCTAATATTCTTTGAAAACTAGAATATACAAAGAATTTCTGCATGTTACTCAACTTCACAAAGGGAATTTTAACCGAGATTTCTCCATTAATAATTTCAATCTGAACAGTTTCCTTTACAAACGCCGATTCATAACTGTCGAAACGTGGATTCATTGCCACATGCTAGAATTGAAATAACAGTAAAATCAAGAACCATGTTGTATGCTGTATTTCCCGACGCTTGATCTAATTCAGTTCAGTTCACATTCCGTGAAACGTAAAGACGTTACAACTCAAATTTTGTGATTTGAAACCAAAACGGATCAAGTTTTGAATTCTAATTATCGTTACACCAGTAAAATTATAATTCAGAAATAAACCATCGGTTTTGATATTAAATTGTGGTCCCGCATTATATAAAAACCAGGCGCAACACATGCCAGCTAAAATCTAGATTTTTCAAGTATAACAAGAGGATGGAAATGAGCGACTGTATTAACCCATAGTTGTTACGGTTGCTACTCCTAGACTCTTTCTCATACACCAATATGTTTTTTTTCTGTAATTTTGTCATGTCCGTGCAACTTGCCACATTTATATTCATGCCTCGTACGCGGCATAATGAATACATTAATATTTTACATGGAATAAAAATTATTTTTATTGTTATAGTGTGCACACCAAGCTTTTGTTGTTAAAGTCATCCCTTTCATGGAATTTTTCTATATTTATTTTAAAAATACGTACGACGCATTATCTATTTGCGATAAAAACTTTTACATAAAATTAAAAATTGCGGTAGAATTACTGTGGTCTTTCGGTATATTTTATTGTGCATAAAACTAATCATACTACTGTGGGCAAAAAGTAGTAAGACTTTTTAATTTAAGTTTCGCGCGGAAAACCATTCGTCGAAATATTTTTTTTTCTATATTGGTATGACTGTCAGTGACATCTGTATCAAGTGTCACATCCAAATCATCATTAGTGTTTAGTATACGCTTATCTTTCTGAAGTACAAAAAGAGCATTCGGTGATTTTTACAATGAGTGAAATCATTCAACAAAGAAGTCCCATTAAATTTTGTGTGCGGAATCAATTTTGTGGTGCCGAAACGTTCAGAATGTTGCACCTTCGGTGATAATTTTATGTCGCGAGCAAGTGTTTTTGCTTGGTACAAATTGTTCAAAGAGGGTCGGGAACGTGTTGACGACGAACCACGTCTAGGACGGCCATCAACATCAACTGCATCAACTCCATGATCAACAATTAATAAAATCAAGGAATTGGTGCTCGAGAATCGACGATTAACAGTCAGAGACCTTACTGGCATCGTTGAAATATCGGAAGGATCAGTGAAAACCATTTTGAAAGATTTTCATTTGGGCCTAAGAAAAGTGAAAGCACGATTGGTTCCAAAATCACTCAATTTTATGGGAAAACAGCGTACTGTTGACGCCTGTGAAACAATGCTTTCCGACTATCAGGATGTCATGAAACGTATTATAACTGGCGATGAGTCTAGGATCTATGCTTACGACTCGGAAACAGACGATCAATCGGTCGAATATCGTGCCAAAGGTGAGCCGAAGCCGAAAAAACCACGTCAAATCAAGTCAAAAATCAAGGTGATGGGTCGAAATTATGGATCGACAACTCTTGGTTTTTGCACCACGATAACGCACCTTCTCATACTGCATTGGTTTTACGAGATTTTTTCGCCAAAAATTACACCCATATCGTTCCGCAACCACCGTATTCGCCTGATTTAGCTCCTTGTGACTTCTGGCTGTTCAGCAAACTCAAACGATCGCTCCGAGGAAACCGTTTTGAGTCAATTGAAGACATTAAACGTGAATCGCTACGTGCATTGGAGGCTATTCCGGAAATTTACTTTAACAACTGTTTCGAGGATTGGAAAAAACGTTGGCACAAGTGTATTGAGGCCGGGCGGGATTACTTTGAGGGGGACGAAATAGATTTGGAGAAATAAATACAGAATTTTAAAATTATGAACAGAGTCTTAGTATTTTTTGCCTACAGTATTATACTCATAATTTAAATTAAAACTGAGCAAATTTCCCTAGTTGTTTTTATATAGGATGAAGGTACGAGTATATGAAATGTTAGATGTTAAAATAATTAATTGTTCAGTCGAATCATAAGTTAATGATTTGGATTTTGTTTAAAGTAATGTCCAAAAATGGTAATCCAATGTACATCTTACGGTTGATTTTCGCTTTCAAGAATTTCCTTGTTTATTTGTTTACGTTTGTTCTGTGATATCACAAATAAATGATTGATGTTTGCGTGCATATACATTATGTTGTCACGATGAATGGTAAACAATTATTTCTATTAGACGGCAATTATTGTCTTGTAGTTCCGTTTAGAGCAGTAGACATGAACACGATAGTGTCTCACAACTTCTGGTCTGATGATAAAAACCATGAAGTAAAATAGAATTAGATAAATTTCCGTGATTTAACTAGAATTTCGACACTGAGTAAGTTGAGAAAAGCAAAATTTTGGTAATTTCAATAACAAGATTTCGATTTTGATGGTAATTCAAATTTTGTAGATTACGCGTTGTTCTCAGTAGAATGTTTAGTAAAGGTAGCTATTGCATTAAATACTAATATTGAACTTAGAATTAATTTGGTTAGTAAATTCTGCGTTGTCCTCCATGTGTTGTCCTTTAGTTCTAAGGTTTATTATATAATATCATTTTAAGCAGTTTGTTTTGTCAGACTTACACCTTTTTACGATTTTGTAACGAACATTGGTGGCACGAATAAGTCCGAAGGTGAACTTTTTCCGAGTTAAATCCAGTTCCCTACCGAATTTATTTTCTCACGTATTAGGAGTTTCAGAGTGGTCTTTTACTTTAAGATTGGGGTGGACTTGACTTAAAGCTAAACAAATGTTACCTTGACCAAGTAAAATTATATAACAGCGAGTTAGTAGATTTAAAAAACGGATTGGAATACAGAAAGTAGTTTCGTATGGATATGTTACTATTTTTAAATAAAATCACAGGTCATTAGCTAACTAACCGTGTAAGGGCGACCTCGAGAACTTCTGCAATTTGGCTAATCTACAGTACAGTGAACCTCTAAAGTCTAAATTACGTATACATTTATAAAAATGTTCATCATGCACAGTCAATCACAAAAGTTTCCTTATTTCCGCATGGATATATCATTAACAGTACAGATCAGATATTGTGAACGTCTATGTGATCTCGCTATTTCTATTTCCTTTCACTTTCGTTTACGTAGTAAAATATTAAACATAGTAATGAGAAAAATTTTGACCTCGAGATTTTTGCAGAATTATGTATTCTTAAGTTTTTCCCATAAATTGGGAGATCCCAGTAATTTTGGGCCGCTATTGCTAAACGGGAAGTGGCAGCTTCCATAGGAGGTTCTTCGGTTTTTGCAAATATTTTGAAATAAGTTAAATTTGCTCGATGTAGATCAGTTTTCCTAAATTTAAGCGGAAATACGAAACGTTAAAAAACGTTTTTTTTCAACAAAAATTCGTCCCTGATCGATCGGGATGAAACTTCATAGATAAGCTTTTTTCATTAATAGAGAGATCCTTGTGAGATGCGATGGATATGTGTACACCGGAAGTGGCAGCTTCCGTGGGAGATTTTCAAATTTTTCCAATGAGATTGAGAAGTAAAAAACGCCACAGAATTAAAAGTTTCAAATTAATTTAAAGATTAAAGTTTTAAAAAATGTATGCTGGCATAATGATTTTTCATTATATTAGACAGTTTTTATCAAAAATCCGGTAAGTTTAATTTTTCGCTTTAGAAATAAAGTGTGGTGTATTCGAGAGTTATGTACATTCGTGGTAAAAGAAAGTTGTATGCTGACTATAACGTAATCACTTCTCCATTTTTTTGATTTTTACTAACAGAAATGTTTTTTCTAAGTTTTTTTTAATTCACCTCGGTCACTTTTAAATTATTTACCCCTTCCATAAAACATTTAAAATGACTTTTCATTCGCAAGTAGTCCACTACTTTGTAACCTTTGTAACCGCAGATATAACATCAACTAACTAGTTGGATTTGCAGTTGTAAGGGGTGTAGGGAGAACTAGATATTTTGAGAGGTTATTGTGGTGAACGTTCTTTCTCTTTAAAACATCCATTTCATACATTACTTTAAGCTATAAACTATTACTTAGGGACCATAAAACTTTATGATCTCTAAGTTTTGCTGTTGGAATTTGATTTACCTACAGTAGCATACCAAAATTACCAATACCATTTGCTGTTATGTAATTTGTATTGGATGATAAAATCAAAAAAAGATGATGCAGATTGACGGTTAGAGAAAACAAGCCATTTGTTGTAATAATTATCAGTATAAAAAAGGCCGGTTTTCATTGCCCCTTTCCGTGAAAAATAAAGGGTGTTTCATCTATTGGTTATTTTAAGGTCAAAAATAATAATTATTGCGAATTTTTTTGACAAATTAAGAGACAAAACTATGCCATTTTTAGTCATGTGTTCGTTTACAACACAATAAACCGTTTTGGTTATCCAAACTTATAACGAAAACGCTTATTTCGCATCAATTGTTCTCGATTTCACTGGATTCTGTAATAGACAGTAGAGGTTCTGAGGCGCAGTCACAGTCGAAGGTCGTTCAATCTGAGGATGGTTCTCACAACTGTCTTTAAAACGTTGTCGGCGTCATAAACTGTTTATCGCTTAAAACCAAAATTGCCTTTATTCTAGAATTCTGCAATTTAATGCTAGAAATACATTCACTTTCAATGTTCATTACGATCACGACTAATAATAAACAAACCAATAAAAACACTTTTTAGGTTAACGTTACATTAGAAATTAAAAAAACTAAGGTCTGCCACTTTTTATCACAGTATTGTACTACATATGTGAACTCTTATCGCACCACAAATGACACAACTATCATTAGTAGCCTAGAGGGTTAAAGAAAGTCCCATACTTTATGCTTGTTTGAATTCGATGTGCTAACAAAAATTAATTACTAAACCAACGATACGTATCTACTTTTCGATGAACACGTGTAAGTTTCAATCTGTGTCGTAGTCTATTTCGATGAATAACAGCGGCACCTTATTAAATTATATTTTTCTTTAGACAAAATTTAGTAAAACAAGAGCGGATGAAAGATATTTTTGCTTCTAAGTATTATAATCAATAAACCACATATTTTAGAAAATACAAAATTATTTATATACAATATGTAATATTAAAAATATGCCAAATTTTTCTCATATTACAAATTAAAATGAATTTGCCAAATAATTTTTCAACAATCCGAATTGTTTTGATATTGACACCTTTGTAAAATAAAAATTTAAATAATAATGGTAAATTAAAATTGAATATTTTGAAGAATAAACTCCGGTGGCTGCTAATCCCATGAGAATAGGGAATTGAGGAAGACTTTACTTAGCTTTTATTTATAAAACAGTTTTTTCTGGCCTACTGAGGAAAAAAGTTTGATGTACATTTTTATAAATTGGGAATTGTTTTTCTAAATTGTGACCCAATTCTGGTAATATAAGTTTGCTTATATAATTATAATTGTGTAAACCTGGTAACAACTAGGGAGGATAATAACTTTTAAATGTGTATTGATAAAAATGGTTTCACCAAACACATATAGTAGCGACAAAAGGTTTCTATAGAGCATATCTGATAGAGAAATTTTTTTGTATGCTGCATTTCAGTTTCTTACTCGTTTTCTAAATGTGCATGAAAAATTAAAAAATAGTCTTGTCGGTTTTTTATGGTATGTTGACTAAATGACTAATTTATGACAAATTTTATTAATTTTTCAAATGACTCGTCCAATGTCTCTTCAAAGTACAGGCACGGAGAAACGAAAAAATTTGCATTTGAAAATTTATTCTGTGTCGCAACGACACCAATGTCTTAATATTTTATTTTTCGAATTGATAAGTTTTGTTATTGGTTTAGATTTTTTTTAACAAAAATGCCAGATTGATGATTGTTCTTTAATGCGACACGAAATTAGTACCATGCCGCTTGGTCCAGACATAAACCTAAGATTTATCTCAGACATGTACGACGATATATCTCAGATATACAGTTTTCAACTCAGACATCTCTCATAAGATTCGCTTATGACTTCTCACATAAAATTTATCTCAGACATGTCATACATGATTCATCTATGACATGTCACAAACGAAACTTAGTTCTATTTGCTGATAAATACCTAAATACGATTCATGCCTGACTATCGCTGATGAGTCATTAGTGTGTCTGTAACACAGCATGGTTCACCACTGTGTTCCAAACGAAAGATCGTACAACCCTGAGGTAGTTGAATAACGATTGATGAGGCACTACTATATAGTCGACTGAGTTACAATAAAAAAAGCGATTTACCGGTCCGGTTTGGAAATTTGGATGTGAAGTTTTTTGTTTTTGAAAAAGTCATTCAGTGAGTGATGTGCATTGTATTCAGTAATTTAAATTGAAAAGTTCTCTGATCCAAATTGAGATCAATTAAAAAAAAAACTAAATTAAATTAAATCCGTGTATGAATATAATATTCGGTAGTTTTTTTTTGTTCAAATTTTAGTATTGTGAAAAATAAATTTAAGTCCCTGGTGGTACATAACACAACAGTTTTGTGTAGTTCGGTTACCAAAGGACCTTACTGAACGCTAATCGAAGAATATATGATACATGTTTTGTTTCTCGATCGTTCGATCGCGTGATTTATGAATTTTTTTTGTACATCGCAAATTACGGAACTCTGTGCTACAACTGTATGGGGCGCGATCCATTAGTTATGCAAAATTTTAAAGACCGTAAATAGTATGTATATGGTTAATTTTAAGACATAGTGTTAAGTGCTAATGTTGAAAATTCGTTTTGGAAAAAAATAACGTAGTATAAAAATAAATAAAATGTGCAAATTAAATTGATGTGCATGTGGTCTCAAAGACATTATAAAAGGCCCGTACGGACTAAAATAATTATTGTGAACTAAACTACTATAGTGATAGCCGAAATGAGTGTAATTAAATAATGTCCAAAGTGTAACTAATATACGAAAAACCCACCATTATAGTGTAATTACGCGACATTGCGGCTTAACATTAACACCGTGGCTTACGTGATTTCGGTTAAGTGCTAAAACTAAACGGAGTGTTTTACTACGAACGGCCTAAGGACGTATAAAAATTGCTTTTTTTTTGTTTAATAATAATAAACTATAAATAAATAATAATAATTTTTATTAATAATAAATAAATAATAACAGTTTAATAATAAACTATAAATAAATATTAATAACTGAAACGCACTAAGCCAGAGAATTTTGATAACTCGAGTAAAATCTGTGTGAAATTTTTCTACCATACTTATTTAAAATTATCCGAGTTGGACTGTAATAGACAAATCTATTAATCATAACTACAATTAATAATTTTTATAAGACATAATATTGTTCATTCTAATAGTACGTGAAATGGCGAACTTAATCCGGTTTTAAAATGTTATGGATTGTATTCGTTGTAATACATTCAATAAAATCAACTTCGTTCAATATCAACAATCAACTCATCATCAATCAACATTGATTATACATCGGATCGTCGTCTTCAACATACACTTCGGTAAATTTTTCTTTGTATTTTTTTTTATATTATATTTTTTTGATGTTATTGCAAATTTTTTTTTCAAATTTCGCTATTGCACAAAAATAACGTTTTTATTGTTATTGTTAAGTAGTAATATCTTTATTCGATTATATTGTTTTATAGAATAAGAGTATGCTAGGTTTAGGACAGGTGTAGTTAGTATTTATTAAGTAGCGGTTACCGCTTTGATTTTTGCATAATTAATTTTTTACTTTTCGTAACTTACAATTGATAATCTTGCTTAAATAATTTCTTCTCATAAAGTTATGATTATTATGATCCAATTTCTTAAATTGTTTTTAAATAAATTATCAATCTTTAAATTACGAAAGATCTAATGCGTTTACCTATTCTTATTATTATTATTATTGTGATTTACCCAAAATGAATTCGTGAACCAAGTGATTGAGGTTTAGGTAAGTAGCAACAATGGCAGGTATAGTATTCCCCATCTCAGTTCAGTCGAGTGTATTGTCAATCAATTACGCGCTTGTCCTATTTTTTTTGGACTTAATTTTTACTTGAGATATTCTGTCTAAAACGATTTAGCTCACTCTAGTTGGTAATGAGATATTTTTTTTTATAATTCAGTACATAACGTTAGCATCTAGGTCAGAATTACAATCTTACTTTGACCATTTTTAATTTTTTTTTATTTATTTAATTTACCTACAGATTCTACACTCTAGTAAAATCTTTAAATTTCTGATTCCACCTCTATTTAATTATTTTGTTTCTCGTTTCTACGAAAGCGGTCTCGCAAGACTAATGTAGCCCTTGACAAAGCCCACCCCTTTACTCCTGAGCACTAGCCGCGCTTAAAACGACCGCTCAAGGGCAATGCATTAGTAAGTTGAATATTTCTGATGGCGAAATGACGTTTTACGTGCCCATCATCATTTGGTTGATGGGAATACCATACGTCCCTTTTAATTTCGTTACATGTCGTTGATGATTTTTCTGTTGGGTATAAGTAAATTATTTCCTCAATCACGGAGAATTACCAGAATAAAGCCACAGTATAACACGTTTTCCTACACAATTGCATTCTCGCAAGCCTTATTTGATTTTGGCTTCGCTATTTCAATTATTGATTTCGACTCTTGAGCCCTAAAATAATACGAATTTTGAATTTTTACTAAAATGAAAATCTAACGTATAAAGCTCACTATCAAGAAGAACCGAAGCCCGAAATTTTTTGACATTGATTTAAGAGGAGATAACTCTTCCGTAATGGTTAATATTAAATAATATGTCAAATGCTTTTTAAAGATTTAAATCGAAGAGAAATTTCCACAAAGTAAGAGTAAATTAAATGGTCGTTTAATACATTAAAAATAATTAGACAGCAAAATAGTAACAATTAATTATTTATTAAAGTTATCGAGAATTTTAAATCTCATTTACACATAGCTAATTAATGCAGTTCTCAGAGTTGTTCTCTTACGAGTATATATTAGTGAATAGTGACTAGTCGCGAATCTGGAATTTAATTCTTAATTAACAGTCAACCAAGTGGTTTGGCACAGGAGACTGACATGGTTGAATTCCTAATTCAAAACGAGAACCACTTTGTTTGTATCAAAAATGTATGCGAGTGTCCATAATTTTCTGTAATTATGTTTTGAACAAATTTAGTTTACAAACAGATATTTGCGCATGAGCATATTTCTTAACAGTGTAAATATAAAAATAAAATTTGTTTGCAAAAAAAGATCACATTTTTCACATTCTTCTGTTCAGAAATAAAATTTGGTAAATTAAACGAATCTCAGAGAATGTCTCCCATAGTGGATATTAAGGTTAGAAATGGAATACATTGTGGAATTAAAACAACCTAATGCCATTTCGATAAGAGTCGTAGCATCCTTCCATACAATTTTATAACATTAACACTTTCGGCGATTTTTATATGAAGAGACCTCATAGTGACCTATAGCCTCTAAATAGCTCAAAAATTCCTTACGGAGCATATTGAAATAGCATTAGGTTATTTTTACTCCACAACCATTCCAATTTTTGACGAAATTCAAAACCCTGTTTTCGGTTTTGAAACCTTGTAAAACCGGTTTCAGGCCTTAAATCAGGTTTTCTATAGCCGTATTCGATTGCACTAAGAAATTGGGCAACAAAAGTGTTATTTTTTTAGTGTTTACTAATTTAAAAAAATTTAAAATGCATTATTTTTTATGAAATTTTGGGCTATTCTAGGTGATAGCCAGATATTACTTTTACCTCGAGGTGAGGTTACAAGACGTTGGAAGTTTGATTTCGAACTGTAAAACATTGAGTTTTTAAAATTAAAAAATTCGATCGTCTCATCAAACCACAGCAACGAAACTACAAAAATATTGAAAATACTTTGAACTTACATACTTAAGGGTCAATCAACCATACAAAAATTAAGCTTGCAATAAATGCATTTCTGTGCTTTCTACCATATAAAAATTAATTTAAATTAAAAAATGTAACGAAGCTTCGTTAAATATCAATTGACTCTTAACAAAAATTATTAGAGCAAAATTTTGCGTCCAAACTTAAATACAAATTAAAGATCGCGATATCTACTAATAAACAATAAGAAGGTGTCAAGTAGAATAACGAAAATTATTTGATGAGATTCTAAAAATCTTTACAAATTCCGTGGCGAGTATGGCTGGAACGTCAAAAAAATTTAATTTCGTAAAAATTTTTAATTTTATAATTTTTGTATGGTTTCTTTCCCTTTGGGGGAAGGGGTTGCCAAATGCGTAGCGAATCATAATAATTCGCTAAGGCATTGTGATTATACTGTGTATGTAAGTTCAACGTACGATAATTTTCAATATTTTTGTAGTTTGGTCCCTGCAGTCTGATGAGACGACCGAATTTATTAATTTAGTTAATTAAATTTTTCATTAATTTGAAACCAAACTTCCAACGCCTTGGTAACCTCACGTCGGTGCATTATTTTTTCCCATCATCACTCCACTCTTCACAAAAATATTGTAAAAAATGTTATTTAAAAACAATAAACTGAGCTAAATCTAAATCTGAACTAAATCAGCTACCAACTATTCAGATGTTCAAAATTTTTGGATCTATAAGACTTTAATTTCCTGGACAAATGAGACATTTTTCTTTAATTTAAAGTAATTGAGATAATAAAAATGAAACATAGCAGTCAAAAAGCTCGACTGGTAATTTAACAGTAAAGGAACTTGAATTATTTTTGATAACAATGCAAACTCTTCTTCGGAAAACACAATATATGAAAACCGTTCCAGCATCATAATCAAATTATTCCGTCGAGTTATTGAATTTAACATTAAATTTAGCTCATGTCCAAAGAATCGTAATTTTATTCTTTGTCTTGTTGGAACTGCATGTTCTGTAGTTAAGGAGGATCAATCAGTGCAATTCGTGCACATGAAAGTTTTCCAACATTTCACCAAGCATTATTAAATAAATATGGCCCAACGATGCCGCCGGCCCAAATAGCGCTCCATACAGTAACTCTACGAGGATGTAATGGTTTCTGGTGTATCAGTTGAGTCTACACCGAGCTGCAAAACTCGAACACTCTAATATCGGCCCGTTCATGTTCATTTTCCTGCAGCGCTTGTGTCAATTGAATTGAGGCATTTAAAACTATTGTGCGCGTTGATAAGAGATATCTGGATCAGCAAGACTCTACCTCCCTGCATCAATCTTTTCTGGTGTACATTGACTTAGTTGTCGCTCAGTCTTTACTTTATCTCCCAGTGTATGCAAATTTTCAAAATTATTTATTACGCACTGAATGGTTGACGTGCTCGGCAAATGATTAACACCAAAAAGTCACGTAATTTTCTCCTGCTCCATAATAAATTGTTATCAACTTCTCTCTACGACTGCCAAATGCGAATTGACAAATGTCATCTAAAGCAAAATGGCGACCAAACAAATTCGACCTGGAACATAAAAATCACCCTGTGATCAGTTCTTTGATATTTCGGGCAAATAAGGCTAAAATAACTAACTGAATTGCATGCGTGAAACATAATTGTTGGTCCATTTCAATTAATTTTCTACCTTTTCAAATCACTGATGTTCCATCAATAGTAATATGCATGCAATCTTATTAAAAAGTAAATCATATTTTCATAAGCTTCAAAAGCTAAACAGCATTCTCATCTGGAGCAGAACCATGTATGGGTATTAGTCTCATTTATATTTAAATACAGGGTGGCTGAGACCAAGTGTTACCAAATGAAAACGCTGAAACTTTTTAATTTTGATTATTTTTTATTGAAACTTCGTGGAATATGTTGAAAACATATTACATTTTATGAAAAACATGTTACTGCTCGATATGACCTCCTTTGGCTCTGATTATTTGATTCAGTCTTCCATAGAAAGCATTGCATGCTGATCGAACGTGAGCTTGCGGAATTTTATTCCATTCTCGAACAAGAGCTGACTTCAATGCATCAACACTTTCGTATTTTTAGTGGACACCTTACTCTCCAAAATGGACCATATGGAGAAATCCATGGGATTCAAGTCTGGTGAATATGGTGGCATTCTTTCGACGAAATCAGCCGCGGAACGCAATTTTGTAAAAATTGCTGTGTTGCTCGAGCTTTGTGTGACGGTGCCGAGTCCTGTTTGAATGTCCAACGGTTCGTATCAAAGTGTTTACGTGCCAAAGGTAGCAAAGCATCGTTTAGGATCTTTTGGCGGTACACCTCTTGGTTTACCTTGACTCCATGTTCGATGAAAACCAGAGGAGTGCGTCCATCTGCAGTCACTGCAGCCCAAATCATAACATAAGCTGGTGATTGCTTGCGCATGGCAACTCTTGTGTCCAAATAATCGTTGGACTTGTGCCCTAACCAAACGCGATTATTTTGTTTATTCACATACTGTTGAATGGTGAAAATTTTCTCATCAGAAAAGACAATTTTTGGAATCTCATCACGTTCGGCCAAGGCCTTCAATGCTCGTGTTCTTTCAAGCCTAACTTTTTTTTGTGACTCCGTAAGATTTTGAACTTTTGTATCTTGTAGGGCTTCAAGTGTAGTTCAGTTTTCAATATGGTTTGAATGCTGTATCGTGAAACATGTAGACGTGCGGCTAATTGATTGGCACTTTGACGAGGATTTCGTTGGATTCGTTTCTTCACATTTCGTATAATTTCTTTTGATGTTGCTGTCTTTTTAGGACCGCCTCTGTTGCGTTTAGCGATGCTACCAGTTTCGTTGTATCGAGTTATAGTTCGATACACAAACATTTTATTCACATTCAAATGCTGGAGCTGACGAACTATTGCTGTTTGTGAATTTCCACCCAAATAAAGTGAAATTACACTATTACGTTTGAATTCCATTACGATTTTTTATGAAGATATTAATTTAGAACAATTATTTGTTGACCACATGTAAACAACTAACCAAACTTCAATCTGTCAAAAAATTGACGCGCGAAAATGACAACTACACAAATGACAGCAGAGTGAAGTCAGTAACATTTGGTCTCAGCCACCCTATATATATATATATATATATATATATATATATATATATATATATATATATATATATATATATATATATATATATATATATATATATATATATATATATATATATATATATATATATATATATATATATATATATATATATATATATATATATATATATATATATATATATATATATATATATATATATATATATATATATATATATATATATATATATATATATATATATATATATATATATATATATATATATATATATATATATATATATATATATATATATATATATATATATATATATATATATATATATATATATATATATATATATATATATATATATATATATATATATATATATATATATATATATATATATATATATATATATATATATATATATATATATATATATATATATATATATATATATATATATATATATATATATATATATATATATATATATATATATATATATATATATATATATATATATATATATATATATATATATATATATATATATATATATATATATATATATATATATATATATATATATATATATATATATATATATATATATATATATATATATATATATATATATATATATATATATATATTATATATATATATATATATATATATATATATATATATATATATATATATATATATATATATATATATATATATATATATATATATATATATATATATATATAGGGTGGCTGAGACCAAATGTTACTGACTTCACTCTGCTGTCATTTGTGTAGTTGTCATTTTCGCGCGTCAATTTTTTGACAGATTGAAGTTTGGTTAGTTGTTTACATGTGGTCAACAAATAATTGTTCTAAATTAATATCTTCATAAAAAATCGTAATGGAATTCAAACGTAATAGTGTAATTTCACTTTATTTGGGTGGAAATTCACAAACAGCAATAGTTCGTCAGCTCCAGCATTTGAATGTGAATAAAATGTTTGTGTATCGAACTATAACTCGATACAACGAAACTGGTAGCATCGCTAAACGCAACAGAGGCGGTCCTAAAAAGACAGCAACATCAAAAGAAATTATACGAAATGTGAAGAAACGAATCCAACGAAATCCTCGTCAAAGTGCCAATCAATTAGCCGCACGTCTACATGTTTCACGATACAGCATTCAAACCATATTGAAAACTGAACTACACTTGAAGCCCTACAAGATACAAAAGTTCAAAATCTTACGGAGTCACAAAAAAAAGTTAGGCTTGAAAGAACACGAGCATTGAAGGCCTTGGCCGAACGTGATGAGATTCCAAAAATTGTCTTTTCTGATGAGAAAATTTTCACCATTCAACAGTATGTGAATAAACAAAATAATCGCGTTTGGTTAGGGCACAAGTCCAACGATTATTTGGACACAAGAGTTGCCATGCGCAAGCAATCACCAGCTTATGTTATGATTTGGGCTGCAGTGACTGCAGATGGACGCACTCCTCTGGTTTTCATCGAACATGGAGTCAAGGTAAACCAAGAGGTGTACCGCCAAAAGATCCTAAACGATGCTTTGCTACCTTTGGCACGTAAACACTTTGATACGAACCGTTGGACATTCAAACAGGACTCGGCACCGTCACACAAAGCTCGAGCAACACAGCAATTTTTACAAAATTGCGTTCCGCGGCTGATTTCGTCGAAAGAATGCCACCATATTCACCAGACTTGAATCCATGGATTTCTCCATATGGTCCATTTTGGAGAGTAAGGTGTCCACTAAAAATACGAAAGTGTTGATGCATTGAAGTCAGCTCTTGTTCGAGAATGGAATAAAATTCCGCAAGCTCACGTTCGATCAGCATGCAATGCTTTCTATGGAAGACTGAATCAAATAATCAGAGCCAAAGGAGGTCATATCGAGCAGTAACATGTTTTTCATAAAATGTAATATGTTTTCAACATATTCCACGAAGTTTCAATAAAAAATAATCAAAATTAAAAAGTTTCAGCGTTTTCATTTGGTAACACTTGGTCTCAGCCACCCTGTATTTAAATATAAATGAGACTAATACCCATACATGGTTCTGCTCCAGATGAGAATGCTGTTTAGCTTTTGAAGCTTATGAAAATATGATTTACTTTTTAATAAGATTGCATGCATATTACTATTGATGGAACATCAGTGATTTGAAAAGGTAGAAAATTAATTGAAATGGACCAACAATTATGTTTCACGCATGCAATTCAGTTAGTTATTTTAGCCTTATTTGCCCGAAATATCAAAGAACTGATCACAGGGTGATTTTTATGTTCCAGGTCGAATTTGTTTGGTCGCCATTTTGCTTTAGATGACATTTGTCAATTCGCATTTGGCAGTCGTAGAGAGAAGTTGATAACAATTTATTATGGAGCAGGAGAAAATTACGTGACTTTTTGGTGTTAATCATTTGCCGAGCACGTCAACCATTCAGTGCGTAATAAATAATTTTGAAAATTTGCATACACTGGGAGATAAAGTAAAGACTGAGCGACAACTAAGTCAATGTACACCAGAAAAGATTGATGCAGGGAGGTAGAGTCTTGCTGATCCAGATATCTCTTATCAACGCGCACAATAGTTTTAAATGCCTCAATTCAATTGACACAAGCGCTGCAGGAAAATGAACATGAACGGGCCGATATTAGAGTGTTCGAGTTTTGCAGCTCGGTGTAGACTCAACTGATACACCAGAAACCATTACATCCTCGTAGAGTTACTGTATGGAGCGCTATTTGGGCCGGCGGCATCGTTGGGCCATATTTATTTAATAATGCTTGGTGAAATGTTGGAAAACTTTCATGTGCACGAATTGCACTGATTGATCCTCCTTAACTACAGAACATGCAGTTCCAACAAGACAAAGAATAAAATTACGATTCTTTGGACATGAGCTAAATTTAATGTTAAATTCAATAACTCGACGGAATAATTTGATTATGATGCTGGAACGGTTTTCATATATTGTGTTTTCCGAAGAAGAGTTTGCATTGTTATCAAAAATAATTCAAGTTCCTTTACTGTTAAATTACCAGTCGAGCTTTTTGACTGCTATGTTTCATTTTTATTATCTCAATTACTTTAAATTAAAGAAAAATGTCTCATTTGTCCAGGAAATTAAAGTCTTATAGATCCAAAAATTTTGAACATCTGAATAGTTGGTAGCTGATTTAGTTCAGATTTAGATTTAGCTCAGTTTATTGTTTTTAAATAACATTTTTTACAATATTTTTGTGAAGAGTGGAGTGATGATGGGAAAAAATAATGCACCGACGTGAGGTTACCAAGGCGTTGGAAGTTTGGTTTCAAATTAATGAAAAATTTAATTAACTAAATTAATAAATTCGGTCGTCTCATCAGACTGCAGGGACCAAACTACAAAAATATTGAAAATTATCGTACGTTGAACTTACATACACAGTATAATCACAATGCCTT